>CM029793.1:7223345-7873345 GCA_017562165.1 Ectropis grisescens | reverse complement strand
GTAAGTTAAACAAAAAACATATCAAAATTCAAATTGGTACATATTTTATTGTATTTAAATATTGTCATTATATCAAATAATTTAATATAATTGCAGGCAGGCAAAACCTGTCGTCACGCCTTTTCTATAGTAATAGTAGGAGTAGTATTGTTTGAATATTCGTAGCTCGCAAACTTAAGGAATTTTCTAGATTTTACCCTTAGAGAGATTACATTTTTCCCTCACCACTAGTACATGAAACCACGATACTGTAAATAACAAGAACTTTTATGCGTTTGTTTACAACTTCGGTTTTACTGCTCTTCATATTTTTCGTGACATACAGTTATTGAAGCTTAGAAATCTCGTAAGTCAGAGATTTATTTTTATTGCTGAGTTTATGTGTATTTGTCAATTCTAGCACGTCTGTTATCTATGTTGGTCAATTGTAGAGTGACGTCAATATGAGATTATCGGTATTGTTTTATCATAATTGGTAATCACCAATAAAGATCCTTATGCAAGTTTAGTGAAACAAAAAACAGAATAGGGTACAATCCTTAAAAAAAAAATAGTATGGTAGTTAGATTGCTAAAAAATATTGTATTACACTTATTTTTTATTTTGTCTCACAAACATAAAATTACGAATATACCTACAGTGCTTAGAAGTTTCGCGTGACGTCACTTGTGGGTACTAGTTTACCCACACGTGACGTCACGACGACCCTCCACTCTGGAAGATTGATGATGTGTCGATGTATAATAATTTGATAGAGCATAATACTAGTCCCATATTTTTCAATGATCTAGCTGACAGACTAATTAGAATGGTTTATTTTTGACCCAGTCCGCTACCCTATCTATACATATACATAAAACGTAGATATAAATAAACAATACACAGGTACTACGGATATATGAAATCGTATAACCCATGCGCATTAAGAGAGCAGGCAAATCGCTTAGGTCCAATAAAAACAATCGTTTAAATCGGCGGCGGCGGTGGTAACCACAGTTACTCATGTAAAGCAAACAGCTTCAAATACTTATCAAAACAATGTGCACTTTAATGCCTACTTCGTAAACGTGAAATTGGTTTAGCATATAAAACGTCTATCAGAAAGGATTTACAGGATTGAAATTTATAAGGATTAATAGGATACCTTTGAATGGAGATTTTAATGTCGTAAGACCCTTTGAGGTCACCGGTTGACATATTGTTTTGTCAGTTTAATTAAATTTATCCAATGGCGAATTCAGATCCGGTTTCTGGTAACAAGGGTTTATATATTCATTTCTGACGTAAAACAATAGCCATTATAATTTTAGATTTCTAGTAGCTGTGCTCGTGATTTCAACCATAGTAGTTTTATAGTTTTTTTTTCTATAATTTGGGCTATGTATTTGGCTATATGTTGGTATTTAATTATTTTATTTTATTTTTATCATAATTCTTATTTTCTTTCTAAAATATATGTATATGCTTTGTTTAATTCTTATTTGCACACCCCGTATACTTGTTCAAATATTATTTTCCATCCTAAGGTTGCCTGGAAGAGATCGCTTTCAGCGATAAGGTCGCCCATTGTCACACTACTGTAAAATGTATTGTTCTTTTTTTCTGTGTTTAATTTTGTTTGGTGTGTCAATAAAGAGTATATCTATCTATCTATCCATTAGATACAAAAAACAATATCTTTATAAATGTAGATTAGTACGTTCAAAGACATAGGCACATTTTACTTTTTTTATATTAGCCACTCCACATACTCCGGGGTCCGAGAATTTTATCATTTGGATTTTTTCTTAACATATATCTTGTACTATAAGAAGAAAAGTAAAGTAAAGAAAAGTAGGGAACATTTTCAACCTAATTCTGATGCTTTTTATTCCGATTTCGTCTATTAAGCTAATCACTACCGACTGGAAGTCTGCTATAATCGACTTACCATCCATCATTTACTATTTTTAAGTCGTCTTATCTCATTGATTTGACTTTATATACTTGACATACTTACATCCAGGTAAGCACGAATCATCGTAAACCGCATCGTCGCTTAACATCAGACTAGATGTCGATCAAGCATAAACGTATAATAGTTAAAACACGATACAGATTGATCACACAACTAGCCACACACGCCAAGTAATAAAACCTATCGACATACTTAACCCTGACTTTCCCACAATCGTTACATCGAAAACGAAACCAGTTGCACGGGACAATAAAACAACCGTGACAGCAAAAAAAACGTCGATCTGCAATCAGCTGACGCCTACAGACTGCTGACATAATCGACCGGTTGAGCCGGGGAACGACCTTGCGACACTTCCCTGTTTCACTTGGCTTATTGACCCTTTAAAACGTCTCACAGATAAATTGACACAAATCAGTATAGCTGTAGTCATAATAAAGATTAAAAAAAAACTAGTTTAGAAAAGAAAGTTTAGATGGGCTGAACAAAAAATAGAATACCAAGAATAAGAAGGTGTGTAGGTGAACTTAAATTTGACGATGTTTTGTTTGATGATGAGAGACAAGACGAGCTAGATATACGCCTTATGTAAGTAAGCAACATAGCCATATCCAACATAGCTAACAGCCCGTAGCAGTACATTATCACGCAGCTATTTGAACATGAAGAGTCCAAATCTCTGCTTAGCAGTGTACCACACTCGCACCCAGATTTAGGATGATTTACCTCTGTGATCTGTAATTTGTCTGGAAACACAATTTTCCGTTCTAACCAAGGCACAGTAGAATATTAAAATTTAATAAAACAAAATTACAAACTGCATAATATACAGTATAAAAGTTTAATGACGACAATACGAATACTACTTATGTCTGTCAAAAACAACTAACTGGCTGACACACAACTTCCAGTCTAAGTCTTCAATTCTAACAAAGTTTGTTTGAATAAAACAAACAAACCCGCTTCGCAAGAAGGAAGGTCTTTTGGAAATTTCCTTCTAAAGGGGTCAGATTGAATTTTTAACATTGAAAACTGCTGCATAAGTTCTTTTATATAAATGTAATTCCATGGTTCCAAATCAGACACCTCTCTATGTATAACTCTCTTACACAATGACTAGTCATAATTTATCATCTGATAAAAAAAACGACATACCGCAATTGCATTTATAAGTGCCATAACAGATGCTAATATGGAAGAAAGTTATAGAAATGCCTCGCACGAGCCAAACACGTTTGACCTTTAAAAATTTAACGACTTTAGTGACCAGCGGTAGAAAGCGCATTCGCTATAGCTATCTCTTTAGCAGATACTTAGTAACTTTTTTATATGTTGCAAAAGTATTATCGCAAAAGCAGCCATTTCATATTTTCTCTATCAGTAATCAGTATCGTGATACCTTGACTGTATTATTTTTTAATAAATACATTTGATTTCACTGTTTGGCTTCAGAGTATTTTCTCACAAGGAAAGAGTCAATGCCATAATCATCCACTTCAAGAGCGGGTTTGGTAGATGACACATATCCGACAAACGTTTCTTTTTTGGAACATGCCGTTTCTATCAATGTTTACCTTCACCGTCTAAGCCAGTGTGAATACAAACTCCAACATGTACATTTAGAAAATAGTGAGAAGTGCAGACAGGATTCGAATCTACGACTGTACTCGTACGATTGTGAAATTAGATATTTTACCTATTAGGCCACCACGGCTTCTGTACATTGTTATGTTCATGAGTCAAATTTGATTGTATTGGATTGGATTGTATATAGTCTTGATTTTTTTTTATTTCCTCATTGTTTAGACGACGTAGCAACTGATCCTTAAGAAATTTTTCGTCTGAAATAAATTTTCAATTGAAGTCGGTTTTTTGTTAAAAATAAATTAAGTATTTATTTGACGTCTGAGTTGACTTATTTTCTGTTAACTTTAACACACAATAACAAACATTGTTTACACAACACAAACTCCAAACATCTTTTGACAAATCGACCGTGAAACTTTAAAACACTGTGTGACCTTTCAAAAGCGGCTGCGGGATAACTTTCCCGAGCAAATATGTGTTGAACAGTCGACAAATACACAAATTGTGTTGGCCGAGAGCAATTACACGACAAATCCGCCAAACACTCGTTCACTGTGAGGTAAGTAAAGGTTTGAAGTTGGCCTTCGATACCAATCAAGGTTTGGGCGATGGTTAAGTTATTGGCGTTAAGCGTCGAAACAAGTTAATGGAATTGATTGATATTTAATTATGATAAAACTTTTGATTTATATTACAACTCATTTCATTGGTAATAATAGGTCATGTAATAATATAATATAATTAAATGCCATTACAATGTTATTATAGAAATGAAGTTTGTCATATTAGTCTATCGTTAGGAATTAATATATTTTCAGTTTTAGTAGATATTTATTATTCTCTTCTTTTGACTTTATCAAGTGTAATCATTCGTCAATTTTCCAATCCACGGTTGCCTGGAAGAGATCGCTTTTAGCGATAAGGTCACCAATTTTTTATACAGTTCTATGTCTTTTCTTAACATGTTTTTATGTTTTATTTTAATGACGGCAACGAAAACGATTCTGGTAAAACAGCGAGGAGTTGCCAGCTTTATGAATATATAATCGTAAAGTATGTATTTGAAACACCATCGACTGTAAGCATGCCTACTAAATACCGATATTATATTAACACACGAAAATGAAATACTCGATAAAAGCTATCATTCAAATTAAGTAACTCAATTAAAATCTGACCAATAAATAATGGCAACATTAAAAAAAATTGGTTGTCTGTAAAGTCGGTTGTTTTACGGGACGATAGTTTAACGTGACGTCAAAACAAAAAATGTGAAAAAAAAGAAACAGCGTTGACTAGAGCCGGCGTTCATCGATTTATTAAACGTGAGCAAAACTAAAGGGACATATCTGATACCACCTTTCGCCCTTTTTTATCGGAATGCTCGCAGCTCGAAAAAGCGACATCGTTTCATGGTTGATGTTCCAAAGACACGAACGAAGAGATTTGACTCTACTTTTGTGATAAGAACGTTTAGGCTGTGGAATACGTTGCCTGAGTGGGTTTTCCCTGATGGTTACAATATTTGTGTCTTCAAATCAAGAGTGAATCGGTTTCTTCCAGGTAAACACGCTCCATCGTAGTCCGCATCGTCGCTTAACATCAGGCTAGATGGCGTTCAAGTGTAAACCTATACAAGTTAAAAAAAAACAAAAATAAATTAAGTAACTTAATTAAAATCTGTCCAATAAATTGATGGCAACATTAAAAACAAAACAGAGAAAGCAAAGGTTACCGCCATAAGCTTACGTCTCGTATAATTCAACGCTGCATAATCAAACCGACGCGACGCTGGCCGCACCGGAGATGTCGCCGCCTTACACAATCACACTCAAAACACAAAATAAACTTAATTCTTATTGCCTATAAAATCTCAAATACAGCGGCAAGGAAACGTTCGTAATATTGAGATTTTCGATTTTAAATCTTGCAGTAACTGGTTATAAAGTTGAGTTTTTAAAGACAAAAAATTTAAAATAAGTAGATGGAAAAGCGAAAGATAGATAGGTAGAATTCTAATACGAAAGATACGGAGACCTTCAATAGCCATATGTCAAAGTATCAATGGGTGTAGTTTAGTTAGAACGGTGCCACTAATTTAATCAACTTCAATTTAACTGGGGGTTTAGTCAAAACAATCCAGAATCAGCGGTTTTAAATTCTTTGTGGCAATTCCAGCATTCTCAGCATGAGCGTTTGCAATGTCCCCACATTGGTGGGATGTCTGTCACATTAATAAAAATAATATGTACAATGGAGCTCACATTTATATTATTTTAAATAAAAGTTTCCGCCAACTTTTTCCTACGATTTTTTTGTAATAAAATGGGTAAAATTATTTTTTTGAAGCCACATCTCGATCAAATGATTAAAATAAATATATATACAATATATATTTATGAATATATATATGAAAGATGTCTATCTTGTTTTCGGCGATTTCGACAATGTTTTCCTTTGCCGTTAAAATCAGTGGTATTGACTAACTCGAACATTTGCATTTGGAAAAATACTTTGAGACGGAATTCGAACCCACGACTTTAAGATTTTAAAATAGACCGTTCCCGTCACTAGTTAAGCCATCACAGCTTAAAGAAAAACATTAATCCACTTATTTTACCTATTTTTATTTTATTTTGTGAGACGTCAGCTAAACTACATCCAAAACAGTGTCAAAACTAATTACTATACAGTTAAAATTACTATAATATACAGTTTCCTCGGACCACCGTTATATCAAGCATCAAGCATATCATATCGTGAGAGCTTGTATAATATTAAAACCTGATCCATTCCACCAGACACACTCGAACAACTGATATCGAAATTCGTATCAAATGTCAAGTAATATAATGGACCTAGCGCGATGCAATCCGATACACAAAGGCTAGATCTTGCAGGGTGTAACATTACTGGTACACGACAAGTCACTAAAAATTCTACTGAGAACTACAGGGTAAAACAGAAAGAACGTACTAAGACGAAGGGCGTGGTTTACACTATTGCCTTCTGTTGCGGTTTGAAAGGCAACGCTGTCAGAGAAATAACAAAGCAAAGAGATTTTTACCTAAATACTAATATTATAAAGCTGAAGAGGTTTTTTGTTTGAACGCCCTGATATCAGGAACTACAGGGCCGATTTTAAAAAATCTTACACCGTTGGATTTGTACGTAATTCCTGTTATGGCTACATACTTATGTAAAACGGGCGAAGCCGGGGCGGACCCCGCAAGTCACCTTATAACTCTGGTTGATCAGCCCAGTGTAATGCTAGGAAGTGATTTAGGCTCTTAATTGGTAATAATGTTGTATCTCCCGTTCAGCTTACTACACGCTACGTGTGTAACCCTGTACAGAATCAGTAAAAAGTTAATCATTAGACAAACAAGCTCCAGCTGTATTTAAACAGACTGGTTAAGAAGTTTTGTCTGATCGCAAACATCATGTTTTCCATTGGCTGTTGTCAAGGAAAAACTTACGAATGAATAAATGATTATAATGTCAATATATACGTCCAATATGACTCACTCGAGTAGTTACAAGTGTTGTGTTATTGTCGGCTACGATACGGGAAAATGTAACATATTGTTAAGATATAAATAAACTAGTGAAGAAAATAAAACATGTGGAGATTACAGTCTATAAAAATGTCCACGCATTTCCTTATGCTAACTTCATCGTATATTGTTGGTATCGTGGCTTGGTAGGTAGTGAGTCTTCACGCTGAGCCATCGAGGACAAATTGTTTGCATATTGATGAATACACAAAAAATATATTTGTTCTGTTTCTGTATATGTATACCATAATATTCCGAGAGCTGGTAGCAATTTTTGGTATTTCAGGCAAAAAGTTACGGCTGGTCTAGTCGGTAGAACGGCGACTGCCGATCCGGAGCCCCCGGGTTCGAATCCCACCACGCGCAACACTTCTCTTTTCGAAGTCATGTGCGTAATGCCGCTAACTTAAAAACGGTGAAGGAAAACATCGTGAGGAAACCGACATGTACCTAGAATCTTTCGAGGTCATGTGTCATCCACCAACCTGCACTTGGCCAGCTTGGTGGATTATGACCTTAAACTATCTCCTTGCGAGAGAAGGCCCCGACTCTCAGCAGTGGGAACATTTAGTGGGCTGTTATAAAAAAATTGAGGCAATACTTGTCACATAGTTTTTCTAATATATCCCCCGGGGCTCTTACCAACCGGATGGTCTACCGCCTAACTAAAACTGTCTTAGCTTTTATATTGCTCTATCTCTCTTCTTTTCGCCTGAAATGATAGAGACAACAATAGCAAAGCCACAGTCGATTTAGTTAGGCGGTAGGCGGCAGGCAGGCAGGCAGGCAGGCTTTTGCCGCCTAACTAAATCGTCTTTGGACTTGCTATTGCCATCTCTATCATTTCAAACGAGAAAAAAAGAGAGAGAAACAACAAAGCTATGACAGTTTTCGTTCGGCGGTAGACCCGCAGATCTGCACCTTCGTGTTGAGGTATAATAGAATAGCTATATGACAAGTTTTCAGCATGCCTCATACACCTACCCAGAGTTTGATTGTTAGCAATATTAGTAGGTGTATATAGGAATAGTACCTGGTTGACGGAGTTTTGCTCGGGTTTTTTTTATTATATTTATGCAGGTACGAATTACGTAGTGATGACTTACTTAGACCTACTTAGATACGAATTAAATGTGTTTACAAAAAGCTCTAAGTATAAGATTTTCTCAGAAAAAAAAGAACAAAAAGAAAAGTCCCGAGTGAAACCATCAGGATTCGAACCGGGGCCTGTTGACTCCGAGGGCGAGCATATTCCGTCTGAGCCATTTAGACTTAAATAATAGAGGCGAAAAAAGTTATCGTATTCTAATGACAATGTAGGAGTTTTTCATTGTCTAAAATGATGTTTTTAAAAAATAAAACCTAGCTAGATCGATTTATCGTCCCCGAAACCCCCTGTATACATAATTTCATGAAAATCGTTCGAGCCGTTTCCGAGATTCCGATTCTATATATACTTATATACCTACAAGAATTGGTCGTTTAAAGGTATAAGATAAGTAATTTGTGTTTTTATATAGCATAGAGTGACGAGACGAGCAGGACATGTGCCTGATGGTAAGCAACATACCTGACACATAACAGTACAGCGACACACAGCTATTGGAACATGAGAAGTCCAAATCATTACCTAGCACTGCACTGCGCTCGTCACCCAGAGATCTAAGATGTTATATCTCTAAGCCCTGTAATTTATCTGGAAACATTGTCCTTCAAGTCGGAACACAGTAATGTTAGCACATTACTGCTTGGCGGTAGAATAACTGGCAAAGGTGTGGTACTTCCCCAGGCGGACTCTGCCAAGAGTCCTACCATCCATGTTTTTACCATCTTATGCTTTTACGCGGAAGTTTGCAACAAGTGAATATCCATGCAGATACCACTATTTTCGTAGATTCTATCATTTATTGATTAGTAAATTAATACTTTGGCACTGATAAGCTTTATTATGGTTTACCAACGCACCTCTACAAAACTGACTACACAATTTTCTGTCCGAATTTCCGAACATTTTCCAGAAGACGAATAGGTCGTGTCAATTTGTGTTTTGATAGGTTATGGCCGTCGCCATCATGAGTCGTCAACGTTGACGAACCAAACAAGTCATCAAATTATCTAGAGGAAGGGGCCAGTTTTAACGAGGTTACGGCTGAATTGCGACCATGGTTAAGGTTAAGGTTATATGCGACGTAACCATAATTTATTGAGTATAGTTGTAAAAATTGTAAGTGGCGACAAGAAACATTAATTAAATCTATACTAGTATCACAAAGCTGAAGAATTGTTTTGTTTGAACGCGCTATTCTCAGGAACTACTGGAACCAAGATATAGATCACCAAACTTCCGGAGTGGGGGGTTGTGACGTCACGTCTACATAAAGATCGTAGATATTAGACGTAAAGTCACTTGAACATTTTGAGCACTATTATTTACTTGTATATTTATTTACTCGTTTAGTTAGTCTACTAAATATTAGAAGAGAAGGCACTAAGCCTCACAACACAGGCTCCCCCTAGTGTGAGACTTAGGGCTCATAATTACATGAGATTGTTGAACAATTTTGTCGCCACTTAATTAAATAGTTAGCTTAATTAGTTATAATCTGCATGCTTAGTTTCTTTAAGTAAATACATTAATTTATAATAAGGCCAAATTGTTAAGAGGAAATAAACTTTATTACTATATCTTCGTCATTGTTTATTTGTTCAACAAAAGAAAAAATATGTGTTCAACACTTTCACAATTACTTTTTTTAGTCATCGTTCCTATTACATTCAATGCTAAATTATGTTAGTCGTTGTATCAAAGTGTGTTGACCACATACCCAGCGCACGCTACCCAACAATCCAGTTCACTGGTCCACGCAGGCGCGTAACTAACTACTATCTATTAGCCTATTAGTCCATTACCATGGTAGTCCGAGTGTGGCAGAATGCGACCGTCCTAAGGCGCAGGCCACATTTAAACGGCCTCAGGCACGGACATAGCACGGGTAACTTCCTATCCCATTCAAATGTCATACAAAACGAATGGAAATAAAGCACAATTTAGGACATTCGGTAACGGACGAAATGGCGCGTCATAACCAATCCCGAGATACAACATCAGTGCTTCCTAAATTGCGCTTTATTTCCATGCATTTCGTAAGAAATTTGAATGTAATAGGTGCCCGATGCCATGTCCGCGCCCGACGCCTTATAAATGTGGCCTGCGCCTAAGGTCGTAAACACATGAAAGTCACAAGTAGAGCAAATCGGTCGTCCGCGTGTGCGCACGCGCGATAAGCAATGCGTGATTGGTCATGATGCACACTGAACAATCAAGGCTAGTAAAAAAAATACCAAAGAAGATAAACTTATTAAGAGTAAATTATCAAGTTAGTATGTAGGTATCAATTAATAAGATTATTAAATATTTTTCCTATAGTTCTTGCTCAGTCACGTCGTAGTGGCTGAACAGATACTTGATACTTGGATCACAGTCAAATTATAGTCTGGAATACTACTATTCTCTCTGTCTCTGTCTGGAATGCTACTTTAATTACTTACTTTTTATGGCGGGAAAATAAGGACAACAGTAACTACACGAGTGAAACCGCGGGGCGCTTGCTAGTCATCTTATATATCTGGATAACGAAGATATAAGATAAAACATTTGACTTGATTTAAATATACCTGCGTATCTAATTGATGACAAAAAAAATTGGTTGTCTGTAAAGTCGGCTGGTTTACGGACGATAGTTTGACGTGACAACGTCATAACAAAACATTGATAGATGCGGCGCAAGCGTACAATGAGCGTAACGGGACAATGAGCGTAACGGGATATAACGGGACACTTTTTCGTGCATGCAGTCGGCGTTCATCGATTTATTAGACGTAGTCAAGTCATTTAAGAAATAAGTTTAGTATTAACACTAATACTATTAGGTGTTATTGTTTAATTAAGTAATTTAATAGGTTTAATAAATATCAATTTGGCTAAAAAAATCACATGTCTTTATCATAAGTACATGTTATGCTTTTGGAAATTTCATATTGGTATAATATCAGCTATCAATGAAATTGTACCTCTCGTTTTCGCTTTTTAAGGCATCCGTCAAAAAACAAATGACGACGATTATAGTTCACCCAGAACAACATTCCGACTATGATGCAATAGCACGTCTTTGATGGCAAGAGAAAGGACGAAGCGAGCCGTGATAATGCTAATAAATTCTAACTTTATAGAGCTCAAACAATAAAAGTTGAAAGACCATCAACTCGAGTAACAGACTTAACAGCTCCAACGACTAGCACCCTTTAACATCTCTCTTTACTACCGCTCTGAGCACAAGGTAATGGTTTCATTTTATTTTTTGAGCTGCTAAATGGAGATGAATGTTGATGTCATTATCTTATACTGTGCGAGTTCAAAATTGTACAAAATTAGAGAAACTTCTTCGGAATAAATGGTAAATTTAATTTTTAGCGTCATAAAAGATATCTAACTCGTATGATTCTCAAAAACCAATTACAGAAACGTCTATATGTATATTTTCGTTTTTGATAAATTTTTTTAAACTAATTCTACAATGTTACGTGGACGTAAATATTCATATTTTTGCGCTGTAATGTCTTTGCCCTTCAAACCGAAACACAGTAAAGTCAGCACAATGCTTCTTGGCGGCATAGTAACTGACAAAGGTGTGGTAATTTTTTTACCCGGGCGAATTATACAATCAGTCCCACCACGACTATTTCCAAAAAATTAAAATTTTGTTTCGTGTGCTATATTGACTGAAAGCCATTTAATGAATTAATTATTACCATGCCTAAAAAAGTTAAACATAAATAAAGTTAAAGTTAAATTAAAAAATAACCGGAAGCTGGCGGTTACACGGACAGTGAGTGCCCAACTTTATTCGCGCACGCGCAAAGAAAACGTGCCCAATAATTATTTTATGAAGTAGCGTGGCTGACGGATATTATGGCAATTACTGCTCAAGTACCAACCTGTTTGTTATCACCACGAGTGAAACACGACGGTATGACGACTGTGATAGCTGCACTAGCACTGCCTCACGGTTCACCCGCATAGTACAAGCTTTGCTAACTTTACTTAGTTTGGGGTCAAATAGTGTTGTGTGTGAATTATCCACCAATATCTATTATACACTCATTTAATCATCTTCTTAATCTCCAAGTTTCTTACAACATAAATAAAATTTATAAACATTTAAAAAACTTAAAGACTAAGGTGCCGTCAGCAGCGGGGCAGGGCCCAAGCTACCGGTGGTTAGGGCTGCAGAGTGAGGATGCGCGCTGTGTCGAGGATGACCGCCGCGTGCATCTTCTAGCGAAAGTTTCTTGAGATGATGGTTGAGACTTTTCTCTATAAGGCCGTTTGCCAACACGACTTATTTATTAAATTATTATAATTTAAATAGTTCCCAATCCCGTAATTTTCTTTATGTAGCAGAATAACAAACAGTCATACGTTACTTTGTGGAGTACAAGGTAAATATTGTTTTGGGTGTTTTCAAATTATCTACAATCAGTAGAATCCGGTTAATTTATATCCGGTAATAATGTTCCAGTTTGAAAGGTAAATGCTCCACTAGAAATTATCGGGTAAAGAGACAAATCATACTATGGTTCTGCGTGAAGAGCGCAGTACAGTACTTTGGACTCTTTATGTTCAAAAAGTTGTGTGGCGCTGATGTTGTTATGAGCAAGCGTGTGGCTTTTCATCAGGCATATGTATTCCTCGTCTCGTTACTAAATGTTTAAAAAATTATGTACATAGGTATTGTATTTTTGTACAAATCATATAAAATTAACAAAACGATCAATTACCAACAAATTATATATCTACCATCAAATGTCATCCGACACTAATTTGTATTAAAACTTCCCATAATTCTATTCGCCAATCGTCAATCGATACCATCTTCACATTAACTGATTATACAATGGAAACCAATCAACTCATGCGATTGTTGAGTCAGCTGACCTTTACCTAAACTGGGTATGGTGGGCTGACGTAAACCAATAACATTCAGTAAGAGAACTAACTCAAATGTTTTATATTGGGAGAAATTGTTATCATATCTACAAAGCCGAAGTTTAACACAACATTATATTTTTCGCGCCAACCGTAAGACCGGTTGGAAACGTAAGAAAGAGGATCGGGCTGAGTGGCGTATTATGGGAAAGGTTCAGCTATGGACGAATGCAGGCTGATGATGATCATATTTTTCGCTCGGAAAAGATCTGTTAAGTTTCTTGGAAGAGATCGCACAACGAAAATTATAGTTTCACTAATATAATTTGTCAGAATACGCTAATCTACTCAATTGGCATAAACAGAAATTGTAATATGGAAATATAGTAACAATAAAATGGTGTTGGCCAGGAAATATTGTTTAACGGAGTGACGACAGGTGGACCAAATTTGTGACGGAGTTGAGGCCGGGTAGCAAGGTAAACCAATTTCCGGACATCCACCAGCAAGTGGGTCGACGATATTGTAACTATTGCGGGTCGAACCAAGACTCGATTAGCATAGGACTGAGGCAGATAGCAAAGTAGAGCGAGGTCTATTTTCTATACCTAGCAGTGGGATAAAGAACTCTGTGGATGATGTAAAGAAAGTCGACACCCTTGTTCGAAATATACTTCAAAGTCTTGAATAGCGCAGCAAAATTGTTAACCTATCGATCCTATATCGGATATACTTCGGTAATTATGAAACTGATCTACATGATCTAATATCACCTTGCTCAGTTTCTATCGTATCGTTCGTAACTCGAAAAAGCGACATCATATCATCGTTGACATTCCACAGACTCGAACGAAAAGGTTTGACTCTGCTTTTATGGCAAGATCGGCTGTGAGATGTCTTGCCTGGGTGGGGTTTTCCCAATGGTTACAATCTCGGTGGGAGTGGTCTCGAATGGCCAAGAGTGAATCGGTTTCTTCTACTCTAGATAAGTACGCTCCATTGTAGAGGTCGTATCGTCGCTTAATTGAAAATTCATAAGGGATAAAACTAAAAGTAAAAAAAGAATGGTATCTATCTATACTGTGAATTTTCGACACCATCTTTCATGTGACATCACATTGGAAAATATAGAACGCCGACCTTTTCATTGCGTTGTGTTACTGCTGTTATCAGTGTATGTGTTTTGCGACGGCAAACTCTGAATATTAAACGTGCTGTGACAATACCATACGTGTTGACCATTGGGTATTACCAATTGATTGTGTTTGGGCTCGGTTATGATGTGGCAATGCTGGGCGAACGACGACAATGCGAAATTGGGAAATGACAATCAATGTGAGAAGCTCGATTTCAAAATATGACTATTCCAATATACGCCGCGACAACGAAACCATGTTGGCCTAGTGGTGAGAACGGCCGTTTTCACAATTGTGGAATAATAGGTTCGAATTCCTCCTGCATCTCTGAGTATTTTTTTCAACTGGATGTTTATCATCACCATTTCGGTGAAGAGAAGCTTAAGATAAGCTTATAAAACCAGTATGTTCCAAGGAATACATCTCTAAAGGAAATGCGTGATCCGTCAACCCACTCTAGACCTTGCGTCCTTGCGACCTTGCTTGGCGGCGTATAATCTTGACTATCCTTGTGAAAAAGACCCCTAGTCCCATTAGTGAGAACGTACTTATGCTGTATTGAAAATACAGTAGTTTTTGAAAAAAAACTGTAAGCATCGTCCAAAGTAACATCACCAGGAAAACATTCGTCAACCCCAATCAAAAATGGTAAATTATCTCCATCTACTTAACAAATTACTAACCTGAAGTTATCGAGAGGTTTTTTTTTCTATATATAACAACTTTCCTACTGCTGCACTAAGATCTCTCCCAATTCCCTCAATTTCTTCCGGCCCTGATCTATCATTGAGCAATCGTTTTCAGACGCTCCTACTTCATATGTCCAGCGATTGGAGATCCAAGACGATGGGTTCCACTCTCGCCTTTCCGTCGGAAGGAATAACGTTCACGTGGTTCGCTGCACTTTCTTTATTTGATTAAATAGTTAAGACAAACAAAAAGGAAACTCAAAACATAAACATAAGACTCTAGACTAATAAGAAACGTAATTAAGAAAACTTGCAACCGCAATTTTATAACTGGCATAATCACCGAAATCTCATTCAAATTGTGACGTATCTGCATAATTGCATATAAAAAGGTAAATAATGCCGCTGTTAAGTAAGAAATGCTTTCGCACGGGATACAATTGTTTTCACACTTGACATTATTAACCGCGTATTGAGACGCAAATGCTGTAACAGCCGTGCGAACATCCAGATTATGAAGTTTATGGTACTTTATCATGGTGATGTCGTAGGATTCTTGCTCTGGATATGGCAATAAAGAGTTTGCATAAGCATCCTACTAACTGTCGTCACTGCTGGGACTCGGGGCCTTCTCTCGCAAGGAGAGAGTCAAGGCCGTAATCCACCAGTCTGGCTCAGTGCGGTTTAGTGGATTAAGGCTAGATGGCGGTGATGGTGGAAGCATCGACACGAAATATAGTGTCACAGCACACACTATCGCCATTTTTACGTCTACCCTCAATTTCGTTATCAGTGCTGACTGCCATTTCAATATTAGACATAGTTTTAAAGAAATATCTATTGTTCACCTGCTCCTATTTTATTCGTAGCAACAAATAACGTAACGCCCGTGCGAAGAGATTAAGCAATTAAAAAATATGAACGCGTTACTATAAAATTTGGCAATATTGGATTGTCTATTGTTGTATGACGTAAATGTTTGTATGGGTCAGTCGGTTGGGAAAGCAAGTGTTGTTACAGTGGAAGTAGATCGCTTGGGTAATGTAGGAAACTGATCGAGATAGCATAGAATAATGCTTGGTTTCGGAATACACAACAATGCAGAGATAACATGAATTCAGAGAATAAACAAAGTAATGCTAGATTGAAGCACTGTTTTGAATGAAGCTAGATCTGTATCTAATTGTAAGATCTACAGTCATATTTTAAGTCTTTTTACAATATGTTAAATCTCTAATAATAGATAAAATCTAATATATAAAATTCTCGTGTCACAGTTTTCGTTGCCATACTCCTCCGAAGCGGCTTGACCAATTTTGATGAAATTTTTTGTGCTTATCCGGTATCTATGAGAATCGGCCAACATCTATTTTTCATCCCCCTAAATGTTAGGGGTAGTCCACCACAAAAATTTTATTTTATTTTTTAGACAAAATTTTTAATTTCTATTTTTTTATGATACAAAATTCAAAAATACATACAATCCTCAATTTTCACCCTTCTACTATCAACCCTTATTTTATTAGGAAATTATTTATATGGCAAAACAACGGTTGCCGGGTCAGCTAGTATAATATAAATATTAGTGGACAATTCACACACAACACCAACTGACCCCAATATAACTAATAGAGAACAATAATAATTCTCCTATGCAAACAGTTACATATAATGACAACCTAAGTATAAAGATTACAAGTAAATTAAACCATGACATTTCAAAGTTAAAATTTTCCTATGCACTAAGTAATCTTGTCGCTAACTCACATTACTGTTTGGCGGTAGAATAACTAGATAAGGTCCCAGGCCCCCAGTCCCAAATATCCCAGGCAGATTCTGCAAGTCCAACCACTACCTACTGTAGGAACCTCAGGCGTTAGACTTAAACCTGATGATGTTTAGATTTTCGCAGTGACATATACTCGTTTATAAACATATATTATGTCCTAAAAAATGTACATCAATCAAAAATCAAACCACAATGAGATTGAACACATAAATAGGCGAATTTATAAAGTTTCTGGAACAGTTAACATTCCCGAAAATACGAAAGTCATGACTGCCATATTTTAGAACTCGTTTACCGTAAAAATAGCACTTTCTTTAGCGTGTGCTACGGTAAAAGGTAAATAAGCCGTGAACACATTACGTCCACACTTTGCTAACGCTACGGTGGAAATAGCTGCCTATTGACCCGAATGTACCTCCAGACAACACGATCTAAACTGCAAATATAAAATTATACCTTACTATGAACCAGACACGGTTCAGAGTGGAGTAAGTAAATTTGTATATGAACATTTATGTACTTTATCACGTTCGAATTTGCGAATAAATTTCGAGTCTTATCGTTAAAGACGATACGGTACAAAGTTAAATGGACGTTTCGAGTGACGTGGACCATTAAAGAGCCCGTATACCAAACTAGAGGTGTGATGTTGATAAGCTCAAACGTTTAAGTTCTGGATCAAACGTAAACACAGATGGTCACTACGAGGGGGAGCATATGAAACAGAAACAGTAAATTACAGTTATGGCAATGTTTTATTGTACAAGTTTTTGATCTTTGTGCTAGATAATGTTTAGGTGAATCTCATTTCAACATACATGTGTTAGTAACAGGGATTTACAATATAAAAGTACCTATATCGTTTGGCTTCCATGAATCCGATTTGACATGTCAGTGAAAGGAAGATACTTTACAGACAGATAATTTATTTTCCATGCAATACATTTTAAGAACTTCCGATACAGTTTATGTTACATTCATGCATACTTATTTGTTAAATATTTATATGCTTCGGATATGCTCTATCATGTGCCAAATGGACAAGCCTAAAGTTCGTAAGACAGCAGAGACCATCTAAAGCCAACTGTCATAAGTTCCTTTAAAAAATTACGACCTATTCAGAGCTCTTTACAAAATACTATAAAATAGATATATGTACATAAATTTTACACATAGAATAGATTACAGCCAGGAAAATAACGGGAACAGGAACTACGCAAGCGAAACCACTTGACACTGCTAGTATAACCATAACAGCAAAAGATACAAAATCACTCCACAAACGTCAATTCAAATATTTATCTAGAACTGTTTACGTTCCCCCAATAATTCCCGAAACCTCAGCCATAACAAACACGGTTCCGAAATGACACCAACCACCTAAATATACGATGAATTTCCTCGTCCACAAACTTATTTACAACTTCTGTGTGAGAGAGAAAAAAACTCACAAAAACAAGAGCAGTGGGAGAGATCAAAAGGAGCGGAGTTTTGGCTTGCATAACAATAAAACCGATGAATCGGATAACGTCTGATATATGGATTATGTTTGACGGCAAGTTGATTTGTGGGTTACATGGTGTTTGATAGATTTAGAGCGTGCGGTGTTGTTTTGAAACGTATCTTATGACTAAGATGAAACTAGTTTCAATTGATATGATACTCACGTTTGGCTCAGTTAGTTTCCTCATTCTGTAATACAATACCTAACAACATTAGTTTTAAATACAGAGTGAGAAGATAAGCAAGACATGCGCCTCATGGCAAACGACACGCCTATCCCATAACAGCAATTTCCACGCTGCTATATGAACATGAAGAGTCTAAATTACTGCTTAGCACTGTTAAAAGCTTTTCATCCGGATATCCGGGTAAAATTACAAAAACGAAAGTTTGTATTGTATGTATAGACGGTCGTTACTTTTTCAAACAAAAACTGTTGAAGTGATCTGTATGAGATTTGATACGTAGATAGACAGTAGTAGTCTTGAATAATATAAGCTATTTTAATCCTTGGATTTTTTTGGGATCAAGATAACGCCAGTAAAAAACCACGGTACAGTGAAATATTATTTATTGTTTCATCCTATATTTTTTCTGGAAACATTGTCCTTTAAACCAAAAAAACAGCAATGTTTGTACTTTACTGCTTGCGGTAGAATAACTCAAGTGACAAGAGTGTGATATTTTCCCAGGCGATCTGCAAAGAATCCTACTACAACGAATAAAATTAAGATTTACTAAGGTGTCCTCGTAACTTCAGTCATGTCTACATTACACAGTTTGACCCACTCGAAGTCGACCTTCGAAGGTGAATTTCTTACCACATTTTTTTTAATTAGATATGCTTACGCTTCATCGCACCAACGGACATCATAGCAAATGACAATGACATACATACATCTGCACCTGTATTTTGAGAGGTACCGAATATGAGCTGTGATGGCTAAGTTGAAAGAACGTACAATTTCACATGATCGGAATTCGAACCTCGCCTGCACTTTTGAATATTTTTACAAGTGCAGACGTGTAAATTTACTGTCACTTGTTATGTCACAGCAATTGATATCTGGCTTTGAATCTGAATGAAAAAGAGGAGCGTAAAACGACATATTCCAAACAAACTACTTTTGAGAATGTTCTAAATATTAGTTTTTTTGCCTACAGTAGGTACAAAAATAGTGTTGCATCCAACTATACAAAATTTCGACTCTTATTGACTGGACATTTTGACGCGACAACGTCTAATAAATCGATGAACGCCGGCTGCATGCACGAAAAAAGTGTCCTGTTATGTCCCGTTACGCTCATTGTACGCTTGCGCCGCATCTATCAACGTTTTGTTATGACGTTGTCAAGTTAAACTATCGTCCGTAAACCAACCGACTTTACAGACAACTAATTTTTTCAGCTAAAACACATGCTTAGATTCCATATGAATAAACCTAATTCTTCTAGATGGTTCCAACAAAATAACGTTTCGGTTTTATACTTTCTCCGGGACGATCCGAGCTTTAATGCCTCCGGGTCATGAGAGCTCACTTACTTAATTCTTTTCCCGTAAGTGAAATCTTTATTTATTAGACGGAGAGGATTTTTTATCCGATCACAAAAGTCCACATGACGGCATATTGTGTGGGCAATGTTGAACTTTTTTTACTTTCTCCAATCATTTGAATGCAATTGCAGTTTGACATTCACTCGAGACCTAAGTTTTGTGTTAATGGAAAATCTACTCTCTCTCTCTCTCTCTCTCTCTCTCTCTAAAGTTATTGGTAATTTTATTCCTAGTGTCCTAGGCAATTTTATTCAAAACAAACTATACTTACACTTTAGATCTTTTTACGATTAGTGGAGTTTGTGAAAGCATTGGAATTGCTGCTGCATACATTTCAGAGGGCGAATTTTGTTCCTATACAAGTGTTAGTTAGTAACGAAATATTTCATTTTTTATAAAATAGAGTAACGAAATATTTCATTTTTTATAAAATAGAGTGACAAGGTGAGCAGGACATGCGCCTGATGGTAAGCAACATGCCTGCCCATAACAGCTATTGGAGCATGAAGATTCCAAATCATTACCTAGCACTGCACTGCACTCGTCAATCGGAGATATATTATCTCTTAGCCCAGTAATTTCTCTGGAAACATTGCCCTTCAAACCGGAACACAGTAATATTTTCATTCGAAGTATTCAAGTAGAACAGTACGAGCAAAACACGATAAGCGACACATTCATATTTCTATATTTAGAAACTAACTAATTTCCTAGCTTTACTAGGCACTGGACTACGCTCGCTACATCACTCGATTTCCTATGGCAGCTTAAGTCGGACTGTACCGACCATATCGCACTTAAGTTACCCAAAATTTGTTAAAAAAGTTTGGTGTCATGGGACATCAGGGAGGAACGAAGTTCCTTCGGAAAGTAGGTATAGAATCTTAGCTTAATTTTATTATTTATGGTACGATCATTAGAAAAATAATTGGGGCACTTTTTACGCGTCACACCCGTTGTAAATATATTTTTCTTACGGTTTAAGTCTCACATTTTTATTCATTTCGAACGGGCAGCAAACTCGCTATCTCTTCCAGCTTTTTTTTTTTTGAACGAGGTTCCTTACATTTTCCAAAAAAAAAAAAATTACCAGTGTTATATTATAGCTTACTTTGGGAACTACGCGGGTGAAACCGGAGGGAGTGGCCATGAACATGGCCATAGTCTCGAGTTTACCCGAAGATTTCTTATCATTCCCGAGCGTGACGCTTGAATTCAATTCACAGCCCACGAAAAATCTGTCTGACGCGTGCTAAAAGAAGGTTTCACTTCAAAAACGTTTCGTAACGTTTGATCCCATATTCAGTGGATATGTCAACATGTTGCCAGTAGTGATGCGTAACCAGTTTTTACGAGATACTGCTAAAAAGCTTCCTCTACACGTATATTCGCCGAGGTCATTGCCGGTGCGACCTTACAGACGACCTCAGCCGAACTTCGGAACTGGTTCTGTGCGACGCGTTGCGTGATGCTCTTCTGTTTCAATGATGTACACACCGAAGCCGTGATTAAAGTACATAGCTAGTTTTTTCCGCAAATCGTGACATAAGTACTGTCAGCAGTGATGTTAAAAACTTTGGATATCTAATGCCCGAGCGACACGAGGCTAGTTTTTGAAGCTAAGATAGCAAGCCGTCAAGCCAGTGTCAGCAAGCTAGCAGTACTTCATGCTCCGCGTAGACAACGCTAGTTTTGTCTACACGAAGCTAGAAGTACACTCCGCGAGGCATAAGCTGAGCTTTGCATTTGTGTGAGTGTACATGGATAGAGTAGGTGTGACAACCGACCTTAGGCGCGGCGCCATTCTGTCTCGCCGCGCTCCTGCCTGATTGGTGATCACTCACACTAATGCAAAGCTCAGCCTATACCTCGCGGACAAAATTTCAAGCTCCTGCCTGATTGGTGATTACTCACACTAATGCAAAGCTCAGCTTATACCTCGCGGAGTGTACTAGCTTGATAGCTTACTAACACTAGCTTGCTATCCTAGCGTGAAAAACTAGCCTCTTGTCGCTCACGCATTAGCGAGCGCCCAAGATAACTTGGTTCGAAGTCGAAGGTAACTGATACATTTTTATTTAATTACTAGATGTCCGCCCCGGCGTTGCCCGTGGTACATTATATAGTACTCATCAGGATCCCGTACATATACAACGGTGAAAGAATTACTGAAATCGGTTCAGTCATTCCTGAGAATTTCGCTTTCAAACAAAACACCTCTTCAGCTACCTGCTACGCCACCTGTCGGAAATTGGTTGTACCAACTCAGATTTAGAAAAAAAAATGATTAGCGAAGGTTTTATATTCAAGAGGTATGTAATCTATGATATTCAATAACGCAATCTTAGACACATGCTGTCATGTGTCATGTCAAAGCACGAAACGTACGAAAACCCTCAATAAGGAATATTTTTTCCCGATTTTGTTACATTCTTGATTCATGCTCCGCTTCTATTAATAGTAGCGTTATTTTCTATAGCCTATAGCCTTCCTCGATAAATGGACTATCCAATAGAAAAAGATACTTTCAATCCGGACCAGTACTTCCCGAGATCCTAGCGTTCAAACAAACAAACAAACTCTTCAGCTTTATAATAGTAGTATAGATTATAGGTTTACATTTGACCGCCATCTCGCCTGATGTTAGATGACGATGCGGGCTACGACAAAGCCTGCTTAATTAGCAAAAACCGATTCACTTCAACCGTACATGTATGTTAGGCAGTCTGGGGTTGCTAGGATGCCAGGAAACGATCGCTCTAAGAGTTAAAGTTGGTGATATCAACTTAATTTTTAAAGTTTTATAAATCTTGTTGTTTGTTTGAAAACAAGCACAATAAATCTATCTACCATTATCAATACTCAATTCATATCTACAATGTATATTACGTCAAACACTACTTTGATTTTAATCAGATTTTAGATTTGATCAATCACATTGAATTTAATATGGTAATGTTACTGTTTTATCATAACACTTAATAACTGTTATAAATAGCGATATCCGATTTAGCTTCAACATCTCTGACTGAAATTAAAAAAATCTAATACCTACTAATATCCCACTAATTTTACCAATGTAAAAGTTTGGATGTTTTGTTTCTAAACGGATCGGATTGAAATTCGGAACCCGAGGGTCTACCGCGTAACTAAAGGGAGCCTACATCGCACGAAATGATTGGTGATCTATGGTGCGATGTAGGGTCCTACCACTAGTTTTACGTAATTTCCTCTGATTTTAGGGCTCGTGTATAGAGGGTTTTAGCTTTGATATTGCTTTCTCTTTTCTTTTCACTTGAAATGACAGAGACAGCCATAGCCGATGTATTTAGGCGGTAGAGGGGCCGGCACATCCCGGGTATATAGCGGGAACAGAAACAACGCGAGTAGTCGTGGTCGTTACGCGGCGTCAATAGTTACAATAGCAGCATTTTTCTACTACAGCCAAAAACCGCTATCGGAGCGCGCAATATCTAGCTATCGGAGCGCGCAACGATCTAGCTTTTCTCGTACTAAACCAGCTACAGACGAGTAACTCGATCTCGCGTCGTAGCAACGTGATGCCGCATACAAACAGCTATAGTTCAAAACCGCTATGGAGAATAACTAAAAAGCGACCTAAAAACTATTTATTAGAATAAATAGTATGAAAACTAACGTGGTTATTACACATTTTACATAAATACACGGGTAACTCACGTTTAATATAGTCAGTCCAGTCCGACTCAAATATTAAAATAAATAGTTTCAGAAACCGCTATTACCAGCAATAGCAATCAATAGTTTCGTGATTGCCAGAACTCGTAACGACCCATAGCTAAACGCGAGTGTGACCGCTGATGGCGGCTAGTATTAAATAAATACTACCGTTGACAAGACAAATTACCGTAAAATGCACAATTCACGACGGAACATCCGACTGAGGTCGAAATCGACTTGACCTTCAAAGCGCTCGATAAAACGGGGAAATATCCTACAAAATTACCCTTTTATCTAAACGCGCCGAATAAATACCAAGACACGTAACAGTCACAGTAAACGTTTGAAAATTAAATGTCATTCTAAATTACGACAAGCAATCAAAGTCGATGGTTAACAAACGGCGTGGTCGTTGCGACTTGTCATTTAAGATTATTGAGTAGTAAGACTTATCTATCGAGTTGAAAGAAACGGTAAGATAACATATGGACTATGAATTACAAGTAACAAGTCATGGAACGATCGCCATCATCGCAGGCGGCTCACTTAATTTATTTCAGGTATAATCTTCCTCTTCCTTTATCGCCAGAGTAAGACGTTCGTAAGGCAAAAGTTTTGAACACTTAAGAGTCTGTCTAGTCGAATTTAGTTTCTGTAAATTTAAATTCAAAACTAATTTTGGTCTTTCATATACTATACTGGCTTCTATAGAACAAGCTTTGCTTAGTTTAATGCCAGACAGTGATTAGTTTTGGAGTGACAAAATAGTATATTTTATATAAACTCTCAATAGTTAATAAAAAAAATTAGGTAAATTTTTTCTACAATTGAATTATATTTGTTTTTAGGTATAAAATAAAATTCCTTCAAAATAATATTTCTTCAGTAAGCGTAGACTTCGACACGTGTTTCAACTTCGCACAAAGCATCTAATACTTGTTTACAACTCCGGAGAACACTCGAGAAGTGAAGAATTTTTTCAAGCAGTCTTCAGTAATCGCCAGGATTGATTCAAAATAAAACATGATTCCGACAAAATTATAACCACTTCTCAACAGATTTGTATTAGTGTTTTCAGAAAACTATTTGTGACGTTAGAACTCTTTGCAAAGTCCTCCTGGGGAACTACCACGAATCACCATAATACCACGGCATTTATAGCTGCTATTACCCTACTAATATTGTAAATACGAAATTTGGATGTTTGTTGCTCAATCACGTCGGATCTTCTTAACCGATTGGGTAAAATATTTAAAATTTTAGAACACAAACTATTATTTATTTTACTAAAATACCATAAGATTATCACGGAAAAAAACGAATCGAAAAAAATCGAAACCACCCTCGGAACATCTTCTTTACAACAAAAAAATAATCATCAAAATCGGTTCATAAACGACGAAGTTATCCATGAACACACATAAAAAAAACATACATGCGGTCAAATTGAGAAACCTCCTTTTTTTAAAGTCGGTTAAAAACAATTTTATTCGAATGTTTTAAGCATTTGAACTTCGCTTCGAATTCGCGTCGCCTTCGGACCGCTATCGGCCCAGTGAAAGTGAAAACGACTATGCGACTTGCAGTACAGTGACGTAACGGAACAAATCGGCCATTGTCCGGTTCGTCTGTACGGTGGCTTACAAAATGTGATTGACTAATGAGCAGAGCGGGTTAAATTTGTCGTTTCGGTTGTACACAAGACACTTTTGCCTAATCTGGAATGGGTACCAACCAATTACCTGTTGAACTTTATCATTTTGACTGGCTTCGTGGCTCAGTAAGTTTTCCCGTAAACAAAAAACGGTTTTAAGGGGTTGAAAGTTTTTAAGGAAGTTTCGAAATTTTTGATGCGATACGCTTGTTTTTAGGTTTTTATTTGTATGTAAATACTCGTAAATATGACATAGAAAGATTGCAATAATATAAACCAAAACAAAACAGGGTAAAATCCCTATTAATGGCTAGGCACGCCGCAAGTTACAGCGCAGCTAGACCTACTAAGACTACTTGTAATTTATAGATTTATTTACACATCAGAAAAATCAAAATGATATTCTTTATGATGAACAACAATCTTTTATGCAGAAATGGCGACAGTAAGCAGACAGTCCGCTTTATAGCAAGCAAGTAGTTATTGCTTGCACGACTGAAAGGTGTTGACGACATTTCATCTTTTTTTCAATGTGTTTTGTTGAATTTCATTGGAAAAGCTTTAATCTACGGTAAAATAGAAATTCCTAAGAAAGCTATCTTTGTCTAGTCACACAAAGAGTATTCCCGCTAATGTTGAATGGGAGTCACACAATAACCTCTATAATTACCGTATCAATTCGATAAACTGTCCGCAATCCACTCTAAGATAGAATTTCCTTGACGATGGGTTACAAAATGTGATTGACTAATCAGCGGAGCTGGTTAAATTTGTCATTTCGATTGTACCTTTTGTTCGTAATTGGGGGGCCAAGTCAAAACATGACATAACCATTTCGCTTGCAATACGAGTTATTAGTGTCAAGTGTCTGAACATGTGTGTAACAAAATAAGGTCAAGAACCTTGCAATTGCAAATTATAGACGTTTTTACGTTTATCATTTGGACCCTGTGCTGTTTCAATGCTGGGCAAAGGCCTCCTTACCGTCACTTACTTTGCTACTATCTTGTGATGTTGTTTGTTGGTATTTTAAATAGCTGTCGAGGACTTCTCGCCATCACCTCTTTTTTTCGAAATTTTCTTTGGACGTTCTGCAAAAGCCATTTTGCAGAACGTCCAATGAAAATTTCGAAACTATAGAAAAAAACTCTAATTTCCGAGGATACACATGCACGCTATGCTTCCAAAAAAGAAGTGACAAGACGGCATGAGTAATTATATGCATTTTTTAAAGTTAATAAAAAGTTCCAGGGATTAACGCTTTCTAGCAGTTAAACTTTACAACTCGTAAATAAACATTTCAGAATACACGAGTACAATATATTCACTAAATAATGTATAGGTACCTCCATCGTCTGAAATTGTTATTTATGTAACTACGTCACACAATATACTGGAGCACTCAAGAAATAAAAGCAAACAACTTACGCTCTACACACAAGACTGCAATCCACACACAACAATAAGGCATTTTTCACTAATAGTCCCATTTGGTCCGAAACACACATCTCGCACGAAACGACCGACCAATGTCTAGTACTCAACTTAATTCAACGCACTCAGCAGCCAGAACGCACAATAAAACTGTAATATTTCCTTCATAATTGTCCGGGGCCGTCACGAATCCGGGTTGTTGCGAAAAAGTCGCCGGTCGCGAAATTTGTATTCCCCCCAATACGCCAGTCGACCGTTTTTATTGTCTTCCGTCTGGACTTTGAACTGGCTGAAAATTACTCGCATTCGGAATTATAATAACATAAATTACGTACGCGGCACTTTTGTCTTGTACGTAACTCTTCTTGAAACGCTGTAAGTACTTTATTGCTTGTAGTAACTAAAGTAAATTGAGTTTTAAATGAAATGTCGCCAGCTATAATAATAGTAACGGTGTTTCGAGGGTGGTCTGGAGGAGAAATATTTATGAACCAACTGTTAAATGAACTAATAAAGTTCACATTCGTTACAATCTGCAGTTATAATCGCATTGCCGAGACAGCTTGTGGAAGTACTATGCCTTCGCCACTGATTTTATCACCGTAATAAACAAAAACTATTATGTTCAGGTTTGATGGACTTTTCTTTTCATTTTTCACAACTGTTTCATCTTTAAGTTGCATTTTTAGACCCCCTAACCTAGACTATGGACCACGATCTCCATAGAGAACATAAAGATTTTAAAATGTATACTTAAAAACACATAAACAATGATTACACTATTTCCACGCAACATTTTCCGTTTTCGATCTCTCAAAAATTTCGGATCACACACGGCAGAAGATACTTTCACGCCACTTTTATCTATTCCCCACTGTTTTTGGAGGCGAGAAATTGAAACGTCAGCAATCCGACCCGCGTTCGTCACGACCGATTAAGTATACACTAACTCCTACAGCTACTTGCGTTTTGTCAAGTGTTAAATAAGTGACGATAAGGAACTGGTTCCGTTCCATTCCAGTGTTTTTCTTTTGGCAGCTAATTGTACGGGTTAAACTTGTTAATGCGACGTTTGCGCAATACTGGTTACTTTCCTCGGTTATGTCAATGAAATGCAATATTTTAACACTAAAAAGTGTAAGGTGAAAATGTATACTCCAAATTGAAATACAAAACTCGTTTATAAAAAATATGCCTCTTCACGTTATAGTCAGGTTTTTAGTTTCATTTCTGTTAAGATATGAAATATCGTTATTTTACAACACAATATAAATGTAGTAGTAGATTATATGTATAGAGGAAACATAAAACAAAAAAAGTTTACGAAAGATAAGACGGCAATTACAATATTTAAACAAAATTTAACTTTTAGCTTCAAATGTTTCGAACAACGACAAAACAAGAATCTAGTAACTATAAATTACTCTTTGTATTCTCTAACAACTGACTATGCACTGCATCAGCGAGTGAAAACAAAAAACACATACACCCATTCGTTGACCGTTCCTAATGCCTACCTATCCGGAACACAAAAAATGCTATCACACAAACCTGTCGTCCCCATTCCAGTATGGATCTGTGGATGCGGGCACGTTCCTTGTCACATGTTGTATTGGTTTAATTTGTTCGCAAACTGTCGAACCTTTGTCACTTTGTTGAGTATGATTTAAAACTCGTATGAATCAAGGTTTATGAATAGGACTGATCTTTTCATTTGTTTTTTGAAAGGGTTGACTTGAAATAAAGATGAAGCAATGGGATCGCATTGGCGTACGCCTGAGTCCTATGAATGTATTTAATTTTATTGCATTTAAAACAAAAGATCTCACGTTTAAATACTAGTAAAAGTAAGAAAAAGCTAACTACTATAAGAACCGATTAATACGCAAACGTCATTGCTATCACCAAAACTTAATTCCATATTTAGTTTATCTCTATATATAAAAATGTTATGTTGGTTTGTGTACGCTTCAAAAACTCAAAAAGTTCTACACCGATGGAGCTGAAATTTTACAATGCTATATAATCCGCATCAAGGATTGTTTTTATCTAATTTTTGAATCACAATGTGCCACAGCGAAGCGGGGCAGGGTACAGCTAGTAAAAAATAAAATATAAAAACATCAAATTACGAATAATACAACACAGCCCATTGATTAAATCAGTCGTTTTTAAAATCAACTGAACTTATAAAACCAAGTAAATAAGAGTCAAAATCGTTTCCAAATACATGACTCGAAGCCACAAAAACGCCTCGTGTTCCAAGTTCTTAGTTTGTTATTTTCTGGGACAAGTTAAACAGAATCTATTTCATCTTCCCCCCGAAGCTAATGTTATCGTACCCCACCTGCGCCAACTTCCTCGAATTTAATTCTGTAGCCTATGGATGTATTCGCCCACAACAGTTTGTGGGCGGCTAAAGGACCATCCCTGAGGGCACTTGACATTTTCTTGGTTCGCGCAGAGTTATGATAGCAGAGAATTTAATTTCGAACACAAACAGTGTAATACCGAACTAATGTTATGTAGGTAGGCTTGTGAATGTGATCTTTGAAGATAATTATACTATCTTCAACGTACACTGTTTTTGCTGCGGGGAATTTTGTTTTATCTTCTATTATTCAAATATTTTCTGCAAAAAAAAGATATGTTATTATGTGAAATTTATTTTTCTATTTAATGTGTAATACATCTAATGAATAAGCCGATGGTTTTCTGGAAATTATTAGCGACATCGCCTTTACTGCCTAAAAAGTTTTAGAAGCACTCTTCTATCTCTTCTATCACTCTGTTTTTGTATTGTTTTTGTGGTAAACGTTTTTTTGTATTGTATTAATCCAACCAGTATAGCTTTCAGACAGATTTTAGATAACCAAGAAATCAAAACCAACTACCATGGCGGCATAACTCTAAACAAAGCATTTATGAAAACTTTTCCATCAGTTGTAGAAATTTACGTTAAGAGTATAAATTCTAACCAACTCAATTTAATCAAACAAAAAGCCGCAATGGCTATTGTTGAAAATAAAACAGCAAACATTTTTCAGTGAAAGCGAATGAATTCAAAGGTCGCCTCGTAAAATCAGCTTAGTGTTATGACAAGGTGGAGAGAACGAACGTCAGTTGACAGAAACCTACGCCACCTTATCACTCCACACCGTTCATACAAAAGGGTCATAATAGAAACGAGGGAAACAAGAAAATTATGAATTTTGACTGTTTAGGCAACGTGGACACTTTTGTGTACTGTGTCAGATACAAGCTGCGAAGCATATTTGTTTTCTATAGAACCAGTATGAAATAGTAAACAATTGCTAAGTAATAATGGGAAGAAATCACTAAGTCATCGAGGCAATGAAAGTAAATTTTAGTTGTTTTTTGTTTATATTTCCAAAACCGCTAGATCGATTTCGATAAAATTTATATGGGACCACCTCTGAACTACGATCTAACAAACAACAAGAACAAAATTAAAAATTTTGTTTAACCCCCGACTACCTCAGATTTGTTATCTGTACAACATTCTTCTAGTCAAGCCGTTTCATTTGATACCCATATTAAGGGAGTTGTGAAAAAAGAAATGTATTTCACCACTTTGTGGAAGCGGCCATCTTGGATTTGAAATTTGTCATAGTGCAATGTATTCTACTGGTCAAGTCCTTTCGTTTGATACCCATATCGAGGTAGTAGTGAAAAAAAATAATATAATTCGCCATTTTGTGGTGGCGATCTTGGATTTGATATTTTTATAGTGCATAGTATTCTACTAGTTGAGCCCTTTCATTTGATACCCATATTGAGGTAGGTTGTGAAGAAATATTTTGTCCGCCATTTTGTGGCGGCGGCCATCTTGAATCGATATTAACCAAACATAGCTAAGAACATCCGCACGGACTTAAACTTTCAAATAAAAAAAACCGCATCGACATCGACCTCTCCGTTTGAGCTCTACGGTGCCACAGCCAAACACACACAGATAGACAGACAGACAGACAGACATCGACGTCAAACTTATAACACCCCTTTTTTTGGTCGGGGGTAAAAAGAGCCATTAAAATCTATTCACAATTGCCGCCCTTATCGAGTAACATTCATAAAAAAAAAAACATACAGCCGAATTGATAACCTCCTTTTTTGAAGTCGGTTAAAAAGTGCCTTTCCGTCTAAATTTTACCTTTTATCCTTGAGCGTTTACTGAACGAGCGTATAGGGAAATATCGCCACTCCCCCAGTGAGCGACAAACCTGTCACCGTGACGTTTGCTTTCTGGTGGACGACGCGACGTCTACTATTTGGTTTTTTGAAGCGTCGAGGGGTGTTTCAACAGACATAAAAAAAAAAAGAAATTTTGTCTGATGATATTATGTGTATGTTGTACAATGTCTTCGCAATTCATCAGATGATTTTATTTGAGATAAATAGTAGCGTGTATGAACTGTAGTGTTGTATAAATAAACATTTTATTGCAGTAGAAATTGGAACAATTATTTTTCATAAGAATATCTTTGGAGCAGCATAAATTAATTTCACATACTGAAGCGCGTATTTTAAACGTTGCTTCACTAATAACAATCTGTAAGCTTCCATTAATCATTAGCTGTTTCATAAGCTGCAGGAAATCCCTTACCGTTTGAATTCGAGTGTTCAGCGAACGAAATTAACCTTTAATTTATTATCTACTTGGTTCACTCCGCATTTTCGGTTGTGTCGTTTAGCCTATTTTACTAATCCTACTAATATTTTAAATGTCTTTGGGGGGATGTTTGTTGCTCAATCACGTCGAAACAGCTGTAAAAACAGATCGAAATTTGGAGACAGCTTATAGTCTGGAATAGCACGTAGGTAGGTATGATTAGTACAGACATTAAATGTCTAGACGTTTGTTCGTAACATACGCATCCTACGAAATCCCCACAGCTGGGACTGGGGGCCTTCTCTCGCAAGTAAACAAGACGCGTTAAGGTACAAGTTCGCGCTGAGACCGAACCGCGACAGGCACTTGACTACATTTTGGGCCTCGCCGAGAACACGTGTCTCGATTCGTTCGCGGTAAATATGCCTACATTTACCTCAAGGATTCTTTACAATGTTTTCCTTCACGATTTACAGAGGTGCAGACGCGATTCAAAACTACGCCATCATGGTTGTGAATTACGCTAGCCACTAGACTAGCGCAGCTACAAACATTGTTCTCATTAAGTATATAAAAGTTAGTATTAGTATAAATAGTTTTGATCCTGTCAAATAGACAGCGCTAGACTGCATTGTCTGGCATATCGATTTGATTTGAGCCCCGTAATATCGGGACGAAAAAATAAACCAATATAGGTCAATATGATTTCTGACGCCAATAGTAAGGCCGTTCACGTCGCATTTATCATAGCGATAGAAAAGGAAATATATTCTCGAGCAACAATAGATTCGTTACAATATATCCTTCAGTCAAACGGTCACTGACTTTAAGCTTTAACAGACGAGACGCATATCTCTACTATTAAATTGAAAACGGATGGACTTTAGAAAGCGCTTTTGAAAGGTTATTATTTATTAATCATTCTATTTTATGAATTTACGCTTGACCGCCATCTCGACTTACTTTAAGCTAAGTTACGGTTTATATGGAGCGCAGATTCCGAGAAGAATAAATAAATATTGGTAGACATTTCACACATAACGCCATCTAGCCCCAAACTAAGTAAAGCTTCTAATATGAAAGCCAAATAGCGGAAACCGAGTCTCTATTTTAGAAAACATAATACAGTCAGTTCAATTTTCAGTGTCAATTTTGCAAAGATACGAGAGGCGCCACCTATCATATATATTTCATTACATAGGGCATATCATCATCATGGGCATAGAGTTTAATCATCTTATATGTATCTCTGGGCACCTAGCTCAATGCAGTGTTAAGTAATGATTTGGACTCTTTATGTTCCAATAGCTACGTGCCACTGTTCTGTAATGGGCAGGCAGTGTTTCTTATCATCAAGCACATAATACCCACCCTTCTCTTTCCGTCAATCTTTACTTTAAAAAACCTATTTTTTTGTCAACTCTGAAAACGAATTATTGTTTAGATAGAGACAGATGGATGTAGCCATGCGACATATTTAGTTTCTAATAGTAGACGAAAACAAAACAGCTGACAAATAGTGGGTAGACACTAATAATTAATTAGCGAAGAGAGACCTAATCTATCAACTCGACTGATAAGCTCGAACAGCAAAACACGCGGAAATAGATCGCCCTCATAAATCACAACTCGAATCTACAACAAAATCGAAATTTTCACTTTCAAAAACCAGTTTTATAACTGAAGCAAACGTGACATATTACGAAGAAAAGGAATGCGAATTAAGAGATGCGTGTGAATCCGGTCACAGTTTCTATCCGGTATAACGATGCAAATTTTTCGGCTTAATTTACTTCAGTACGAGAGACGTGATTTTATAATACCCAAAACATCTTTGAATGTGGATGTAGATCAATGCTGTAGTAAAAAGGACGGCAAAAATGAAGTTTGGGTGGATTGTGAGATATATGACGTAAATAGAAAAAGTTAACTCATATATGATTAATGACAGAAACAAATGGAGGAAGCGAACATATTGTACAAACCACATAAAGGAAAATAAGGGCAAGTTAATGATCATGATGAAAGATGTGATTTCAATACTATATGGTGATTGTGACAGTGGTCACAAAATAGCGATCACATCACGTATTTACATTATCTTACATTTTTGGGTGACTGGGACAATATCTTGGATTCTTTTTGTTTAACCGCTCCACTTGCGCCTCACTGTAATGTAACGACCAGACGTTTTGGTTACCATCAAGTGAATGTCTTACTCGTCCCTTATCTTGTCCTTTGTCTTCACTCTATATTACAAATAGAAGTAAACAAACACAGAAACTACAACAACTTATCGGGAAAATAGTATTTGACCAAAACAAATTGAAAAATTAAATTGCTTTCCATGCTAATACATTTTATACAAATTACACTTTTATGCCACATTCCCATCCAGACGAAATAAAACTGACGTGGTACATTTATTAACGGGAAAAACCTTTAAAAGAAGTCTTGGTACCAACTACTACCAAAAACATCTAAGAAATAAATAACAAAAACGTCGTGAAAGCGAAAACTTCGTCCGCCGGTTACCTCATAATTAAGGAAGCTTTCTTTGAAACACGAACACTTGATAATCAAGCCGGGGATAATTTAAGAGACAATAGGAGAGTGAAAAAAATGGAAGAATAGAGGACGTAGACAAAAGCTAACCCAATGAGGGATCTAGGCGATATTATAGAAAATTATTAACCCAAAAAATTCATATGCATATTTGAGCTATATACTTAACTAGATGCCCGCCCCGGCTTCGCCCGTGGTATATTATATAGCACCCATCGGGATCCCGTACATACCCAACGGTGAAAGAATGACTGAAATCGGTTCACTCATTCCTTAGAATATCGATTTCAAACAAAAAACCTCTTCAGCAACCTGCTACACCACCTGTCGGAAATTGGTCGTACCAACTCAGATTTAGAAAAAAAAATAGCAAAGGTTTATATTCAAGGCACAGATTACTGAAATTCAAAGACGCAATCTTTGACACATGCTGTCATGTGTCATGTCAAAGCACGAAACGTACGAAAACTCTCAAAAGGGGAAAATTTTTTCCCGATTTTGTTACATTCTTGTTTCATGCTCCGCTTCAATTAATAGTAGAGTTATTTTCTATAGCCTAAAGCCTTCCTCGATAAATGGACTATCCAATAGAAAAAGAATCTTTCAATTCGGACCAGTACTTCCCGAGATCCTAGCGTTCAAGCAAACAAACAAACAAACAAACAAACAAACTCTTCAGCTTTATAATATTAGTATAGATATAGATATGTCAAATTATAAAATTGAACCGTACATAAATAATCACATTGTGTTCACATTTCAATGACTTTACGTAATTAATAGATAAATAATAATGCCGATTACAAATTTAAGAATCGTACTAATATTAAACGCGAAACTTTTTATGTATTAACACTTACAAACATCAAAACTTTTCCCTATATACAATATTAGTATGATTTACAAACAATATAATTTATTTTCTAAACAAATACCTACTTCAATTTAAAATTTAATTCAGGCATACCACCTAATTGAATAGGAAGCAAACACTAAGTCGTCGAGGTAACGAAAGTAAATTTTAGTTGTTTTTTGTTCATATTTCCAAAACCGCTGCACCGATTTTGATAAAATTTATACGGGACCACCTCTGAACTATGATCTACCAACCAAAAAAAAAGAACCTTTAATCTCTGTTATTATTACATAGCTGTTATTATAATAGTTACTTAAGTCCCATAAAGATGAAAACATGAATTATTGTTGCCATATGTGAGAATTTACATTCAAAACTTGCGTCATTATGACGTCATCAGACACCCACAAAGATTTAATATGGCTGATATAGTAAATTCATAATACACTATTACGGCTTGCCTTGGCATTAATATTAAATGGGCCATTTCGATTCTGACGTATTTAATGTCACTCTCTCGTTATTTACTAACTTTCTATGCTAATCCGAAGATTTTAAATAATACTAATGAATTCTAAATCTATATTTATGTCGTTGTTGTACATTATAAAATCCGTCAGTGTATAATATAACTAGAAGCGGTTTTAACCACCTAGTCCCAGTTCCAATTATTTTCCCGAGATAAAAAGTAACCTACTTGGGTATGTGCTGTTGAGATTATAATTTTATTGTGTTCCAAATTTCAACGCGATTCGTTCAGACGTGATTGAGCAACAGACATCCCAACATCGATATTTATAATTTTAATGGGATGTCATTAGTTTTAAAAAGAAAAAATATTATATAATTTATTTGAGTACCAAGCAAGCTGTTACAATATTTTCAATTCCTTATTTTTTGCTTTAGTTCTAAAGACTGTGTTGCAAAGTTTCTAACAAGTTTTATTTAATAATCCAGAGTTTGGACAGACAGGCAGAAACACTTCATTAAACACACGAGAAATGATGAAAAAAAATTACAAATACTTAAAATAGCTAGCCACAAATGACAGCCTTAACGCTAATAACTTTTTTTTATATATATTGTAAGGTACACAAAACAGTATACAATCAAATTACATAACAAGGTTATAAAATAACAGGTACAGTTCTAGATCGTATACCTAAATATGTGTACACAGCGTGAACTAACTTGTTGAGTATAAGTCATAATTGACCTGGAATTAAATACGATTAAAAACGATATCTTCCAGGTCACACAAAGAAAAAATAGAGTGAAGATAGGGGTGTGTTTGTGTGTGTGTTTGTTGTTTTTATTATAAAAATGAAGCCATAGTGGAGTTTCGAGTATTTTAAATAGGCCAATAATGATGGCGATGAAACTCTACATATACTCTACACTGACATTTACATAATAGTTTAGTTTTATTTCCATCACTTCAGTATTTTTTCTAAATCAAGCAATACAATAAAACCATTTAAACTCAAACGACCATACGTAATGTATAAAACATGACACACGTAACCTCAACATAATAATGCTCAAAAGATCATTTAAATAAAAAACCGTATTATCTTTATTTTTTTTATTTGCACCGAGTCAAACAAATGATTTCTCTTTAATTTAAACAAAAACAGGTTCCTTTTAAATTCATTCAAATTCATCTCCCACGGAGCGAGTCGGACAGTTTTATTGAGACTTACAGAAACTCTATCAAAAAATACGAAATTCTAGAACCTTATCGCCGTGAATTTGTCAGATAACTTTAAACTGTTTCAGTCGAGTTTGTGTTCTAGTTTAATTCGACCGAGTAGCATTTTTTACTTTTTGTCTGATGTAAACGAAAAAGTCGTTTCCGTTTCAGATGACACTGAAGTTATCTCACTTCCTGATGTCGCTGACTGCCAATTTAACTTAATTTTGTATCTTAGTTTTTCATATTTTAAAAATCTTATTCAACAACTGACTTCGATATTTTTACAAGACAAAACTGTTAGCTTCAAATCGATTCCTTAAGAATCAAAAGGTTATCTGGAAGACATGGCTTTCAGCGATAAGGTCAAGTTATATGTGCCCACAATATATTGTTATTCTATGCGTTATTTATTTATATACTTTGTTTCTTTGGTGACAATAATGTGTATTGTATCGTTTTAAAGTTCTTAGCCGAGCCTTAAATACGTATAGGTATATCGAAGATGTGAATTAGATTGACACTAAGACAAACTTGACAATTTAACAAAAATAAATTACGCAATGAATTTGTTAGGTTATTTTTGTGTAATGAAACAGACAGAATTTAAGCAAAAACTATTTCTGTGCGAATTTAAACCATATTTAACCGAATATAATATTCATATTACGCCATTTTAAGAAACTGGCAAAAACACAAGGTCTCCGCGACAGGTCCTTTACCTGTTTTGACATAAACCTTGACACTTTAAAGGTGACGGTTAGCAACAGACAACACCAGTTAAGCAAAAACGAGCTAAATTGAAGTGAATTCATATTTTTATAATTTTATATTGAGTGACAGCACAAGCAATATTATGCGTTTGACGATTAACAATAAATCTGCTCATTACAACACAGTGCTACGCAGATATTTGAACGTGAAGAAAACGAGCTGCGAACACGCTCGCGCACTCTCCTTGAAAAAGATCGCCGAACGCGATCGAAACTTGAGTCGGACTGGACTGACTATATCAAACGTGAGTTACCCGTGTATTTAGTTACAATACAACAAAATATAAATCGATCTGATGTTGTTATAAATTTATCTAGTAGCGCCTGGATATGTTACCCATTTTAACTTCCTTTTGATAAAAGTAGCCTAAAGACTATTCCCGACTATAAACAGTATTCCAAATTGGAATCTGTCTCGACTTTCCGACGTGATTGAGCAATAACCATTCAAACATTCGCATGTTTTATATTATTACCACTTAAAATCAACTAAAAAAAATACCAATCAGAATATCCAATAGCATATCCATTAAGTCAGTATTGCAGCTTTCTTAATACGACAAGGCAACTAGAAGGAAATCAAAAGATCATTCCATAACAACTTTGTTAAGAAAAAGTGCATCCATCAAGGAAAAGAGAAGTAGATCGTAAGGGCAAAACATAAACTGGACTTGTGTTTACGGAACACGGAAAAGCTGGACAGCTTAATGCACTCGGTAAAGGGTAAACTGTTTACGAAACTAATTTGAGCATTTACTAAACAAATATTTATAAAACGTGATTCAAACTACACAGGTAATGTTATTGGGTAAAGATTATTCTTTATTTCCTGAACGTCTGATTGTTATTTTATTGTTATTAGTGACGAACAAGACATGTACCTGATAGTAAGTAATCATAACAGCACAGTTCTACTCAATGATTTGAACATGACGAGACCAAATCATTGCTTTTTTTTTTAATCTGGGCAGAGCCTTTATTAACAAAACTATAATCAGTGCTTAATACTGTACTGTGCTCATCACCCAGAGACAGTCGATAATTTGTATTTTTGAAGTGAAAACTTCCTTCGGCGCACCACATACAGATTTTTTGCGGGCTGTGAATTGAATTCTACCCATCACACTCGGGAATTATAAGAAATCTTCGGGTAAACTCGGGACCATGGCCATTGGTCATTCGGACGCATTTCTAGATGGCCATCCTCATGCCCACGCCTTCCGGTAATTAACAAAAACAGTATTTTTAACCTACTTGCCAATAGAATAACTGCCACAGATATGGTTCAAGATAATCCGCAAAGAGTTCCAACAGACTTCAAAAAAGGATGAATTTCTCGATTCGGTTTTATGTTTTTTATGAATGTAAATATTATGTTACGCAATAGCTCTGCTCCGCACATTCTAAATCAAGGTTCTTTGTTTTAGATCGTAGTTCAGAGGTTTTTGTAATAATAAATATAAATATTGGTGGACAATTTACACACAACACCATCTGACCCCGAACTAAGCAAAGCTTGTACGTATGGCTAATGGCGACTTATGAAGCTGGTAGTATCTAAATTTAATTTTAAATTTAAGTCAGTTTTTTCGGGGAAAATAAATTTTTAGCTGTAGTTAAAAACTGAATGTATCAACATCAACGGTCCTATTAAAATTCTGCATCACAGGCCAAAACTCTCACTGCTCCTAATGACTCAATTGCAGACAATGGTGCATTTAAAAAGAGAGAGACGGCTGTGGTTATTTCTAACAGTAATATCTACAATAGAAATCTGGAAAATGGATGATCAACAAAAACATTATAAACAAAGATAACATAAGCAATTACACAACAATATAACTTCGAAAGCGCTATGAAGATTACAAACGCCGCTGTTATAGAGGAAAATATTTAAAATTAGTTCGCTATATAATGTAAGAAGGTTGAATTTGTATGATGTTTTAACAATCAGATAATCCTACTAATATTATAAATGCGAAATTTTGGATGTTTATTGCTTAAGCACGTCACAACGGCTGAACGTATTTGAATTTTAAACATAGTTTATAGAATGGAACAGTACACATGCTACTTAAAAATAACGTGAACGGAAACTGCGCAAGTTGGCGCGCAAGAGGCGATGCTAGTCCGACTAATATTATAAATTCCAAAGTTTGGATATTAGTAGCTCAGTCATGTCGGAACGGCTGAACGGGTCGGATACAAGTTTGAAACACAGATAGTTTGTGGTCTGGAACTGCACATAGGCTACTTTTTTGGGAACTGGAACTATGCAGTTACAACCGCTGCGGTGGGCGTATAAGAAGCCCACTTTTATGGTTACGAGGAGGGATCAAAAAGTTGTGAGAATAATTTAGAATACATAATGACTATTAATAACCCAATACGTTGATAACTTTTAATATGAAAACTACCGTGGTTATTACACATTTTAAATAGATACACGGGTAACACGGTGCTAAACGAGCTGAGAACACGCGCGAGCACTCTCCTTGAAAAGATCGCAGGACGCGATCGAAACTTGAGTCGGACTGGACTAACTATTATATCAAACGTGAGTTACCCGTGTATTTATTTAGAACATTGATATGATAACTTAATAATTTATTTTTCGTACAGCTGGGACTTGGAACCTTTTCTCGCAAGAAGAGAGTCAATGGCATGACACTGGCCAAATGCGGGTTGGTGGATAATATACATCATAAAGTTACCTTTCTTTTGCATATGCCGATTTTCCTTTACTGTGTTGACGGCAATGACATACAGCACATCGCAAAAATAGTCACAGGTGCAGCGGGAATTCGACCCCACAATTGAAAAATATTTTTTTTTATAGTTTAGATAGTGACGATACGAGCAGAACATGTGCCTGATGGTAATATAACAGCACAGTGACATAAAGCTATTGGAACATACAGAGTTCAAACCATTACCTAGCTGAACCCAGAGATCTAAGATATTATATGTCCAAGCCGTGTAATTTCTCTGGAAACATTGCCCATTAAACCGGAACACAGTAATGTTTGTCCATTACTGCTTGGCGGTAGAATATCTGGCAACGGTGTGGTACTTCCCCCAGGATTTACCTAGAGTCCTACAACTACTAAGCTTACTTACATTCTCGCCACCACAGCTTAATTAAATGTTAATATAAAAGTCAAAACAGACACACCTACATGATCTACCACCGTCCAAGGTCCCACCAAGATCGGAGATTAGATTCTGCAAGCGGCGTTTTAAAACGATTTCAAAATAGATATTGCAAAACGCTTCGTTAACGCAAAACGTTGTAAAGTGTTGTGTTTTTATGGATGGACATACATTTCATATTGTTTGTTTATCATTGCTTGGGCGGATTGCGTCGAACATAAAATGTGGCAATTTTTATGGTGAACTAGAAACGCACATGGCAACATTGACAAACATTAATTAAGTAGTAGATTTCTATACATCGGCCTCTACCGCCTAACTAAATCGGCTATTGCTTTGCTATTGCGGTCTTTATCATTGCAAGTGAAAAGAAAAGGCCGGGAAATATCAAAGCTAAGACATTTTTCGTTCGGCGATAGACCCTGGATCCGTTACGGCGTTTTGACGTGATTGAGCAACAAACATCCACACATTAACGTTTATAATGTTACTAACAGTGCTCCGCGGTTTTACCCGCGTATTTCCAAAAATACATATTTTTGGAGCATTAATTGATAAACACAGATTTCTAAATTTCTAAACAGATGAAACCTTCGTGAACGACACTGTGAGGCCAGTCATTAGTTATGTAAGCGTGACAGCTCTCACCGACGTTGTCAAATTACTCACGTTGGTGTGCGTGTAATGTTCCCAGTCTTAAGAAAAAAAAGTCCCACTATTGTTGTCTTAAGCTTTGGAAATTTTCACGTATAATAAACGCATAAAACATTATTTTAAAATAATTTATTATTACACCGATAATATATAATGCAAGGATTTCTTGTTAATAACTTGCTCCACAAAAAAGGAGACAGAAACGTAATTGAAAATTATAGACCTATTAGCCTCATGTCAAACATTTACAATTTTTTTTCAAAGCTGATCCTAAATAGAATATCAAGGACTATAGATGAAGAACAGCCCATTGAACAAGCTGGTTTTAGAGCAGGGTTTTCAACTATTGATCATATGCATTAGACTGCAGGCCCGTGAACAAAATGTATGGGTCATCTGATACAGCAGGAGACCTATGTAGGATGATAGAAGGGTATAAAGTAATAAGATTGATCAGTATGCCGTCACTTGTAAGCTGTCCAACTGAGCGCTGTTGAAGAGGGGGGGTTCTAAACCTCGATCATTTCTCCTTGCCGCATGATTTTTGTACGGCGTTGCGGAATAATAGATTAGAAGAGGTATTGAAACTATAAAAAATATAAATTTTAAAATTCTAATGGTTAGTTTGTGAAAAAAATTCATGATTTTCCGACGATTTACAGAGTAAGTTTGGTCATTTGATTGTGTTCGGCTTTGGTTCCATACAGTTTCAATACCTCTTCTAATACATTATTTCGCAATGCCGTACAAAAAACATGCGACAGGGAGAGATGATCGAGGTTTAGAACCCCCCCCCTCTTCAACTGCGCTCAGTTGGACAGCTTACAAGTGACGGCATAGTGCTCAATCTTATTACTTTATACCTTTCTATCATCCTACATAGGTCTCCTGCTGTATCATATGACCCATACATTTTGTTCACGGGCCTGCAGTCTACATGTATTTAAACAGTTAATAGAAAAATCTCAAGAGTATGGGAAAGACCTATACATTGCATTTGTCGACTACAATAAAGCTTTCGAATCAATCAAACACAATCTGCTCTGGGAGGCTCTAATTCAACAAGGAGTAAGAAAGAAATATGTTATATTTATATTATTGAAAATATATATGCTAACAGCACTGCACAAATCAAGTTAGAATCCACAGGTCATAGACGAGATGTTTTATAACGGCGAGGATTTGTTCTTATCTATTCGTTTCATAACTATAGTTTTCATCAACACTATTAGTATTTTTATTAACCCTAGTAACGGCGACAATTTGTTCTTGGCATCGATTCACATTAAATAAAAAAATAACGATTTTATAAATTGGGCTTAAAATTGAATTATACAATGTTCATCAATAATTTGGTCTACGAGTATCTTCAAAACAAAATTAGAATCTATATTTTACCTTAACTTCAGGGAAAATAATTTCAATTTAGTATAGCAACACTGACCTATTTTCGTTGAGGTGTTGTGTTTCTATTCATCAATCGAAATAAAATCGTCTAAATTATATAAATACCAGTAAAAATATTCTAACTTTCCTATGAAATTTCCTTTTTTTATTTTTGGGAACAATGTTTGTAATGTTTGATGACACAAGACGGCATAATCTTAAACAAAACATTAAATCACACGGGACTCCCGTACGAGACGGAAGTCAGTTTCGTACTGACTGGAGTTTGTATTTGCTTTGGCGTTTGATATTTGCTTTCCGGACCTAAGGATCTGTGTTCCGCACGTTCCATCTGCCTTTTGTTTTAGAAATCTGTGTTGATAAAATAGAATTTATTCTAAGATTTTTCTGAATGTCCGACTGGGTTTTTTTTTTTGAAGACTACTTTTACTTTTATAATATTACTAACAGTGCTCCGCGGTTTTACCCGCGGAGTCCCAAAACAAGATACATATTTTTTTTGGTGCGTTAATTGATAAAATATAATGTATTCTAAGATTTTTTTGAAATGTCCGACTAGGTATTTTTTTTTAGACTTCATTCACTTTTATAATATTACTAACAGTGCTCCGCGGTTTTACCCGCAGAGTTCCAAAAATAGATAATTTTTTTGGTGCGTTAATTGATAAAATGTAATTTACTCTTAAAGTTTTTTCAAATATCCGACGGGGTATTTTTTTAAGACTATAAGATGATGAATGCATATTTTTGTGGTCTTAGGTTCAAATTCCGTCACTACTACTCATGATTATGATGACTTTCAACATAATACCACAGAAACTTCTATCAGTGAAGCGATTCTTCTAAATTCCGTAACGTGTGATGTGACCTACTTAAGATTTTTTTTTGTTTGTTTTGATATATCTCCATATCAGGAAGAGATAAGGGTCAATCCGACATTTCGATAAAACGACTTTACGATAACGCCGTGAGAAAATCAATACGAATAGATGTACCTCTACTATGATCTAGTTTTTTTTTTATTTCAACGCCTTAGTTTAGATAAATGAGAAAAATTATACGACGGCATATTATATTATAGACAATAATGCAAGAAACGTTTATGCAAACGTATTAACCTACTAATAATATAAATGCAAAAAATATATATGTTTATTGCTCGATCCCGTTGGCACGGCTGAACGGATAGGCTGTCTAGAATAGTACAGAAGCATTATAGTTAACGCTTTTTTATCGAGAAAAAAGCGGGCGAAACCGCGACACAACGATAGTGTAGAATATATTATCTATTTGGTAGGTATGTGTGTTTTAAGATATCAAGTAGCGTTAATAGACCTTTTATCAATGTTGGTATTAAAAAGAACGTAAACACGATTTTTTTTATTTAATTTGTTTATCGATTATAGGTTTGCACTTGACCGCTATATCGCCTGATGTTAAGCGTCGATGCGGTCTACGATAGAGCGCGGTCAAGTGTCAGCCTATTAAAGGTAAAAAAAAGAACCAATTTACTCTCGAATTGAAGTAAGATCAGGCAAGATTATATTCATCAGAGAACAGGTACCAACTCAGGCAACATACTTCACATTTTAGATGTTCTTTGTACGAAACTAGAGTATGTAATACGTTACGTTAATACGTAAGTGGTATCTTCGTTAGTCTTTAGTACACCAACCATGAAAAGATGCCACTTTTTCGAACGACGCGTCGGAGGAAAAAGAAAAAATTAGTTTAACTCAAAACAAAAAACACGGAATCTTGTTTGTTTTCGAATGTTTAAACTTAATTGTATTCTTTTTTGACTTAGGTAATACCTAGAACCTGACAATAAAGTCGGATAAGGATTTTTAAAGTATAAATGCAAATTGTATGATATAAGGTATCATAATTGACCAAAACATTGCAATTTACTCTTATCCACTTCACGTTATATACTCGTGACTTCATGTTAGTCGTATATAGAGTCTATGAAGCGAGACATTAAAATTAATGTTTCGATTTTATGTGTGTTTAATGTCACTTTCGACTAGGTTTTCGATTTCTTGATACCGGATCTCAAGGTGGTTTACCTGCTAAAGCTTCCTACACAGATCGTGTTTATCAAAACGAGGTTTGTGACTCAGAATACATGTTTGTACTTAAATTTAAGATAAACGAGAAGACTCTAGAACGATGTTTATATCGAATTGTGTTTGAAAGATTACAAAGAGCTGAAAATGTAGGAAGACAAAATCTCTCTTCCAACGACACGTCAAATGACCAAGCTAAAAGAACGACCTTACAACTATCGAGAATAATTACAAACATAATTACAGTAAATGCAAACGGATATAAAAAAGAGTCAAACCGCGTGACGGCTCGATGAAAAACAACACTAGTCGATCCTGAAGTTTTTGCAACAACACATCACTTCTGACCTTGGTAAGTCCCAGGTTTTGTTTGAACATAAAATATTTGTTTTAGCACTGTGGACACTGTAACTATTGGTGACGTAAACGTAATGATGCGGACTATAGTTCGATTCGCGAATCGACGACCGTTGATACGTGCGGCCAGTACGGAAGGCCGAGAACGACTGCCTTCGGCGCAAGCGCATTCAGCGCCGCGTCGCTTGAGAGAAAGCAAACAGTTCCAACGAACAATTTATCTATAAATCTATCAAAAAGCGCTGTTTTTGCTTTATTACATAGGGTGTGCTTTCTAAGAGATGGTCAGTTTCTTTATGGTAAGTTATTGATAAAGGGAAAAGCGGCGTTGTCTGACAGGTGATCAAAACAGGTAGTAATTATTGCTTGTACCAGTTATGTTCATATGGACCATATGGTATTCCCTTCAATCTGCGAACGCGAAACCTTCTAAGTACCGCCATATGTTCTGACACCAGATGGCCTTCTGAATTGTGTAGTTTAGTAGTAGGACGCTTTGCAGAGTCCGCCTGGGGAAGTACCACACCTTAGCCAGTTATTCTACCGCCAAGCGGTAATGTGCACACATTACTGTGTTCCGGTTTGAAGGGCAATGTTTCCAGTGAAATTACATGGGATAGAGATAATACATTTTCTAACTCCGGGTGATGACCGCAGTGCAGTACTAGGTAATGATTTGGACTCTTCATATTCCAATAGCTGCGTCTCACTGTGCTGTTATGGTCAAGCATGTTGCTTACCATCAGGCACAAGAACTGCTCGTCTCGTCACTGTATACTTAAAAAAAGTTTCGTCTTTTCGTCTAAAAATAGCTTTAATTTTTTTCGTAAAAATCAGTTTGCGAAGCTTGATATTCATATTGTCAATAGATCTCATTCACTACCTGCAGTACACATCGTGGTAGAAGACGTCATTACGGCAAACAGCCCGGTACACCTGTGGCTCTACTACAATGGGTTGCCACAAGGTGATTTACTCCGCACGAAGGTCAATGGCATACGAGTAACGATAATAGCAATGATGTTTATGACTTAGTCGAAGGCCTTAGGCGAATTAGTTTGACTTGCATTACGGTAGCACTAATGTAACGAAATAATAAAGCATCAAGATTCGACATATTATGTGTAGTTGTGTACGTACGAAACATAACTTCGGTAGGTTACGTCGCTGAGGAAATTCGGGAAAACCGTGTTGCTCTTTGAACCCCCCCCCCCCTCCCTTTATGTAGCGCAAATACAACTTCATTTATTTGTCAACAACGGTAGTATGAGTAGGCGTCGAATCGAAGCTTATAGACTGCGGGCCCGTGAACAAAATTTATGGGTACCTAAATGAGCCAGCAGGAGTCCTATCACCTCTCTGGATCACTGAAAAGAGGAGATTGATGCCTCGATATTTTCCTCTTGTCGCATTATTTTTGTACGGCGTTGCGGAATAATGGGTTAGACGAGCTATTGCAACTGTATGGAACCAATGCCGTACAGTATCAAATGACCAAATTTTCCCTGAAAATTGCCGAAAAATCAAACATGTTTCCGATTTGGTGGCCCAGTATTTTTGTACGGCACTACGCGTTTTCTCATTATTTTCCATGGATCTATTTGATGGTAAGAATGCCGTACAAAAACAAATGACCAAAATTTACCACTCTACTTGCGCTTTTGAATGCTCATCTGCACTCAGTTGGACAGCTTATAAGTGACGGCAAAGTGCTGAATCTTATTATTTTATACCCATCTATCATCCTACATAGGTCTCCTGCCGGCTCATTTGACCCATCATTTTGTTCACGGGCCTGCAGTCTATTATATGTATATCTAAAGATAAAAAATCTCTGATGTCAGCTAAGTTTGAGGGCGCTCAGTAGCCTAACTTTGCAAAACTAACCTCTGAAATCAGCTATTTTTATCACAATAAAACAGGTATTTTACTGTCACTTCAAATGATATTAGTCAACGAGTACGTTTGAATAGTCGTTAGGTTACGTTAGGTTTCTATTAATAGAAAGTCGATAGTGCAACTATTTAATTATTAGTGTTTCAATCTTCGAAAGTGGTAACTCCTTGATCAAATTCGTAGTCAGCATACAAAAAATACAAAAGAGGATAATTACAACAGTAGGAATATTAAAATACTGGTGGACATTACACACACAGTATCATCTAACCCGAAACTAAGCAAATCTTGTACGATGGAAGCCAGATAGCTGATGATACTTTTATATTTTTAAATACATACTTATTAAACATAGAGAACAATGTAGCAATGTAGCATAGTACAAATATTTGAATTCATCACACAAATATTTGCACTGGATGGGGATCGAACCCATGACCCACGAACTAAGCCACCGGGCCAGCCAAAGTTACAGGAGCTTACTGTCGTCATAATAACTTTAACAAGTGAAACAAGAGTCTATACAAAACAATGCATTAAATTAAGAAAACCATTAATAGAGTCACTCACTTTAGAAATTCCTCTTTGTCTGGCCTCCTGGGACATTCTTGTCATTGGCTATTTAGAAGAATCGCTCCACTTTTGCAGTGGTAGGACTCTTTGAAAGAGTCGGCATAGGACAGTACACCTTTGTTCGTTATTCAACCGCTAAGCAACAATGCGAAAACCCTCTTGAAAAAGCTTCTAGAAAGGCAATGTTTCCAGAGCAATCAAAGGGCATGGAGATACTAGTAAGTCATCCAATGCCAGGCAGCAATTTCAACTATTCATGATCAATGCTGCGTAGTGTACTGTAATAAGCAGGCGTATTGCTTACCATCTGGTATACGTCTTGCTCGTATAAAGAAGATAAAATAAAGTAACGAAATATAACCACATAAACCAGGGTTTCCCAAACTTATCTTGTCTACTGCCCAGTTTGGGCATAAATTAATTTTTAGTACCCCCATTTTTTCATACTTAGAAACCACTATAACTTCATATGAAATGAAATAACTATTGTATATATAGCCTATATTAGCGGAGATTAAATATTTATAATGAACGAGACTTTTACCATAACCCGTAAGAGTTAACTTGACACCTGAGCCCAGTAGGTAGTACACATAGAGGACAAATAACTAAAGTATATATTATGTACTCAATGGTAGTACACAACGGACTCAAGCATCTACAAAAATTGTTTCTCTGGGTCTCTTACCGCCTTCCTTTAGGCCTACAGCTCCCACAAGGGGGCGTTATTGCCCACTTTGGGAAAGGCTGACATACATCAATAGCAGGTTACTAATTAGAACAGCTCGAAATTGATTAGCAGCTTCATCAAAAACTTTCGTTACAATAATAATCAGATACAACATATCGAAATTTTTTATATTTCTACATATCCTTGGAAATATTCTAAATGAGACATTTAGTCGAATGGGGTCACCAGTTCACGATGAATATCTACACGTATCAGTGACAGAACTCTACGTGCAAAAGAAACGCAATAGCGTGCAAATGTATTTTGCAATGTTTTTGGCACGCATATGAGAATGCCAAAAGAGCGGGAAAACGTATACTGCGAATACGAGTATTTGAATGTCAATGTTTGGATGTTTGTTGCTCAATCACGTCGGACGTTCTCAACAAATCGGGTTGAAATTTGGAAGGTTGAAACTGATTTGGAAGGATTAGATAATAATCGAGAATAACACACTCCATTCCTCTTATTTCGAGTATTGTCGTGTAAGCAAGATATCATTAATTTGTCAATTGCATTGGTAGTATTTAAATATAGACATTAGCCTGCCCATATAATTACAATATTGAAGTAAATGTGTTCTTTATTATCCCGAATGGGCAATCGGTTAATGTTACGAAGCCACTCTATAGATCAGCAAGTGAACGTGCGCGGGCGCAAGGCCGTTTAGAAACCGGTCCGTTGTCCGACGGACTCCATTATCGATTCTTAATAGCACTGTAGAAATATTTTATTGGCTAATAACAGCTGTCAATACAATAGGCAATTTTTCATCACGTGAATCTTTTCTGATAGCCGTTCTTTTAATCGTGATTACGTTAGCTATTGAACGATTAATTTGTAAACAAATAATTACTGTTACAATAACCTTGAAGTTGTACGTCTATTATCTATCTATTTATTAGTAGTAGTAGTAGTAGTAGTAGTAGTAGTAGTAGTAGTAGTAGTAGTAGTAGTAGTAGGACTCTCTTTGCAGAGTTTGCCTTTGCCAGATATTCTACCGCCCAGCAGTAATGTGCAAACATTATTGAATTCCAGTTTGAAGGTCAATGTTTCCAGTGCTATTACAGGGCATAGAGATAAAACATCTTATATCTCTGGGTGACGAGCGCAGTGCAGTGATAGGTAATGATTTGGACTCTTCATGTTCCAATAGCTGCGTGTCACTGTACTTTTATGTGGCAAGCATGTTGCTTACTATCAGGCACATGGCGCATTGTCCTGCTCGTCTCGTCACTCTATGCTACAAAAAATGGCACTGGAAGAAATTTTGACTCTACTTTTGTTATAATAACGTCCAGGGTGTGGAATAGGTTGCCTGAATGGTCTTTCCCGATCCCATCACAAAAGTAGATTCAAACCTACTTTCGAGTTTAACTTTAGGTTAAATCGCTAAAGGTTTGAGCGTAACGTTAGAGAGTGGCTAACTTTTCTATTTACAACATTATTATGAATAACATCGACGTTAAAGCGAGTTTTGTGTAGAGTATAGAAATAAAATATTAGCATTGTGTCCACATTAGCAAAAATTACAGCATTATATGCCTTTTGTTCTTCGCAACAGCTTGAGAATGTGAAAGGGGATATGGATGTAAGCTAATGGACTCGCTCATCTCTAGACGGAGGACGTGCGGAGTACCGCATCCTCTTAACTTGTTCCACTTTCCACGGGTTTCGTTATGAAGTAGAGGAAAGTGGAAGTCTTACTAAGGTACCAACTATAAGAGCTGAGGATCTGGGTTTAAAAATTTGGGGTCGTCTCAATCCATTACTTTCTTCTAAATCAAATTGATACTGACAGACATACAGATTATAGATGGACATGTCTGGGCAAAGTCGTTTTTTGAACGAACTCCTCAACAATCCGAGCAACTCAGCGATGACATACATATCCAACGGTGATATCCAACGGTGAAAGTATTTTTGAAATCGGTCCAGTAATTTCTGAGATTATCGCGTTCAAACACACAAACTCTTCAGCTTTTTAATGTTAGTATAAAGTACCTGGTTGACCGAGCTTTGCTCGGTTTTTTAAAATGATATTTAGGCAGGTACGAATTACGTAGTGACGACTTACTTAGATACGAATTAAATGCGTTTAAGGCTCTAAGTATAAGATTTTCTCAGAAAAAAAAGAACAAAAAGAAAAGTCCCGAGTGTAACCATCAGGATTCGAACCGGTTGACTCCGAGGGCGAGCATATTCCGTCTGAGCCATTTAGACTTAAAGAACAGTGGCGAAATAAGTTATCGTATTCTAATTACATTGTAGGAGTTTTTCATTGTCTAAAAACGCGCATAAAATGATGTTTTTTAAAACATGAAACCTAGCTAGATCAATTTATCGTCCCCAAAACCTCCTGTATACATAATTTCATGAAAATCGTTCGAGCCGTTTCTGAGATTCAGATTCTATATATTACTACCTACATGAATTGGTCGTTTAAAGGTATAAAATATAGCTAGTTATTAAGTTCAGTTAGTTATTTAGTTTTCTATTTAATAACCAAATCAATACATACAACATACAATATTTTAAGACCTTGCCTTTTGTATCAGTTTAATAACTTACAATACAAATGTTTTCCATTACATACGAGATAATAAACATGTACAAAATATATAATTTATATCTAGATAATTAATATATGAGCGCATATCTACTATTAAGAATACAGCTTAATAGCAGTTTAATTTTGGGTAATATCCGCTGAAATTAGTAATTTATTTGGTACGTTTCCTATTTCATAGTGTTCCTGACAGAGTAGCCATTACATTATCTTTATTATGAAATAGCGACCTGCAGTTTTACCCACGTAGTTTCCGTTCCTGTAATTTTCCCGTGCAGAGAAGTGCTTATGTGTGAGCCTATGTGCTATTCCAACTCATAAACTAGCTCTGTTCCTAATTCCAACCTGATGATACGTTCAGACGTCCCGATGTGATTGGGCAACAAACATTCACATCTATAATATTAGTATTAGAATTAACACACATCAGCAACTATTTCATATATAAATAATAAATCATTTCATCATCTTCATCAGCCGCAAGACGTCCACTGCTGAACATAGGCCTCCCGACCCTAGATTTCCACAACGAACGGTCCTGCGCAACCTGCAACAAGCGGTATAAAAGATACATTCTGGGATTTTTTAATAAAAGATTTATTATATGTCCTAAAACCAGCTGTTAACCTGCTGCCACGCTGATCCCAACCCTCAGTACAAGTGGTCTAACAGGTTAATCATCCACCGACACAGAACGCCTATATGGATCAGTCGGTCGACCGCAGGCCGGTAATGGCGCCTGTTGTAGAACCTGTATCGAGTTACACACTTATTACTGCCATTATAGATACTACCATTATAAGAAAATTTGTAAAAATAGATCTAAATTGCTGCACAAAATAAATAACTGGGACATTAATAAAGTTTTTGACGTAACAACGTCTAATAAATCGATGAACGCCGGCAGCATGCACGAAAAAGTGTCCCGTTATGTCCCGTTACGCTCATTGTAGGTCTATAGTACGCAACCGACTTTACAGACAACAAAAAATTGGTTATCTGTAAAGTCGGCTGCTTTACAGACGATAGTTTAACGTGACAACGTCATAACAAAACATTGATAGATGAGTCGCAAGCGTATAATGAGCGTAACGGGACAATGGGCGTAACGGGACACTTTTTCATGCATGCAGCCGGCGTTCATCGATTTATTAGACGTTGTTACGTCAAAAAATAGGTTGTCTGTTAAGTCGGTTGGTTTACGGACGATAGTTTAAAGTGACAACGTCATAACAAAACATTGATAGATGCAGCGCAAGCGTACAATAAGCGTAACGGGACATAACGGGACACTTTTTCGTGCATGCATCCGGCGTTCATAGATTCATTAGAAGTTTTCACGTCAAAAATCATCTCTTCGCTATTTTTTTTTCAATTCACGGGTTACGGTTGGTATGGTCGGTCCGGTCTGTCTTAAGTTACGGGCTGAAACTTAAGTCGATCTGGCCGGACCTGGCGTTAATTTAGATCCCATTAAACAAATTTAGATGAGTGCAAAGAAAAGATCCAAGCCAAAATCTTGCAGTATTTCGATCCCGATGAATTAATATTTTACTCTTTTCCTTTTTTAAATAAAGAGTGACAAGACGAGCAAGACATGTGCCTGATGGTAAGCAACATGCTTGCCACATAACAGCACAGTGGCACGCAGCTACATATACTCAAGTAACAAGAACAAAATTAAAAATTTTGATTAACCCCCGACTACCTTAGATTTGTTATCTGTACAACATTCTACTAGTCAAGCCCTTTCATTTGATACCCATATTAAGGGAATTGTGAAAAAAGAAATGTAATTCGCCATTTTGTGGTCGCGGCCATCTTGGATTTGAAATTTGTCATAGTGCAAAGTATTCTACTAATCAAGCCCTTTCATTTGATACCCATATTGAGGTAGTAGTGAAAAATATTACATAATTCGCCATTTTGTGGTGGCGGCCATCTTGAATTTGAAATTTGTTATAGCGTTTAGTACTCTACTAGTCAAGCCCTTTCATTTGATACCCATATTGAGGTAGGTTGTGAAGAAATATTTTGTCCGCCATTTTGTGGAGGCGGCCATTTTGAATCGATATTAACCAAACATAGCTAAGAACACCCGCACGGATATTAACTTTCAAATAAAAAAAACCGCATCGAAATCGGCCCATCCGTTTGAGCTCTACGGTGCCACAGACAGACACACACACAGACAGACAGACAGACAGACAGACAGACAGACAGACAGACAGACAGACCGACAGACAGACAGACAGACAGACATCGACGTCAAACTTATAACACCCCTTTTTTTTGTCGGGGGTTAAAAATGAACAAGTAACAGTTGATGTGATGTGAACAATGAAGTGGGCAGCAATCAGAGGATCGCTGGCGCCGACCTGCCGTCGCTTCAGTATCTCATTACGCTCCAATAATTACGCATGATGTATTTGTATTCGAAACATGTCCAACTCGAGTCGAGTCGATTACTAGCGGAGTCCCAACACACTAGTCGTACAGTGTTGTGGCTTGGCTACGACCACGTGACTCCCCTGGTCCCAAAGCTGGATCCGTCCTTTTTTACATATACAAAAATCTTTATTGCTGTTTGTAGGTAAGACAAGATGATACAAAACATTTTAAAAGTTGACAAATACAAACTGGCCTCTGCGAGAAGCATGCAATATGTCTGGCAAGACAATTTGTTTTAGTCTTAACTTATACAATAAAAAAAAAATATTGTCAGCTGATTAAAGCCATCTTCTTTTTATGTGGGGGAAATACATTTACGTATGCCCACCATCCAAGGACATGGTGGGGTATGTCGGGCTCGACCCCGTGGGGCACGACATGGTGCCTCAACATACTAAAACCGAAGCAGATTTCTCCTGCATGTCCAGGGGTCAGGGTCGCGGGGTCACTTTTTAGCCGGATTAAAGCTGGATCCGCCCTAGCCCAGCAGTGGGTTGACCTAAGGTTTAGATTGATTCTTTGTTCTGATTTAAATTTTTGTATTAATTTTTGATTTTATCCTTGATTTTGATGTTTATTTTAATATAATTTTGATTAAGAAATTGACATGACCAGCAGTTGAATTGTACGACATAATTATTTTTGCTTGTCTATTACAATTTTCAAATGTTTTATAAACTTCCAAACTACTTAACATGTTTAACTTTGACGAAGTGTACATAAATTGATTTAAAACGAATAGACCTAATACCCAAAATACAGGTGTGTTTCACACCTAGTTTGGGGAATTAGGGAAACACATATAAATGTACCGATTATTTGAAACAAAAATTTTTATTCTATTATTTTTAAAAGGTTATTGGTTTATATTCAACTAGCTTCGCGGTTTCAATCGTGTATCAAATCAAATCCCATTCCCTTCATTTTCCCGGAATGAAAGTAGAATGTGTGTATTTCCATTTATCTGTGTTCCAAATTTCAGACAAATCTATTCAGTGTTCCGACGTGATTAAGCAACAAACATCCAACCATCTAAGCATCCAAACTTTCGCATTTATAATATTACCAGCAAGGCCCCGCGGTTTTACCCGCGTAGTTCTCGTTGTTTTCCGGGATAAAAATTAGCCTATGCTTCCAGACTATAATGTGTGTTTGAATTTTCAACCCGATCCGTTCATAAGTTACGACGTGATCGAGCAAAAACATCTAAACATCCAAATTTTCGCACTTACAATATGTGTAGAAGGATTCACAATGTGTAAACCAAAGAACAGCAAAATAGTAGCACCGCCATGAACACAAAACGGGCTGCGGTTGACCCAGTGGCCCGGCCCGAAGTGTCGGCAACAGTAACTTTATGTTCGGTTGATTAGGTGGAGCAGACGGACAGGTGCTATTGAACTGTCCAACCGTATATTAGTTTTTTTTTTAATAATTTTAGCCACTCCACAGGCTCCGGGGTCCGTGACCTTTGTCATTAAAATATTTTTTTTTATACATATATCTTGGATTAGGAGAAGAAGGGGAAAACAGGGGGGTGTTGTGAACATTTTAGTCGCATTTCGTCTGTTGAGCCGATCACTACCGGTTGGGATTCCGATAGTAATCGACTCGACATCGTCTTTTGCCTAAGCCGCCTCCTCCCGGCCCAGAGCCTCCACACGGCCGCAATTCTGTCCTTGATAGCCATCTGCAGGTTGAATTCTCGGATGGTCTTCAGTGATGCAGCTAGCGTTCGCCGTACAAACCGACCGATGGCGTCATCAGTGTCGTCAGCATAGTATAGTCAAAGTCAAAGTATATGATAATATATGAAGTATAATTTGTATTTTAGAAGTGAAAACTTATTTTGCCGCGGCACAGACAGATTATTCGTGGGCTAAGAATTGAATTCTAGAGTCACGCTCGGGAATGATAAGCAATCTTCGGGTAAACTCGGGACCATTGCCATTGCCTATCTAGAAATGCGTCAGCATTTTCCATGGCTATGGTCATCCTCATGGCCGCGTCCTCCGGTTTCACCCGCGTAGTTCTCAAAGCGAGCTATCAAACTCTGAGTTATAAGCTTTCACTTCTATCGGCATATTATATCTCATTTCTCAATTGAAGTAGAGGTGTTCAAAAATAAGTACTTAGTTGACCGAGCTTTGCTCGGTTTTTTTAATGATATTTAGGCAGGTACGAATTACGTAGTGATGACTTACTTAGATACGAATTAAATGCGTTTATAAAAGGCTCTAAGTATAAGATTTTCTCAAAATAAAAAGAACAAAAAGAAAAGTCCCGAGTGTAACCATCAGGATTCGAACCGGTTGACTCCGAGGGCGAGCATATTCCGTCTGAGCCATTTAGACTTAAAGAACAGTGGCGAAATAAGTTATCGTATTCTAATGACATTGTGGAGTTTTTTCCATTGTCTAAAACGCGCATAAAATGATGTTTTTTTAAAAAAAAAAAAAAACCTAGCTAGATCGATTTATCGTCCCCGAAACCCTCTGGATACATCATTTCATGAAAATCGTTCGAGCCGTTCCCGAGATTCAGATTCTATATATATATATATATATGTACCTATATACCTACAAGATTTACTCGTTTAAAGGTATAAAATTTCTCAATTGAAGTAGTGGTGTTCAAAAATAATAATTAATCGTTGCTAACCTAAATGGGAAAAAATAGGTAGTCATTTGTTTCACTAGCTTTAAAAACGTGTTTTTTAAATTTATTTTTATACTATGGACAGCACAAGAAGAATACCAGAAGCAAATACCGTTTTTACTCGGCCACTCAAACTAAAATAGAAATCCACTACAGAGACAGTAAGCGTATTATTTCTTACAGGAAAGGCATAAACGTGTCAAACAGGTTTACCTCCTGCACATGCCTAGGATTGGTACCTCTATTCCCATGGTAAGACTAACACGACGAATACGGTTGCGAGCTACTCGCTGACAGGTGTAACGACCACCTGGCGCTATTAATAATCTAATACTAATGTCGTTGGTTTGCGAGAATAGTGACGAATTTAAATTAATCAAATCTTAGATAAAATCATCTTTTTTCTAGGCGAGAGTATTTTTGTTTCGATCGAATAGTGACGCTGTTACTGACTGATAGCGTAAAGGCTGCTTTGTGTATATACATATTCGTACTAAAATATTCTCATCATCAGTCCATTGTTGGCCATAGATTCTACAGAAAGGGCCCACCACTTAGCCCAAATTCAGATTTAAATTTCATCCACTGCACGCTGTCTTCCGTATATGTAAGTCACTCCATCTAGTTTCGGGATCCCTACACTTCGTTTACTCACTGCCACTGGAGTTTTTTAATCCATGGATCTACGTCCGTAGCCTTGCTAACTAATAAATATGGTTATTGTGGGTTATTCCTAAGAGATAAACATATACTATTGCAAACTTTTAGACCTTTAGAAGGGGTACAATATTGCTGTATATTATTATGATCTAGCTCATAGGGTTCAGCCAGCGTTAGTGGTGTAAGCGCAAAAAATGTATTTAGTTATGACATTACATTAGAAACCTATAAAATTACCCGTGTTTATCTACGATTTTATGCGCGTATTATACATAAAGCTTCCTCTTGAAACACTATCTATTAAAACTCCGCATCAAAATCTGTTTGGTGGTTTTAAAGATTTATGCATATATACGTACGGACAGACCCAGAAAGAGACTTTGCTTTACACTATGAAGTGAAACTCGTATGTACACATTTATAACTTAGCACATTTTTTAATTATAGAGGTTCAAACTCTTACACCTTAACATTTTGTAAAACAACACAGTAAAATACAACCCCTCGATATCATGCAACATACAACACAATTATATACAACATGCTCGATATCACCTCTACAGTTCTTTATACGACAGTGTCGCCTTTCCCGGGGTTAATAAAATTCCTTCAAGCTCGCGCGCAGATGCGACTCGACTCAAATTTATGGTTCCTTATTTACATCACATCTGATGTAATGAAAGCGTGCGCATTTTATTTGCAATATATTGACATTTTGAAGGGACGTGAATAAAATACATATTGAAGTCGCTTCTACAGAGAAATGTAGAAGATTTATGCAATGACTAACTTTAGCGCTCCATGATTTTTTTTATCAGCTTGGTATCTCTTCCCTTTACTTTCCCACAAGAAAAAGTAGCCTATGTGTAATTCCAGCCAATAAGCTATGTTTTAAATTTCAACCTGATCGTGGTCGGACAACAATTATCCAAAAAAATATAAATAAAAAAGAAATTGCAAGGCATAGAGATAATAAAAAATACATCTTGACTCGGACTCTTCATGTTCCAATCACTGTGCTATTATGGACAGTCATGTTGCTTAAGATCAGGCATCAACCTACTCGTCTCGCCGCTCTATCAACGAACATGTAAGTAGGTATCAAAAAGGTGTGTCAACTTAGTCTCAAACTGTCCAGACTCCTGACAGTGCATTGCAAAAACTGCTCGTTCTATCCAATATCGATGTCGTCACGCTAGAAAGATCCCACCGGTTTCTAGGCTTCGAAACCATTCGGAGCTTGTGTTGACAGTACGTAAAATATCTCATTACATTTGTGGTCATCGCGCACTGCACACCTAACATCTATTAACTGCAAAACGTAATACATGTCAGACTCTCAACAGAGGTAACTGCGAAAGATCCTGTCGATTTATGTCGTTTATTATATAGTTGTTTGATACGTGAAACATTTACAAGTAAATATTGGTGAACATTTCTCGCACAACACTATCTACAAGCTATGCAAAACTTGTACATGGAAGCCAGATAGCTGATATATTACTTATATGATTGTAAATGTATGTTACTTATTAAGATACATAGAAACACTCAGGTATAGAACAATATAGCTCTTAGCGATAAGACCGCCGGTCGTAACACTAACTTTTATTGTTTTGTCTTGTTTTGTATAAGTATTTTATATTCTTAAACGTTTGTGTTCATCATACAAAATATTTGCACTGGGTGGGACTAGAATCGAGCCCACAACTTACGACTTTGCAGGCAGACTGAACGCAGGAAATGCATTTCTAAGCTATCATAATGTTCGAATAATATCCTACCTATGTTATAAATGTGAACGTTTCAGATGTTTGTTGATCTATCACGTAGGAACGTTGTAAAATAACGGAACCGGCTATTGGGCGGGTAAAACCACGGGGTGCTGTTAGTTAATAATAATTCCAAGTTGTTCATGTACAGAAAGTAATTAGCGGACTATATCAATCTTCACGATTTAAAGTGTCTGTGCAGCTTATCATAATTACCGCTCCAGCTTAATTCGGAATTCAAACGTTTTTATCTATGTTAAGTAACTAAAGTAGGTACATATAAAGCGTACCGTATTGTTTTTACATTACTGCTTTGCAGTATAATAATTGGCAAAAAAGTATTTCACCATAAAACATTTATTTGTTTGACACCTATTTGTAGATAGGTATCGATATCGATAATAATTATCGTGCAGTGAAATGTTCAATTTAAACTTTGAAGTTGTATTCGAGTGTTATGTTCTTTATTTTTAATAATTGACGTGTAAATTGTATTATTAATGTGTTTAATAAAAAACTTTGACTTAACTTTATATTTCCCTTTTTTGCCGTGGATCGTCAAGTGCACAACAACACTTACCGGTCAGCCAACGGTTCGCCAGTAACCGGGTGAACGTGTTGTGTGTTCTGCATATCCGATGTCGGCGTGAGATGGTCGCGCGTGACCACTCGACCGGGATGACAAGGTCACGGAGGCGATTAACGCGGTCTATAGGATTTAGCTGTAAATCTGTGGTTTAGCGTCATGTCAGGTTGAACTGGAAATTCGTTTTATTAGGAAATCTTTTTAACCGACTGACTTCAACAAAGGACGAGGTTCTAAATTCGGTTGTGTTTTTAGGGTTCCGTAGCCAAATGGCAAAATACGGGACCCTTACAGATTCGACATGTCTGTCTGTCTGTCTGCCCGTCCGTATGCCACAGCCACTTTTCTCCGAAACTATAAGAACTATACTATTGAAACTTGGTAAGTAGATGTATTCTGTAAACCGAATTAAGATTTTGATACAAAAAATATAAAAAACAAAAATTTTAAGGGGTGTCCCATACTTAGACCTGAAACTCAAAAATTTCAAAGTCATTCGTGTGTTTTATCTATAGATAGGTTATGAAAAATGATATTGAGGTTTATAAAAAACAAACATTTTTAAGGGTGTCCCATACTTAGACCTGAAACTCAAAAATTTCAAAGTCATTCGTGTGTTTTATCTATAGATAGGTTATGAAAAATGCTTTTGAGGTTTTTAACATATTTTTTTTCTAAACTGAATAGTTTGAAAAGGGACTCTTCCAAAGTCGTACGAAAATTGGTTTGAATGAGATCTAGTAAGTATTTTATTTTAATACGTCATAAAATTGACTATTGTTAAAACACTGGTTAAAGTAACAACGAACTACAAGAACTTTTATATTATGTTACTTGCTGCTACGGAAGCCTTCATGGGCGAGTCTGACTCGCACTTGACCACTTTAATTTTTGCCTGTTACGCGATAGCTAATTGTGAATCGATTCTGACGTTTATTTTTTTGTCCATGGTAAGTCATAGTTACGAGATGGTCCCATATACATTTTATCAAAATCAGTGTGGAAGGTTTTGAAATATGGACAAAAAACTAAAATTTACTTTCATTTATTTTCTAGATGACTTAAGTTTTGTTTATGAAAATCGGTTTCTAATAACTAGGTTTCTAAAACCTAGGTTTCTTATGAAATTTGGTTTCTAATAACTAGGTTTCTAAAACCTAGGTTTCTTATGAAATTTGGTTTCCAATAACTAGGTTTCTAAAACCTAGGTTTCTTATGAAATTTGGTTTCTAATAACTAGGTTTCTAAAACCTAGGTTTCTTATGAAATTTGGTTTCTAATAACTAGGTTTCTAAACCCTAGGTTTCTTATGAAATTTGGTTTCTAATAACTAGGTTTCCAAAACCTAGGTTTCTTATGAAATATGGTTTCTAATAACTAGGTTTCTAAAACCTAGGTTTCTTATGAAATTTGGTTTCCAATAACTAGGTTTCCAAAACCTAGGTTTCTTATGAAATATGGTTTCTAATAACTAGGTTTCTAAAACCTAGGTTTCTTATGAAATTTGGTTTCCAATAACTAGGTTTCTAAAACCTAGGTTTCTTATGAAATTTGGTTTCCAATAACTAGGTTTCTAAAACCTAGGTTTCTTATGAAATTTGGTTTCTAATAACTAGGTTTCTAAAACCTAGGTTTCTTATGAAATTTGGTTTCTAATAACTAGGTTTCTAAACCCTAGGTTTCTTATGAAATTTGGTTTCTAATAACTAGGTTTCCAAAACCTAGGTTTCTTATGAAATATGGTTTCTAATAACTAGGTTTCTAAAACCTAGGTTTCTTATGAAATTTGGTTTCTAATAACTAGGTTTCCAAAACCTAGGTTTCTTATGAAATATGGTTTCTAATAACTAGGTTTCTAAAACCTAGGTTTCTTATGAAATTTGATCGAATGTCTGAATTTAATTTTAAATTGGAGTCGGTTTTTGTTTTTTCGGAGTAAATAAATTATTATTATTGCTGAGTATTTCATAATGCTATGAACTGTACCGATAGACAATAATATATTTGCTTCTTGAGCAAATATATCAACTCACACTTGATAAAAGGTTTAAAAGAGGTCCATGCAATAATAATGCAATCAAAAACAAAAGCTTGTCAAATAGCCAAGTCTCGAAACTCACCGTAAAAAGTTGTGAGATCCATGTAAATACCAAGTCGGTTACTTAAATACCGGTACTTGCTTAAGGGACTGCTCTGTATCAAGTTATTATGTGATTGCCTAACCTAACAACATCTTATAGTGACCATATATATCATTACCAAAAATCTTTTATGTTTTAAATTTAAATGGGGTGGGCTTGGAAATCGCGGTAATTTAGTTTGTCTAAATTTGAAGCTTCTATATCTGCTAGAAGTGTCTTAGAGTTTTGATGATCGGTCAGTGAACGACAAAAATAAGAAATGTTGACGAACTTTTTGTAGTGGTAGGACTCCTAGCAGAGTCCGCCTGGGGAAGTACCACACCTTTGCCAGTTATTCTACCGCCAAACAGTAATGTTTTCACATTACTGTGCTCCGGTTTGAAGGGCAATGTTTCCAGAGAAATTACAGGGCTTAGAGATATAAGATCTTGGATCTCTGGGTGATGAGCGCAGTGCAGTGCTAGGTAATGATTTGGACTCTTCATGTTCCAATAGCTGCGTGTTACTGTGCTGTTATGTGGCAGGCATGTTGCTTACCATCAGGCACATGTCCTGCTCGTCTCGTCACATCTTATTAAAAAAAAAAACTTTCGTTTTCTTCTTAAACTGCCGGTTCAAATTGGATGAAATTTGAAATATACCGTGTTTGTACAATACCTGATTGGTTACTGAACATTCATATTTATAACTTTATCCAACGAATGGGGCGGTAACGAAAACGGCCTAAAATGCTTTGAGAAAAAGATTACGGTCGTGCCGCTTTTTTGCTCGACTTGGCCTCACTATTGTTATTAAACTTTTGCGATTTGAACACATAATTTAAACACCATACGGTGATATTATTACTTTATTACCTAGACGTTTTCCCATTGCCATGCCACCAGATTTGAACAGGTTTAAATGTTCCAAATTACAATTGTCCTTACCTGTAACAAAATAAAAATACACTTTACAACGGTTACATTCATACATAAGCAGCCCACTAAATGTTCCCACTGCTGGGACTCGGGGCCTTCTCTCGCAAGGAGAGAGTTAAGGCCATAATCCACCACGCTGGCCAAGTGCGAAGTGCGGCCTCAAAAGATTCTAGGTACATGTCGGTTTCCTCACGATATTTCCTTCACCGTTTCTAAGTTAGCGGCATTACGCACATGACCTAGAAAAGACAGAATGCGAAAGTCTGATTTTTTATGTTCGAATGTTTATTGCTCAATCACATAGGAGTGGCTAAAAGGATCGAGTTGAAATTTGGAACACATAGTAAAATTATAGTCTAGAATGGCACTACATATATGGCAATACATAGGAATACTTTTTATCGCATGAAAATTACGGGAACGTGAACTGCGCGGGCGCTGATAGTATTTCATACTACTCGTAGTATCAAAACTAACCTTTGACTTTTTAATTTTACAGTTTGATTCCTTGTTATTATTTTTTCCTATCAGACATCTAATTGTTTATTAATTATAGATACTGTTATTATTATTGGTTTTGGTTTGTTTCTGTTCGATATACCATTGTTTATTATTGTATAATTAGTTGTTGATCGTTTTGGACATATTATTGTTATAATTTCAATTATTTATATTTTTGATTTGTGACAAACAGTCAAGATGTATTATTATTAATGTAACATTTTTAGTGTATAGTTGTTATTATTTAGATAGGAATTAATTTAATGCATGTAACATAATTCGCTTCGTCTACTTTGGTAACTGACTGATTCGTAACCAGCTACGAAAAAAGAAATTTTTTCACTGTTTTGTAACCGGTTACTAATAAACACTGCTTCATCCACTTTGGTAACTGACTGATTCGTAACCAGCTACGTAAAAAGAATTTTCTTCACTGTTTTGTAACCGGTTACTAATAAACACTAATTTTCCGTTTTCAATCCCTATATTTTATAACCAGTTATGAAATAATACCGCTTCGGAGCATAATGTACAACACGCAAAATGAGCACGCCACTCAAAATTTACAGTACGGAAAATGAAAATACTTCTTGGTTCTAAGTTATATATATGTAACCAGTGACTAAAACCTTAACCCCCGACCAAAAAAAGTGGTGTTATGAGTTTGACGTCGATATCTGTGTGTGTGTCTGTCTGTGGCATCGTTTAGGTCAAACGGATGGGTCGATTTTGATTTGTATTTTTTTATTTGAAGGTTCGGTATCCGTACGAATGTTCTTAGCTATGTTTGGTAAATATCGATTCAAGATGGCGGCCTCCACAAAATGGCGTACAAAATATGTCTACACAACCTACAGTACTACTACTAGTAGAATACATTATACTATTCTATAACAAATTTTCAAATCCAAGATGGCCGCCACCACAATATGACGAATTACTTATATAATTTTTTCACTACTACCTCAATTTGGGTATCAAACGAAAGGGCTTGACTAGTAGAATATGCAATATGACAAATTTAAAATCCCTTTAGTCGACGTTCGTAACTGATTTTTGATAACCTGATACGAACATGGAATTTTTTCTTGCTTGATGAATTCTCGTTTACCCTTGTAAACACTGCTTCATCCACTTTGGTAACTGACTGATTCGTAACCAGCTACGGAAAAATAATTTTCTTCACTGTTTTGTAACCGGTTACTAATAAACACAAATTTTCCGTTTTCGATACCTATATTTTATAACCAGTTATGAAATAATACCGCTTCGGAGCATAATGTACAAATTAAAATGAGACGCCGTGAACAAAACAGTGAAAAATTTCTTTTTCGTAGCTGGTTACGAATCAGTCAGTTACCAAAGTGGACGAAGCGACATAATTAAGACATGTCGCACGTGTTGGCATGTCTATAAGTGCGACAGGTACTTAATGATTAATAAATAAATAAATAACGTGGTTATTGCATAATTTCAATCAATACACGGGTAATACACATTTCAGTGCCAAACGAGCAGCGGTCACGCGCGTGCACTCCTCCTTGAAATAGTCCTAGGCCGGACACGGTCGAAACTTAAGTCGGACTGGACTGACCATATATGACGTAAGTTACCCGTGTATGAATTTAAAATATATTACATTAACCAGTAACATATTTTCGATTTCCAAATTTCGTTTAAAATTTTTATTCTATTGATATCATTTCGCAAGGGGCAACAAACAATGCTCGGGCGCCGCAGAAACGATTGCGTGAGTCAAAAGTAGGTCACTATACCGATAGGTTTGGGCAGGCAATTACCTTAAAGGGATATTGGTTTTACAGCCACGTGGATCGGAATTTACAATTAATCGTACACGTGGAAGGCTTACCGATTCGCTTTACGACCTCGCTTATTAACGAGTCGAATAAAATATTCCATAAAAATCTTAAAAATTGAAAATGTATTTTAAAATTTTATGAGGAGGAAGATTATAATCTATAATCTTAATCTCTGAAAATACAAGGAATGGGAAACAAACGAAACCTACTAATATTATAAATGTGAATGTTTGGCTGTTATTGCTCGATGACGTCGTCATTAGAACTGAACAATTATAGCCTGGAAAAGAAATGAACATTTCTATCCGGAAAAAATCAGAGTTCTTAACTCTATTCTGTCAATCACTTACTTTTTTTTTTTTTTTTTTAACTATAATAGGTTCGCACTTGACCACCATCTCGCCTGATGTTAAGCGATGATGAGATCTACGATGGAGCGTGCTTACCTAGAAAAAACCGATTCACTCTCGATTTGAAGACACCAAGATTGTAACCATCAGGGAAAACCCACTCAGGCAACGCATTCCACAACCTAGACGTTCTTATCACAAATGTGGAGTCAAATCTACTAAGTCTTCTTTAATATTTTACTTAGAAACTTGTTTGTTTAGGAAATGCTATTATACAATAAACAAATAATTCGCAATAAAAAAAAAACTGCTACTATAAATTGACCTATTAACGATCCTATCTCTCAAGTCGGACCAAATTAAACATAAATGCTAACTTTTGTAAATATCGTTTAGCTTGGTGAAGAATTCACTGGGAAAAACGCCATGCTACTGGATTTTTATACATCACAAGAGTAAGATGATGGTAACAATATGATCAATTTAATAGTTCCTTGAAAGAATATCGAATATATATGGCGAGAACTAAGGCTAGAATACTCTGACGGACAGTTCCGTATTACGCTAAGCACACATAACTCATTGGTATTCCCGCCGCATCGTCTACGTCTCAAACCGTATATCTCGTCAGCTGGGATTCTGGCGTGCCCGCTGCCGCAATACCAGACGCATTGCTGCATCGGTCTGCGGCGACGATTGCATTTTGTGAGGTACCTACTAAGTAATTCTGTAATATCTGGTCGCCATATTACATGCTTTGCTTAGTTTGGGGTCAGATGGTGTTGTGTGTGAACTGTCAACCAATATAAAAAAAAAATAGCAAAATGTATTGTAAATGTTCTTGATCTTTTGAACACTTAACACACCTAGTTGCCGCAATACCAGATGCATTGCTGCATCTCATGCATCTGTCTGCAGCGAAAATTGCATTTTATACGGTTCATACTAAGTAATTAAAATACAATAGCAAAATTAACTGTACACATTATGATAATTTTCAAACAACACTTCTAAGATTGGCTAAACCAGCGCTCACCACGGAGAGAGTAAGAGGTCAATAACAGACCTACACGGGATAAAAACTACATTATTTTCCAAACTGTAGATAGAAAATCGAGGTAAGTGAACAGAGGGGGGGGGGTTGGCAATGATTTCTAGCCTCACACACTCACCACTTTCTGATAAAAGAGGGAGAAGGAGACTAATATTATAACTTCGAAAGTTTGTATGCATTTAACAAAAAAAAACACCAAAATACAAAAAAAATGATGGATGAAATTTGGTAAGTACATAGGTTTTTGGTTTTTTTATTAATTATTCCGGAAAAATAATAGCTTGAGGAAATAAACGGTGGAAACCGCTCGATGCTACTTGTCTTCAATACATTTCATATTTACAAAAACGTTATTTCTGATGCGCTATGATAACTATGATAGCTGTAATAATGCTACATCGTCACAGAAGACAGGAGTCATTAAAACGATTTAACAGTATCATCAATCGAAGATTAGTGTCAAGAACAAAACTCAAAACACAACGTGAAACGGCACGTAAACAACAAAATGGGGAATCAACGACATTCTTTCCGTGATATATGGTCGTAGTTTATTTTTTTTTTTTTTATTTAAATTATCCACTCCACAGACTCCGGGGTCCGTGATCTTTGTCATTACAATAATCTTTTTTTTACACATTTCTTGGATAAGGAGAAGAGGAAAATAGAAGGATTTGGGTACATTTAAAATCTAATTCTAGTGCTCGTCTGTAGAGCCGATCACTACCAGTTGGGATTCCGCTAGTAATCGACTCGACATCGAGTGTTTGCCTAATTGCCTTTTGCAATTTGCTTGCTGCCTCCTCCCGGCCCAGAGCCTCCACAACGGCCGCATTTCTGTCCCTGATGGCCATCTGTAGGTTGAAATCGCGGATGGTCTTCGATGATGCAGCCACGCTCGCCGCACGAACCGACCGATGGCGTCGTCGGTGTCGTCAGCGTAGTATGTGAAGGTCCCCGTGTGCCGTGAGATTGCAACTACCGCATGGGGCACGCTCGTGCAGCTTCATGTTTGCCTTGGTTTTGATTACGATTACCGACTCGTATGTTAGTCCCTGAGCTTCATGGATGGTAAGGATGCGTGACCCGGTGCCTGACCCATAACCCTGGTTTGTCAGGGTCTCCTTCTCCTCTTGAGTGAACTAAGAAGAGGGTGTTTGGTTGGGTGTTGGGTATTTGCGCTCCTTATATCTTCTCTGCTCTAGGGACTTTATACGGGACGCTGAGGAGTACATACCGGAGTATATTTCCTCAGTGCATATGCGACGTCCATTGGGTTTCGATGTGTGCAGAGCAACTCCTGGCTGATCTTTGTTACCAGGTTCGGGCGATGATACCTCATTTCGAAGAGATTTTCCCTGTCGATATAAGGCAACTGATTGACGTCTCCAATGAGGACAATTTCGCCAACACCAGACAGCCTTGAAGCCATCACAATGGCTCCAAAATGGTTCATGAGAGCTTCGTCCACCATGAGGCGGCTGAAACTTTCTCTACCGAAACCATTTACCAGAGCAGAAGCCATGGTTCGCACTCTGGTTTTGACCAGGTTTCCGATTCGGTGCGATAGCTTTTCTCTTAGATCTTTGCTGCCTCAGTTGTTGTAGTAATGATGGCGTCCTTGTCCACGTCGAAGTGTCTAATCACCCATGTTGTTTTTCCACATCCTGGAACTCCGTTGACCCACTGTATTCTCGGTACCTCCCAATTTTCCCAATCTGCTTTGACGTTTCCGTTCCTTCGATGGTCTTGGCCATCTCTAGGATCTTATCGTCCAGCATAATCTTGGTGCATCGGGCAGTAACTACAATTGGGTCGTTTGGTGGTGTCGCATAAACAGGCACTCCCGCGCGCTCTCTCTCTCTCTCGTTCAGTGTCACGAAGCCATTTTCAGCACTGTAAGCTGCCATATACTGTCCTGTCATGGTTCCCTTGATGACCCGGGAAGTGACATTATTGTAAATGGCTGCTTCAGCCTCCTCGAGTTTCGCCTTTAAAAGGCTTTCACTTCCTAGACTATAGGACTGCATGATGTTTTCGCAGGTCTTGAGGTTGACTTGTCGTGTCGCGCTCAGTGTGGCTATGAATTCGATGAAGGCGTTACGTGCATGGCTCCGCGGCTCCGAAGCCGTGACATAGCGGGGCGGTTCAACCTGTCCCATGTCGGCTCTCGTTCGGGCTGTTTGTTGCTGTGAAGCTGCTTTGGGGGTCTTTGACGTCGAGGGGGGTGATGAATGGGATGTGATTCGGAGTACGCTCCTTGCCGCTGCGTTGAAAGCAGTCACGAACGCCGTGTTGGTGCCTCGGCTGCCAGTTAGATTGGCTGAGGCTTTTCCGCGGCTGCCCTCTGCTGTACTCTTTCGGAGCCGGTTTGGATGGTCGAACTAGGAACAGGATGTCCCCAGCTGTCAGTTGCATTTGTTTGGTCGTGCGAAGGGGTTCTGAGGAAGCTCAGATTTTCCCCCCTGTCTTCGTATACGACAACCTCATGATGTTTAGAGGCCTCAATGCAACCCAGCCGGTCTGCGACTCTCGCTCTTGAATATTCGATTGCCATCGCATCCACGCTTATCACCCGGGTGTTTCACCCGCATTTCTGCTCAGATGTGCGAGCAGCGCACTTGCCTGTGTGAAAGGCGTCCGACCTTCCGAGTACTCTATTAGTGCAATCGTTTTGTTCTTCGATCGCACCAACCGAAATCGGTGGCCGTCTAACTCGCACACCGGCATGGCGTCGTAGGTTTTCCGCTTCATCGTGACTTTTGCGGTACTCCCATTGAGCAGGCGAGACAATCCAGGCGACAAACGGGCTCGTTTCCGTTCCCAAGCGAAGCAAAAGCTTATTCGAATCTTTCTTTGTTGCTGTCCATGAAGAGAGCCACTCCGCGGATACGGATCCCTGCTTCTCCTCGGTCTGCGTTCTCCAGTAGTTGTTTGACGGAGATGCTCTTCGAGGAGTTATGTTGGGCGGGAACCGCATGCCGCGCGGCGTCCACAGACAGCGGGGCAGAGTGTGGTGGTGATGGGGGGCGCGTATTTGATTTAGTGGAGTTTCTCATGGCCGCTATGCGGAATGAGCTCTCCATGAAGGACAGGAGCCGTGTTCTGTTATCTGGATCTACTAAGATGTTGTGGAGATCCGAGACAACCAGTCTTCTGTCGATCATAGATTCGAGCTCATGTCTTGCGACCATGAATCGGGGACAATCGACTAGCACGTGCCAGATCGTTTCGGGTTGGTCGGGGTCACACTCGCATGCCGGACTGCTCTTGAGCTTAAATCTGTACAGGTAATCTGCTATTCCTCCGTGTCCCGTCAACGCTTGTACCTGGAAGGAGTCAGTTTCGTGGTTCTCATCACCCGATATGCGTTTGCTATATCAGGGAGGAACGTCTGGGTGACTTTTCCGGTGTCCGAGGTCTCATATCGATCCTGCCATTTCTTGACCGATTCTTCGCGGATTTTCCTTTTGACATAGGACAAGGGGATCCCCTCGTAGTCCCTGGGTGACTCCGTGAGTGCCGCCGATTTGGCCAATTCGTCGGCTCTTTCATTGCCGACGGTGCCAACATGCGCTCTCACCCAGAAAAGACGAAGAGATCTCCTTCAGCATTTATCTGTTCAATGTTTTCCTTTACGCACTTAACCAAGGGGTGGCTCGTTTTTGGGTTACTTAGCAGTTCGAGTGAAGATCGGGAGTCACTCAGGACATTGATTTCTGGGTCCTTGCTCTTTAACGCCATTTGAGTTGCCCGGTAAAGAGCATAAAGTTCCGATTGAAAGACTGTGCATTCGGAGTGGAGCTTGAAGGTCGAGTTCTTGACCTCTCTGCCATTCTCCCACCATGTTAGAGCAGCTCCAACTTTGCCTTCAATTTTACTGCCATCAGTATAAATTTGAGGCCCTTGTGGAAGATTGGAGGTGTCTTCTAGGAGCTCGTACTCTACGGATAACTGCGTGGACGGATGGGGTTGGTCTAGGCAGTTAACATTCTGTTCGAGCTCCACTTCTGGTGGGAGGTAGTCTTGGGAGAGGTTCTTTTTTACTCTGTACAAATTTGCCGCTTCCTGTATTCTCAGATCCAGGGGGAGCAGGCCGGAAAGTGATGCTTTCAGAGAAACAGTACGGTACGACTTACAGATTTTCTGGGCAAAACCTCTTTGGATGGCGTTCAACTGAGACTTGTTTTCCTCGAAGTCTGCCGCTTGCGCCCATACACTTGAGGCATACATGATGATAGGTTCCACCACCGCGACGTAGATAGTTCTCGTGATTTCGCCATTTAATCCCCAGTTCACCTTCGCTGCACATGCGAGCTGTCTATAAATGTTCGCCACTTTTTTACATTGGGCGGTCACATGTGCTTTAAAGTTGAGCCGGCGGTCGATCAGTAGGCCTAGCAGTTTAACTTCCTCGACCAGATTTAGCCGGACGCCGGACATGACTATGTTTGGAGTTTCGTATTTCAACTTTTTTGTGAAAAGCATCGCGTTGGTTTTATGCGCTGCAAAGTTGAGTTTGTTAGTGTTACCCCATTGCACTGTCATGCTCAGCGCCCTGCTCGCCTGCTGTTCGATGATATTCGAGTTGCCTGTAAACACGAGAACGACGTCGTCTGCGAACGCTTGACAGTACACTCCCTCTGCTTCTAGCATTCGCAGTAACGAGTCTAGGATCACATTCAAAAGGTCGGTCCGCAGATGGACCCTTGGACGCATCCCTTGGTTGTTTCCTTCTCGTAGACTGCTCTTGCATAGTTGACCTTGATTTTACGGTCGCTGAGGTAAGAGTTTACCATGTCGTAGAGGTTTGTTGGGCACCTCTTCTTCGCTAATTGATTTTTGAGGGTGGGCCACCATGCATTGTCGAAGGCGCCTTCTATATCCAGGGAGATTAAGAGTACGGTATCTTTACTGTCTACTCCTTTTTTGATGTGCTCTACCAGGTCATAGAGGGCGTCTTCAGTGCCTCGCTGGGGCATGAAACCGTACTGCTTCCTACTAATAGTTGGGAGGAGATGCCATTGGAGACGGTTTACCAGAAGCTTTTCGACGATTTTCCTAGAACGGACAGAAGACCTATGGGGCGGTATGATTTTGGGTGTGTAATCTGTCTTACCGGGTTTGCGTAGTATGACCACGTGCGCTTCTTTCCATTGCTTGGGGAAGTATTTCAGCGACAAGCATTTGTTTGCTATCGCCAAGAAAACCTTCCATTCGCAACGTATGGCTGCTGCACAGATATCAGCGGTTAGCCCGTCTGTACCGGGAGCTTTTTTGGATTCAGAGTTCTCAGTACTGATTCCAGTTCCGCTGATGTGAATGGTGGGTCATTTTCCGGTAAGCCCATAGGCATTTCTGTCGTTCGCTCCCGTAGCTCTGTATGACAAGGTTGGTCTGTGCTCTCAGAGTCGTCGGGATAGAAAGTTTTGGCAAGTAGTTCTGCAGATAGCTGCGGGGATAGAGTGTTACCTTCGGTGTCTCTTAGGAGTATTTCTTCCTGTCTTGTCGAAGTTTGTTTCATCACTCTGTAGATCTTGTCCCACATGCTTTCTTTCTCCTGATTCGTGCAGAACTCCTTCCAACTTACCGTCTGAGCTTGTTTGACTTTTGACTTGTAGTCTTGCCGAGCAATTTGATACTGTTCGACTACAAGTTCAACTCTGTCGGGGGCGGCATTCCTGATCCGTCTCTTTCTTCTGAGAACTTCCTTTTTCAGATTATCGAGCGTTTTCGTTTCTTTAGTGATTCAGAACGCATCGCCAGTTTAATCTTGTATTTCGAGGGAATTCAGGGCGAGATCGAGGTGGGCCAGTTGCCTCTACTAACAGAACAAAGCCTACAAAATGAATACAAGCACACACAATACACATATAACATTATAGACCGCATGCAGCTTGAAAAAATAAAGTAAAAAACAAATGTTTGGATATTTGTTGATCAGTCGGGGCAGACATAAAACTAGCCTGATAAACTAAGCTTGATAGTGTATAACTATGTAAATATTGATCTTAGCGTAAAAACGATTATGACCAAACTTGTGAGAAATTAAATTTCCAACAACTTTGGATACTATCATTTTTGCTCTAAAGTTGAAAATTAACGAGTTATTTCAGAAACACGAAAATATTTAACTTTAAAACAAGATGGCGGCGAATCCTTTACCGGGATTAGTTAGATTTATACGTCCTATCATCCCCCCGACGCGTACGTTTAAAAAAGAAAAATCGTTCCCCGGAATTTTTTCTATTTAATTGTCTATCCCGACTTGGACTAGTAACGTTCTGAAATTTAGTTAAGTTAATCTTGAATTGTATATGAGCATTTTTACCAAAAAAAATCTCTGAAGTCGCACTCATCTTTTGAATTCAACGTGGACAAAGTCATGGTCCAAACACAAAAGTAGGATAATTTAAGAACATATGCGGATACACTTCGGAGAGCGTGCAACTGATCTGAATGATCTAATGCCATCTTGCCCTTTTTTCTATCATACTTCTCGTAACTCGAAGAAGCGGCACCGTTTGATGGTGGATATTCCAAAGACTCTGCCGAAGAGGTTCGACTCTACGCTTGTGATAAAAATGTCTAGGCTGTGGAATGAGATGCTTGAGTGGGGTTTTCCCGATAGTTATAATCTTGGTGTCTTCAAATCGAGAGTGAATTGATTATTGAATGAATAAATTATGAATTTATCATCTAGGTAAACACGCTCCATCGTCGTTTCATCATCAGGCGAGATGGGGGTCAAGTGTAAACCTATAAAAGTAAAAAAAGAAAAAAAAAGCATACGTAAATAAATGACTTAAATTAACTCTTTAGTTTAAAGCAGCTTATTAATTCATGGTTACACAATTTTGTATACATTATCGGTTGAAAATGTTTCTGAGATTTTCCCCTTCATAATGACGGTAGTGGCCTGACTCCGTCCCCGTCTTACAAAACAGTAGTGTGGAAATAAATTTAGTATTCCGCTACATTTTTTTGCACGGTTGCAAAAACGAAATCGCAGTCCGAATTGAATTCTCGATATAGAGATGCTCTCTTGTGGTGTCGAAACTGAATCTAGCGAAATGGGTTTTCGATGGTTTTGAAAGGCCTTTTGGTTTGATTCGGTTTCAGTGGTTACAAATGTCGATAGAGTTATGAGATAATGATTTTGTTGACGTTCGAAATTTTTTTTAGCTTCAAAGGACTGGTAATTATGACTGAATTGTTTGTTTTCTTACTGAGACGCAATCTCAAGGAATTTTAAACATGGAACAATAAGAGGTAGGATAAAATAAAGGTGGGGCAAGTTGCAACTATTTAGACAATCTGCATTTGCTACCATTTCAAAAAAATACACGCAAACATTCAATTCGTTTTATACAGTCCTAAAGACATTATTGTATGGAACAGCGAATTAAATATATCGCGATTTCTGAGTACGTTTCATGGTTAGTAATTATTTCTAATGGAACCACAATACAAAATAACGATGTCACTTCAGGTATAGTGCACGCGTTTAGAAACAGTGAAAAGAAAAAAAAAGTTGTTTATTTAATTGGCATAAAAATATTACTAAAACCATTATATTTTATTTAAACAGTAACACAGCAATGTCTACAAACTACTATTATTATTATAGATGAGCATAAGATAGTTAGATGAAATCGTACATGACCATACATCATTTTTTTTTGTTCAAGTTCAAACTATTCGTCATTTGTATCTTGCGATTTGCGATCCCTATTTCAACATTACAGCGACAAGAATAAACACCGCCTTCGCGGCCCACACCGAACCTAACACCCAGTCCTTTTGGCAATTTACTTAGCCCTAATTGATTCTTGACCTACCTTCACACCCACTCTAACCACTCCAATATCACCTTCGAAATTGTCGCAAATGAACAGTTGTGGATTTAGCGGGTCCCCTTGAGAAAAACCTTTTGCAGAAACAAGATATACACATTGATCTTTGAATTGAAGACTAAGTATGGGTGCCTTTTAGATGATACACTGCATGTCAAGTCACACAAATGTTATTAAGACGAAAGTTTGTGGGTTCGTTTGTGTGCATGATTTTATCCGCAACATTAGTACGTATTTGAAAAAAAATAAAGTAAGTAAGTGAAGTAAAACGTTTCTAAGAACATACGATATTCGTATTTAACCAGTGCCTTGACTCTCTCCTTGTGACAGATTACCCCGATTCCCAGCACTGAACACTTAAAATGGGCTGCTTATAGACTTAGTTGTACTGTCAACTGTGTGTATAAAATACTAAGTTATTTACGTATTGGCTAACAGTAAGGTAAACTACCGATCTAGTCTAGTTACCGAACACGCAATCTTAATATCTTCTTACATAAGACACGGTAATGTTTTTACATAAGGGCAGCACTACACGCGAGCGTCTTGTGACAGCCGAGTATTTCACATGATGACAGATCAGATTGAGAAATTGGAAACAGATTTTGGACACACGCAATTATGCGTCAAGTTAAGAAAATGTGTACATGCAATCGTGAATCTAAGTAATAAATTCGAATTGCATGCCAATTTTGATTCAGATTCTGAACCTTAGGACCTTAGAGATTACGAGGAAAAGGACAGACAGTGTAATAGTGCAACCCATTTCTGGAGTCTGTCTCTACCAGTTTTTTTTTTAACTTTTATAGGTTTACAGTTGACCGCCATTTCGCCTGATGTTAAACGATGATGGGGTCTACAATGGAGCGTGTTTACCTAGAAGAAACAATCAAGCAAATATATGTGCGTAAAGCATATAGTTTTTAGTGAAGTTACAAAGTAAATATCGTAGATTGTCTTGTAGTGTCGACAGTACATTAAAGCGGTGATAACTTGGTAGTAAGCTTAAATATATTTCATCACTCTATCTATCTATCATCATTTTAATCATCATCAGAATAACATCGTGACACGCATTCTACGCCATGAAACATCATCGAAATACTCGCAAGGAACGTACGATAAAAGGCTCCACTGTGTCCTCCTAGGGTCGTCCACTTTCCTACCTCCCCTCTAATTTATTTACGTTCTAGTTCACCCATGGTTCTAGAACCCTAACAAATAATCCTGCACATAAAAATGAATGGCCTATACTTATATTAAGATTGAAGTTTAGTTTAAAATACGAATATCTCCTGGATTTGGGTGAAACTCATCTTGCTTTGCCAATTTCCTCAATCACTTATGCACTGCAGCAAAATTTTATGAACATCACCGCTGTTCCTAGTTTCAGTTAAGACATAACTACTCAGTATTCACATTCAAATTACGGCTAATCCAGTAGGGAGAACAGTAACTGCCGATTTGGTTCGAACCCCATTGGTTCGAACCCCTCGCACACCACTGTCTTTTCGAAGTTATGTGGTCAATGGCGGTAACTTAAAAACGGCGAATGAAAACATGTTCCATGATGGCCACACAACCGACATGTTCCTAGTATATTTAGTCATGTGTTATCCATCAACCCGCATTGGGCCTACGTGGCAGTGAGCAACATGGAAGGGAGTAGGCATACACAGCGTTTCCCCTCTATCAAAGTACAAGTCCGCGTGGACCATGGAGTTTGATAATATACTGAGGCAGAGGGCGGGGCTAGATTTGTGAATGGTGCTTTGTTTTTTATGTGTTAGTGATTTAGCTGTGTGAGTATGATCGGCAATGGATCGGTACAGCTATGTTTTGTATGTAATAGTGCGGCTTTGCGCTAGTGTGCAACTTTCCCCTCCCGCAAGAAATGACAGAAAGATTTGAACAATATTTTTTAGCTAAGGCTACTCCTTCCGTGCTTGTGCGGAAGATCGAGTTGCTCGATGCTACGTGGTGAATTATGGCCGTGACACTCTCCTTGCGAGAGAAGGCCCCTAGTTCCAGCAGTAGAAACCCGTCCCGCTAAATACCGGGTTGCTTGCGCTATTTACATTCCAAAGAAAACTTACCTTTTATAAGCACACTCGCAGCCGAGACTTGTACACACTAATGGCAGTTTCAACTTAGTGTTCCGCAAAACTTCGTTTCTCCTCTTGAGACGTATTCCGTTACGGCCATTCATATTTATTATTTCAGTTGCAATTTTTCACTTTAAATTCATTTCACTTGATGACGATGTACGTATAAATTTCTACCACGATCACTAGTTGTTCGACACTAGAAGGGATATTTATTTGAACAAATTAATCCTACCACTATCATAAATGTTAATATTTGGATGTTTGTTGATCAATAACGTCGCAACTTCTGAACGAATCGGGTTGAAATTTGGAATAATATGAATAATATTGGTGGACAATTCAAATCACAACACCGTCTGACCCCAAACTAAGCAAATCTTGTACTATGGAAGCCAGATAGCTGATATAATACTTATATACTTTTAAATACATACTTACTCGTATTATACATAGAAAACACCTACCAGATTATATTCTAGAATAGCATAAAGGCTACTTTATATCCCGGGAAAATAATGACAAGATAATATAAACACTAGAAACCATCACCAAAATCTGTTTCAAATGTTTAACTAACTCAGATTGAGTTAACGCGCTCGCAGTTAACCCTTTCAAAATAAGAACTTATTAAGCACTTTTGTTTAAAAAAACTTTCTTTGTTAACCTGTTACGGTATTAACTATATTAAACGTTATTTATACAAAGGACTATAATTAATTAGTACACTATGACATATAACACAGACGGTCGCGTATAAAATCGATGATTACAGTGCGCGGTGGGTGGTACCGACTCGATCGCGGCGAAGTGGGCGGATTCAGATGTACTGATAAAGGTTAAGCTAGGGGCATATGATTGAACAAGGTTAAGAGAACACTTCCTACGGGTTTAAGTATGTGACCTTTTAATGTACAGAGTGATGGGACGAGCAGGATATGTGCCTGATGGTAAGTATCACGCCTGCCAATAACAGCAAAGTCTTACATAGCTATTGGAACATGAGGAGGAATAATAATTACAAAGCACTCCACTGCGCTCAACACCCAAAGCTACGAGTATAAGATGACTTACCTCTATGCCCGGTAATTTATCTGAAAATATTGCCCTTCAAACCGGAACATAGAAATGTTGGAACATTACTGCTTAGAAGTAGAATAACCGGCCGGCAAAATTTGGGACTTCCCCCAGGCGGACTATGCAAAGGTTGCCTGGTTGTTAGTAGTGCTCTACCACTACTGAAAAGGAAGACTTTTCCACATCGTTTTGCACAACTGTTCTTAGTTAAGTTCTCCCTCTATCTTATAGGTTCAACTCATATTTGGGACTGATCACCACATTTTACAATAGCTCCATCATATTACAGCGAGTTAGGAGAACGATTATTTTTTATATTTACTTATTTTTAGGAAACGAATTGACAAAGAGGTCCAACGAAGGATCCGGGTCGGATGGGCAGCGTTCGGGAAATAATGGCACATCTTTGAGTCCAAAATACCCCAATGCCTAAAGACGAAAGTCTTTAATCAGTGCCAGTGATGGCAGTAAACAGAGACGTGGTCCGTAACTGTGGGCCTCATAACGAAGCTCAAAGTCGCACAGCGAGCTATGGAGAGAGCTATGCTCGGGAGTCGCTATGCGCGACAGAATCCGTAATGAGGATATTCGCAAAAGAACAAAAGGTCGCTGGAAACCGCTAGTTACAGGTGGCGCAGGACCGTACGTTGTGAAAATCCAGAGGGGAGGCCTATGTTCAGTTCAGCAGTAGAAGTTATGCGCCTGATGATGATGATGACGAATATACGGCTGCTGCATAATAAAAACTGACGATGTTTTCACATAACACCATCCTTCTCCAATGCTTTGCACTCGCAATGCACAAATGCTTTGTGCATTGCTTGTGCTATGGAATCCAGATAGCTGATATAATACAATTTTTAAAATACATTAGTTTAATTCAATGTTATGATAAAAAGGAAGAGTCAATTTGAGACACGATACTGTCAACATAATGTAATACAATGTTTTCAACGAACATGTGAACATTACTGTATGCACTATTCTCAAAATTCTTCAAACATCTCACAGCAAACAACGTATGTTAATTGGAGATTATGTGTGTTAGCATTCGACTTAGTTTCGAGCGTTGTTCAAGCGTAAACATTTCTTGCAAGGCAAAGAAGAATGCAACAACAAATTATATGCATTCTCGTATTTACATATTTCACGTTTTCTACGTTTATCGTACGTACTGCGAATCTGGGGAATGTTCTGTGGAATGATTTTGGGTTTACCGTAATTTTCAATATGGATGTGTTCAAATTTCAAATCTGGAGTAGCATAAGCAGCCCATTAAATAATCCAACAACTGAGACACAGAGTATTCTCTTCAAAAGAATCAATAGAATCAAAGCCATATGCCATGGGCCACGCTGGTCTATTGGGGGTTTCTGAATGCCGCGTGACTTCCAAAAAATCTAGATACATACCGGTGTCTTCACGATATTTTTCCTCAACTTTAAATCCAGTGTGACAAACTTTCCAAAATAAGTGTTCACTTCAAACATATATGGAACACGCTTTACTATATTTCAATTGACAAAAGGAATGTTTCTATGATCCATGTACTCGTATGTTCAAAACACATGGGTTAAAATAGACGCCATTTATAGAAGGCTTCTAAGATATCAAAGCCCAAAAAAGGTTATATTGGAAAGGGACAAAGCGCGAACCATAACGATATTGTAGGTGGAGCTAATTGGGAAGCAAAATCAGGAATAAACAACATCAGGTGTTTGATATCAGAGTTTTGATATGGGATACATTCTACGAATTTAATTTAACGTTTTGTTTAGCCGTAACTTTTTTGTGTTCAACAAATAAAAAAAAACAATATTCGGGATTTACTTCAAATGCCGTCTAGTCTCACAATTCCCAAATTTAAAATAGTAAGTATGTCAACCGCATCGCGCGAATTTTCACACGGTAGGAAATTGAAACGGCTCGTCCATTTCCTGCGATATATCCCGGTTTACAGCGACCGTTTCAAAATAACTACAGTGGAGACTTAGGCCAAGAACTCATGTAGCGTTTCTGAAGAGAAAACTTCTTTTACACCACACACACAGATTTTTCGTGGGCTGCGAGTGAAGCTGATTGTCGCGCTCGGAAATGAAAAAACGTTCGGGTGAACTCGGGACCGCCGAGTGTGCCAGAGCGAGAAAGAAACAAGTCTGCTGCTACTTTATACTGCTGTGTTTTCTATATTCAATTTGCGACGTTCCATTTACAAGCCATTTCCTGCGATACATCCCGGTTTACAGCGACCGTTTCAAAATGACTAGAGTGGAGACATAATGCCGGCTGTTACTCTAATAGATTAGGTGATTAAAGTATTCCGTAAACACCTAATAATTTCCTTGCGAAATACACTTCTGATGAAAAGTGTTTTGATTTGTATTCATTTGTCTCGCATAATACAAGTTTTGCTTAGTTTGGGACCAGATAGTGTTGTTTGTGGAATATCTAACGATCTTACTTATATTGTAAATGCGAAGGTTAGGGTGTTTTGACGTTTAGATGTTTGGTGAATGTTTCTTGCTCATTCACGTCGGCACATCTGAACGGATCAGTTAAAATTTTAGAACACAGATAGGTTGTGGTCTGAAATAATTGAAATAATTTTATAGTCTTATATACGTGTGTATATGTAATATAGATAGATACTACATTTACACGCTACTTTTTATTCCAGGAAAATAAAGATAATGGGAACGTTTACTAGCAGCGTCCTGTATTAATTTTTATTTTAAAACCTTTTGTATTTCAAATATTATTGTTTAGCGAAATTTCATAGCAAACACCATTACTGATACAATTACAATGAAAACACAAGACGAGTTTTCAAACTGGTATCACTTACAAAAACAAACATTACGTTCCGCAGAAAAGGTCGACTGTACAATGGATAACGAATCCAGTGCACTGTTGGTGATATAAACTCTTTATTATATTCAAATAGATGCATGGTATCATGCTGTTGGTTACATCATGCCATGTTTGTCTCGCCATTCTAAATTAAAAAAAATGCACGAAAAATATCAAGCAAGTGAAAGATTAAATATGTTACGGAGCTAGTATTTTTGTAATGTAATTAAAAAATCTCATCAGATTAAAATAAAATGGTTTTTAAGTCCGTCTTATCGTTTTAAGTCTAGAAATTGTATTCCTTTTTAAGTCCGTCGGTGGTGACTGGAAGGGCAAGGCAGAGTAGCATGTAGAATACTGGAGGGGCCTATACTTAATTATAATTTCAAAATTAGTTAAAAATTCAGATTTTGTTGATTTTAATCATTAATGAAATAAAGGTTTATTATTATTATTCCTCTTTAAGAGATCCTTTCGATAGAGTATACCCTTCCCGTGTATCCCATTTGATGTCCAATCGCCTAATTCACTGTATTCTTTATAATAGAGCGCCCCAGTTTCAAGAGGAAATATAAACACGGTCTATATTTCAACCTCGCGATGTTTTTACAAATTAACGAAATTATTTGGGTTGGACAATTTTATTAGCGATTGTAAAGTTGATTGTGACACTCCCGGTCATCATCATCATCATCACATGCGTACTATTTATGTATCGAAAATTATTTGGAAGAGCCTAGCAGCGCTTCGCAGTTTTACCCACGTAGTTTCTGTTATTTTTCTGGGATAAACAGTACCTAGCCTATGTGTTATTCTAGGCTATATTCTGTGTTCGGAATTTCAACATGGACTGTTCAGACGCTCCGACGTGATTGAGCAAAAACATCGAAACTTTAACATTTATATATAGAACTAGCTGTACCCTCCACGCTGTGGCACTTTGTTATGCAAAAATTAGGTAAAAACAATCTTGATGCGGATTATATATCATTCTAAAATTTCAGCTCGATCGGTGCAGAACTTTTTGAGGTTTTTGAAGCGTACACAAACCAACATAACATTTTTATAAATAGAAGATAGATATAATAACATATGCCATTAAAAAAAACGCTAAAAAGCTTTTTTTTTAACAATGGTATATTCACACTTGACCGACATCTCGCCGTAAAGCGACAATTCGGTTTACAAAAAAGCGTGTTAGCTTGAAGAAACCGATTCTTTCTTGACTTGAAAATACCAAGATTGTACGAGAAAAACCCCTATCAGACAACGCATTCCACAGCCTAGACGAATTACGAAACTGGAATAAAATCTCGTCATTGGAATCTTACGTACAATAATAAATATAAATATACAACCTACGCGCTCGTTACCGAACATAAGTACATAGGGTACATAGTTAGTTTTTCGACGAACCAAACCCAAAAATATGACGAGAAAATCACAAAACAACAGAAGGCATCCAGTACGCTCCAGGATATTTGGCGCAAACATTGAAAATTCGCCCACATCGCTAAGACGTTAAAATGTCGAAACGGAACCCCCGCATCGCCTTAGCATACCCTTACTACACTATAAGGTTGATAAATATTGCCTGTATTGCGCCAAAAGGATAGTTCAAAGACAATACCACCTTTACTATTACGTTAATGCCTACGATTGGAGGGTTTGGAAACGATCAAGACACGTGCCTAATAGAGTAAGATCCCAGGGCCGCCAGACGTTACGTATTTTCTGATGGACGATTGAGTAGAGTTAGTATGTACTAAGAACACATGCTTACCCTCTACGATTTTGAGATATGGGGTCCAGAAGATACATTACTTACTCCACGTATTTTCTAATAACTGATTTTCACGTATAGGCAATAATCTTTAAAAATAAGGCCCCAACACTACCAGACTTTGCCGTCGGCCGTTTTGCTTAACAGACGCTTTAAAACTCGGTGTTTTAACTCTACTCTATCGTCCACATTTCATCCATCAGAAAATACGTGACGTCTGGCGGCTCTGGGATCTTGGACTATAAATGCTCATAGAAAACGACAGTTCTGTTGAAAAAATCATACTTCAGTTCATAAGTCTTGAACATCGCCGCAAAATTGCTAGCTTATAGAGTTGTAGGATACATTTCGGAGAGTCATATCCATCTTGTCCTTTTTTCTATCGAAATAGAATAGCTTGTGATTGACGTCGCAAAGACTCGAACGAGGAGGATTTTACTCTACTTTTGTGATAAGAACATCAAGGCTGTGGAATGCGTTGCCTGATCTGAGTTATCTTGGTGTCTTCGAATCGAAAGTGAATAGGTTTCTTCTAGGTAAGAACGTGGAATGCGTGTGGAATGTTTTAGGCATAGGAAGCTGTCTGGTATCCTTGCATTTTCCACACAAGCTTAAGCAACGAGCATAGTAGCATATTTTAATTGCGCGGCCTTCCTGCCTACTTCATCTGTCCGAGGCTAAAGTAAACCCCTCGGGCAGTTTCTGAACGGCCGAACGGGACATAATGTTTTATTAGACCCCGGGCGATCCGCGTTTATGCTTTAACTGGAAATTACATTACAAATTATTATTAAGGCAAAATAAATGTACCTACGTTTATGAAAGAACCTTTTCGGTAAATCCCATTTCTTTTTTGTAGTATTGTTCTTTAATCGGAATATTCGTCGCTCTTGCGTAGAAAGCTGTGGTGGCTCAGTGGCGAGATGTTCGATTAGACTAGTTCACAAGTGTATGGCCGTAGGTTCGTATACCGCATCTCTACATCAACATATTTTTTTCAAGTGCAAATGTACAAGCTTATATTGCCACTGAATTTTATGGTGAACGAAAACATACTCCTAGTAAGGAAACTCATGTTCCGAGAAAGATAACCTTTGAAGACATGTGACATTCGCCAAGCTACTCTTTGCCAGAGTGGTGGATTATGGTCTTTTTTTCTTAAAAGGGGCAGAGCCTTTATTAACTAAACTAAATATAATGAGAACTACACTACACTACATACCTAACTAAATACTTACACTAAGCACACCTGAAATTATGGTCTTGACTTTCTAAAGTTCTCTCTCTCTCTCTCTCTCTCTCTCTCTCTCTCTCTCTCTCTCTCTCTCTCTCTCTCTGATAAACAGGAAGACTTACGTCTTGACAGTTGCGAAAGAAGGTCTCGAATCCCAGCAGAGGGCTCATAAAATAGCTGGTAATTTACAAAATTTTAAAACACGACGGCACGCACATAATAAATAAATACACTTCACAGAGGTAGCCTGCTACCGCACGGCCATCGCTTATTCTAAACGCTCCTGTAGTTAAAATGTACGTACAAAATCACTGTGAAATACATAAGCGATGATTCATCATCATCATCATGAGCCGCAAGACGTCCACTGTTGAACTTAGGCCTCCCCCTACATTTCCACAACGATCGGTGGATATGTAAACTGTTAAGTGAATAGGATAGTATAGTATACGAATTATGCCGCAAAGCTTTGGTCGCTTTATTTATAAAAGCACCAATAGTTTTTTAACGGTCACTTCGCAGCCAATCACGCGAAATTTTTGTTTGTTTGTTGTATGGTATTTTTTTTGTATTTATAGTAGGTACACACTAGACTGGTTTGCTGAAAAACGTCGCTAGTGTCGTATCCTGTGCCGTGTGTCATTATATTAACGCTATTAACGTCGCTAATTTTACTTTTTGTCACCGGGCCACAAAAGTTTGTTACTTTGTACAATACTAAAGGTTATCTGGAAGAGATCGCTGTTAGCGATAAGATCGACTTTTGTGCCCAAAATGTTTTAATTTTAAGTTTATTCACTGATTATTTTTGTTTTGTTGTAAGTATAATAAAGTGTTTTGTATTGTATTGTAATACTAAAGGCATAATGAACCTTCATAGTACCATAACTCATCATCCTTACTTTTAGTAGGAAAAACAAACAAACAAAAACACAGATTATATAAAACGACGAAGAACTGAATTACGTCATACATACTGAGGCTTTCTCATAATACTCATACCGAATGGAGACGGTCCGACATTATACTAAAATGTCTAAAGCTAATATGTTGAGACTTAAAACTAATTATAACGATTTTTGAAAATGATTTTTTGCACTTAACCGCAAACTGCCTGATATAAAGCAACGATGCGGAAACTTTTGCCATAGTTTTAATGTTATCATTACGAAAGAGGAGCCACACTCACAAAGCTGAGCTACACTTTACCAGTCTCATTTGAGAAGTTATTTTACTATCACACAAGCTTTGCTTAGTTTGGGGTCAGATAGTGTTGTGTGTGAATTGTCCACCAATATCTATCTATCTATCTATTTGATATCCCAAATCACGAAAAAGTCACAATGAAAAATAATAGGTGAATCCACAGGAAACATCTACATAATTATCAAGAAGCTACCTTTAACGAAAGCCAAGGCCAAAGAAGCACGCTAGCATGTTAATTGAACTTTAAAATTAGCAAGCAGAACATAACCACAGTGTAAACATAATTTTAACAAAAAAGAACCGACTTTCAACGGAAAACTTATAAAGTAAAAAAGTTTTCCTCGATTTCTCTAGGATGTCATCATCAGATCCTGGTTTCCTTATCATGGTACCACCCTTGGAATATCTTCTTTACAACAAAAAAATAATCATCAAAATCGGTTCATAAACGACGAAGTTATCCGCGAACACACAATAAAAAAAATAAAAAAAACATACATACGGTCGAATTGAGAAACCTCCTTTTTTTGAAGTCGGTTAAAAAGCAGGCATGCCAATGAGTATCTCCAATCAAAAGAGACAGCATAATAACCACGAACTTGACGTGTCGAAATAGAAAAACTAAAAACACCAACCTGTTTTACTCGTAGTTAAAGAAAAATCAACAGTGACTCCGTAGCCCGATTTGAAACATAAGTTTTTTTTTCTGACACGGGCTAAGGTCGCAAACATACGAAGACGCGTGCACATCAGTGAAGCAACTAAGTATAATTAGAGACAGATTTGGAAATTAATTTTGGAACGACCGTGGTTTCGACATGCGTGCCACTGTTTGATGTTTCCATGGTCAGCCTTATGGGAATACGCTAACATTTAATACCGCATAGTTGCACATAGCGTGGCTGAGTTATAGGCTACAGGCCCGTGAACAAAATGTATGGGTCAAATGAAAAATGAACCACCAGGAGACCTATGTAGGATGATAGCAGGGTATAAAGTAATAAGATTCAGCACTATGCCGTCACTTGTAAGCTGCCCAACTGAGTGCAATTGAAGAGGGGTTCTAACCCTCGATAATTTCTCCTTGTCGCATGACTTTTATGCGGCGTTGCGGAATAATGGATTCCACTTCTTATCACGAACATGGGAGTCAAATCTCTTCGTTCGTGTTTTTGGTACATCGACCATGAAACGATGTCGCTTTTTTGAGATACCAGAAGTCCGATAGAAGAAAGGTCAAGGTGGTATTAGATCAGCCTGCCGTAAAGAACTTCGTTCAAAAAAAATGTTTGGCCCTAATATTCCCGATTTTCCTTTAATGTCCATACCAGCGTTGCGTAAGCCTCTTTTGTAACCTTTCTAGTGATTTTGACTACGTAAGGGTAGGATTTCAGTTTCTCAACGACCAAGTACAGATAGGGTTGTCACGATCAAAGGTTACTTTTTCATCCATTCAAGGTAAATTTCGCGACACCCCGTTGGCAAAACTAGCCCATATCTTACTAGATATAGGACACAAAGTGTAATGTCGGGGTAGAGAAAGTATTTACTAGATCTTCGACCTACACGTTTGAAAACCTTTTAAATACTTGAGGGTACTTTTTTGAGATTGCAATTGTAAGAGCTCTTATGGGTTACATATGTATGTATGTAAGTAAGGTTATAAGGTTATAAGGCTGTTTGTTGACTATCTGCTGTATCGGGAAAAAAGATTGTACCAATATGTGCCTACTGCCTACATAAAAATGTAATTATTTACCACTTCTAAGTTTTCGAGAGAATCGTATCGTCAAAACTATTTGTTGGCCATCTAAGTACCACAGAGTAAGTTATTTGAGGAATTGAAAGTGAGTTTCTTCAATTGGTTACGGTCATTGTTCTTTTAAGATTCCCATAGCCTTTCACACAGTTAAGTTTTAGGTCAGCTTCAGCAGAAATAAGTAGTCCACTGTCCACTTTATTCCCACAGCTGGGACTTGGGGCTCTCACAAGAAGAGCCATAATCCACCCCTTTAGCCTATTACGAGTTGGCGGATAACAAAAGTCAAAGATGTTCTTGAAGCGTGCCATGTCGTCACAATGTTTTTCACTACTCTATATATTTATTACAAAGAAAATAAAAAAAAACATTTATGATTCAACTAACAGCGCTAGGCGGCTTACTCGCTTAGTTCTTGTTCCCGTAATTTGCTGTGATAAAAAGTAGATTAAGTATTATCACAGACAACCTGTGTACAAAAAAATTCAACCCGATCTGTTTCGCCGTTCTGACGTGATTGAGCAACAAACATCCAAACTTAGTTATAATACACATTAGTAGAATGATTATATATATCTAAATATTATACATAAAACAAAAACACATTCCACCTTTACGCTATTTCCTATCCTAAGTGGAGAATCAATTATTATCCAAACAATAAAGCCATATTCAAATTAACAATATCCTCAGCACTAAACGCCCACAACTAGGCAAGACTAAACGTTAATAACAGCAATAAACATTAACTTATGTCCATTAGTCAATCGATGCGCCAAATTAGGCTGAAGAGCTACCGCCTCCGTGCCAGACCTATCATAAATCACTAGGTGGAACCTGACGCTGTCACTAGTCTTCACAAAATCTATTTAGTTTAATATAGTACTAGTTTCCTCTTCTCCTTATCCAAGAAATGTGTAAAAAAAAAAGATAATTGTAATGACAAAGATCACGGACCCCGGAGTCTGTGGAGTGGATAATTTAAATAAAAATATATATATATATAGTAGTAGAATGGCTGGGGAAGTACTACTCATCCTATATTTTTACTTAATGTATACCTTTGCCAGTTATTCTATTACCAACAAATAGAAAATAGAATCATGTTCCGGTATAAAAGGCAATGTTTTCAAAGACATTACCGGGCATAGAAATAAATTGTTTTATATCTCTGGGTGACGAGCGCAGTGTAGTGCTAGACAGTGATTTGGACTCTTCATGTTCTAGATGTGGGTAACTATGCTGTTACGAGTACGCGCAGGCGTGTTACTTATCAGGCACACGTCTTGCTCACTTCGACACTCTATATTTTAAAAAGATACAATCTTGTAAAAAATTAAAAATATTAAATCTGATTTTCCTAACATATCCTATATTCCGTAATATACCACGAACAGTCCACCTTCAGTACTCATCACCCGTTCATGAGTATGCATGTGCCAACCACGGCCACTGTGGACCAAGGTGGAGCATTTCCCAAGGCAAACTATACAAAGAGTCCTACTTCTACAAACTTAATTATGAACTCAACAATTCACAAATATTTGACGTAAACATAATCTACAAAGGAACTACTAAAATTACATATTATACGAGTACATACAGAAATAGAGCTTTTTTTTTTTAACTTTTATAGGTTTACACTTGACCGCCATCTCGCCTGATGTTAAACGATGATGCGGCCTACGATGAAGCGTGTTTACCTAGAAGAAACCGATTCACTCTCGATTTGAAGACACAAAGATTGTAACTATCGGGAAAAACCCTCTCAGGCAACGTATTCCACAGCCTAGACGTTCTTATCACAAAAGTAGAGTCAAATCTCTTCGTTCGTGTCTTTGGAACATCAACCATGAAACGATGTCGCTTTTTCGAGCTACGAGCATTCCGATAGAAAAAAGGGCAAGGTTAGATCGTACAAATCAGTCGCACACTCTCCGAAGTGTATCCGATAAAAAACCGATAAGCTAGCAATTTTCCGGCTTTCCAGGAATATTTTTTTGTAACTATCTTATCGGCTGATTTAGGTACGATGGAGCGTGCTTACCTAGAAGAAACAGATTCACTCTCGATTTGAAGACACTTAAGATTGGACATTTGGAAAAAAACTCCGGCAAGTTCAGAAACAAACCTTCAAGAAGCAAACCTTCTCTTTCGAGTCTATGGAACCATGAAATGACGTCACTTCTACGAGCTACAGGCAGTTCGGCAGAAAAATGGCAAGGTGGAGTTAGATCATGCAGATCTGTTGCACTCTGCCAAATGTATCCGATATAAAACTGATAGGAAGTTTGCGGCAATGTTCAAGACTTTGAAGTTTTTTTTCGAACGAGTTGTTTTTTTGTTGAGTGAAGTGAGTGAAGTGTGTTGAGTGAAGTTTTTTTTAAACCATCCATCGCAAAGGTGCGAACAGTACTACATACAAGAGCGAATCTATGCTTGATATAGCTTAACAACTGTTGAAATTTTTGGAGTACTTTCGCATAGACTTCACTTTTTCGTAAATTTTTCTTTGTTGTCACTTTTTCGAGCGGACACCCAGTTTTTTGGTTCATGTTCTCTATTATCTATTATTCTCATCGACTGCGAAAGAGTTACACAGTTACTTGATTGGTGGATTCTATTCCAGTTAGTGGAATAGTTCACGGCATACTAACAAAGACAAGTAAGCGCTTTACCGTCGTGGGAATAATTTAGCATCGACAGTTAGTATTGTTAACAATCACTTTCCGTTTCCTTAGACGAACGAAAGAAGAAGAAGCGGCGATAATTGCGATGAGTTTGCAGTTTTGATGATAATCTGATTTTGGAATTGAATTGAGGCGACTTCTTGAAGAGTCTATAGGAAATGTGGCAACAAAGTCAACAAGTATAGAGGTACCTATAATAATGCAAATAATCAGTTTTTTCCGAGAAAAAAAAAACCGATTACAATTTAAAACATTTTAAGACATGGTTTCATGGTTGACGTTATGAAAACTAAATCGAAAAGGTGACCGCACTTTCATAGTGATAACGTCTAGCTAGCATGTGTAATGCATGTCTGAGTGGGGGTTTCTCTATAGAGACAATGTCAGTGGCTTCAAATCGCAGGTGAATCGACCTTTTCTAGGTAAGCAGGCTCTAAACTAGAGATCGTCATCGCATCGCAACGATGCTAACACCAGATGAGATAAATAAATCTATACTAATATTTTAAAGCTGAACAGTTTGTTTGTTTGAACGCTAGGATCTCGAGAACTACTGGTCCGAATTGAAAGATTATTTTTCTTTTGGATAGTCCATTTATCGATGAAGGCTATAGGCTATATATACACTATTACGCTACTATACATAGGAGCGGAGCATGAATAAAGAATGGGAAAAAACGGGGAAAATATTCCTAATTGAGAGCTCTCGTACCGTGACCGCATGTATCTTAGATTGCGTTATTATAAACTATAAACCTTTAAATACCATTTTTTTTTTCTAAATCTGAGTTGGTACGACCAATTTTCGACAGGTGGCGTAGCAGGTACCTGTCGAATTCAAACGCGATATTCTCAGGGATTACTGAACCGATTTCAAAAATTCTTTCACCGTTGGATCCCTGGGATCCCTGAGTGCTATATGCTATACATGTACCACGAGCGAAGCCGGGGCGGACATCTAGTAAATAAATATTGGTGGATATTTCACACACAACACCATCTAGCCTCAAACTAACCAAAGCTTGTAGTATGGAAGCCAGATAGATACCTATTAGATCAAGCGTAAGCCTACAGTAGTTTATAAAATCTATTATTGTTAAAAACGGGGTCGATCAGAGACAAACTTCAGAGAGCACATTAGAAAACAACCGTGCCGTAATAGAAGTAAAAATGTATTATAACGAATGCAAATTACGTATGGAATTTGCCAGTCATAATTCGGTAACGCACGGCGGTAGTAAAATTGCCCGTACGCTGTGACAGTAGAATTTCACTTTCTAACCGTAACTAATGGCTGTTTTTACTATACAAACAGTTTATATTACGACAAGTTTATCTACGAAGTTGACACAGCATCCTTAACATTATATCTACCAAACCCGATTGTCCGATCCAAAGACATTTAGTGAGTCTAACAATTGGGCTCGTAAGTTAAGTTATATGTTGTGTTTATAATTTGATTCTTCTTGTTTTTGTTTTTTCTTGTTTTTAAATTTTCTGTGTAAAATTTTATTTTATGTACATGTGCATTATGGACTGATGTCTGAAATAAAGATTATATTATTATTATTATAATGCAAGAACTAAACATTTTGTACACGATTTTGTACAATAAAATTAGTTGAAAGTAATCGATAATGGCACCACATACCAATTTACAGTCAGTAGCCAGAGTTAGTTACAATGTTGCCATAAAATCAATGATTTTGACTAAATATCGACATTAAAGATACACAAACTACGCTCACATCATTCTTTCCCATCACCAACACTACATACTCCCTTACTCACACCAACCCTCACATTTCACCAAAGTGCATAGCAGGACTATCTTTGAGATAATTTTCAAAGCAGAAACCTGCATATCTTATTAACCTTAGTTGTCTTAGTTTTATTTATATACTTGTTTAGTTAGTTAGTGTATATAAAAGATACTTGTAATGACAAAGATCACGGACCCCGGAGTCTGTGGAGTGGCAAATTTAATTTTTAAAAAAAGTTAGTGTACTTAAAACGCTATAGTTAGAAGAGAAAGCACTAGCTCCCCCTAGTGTGAGACTTAGGGCTCAAAATTACATGAGATTGTTGAACAATTTGGTTGCCACTTAGTTAAATACATAGTTCGATTGGTTATAGTCTGCATGGTAGTTTCTTTAAGTAAGTACCTTTATTAATTTGGAATATGGCCAAATTGTTAAGAGGAAACAAATTTTATTACTATTTAAAAAACCTTAATTAACCAACCTTAAATCGTTAAACAAATACGACAGTGTCTCCCCATTCGATAGAACGTGTCCAAGATGTAGTAGCCGCGAAGTGTGACACGACAAAATAAGAGTACTAAGGTACCATGTCACAGCTCAGAAAGTAAGAGTTGTAATTAAGACAATCTTAGCTTGTTTTTTATTTTCTGGACTGTGATAGATAATGCAAGATTAGACTGTGGATTTTAAGTGCCAAATTTGTAAGGAAAACGCGTATTTGTAAGTGTGAGACCACTTGGCTTACAATACAATACAAAACACTTGCCACCACTTTATTTGTAGTATAGTGGTATAACTCTTTGCAGAGTCCGCCTGGTAAAGTATCAAGCCTTTGCCAGTTATTCTACCGTCAAGCAGAAATGTGCAACATCACTATATTCCTATATAGATAGATAGATAGATAGATTAACTCTTTATTGCACTTAATAACAACAAAAATACATTTAAAAAAAAACTTTAACTAAAATTAAAGTAGCAATGGGCGACCTTATCGCTTAAAGCGATCTCTTCCAGGCAACCGTAGGATGGAAAAACAGATACGAAAACAGGAAGACGGGAAGTACAAATAAAAAGTGGTGAATACCTCTATAATATTTCAAAATAAAACTGCAATTACATGAATAATAATTTGATAAACCTACATAATAATAACTGTACATCCTAATACATAAATACGAAATATAGTAATAAACTAATACATAAATTTAAAGTTTAAGAACGGATACACAGCGAAGTAATAGTAACTTCAACTAGGGGGACGACTGCGAAAAGTAAATTTGTTTTACATGGTCTTTAAAAACAGCAAGCGATGGAGCTTGCCTAGTAGGCACAGGCAAAGCATTCCATAGCTGAACAGCTTGAAAAGCAAACGACTTTCCGTAGAATTGACTGTGTGCTGAGGGTGATTGAAGCGACAAGTTATTTTTGGATCTGAGAGGCAGAGCGTGCGCGATGCTCCAAAAAGTGAACATGTCTTTCAAATAGCGCGGGTACGAGGGATTAAACAATACATTATAAACAAGAGATAAAATATGAGCATTCCGACGAAGGCGAATGGGAAGCCACTTGAGCTGCATACGAATAGAACGCTAGAATTGATTAGTTAATGATTTCGACTCTTCATGTTCCAATAGCAGAGTGACACTGTGCTGGCATGTTGCTGATCATCAGGGACATGACCCGTTTGTTATTGTTGTACTAAGCCCTATCTTGTTTCGTGCTTTTTCAACTAGTGTACACGATTTTCAAGGACTAAATAAATAGATGCAACTTGTTTCCCGCATAGCAACTGTGATATCTGGTATCTATGTAGGAGGCCGTACCGCCGACGACTGCGAGGGTGCTATAGAAAGAGTGCGAAGGACCTTCTGACGACGGAAGCTGCGACGAACAATAGGCGTAATAGGCATGCGTGAATGCAGTGCCAGTTATAGGCACAAGCGGGTTAAATTAAACTCGATAATTCACTCTCTGTTTACTTTTTCGACTGTTTGTTTTTTACGAGGTTACGGCTGGTCTAGTCGAGAGAACGGCGACTGCCGATCCTTAGACCCCGCATTCAAATCCCACACGCGCACCACTGTCATTTTAAAGTCATGTGCGTAATACCGCTACCTTAAAACGGTGAAAGGAAACATCGTAAGGAAACCGACAAGTACCCTAGAGTCTTTCGAAGTCATGTGTCATCCACCAACCCGCACTAGACCAGAGTGGTGGATTATAGCCTTGACTCTCTCATTGCGAGAGAAGGCCTCGAGTCCCAGCAAGTCAGAGTCAGGGTCAAAACTACTAAACGAATTTACATTGCATAAATATCAGGAAAACACATATAGGATATATTTATACCAAAATATATAACGAGTGAAACTACGAAATAACAATTAGCGTCCTATCACAAATAAGCGGTCACGCCTTTTTAAGTAGGATTAACCAGATTACTTAGACTCGATATAAGCAGTGCATGCGCTCTTAACAACAATTAGAGGACCATCAATCTGTCAGGCAAGAAAGGCAAGAACAGACAGGTAAACGAGTACAATTCACTAAACTGAATTAATAGTATACCCAAGAAAGAAATCGGCTTATTCGAATGTCGATCGAAGTATTTTTACTTTTAAGTGCAACGCCCAATGTTAAAAAAAAATGGAGTGAAATCGCAAACTACTTATATTTTGAGCCGTCGCGTACGGGACTGTTGAGACTCTGAAAGAAGCCAGAGATGCGAGGTCTCTTTGTCACGGAAACAGATAGACGACAGCTTGAGCTGTTGGCTGCTTGTCAAATGATGCAAATTGTCTTTCATTAACTTCGTTGGCGATGTCCAGCTTTAAACATCATTTTATGCGCTTTATTAGACAATGAAAAACTCCTACAATATTATGAGAATACGATAACAAATTTCGCCACTGTTCTGAAGGTCTCAATAGCTCAGGCGTAATAGGTCCGCTCTCGGAGTCAACAGACCCCGGTTCGAATCCTGATAATTACTCTCCGCTTAATTTTTTGTGTTCTTTTTGTCTGAGAAAATCTTTTACTGAGAGCCCTTTATCAACGCATTTAATTCGTATCTAAATAAGTACATGTTTTAACAGAATTGTCTTTGGAAGTATGTTTACCAGTTATACCCGAAGTCTACACTACATACTTCAATTCTCCGAATAGGACCACTAAAATATTCGCTTTGTGGTAATAATTTATGGATTAACCTAAATGGGTATCGAAATAAAGGACAAACTTCAGTGCTTTCGTCTTAACACTTAGACAACGAACAATATATCTACAGGGCCCGTTACCAAAATGTATGGGTGATATGAACCACCATATTTTTTTAATTATGTATAAATTTTGTTCACGGGCCTGTAGTCTAATAGTGCTTAAATCAAAATCATTACAATAACCGACGTGACGTAAAATAACATATATTTCTTTTTCAATTTTGACAATAATAAGGTATGTTAGACTAACCTGTCATCTTGCAAGTGCTTTAGCTCGCTCAGCTCCAACTCTCGTCGTAAGTTGGATACTTCACACAAAAGCATATCCCGCTCATGTGACACCTTCTCGAGTTCGACCCGTAACCGGACCACCTCGTTCGTCAAATCCATCGTAGCCATCTTTACGACTATCGATAACCACTATTGACACTGCACATCACTAATCACCACACTGATCTACACCGGCACCAATGACGCTCGCGCATTTTAAAATTCGAATCGCGCGTGTGTTCGATTTTTAGGGATGTGAATGTGTTCTCGTTAAACTTCAACGTTTCCCTGTCGGCACGCAGATCGAAGGTATCTGAAACAATAATAAATCACTTTGTTACGAGTTGCGAAAAATGTTGGTATGAGAAAATGTTCGTATATTGCTTGCCTGACTCGAAAAGTATGAAGTTACAACCTACAGGATAACGGTGGAGCATGAATAGCGGGGATTGTTCTCTTTATTGGTTGTTTTGTGCAAACAGAGACCTTTTTTGGTAAATAACTTACTTCTATTATGCCTGAGTGAATGGCAAAGGAATATTTGCGATTATTCTGGGGCTTGCTTGACCCGGGGCGCAAGACTTTGTCTCAAATACCATACTACTCCATCCGTGAATCCGTGTATATCTTTATGTGCTAAAGTTGGTCCTCTATGAACCTTTAAAGATCCTAGACCGAAATTGAAAATAAAGTTTTGGATGGAAATTAGCTATTGGAGTAGGAAATTATTGGGCGATTCACCATCCATCACACCGATAATATGTATTTCATTTCGTTTGGTTCGAAATTTATCCTTCGTTATGAACAGACACTTTAGCACCATCTTTCCTGATGGTAGGTAGCGGCGCGGTTTACAGTGGAGCTTGTTAACTTCTCGAAATAAAGACACTATACACAGAGTTCAATATTTTCTAATGGTCAATATAATCAAAAAATATTGTCACAGGAAATATGCAGGATAGAGCTCATAAAATCTCCTCGTTAGTCTTAGAATGATTCGATGTCGTATTTTCGAGTTTCGAGCATTCTGATAGAAACATTAAGCACCAATCCCCGGGGATTAATCAGAAAAGTCGAATTCTGGAACCGAAATTAAAGCCAATTTCAAATTCAACTCTTGATTAATAATAATGGCTATTATTGTGGTTTAGCGTCACAACTCCGCCAATGTCACGTAGATAAGACAGTTTTATATGGAGACTGACAGCATGGTACAAATAGTGTCTGTACCCAGCTGTAGGACAAAGAATAATAGATTGGTTTAAATGGTTTAAATTTCCCCATACACATTTTTTCAAGTTTCGGGAAAGCAAAGGATCACGTCGTATTTATCTTAGAAACATTAATTTCATTTACATTTAAAGATCAGACAGTTTGTAACAAATTTCGAAATGTAATAAAGTGATTGCCCCGGGCGTAATGCTTTAACGTTCTTTTGATCTTTTGAATACAATTTACCATTTCAACTACCATTACAAGAAATAACTGAGCCAAGACCTTATTTCAATCTTGCTTTTTGAGTATCTGGTAGATTCTTATTGATAATTTCAGTAATATTCTCCAATGTACCAATACTTTAAGATGCCTTTTTGACATGTCAAAGAGCGTTGCTATCCGATACCAAAATTCCTTGCGGGTTTAAGGAAATTAACTTATTAATCTTACGTAAGACGAAAGTCTTTAACCAGTGCGTGTTGCCAGTGATGACTTATGGAACTGAGACGTGGTCCTTCACTGTTGGTCTCATAACGAAGCTCAAAGTCACACAGCGAGCTATGGAGAGAGCTATGCTCGGAGTCTCTTTGCGCGACAGAATCCGTAATGAGGATATTCGCAAAAGAACGAAAGTGGCCGACATAGCTCAAAGAGTAAGCAAGCTGAAGTGGCAATGGGCAGGCCACATCGCTCGCAGAACTGACAACCGATGGGGAAGAAAGGTTCTCGAGTGGCGACCACGAACCGGGAGACGCAGTGTTGGACGGCCTCCCACTAGATGGACAGATGACCTCACAAAGGTCGCTGGAAACCGCTGGTTGCAGGTTGCGCAGGACCGTTCGTTGTGGAAATCTAGGGGGGAGGCCTATGTTCAGCAGTGGACGTCTTGTGGCTGATGATGATGATGATGATGAATCTTACGTAATTTTTTTTAAGAAATGTTCGCTCTAATCCCCAGCAGTGTAAGAATTAGCAGCCCACTAAATGTTTTCACTGTTGGGTGTCGGACTCCGCGTCACTCCATTCTCTCACAAGAAGAGACTCATATTAGCATCCACTACGCTAGCCAAGAGAGGGTTCTCGGATGAAGCATGACTTCAAAAAATTCTAAAAGCATGTCGGTTTTCTCCCGCCGTTTTTTAAGTTAGTGGCATTACAGAGATGACAATGACATAACAGTGGTGGTGGTGAATTCGAAGCAGGGGCTCCGGATCTATTGCAGTTGCCGTTTTCCCAACTAGACCAGCCGTACCTTGAATCCCAACAGAGGGAACGTAATATAGGCTGATTATATACCTATATTATTACCCACCAATATAAAAAATGCGAAAGTTTGGATGTTTCTCGCTCAATCCCATTGGAACGTCGGAACGGATCAGATTGAAATTTGGAACACAGATTATAGTCTGGAAGAGCACATAGGCTACTTTCTATCACAAGAAAATGACAGGAAAGGGAACAGTGCCGGAAAAAGCGAGGGGCACTGCTTGCGTTGTAGTTATATATAAACTACACAACAACTAAATAGTTTTTTTTTAATAAAGAGTGACGAGACGAGCAGGGCATGTGCCTGACGGTAAGCAATATGCCTGCCACATAACAGCACAGTGACACACAGCTATGGCCCTGAGAAGAGGAAGTGGCCGTGCCTCGCCCAGCAGGCCTTGATGGACTTCATCGGCCTATCGGACGATGATGACGATGATCTATGCGAATAGATTTCAACCTTGAATCTCATACGGAGTACAATAAATGTTATTACTTACGAACACTTGAATTTTATACAGAGTTAGACAATACCAGTACCAGTTACCAGTATATATTTTATTACGAGTAAGTTCAGTAGTTCGAAGGTGACGTGGTCTGCTTAAGCTGCTATAAATTAACAATTTAAAGCTCAGATAATTATCAAAATATAAGACGCACGTGCCGCGAAATTTATAACGAATACAATTAGCAATTTTAAGTAAATTTAAATTTAGGCAACATGAAAGAAAGTTCCCTTGCCAAACCCACAAAGGCAGGTTCTACGTGCTTAAATTAGTTAATCCGACGCGAGACGGGCCTAATCAAATTAAGGGAAGCTGGCAACCCCCGCTAAGGATGTGAGAGAACTCGGGGTATAGAGCAAGTTTCAGTCGCTTGGGTGTCGTTTAGGATGGAAGGTGTCTAAACTCTCGTATTTACTCTTTTTGTACATTCTGTATAGCCATTTGTAGTGGTAGGACTCTTTGCAGTTTGCAGAGTCCGCCTGGGGAAGTACCACCTTTGAAAGAAATTCTACCGCCGAGCAGTAACGTGAAAACATCACTGTGTTCCGGTTTGAAGAGCAATGTTTCCAGTGAAATTACAGAGCATAGATATAGAACATCTTATATCTCAGGGTTATGAGCGCAGTACTATAGGTAACTAAGAAAGGCAGGCGATAGGTAATGACTTGGACTCTTCACATTCCAATAACTGCGTGTCAATGTGCTGTAATGGGCAGGCATATTGCTTACCATCAAGCACATGACCTGCTCGTCTTGTCACTCTATACTATAAAAAAAACCTACTATTATTATAAGTTTGAACATTTCGATGTTTGTTTCTATATTTTGTTTGGGTGCTAGTTTAACATATTATTACGAACTTAAAACGTCCCTTAGTTTTCCTCCATAGTACTTCACGTAGGCATAATTTTGCAAAGATTTTATCGTTAATAAATGAGAAATGAGGAAAATTTCAAAATCGTTCAACTAAATAAAAAATATGGTCTTTTTTGAGTCCTAGTAAAACTATTTTAGAAGCAATTTCACTGCTCCAAACAAGTTGCAAGGGCAGGAATAAAATCCGTCAACTTCAAACGGCAAAGTTTGAACAAAATTTTCGGAAATGGCGCAAGTTTTTATCGCAGTGCAGGTAATTAACTTAATTGGGTCAGTTTAACTCGCGAACTATGCTCGTTTGGGATCTCAGTTTATTTTTAACATAGTTGTATTTTTTCTACGCTTTTTACACAGCTCGCTGCGACTTCGTTCGCGAAAAAATAATACTTAAAAGATAATTACAATGTGAAAAAATGTTAAAGTATATACGAGGGTCAAACTGAAAGTTCTTAGAACTGGCCACTAATAAACAATATAATAAAAAAATAATTCTATAATTTGAAAATAGAACTCTTTGCCAATATTACTGAGTATATACTTCATTCATTTGTCATTTGTTTTACGATTTGGCGGCAAATTGAAAATTGTCTGTGTCACGTCAACATGAATTTAACACGAGAAAATTTTCGTGCAATGATTTTTTATGACTTTCGATGTCATTTAAGTCAACAAGAAAGTTATGATAGACTACGATTGGCTTTTCACGATGAAGCCCCATTTCGTGCGACTGTTTACAACTGGTTTAATGAGTTTAAACGTGGTCGCACTAATCTCACTGATGATTTACGTGAGGGACGGCCTTCTACGGCGACGACTGAAGATAACATCTGTGTTGTGCGGCGTATGATAGAGACTGACAAAAGAGTGACCTATCAGCAGATTCGGACAAGCTTAGGCATCGGTATGAGTCAAGTGCACAAAATCCTACACGAACATTTAGCGGTCAGGAAGCTTTGCGCCCGGTGGATACCTCATAATTTGACTGAGGCTCAAAAACTCCATCGTGTGGATAGGTGCCGTAAAATGATTGAAAGATTTAACGGAGGTGACTCAAATGCTGTGTTCGACATACTAACAGGTGACGAAAGCTGGATTGACTGTTATGATCCTGAAACCAAAAGACAATCTGCTCAGTGGGTGTTTCCTTTCGAGGAGTTGCCAACTAAAGTGAAGAGAGATCGAAGTGCGGGGAAAAAAATGGTGGCCTCGTTTTTGGAAGGATAGGTCATTTCGCAACAATTGTGTTAGAGGATCAAAAACAGTTTCTGCAGAATGGTACACTACCAATTATTTGCCATTTGTCTTGGAAAAGTTCGAGAGAAACGACCTCGCAGTAGGATCCTCCTTCACCACGACAACGCCTCATCGCACACCGCCAAGCGAACGATCGACTATTTGGCGACATCAAACGTTGAATTACTGGGTCACCCGCCGTATAGCCCCGACCTCGCGCCTTGTGATTTTTATTTATTTTCAAAAATTAAAGAAAACTTAAAGGAAAGCGGTTTATGAATGCTGAAGAAGCGGTGGCTGCGTATCGCGATGCCATTGAAGAGATCCCTAAGGACGAGTGGGCAAAGTGCTTTTCCCAGTGGTTCCATCGCATGCAGCGGTGTATTGACGTGAATGGACAATATTTTGAAAAGATATAATAAAACTAATAACTGGCTAATGTAATCAGTTTTTGATTTTCTAAGAACTTTCAGTTTGACCCTCGTACTACGTACATACATATGTGTGTAAATATATGTAGGTAATAACTAGCTCAAAATGCGGTAGGCCACGTGAGACCAAAATAAGGAGTTATCTTAATTATTTAAGTGATTTTTTTTCTACAATTCAACTTTCACCTGTATTAAAGACAATAATTGTTCTAGCTACTTACCATAAAACATTTTTACTGAAACTACATTTACTTAAATCGTTTTCGGGATATAAAGGGGCACAAAAGGAGTCTATGTTACAAAAAGTGATGTTTTTTAACTTTACCTATCTAAACCGTTAAAGTCTCTGAATTGAAAGTTGCGCGGCCATATTCTTCAAAATACCACACTTAGTCAATGGGCCCCACCCTAAGTTTAGTCAGGTTTTCATCACGTAGCAAATATACTCTAAGGAAATCACGCTTTAACTTTTGACTGGCCTCGTGGCTTAGTGGGTAGTGACTCTGCCTGCGAAGCCGAGGGTCGTGGGTTCGATTCCCACCCAATGCAAATATTTGTGTGATGAATTCAAATGTTTGCACTGTGTCTGGGTGTTTCTATTTATAATAAGTATGTATTTAAAACTATATAAGTATTATATCAGCTATCTGGCCGCCATGTTACAAGCTTTGCTTAGTTTGGGGTCAGATGGTGTTGTGTATGAATTGTCCACCAATATTTATTAATTAATTTATTTATTTTTCGTAAACAAGACGCAAAACATAACGCAAGCGGTTACCTTCTTCACAGTCTAGCTTTGGCATTGGCCTACTCTCCCTACTTGCGGTAGGCCTTTAATTATCTATTTATTTCTTATCTATTCTATGCCTGGGGTTCCATCCCGAGGGACCCCAATACATCCAAACTTCTAGTTCTATTATAGCGACTGCATATGATATTACCTGCGCCTAACGAAAGTGGCTTAATTGTGAGATGCATAACGCAATTAGTACGGGAAGGGGGAAACTCAAACGAAGTACCTATGCGAGAATGGTGCAATGCAGTTACCATTTTATATTTACTTTGTACGGAACATCGCAGACTAGAAGCAGTGTTTTATGTTATCCAGACGCGGGGCATGAAAATAAATAAAACTATAAGCTGAATAAAATTGCAAAAAATAAACAAAGCTTCCTTTTTCTTTTGATTTAAAGTAGATAAATTGATGAACATTTCTATGACGATAATTTGTATCAAATGTTTAATTTAGGCACATTGTTAACTCGAGTAAAGCCGGGACAGGAAGCTAGTAATATTTAAAACCCAATTGAAGTATAGGTACTACTAGCGCTATCTGCATCAGATCTGCGTAAACTCAATACGAACTATCCGCGCGGCGCTTGCGCAGATACATCTGATAACAGTGTGTCCGCTAAATTGTAATAGATGGCGCCACTTGCATTTACGCAGTAATTTCTCAGAATTAAAAGCCTCATATAATGGTTTTTACTTATATGCAAAAATGGGAGCGCTAAAAAATAATTTATTCTCAACATGAGCAGCAGACAAAATAAGTTTGGGAACCCCTGTTCTAGACTCTACAATATAGAGATAGATTATACGCGACGATGGAACCGCAGTATTACTTTGTACCAGTAGCTGTAGAAACCTTGGGCAGTTGGGGAGCCGAGTCTAAAACCCTGGTGAAAGATATTGGTCGACGAATTCGCGGTAAAGGTGGTGACTCCCGGTCTGGTTCGTTTCTGGTGCAAAGCATATCTATCGCAATCTAGCGTGGTAAAGCTGCCAGCATTTTGGGCTCCTTTGCGCCAGGAACGGTGCAGGGCGGGTTATGTGATAGCTTGTAATATAGAATTTAAATGTCATCGTTACTTTATTTTTGTGAGTTTATGATTAATTTTATTGTATCTGTATATAGTCTATGTTGTATATTATGTGGTCTATTTATATATTTCTTTAAGTCTGTGCCTCTTAGTCTCTAGAATATAGAGTATTATTGTTATGTATTATGTCTATAGACAGATGTTATGTGTATTATGATATTGACAGATGATTGTTCGTGGGCTGTGAATTGAATTCAAGCGTCACGCTCGGGAATAATAAGAAATCTTCGGGTAAACTCGGGACCATGGCCATGCTCATGGCGACGCCCTCCGGTTTCACCCGCGTAGTTTCCAAAGTAAGCTATCAAATTCTGAGTTATAAGTTTTCACTTCTATCGGCAGGTCCTATGACTGACAATTTTTTTTCTGTAAGTATAAAATTAACTTTTTTCCTTAATTTCAATATTACAACAAACACTTGTAGAAGCCGAACCGGACAGCGTTAAATATTATTTCTTCTATGGCAAGGAACTCAGTCCAAAATGCAAAAACAATACACGACCTCACCCAACCACAATTCCCCGGGCAAATACACGTGAAATTGAAAACGGGAACGTTTGAAAATTATTCGAAAGCGTTACATAACACACCGGTAGATAACGGCAAGAACATAAAAACGGTAGATCGCCCGACCCCATCAGAATCCAATTAAAAAGTTTCAGTTAGAGATGCAACGAATAAGAAATATTCGATATCGATTCGCGTTCCGAAATCGACTGTAACCAGGATAGAGAACAGGTATGCTTACACTTTAAGGCGCTGAAAAGAGCCAAGTGCCACTTTTTAAACATATATTTGACAACTACTACACCGACGACGCCATCGATCGGTCCGTACGGCGAGCGTTAGCTGCATCACCGAAGACCATCCGAGAGTTCAACCTATAGATGGCCATCGAGGACAGAAACGCGGCCGTAGTGGAGGCCCTGCGTTCTGCGCCAGCCACGAAACGATGTCACTTCTTCGAGCTTTGATCAGCTTGGTAGGTAAGAGAACAAGGTGTTATAAAACGAGTATCATGGAGATTAGAGCTGCACTCATTTCTAAATATATGCGATTAAAACACGATAAAATATATACAGCGTGGCGCTTTGGTGCCGACATTAAATGAAACCACATATCACATATCATATTTTCAGACATTCTGTAAAATTAAATTTCATGTATCGTTTTTATTTACTGAGTTATTCGCAATTTTCAAAAACACCAAATCAGAACAACCTGTATCTAAAAATTTGAGTCAGAGGTAATTAGGTCGCAGGCCACATATCCACGCGTTTCATGAATGAAAATCAGGCGAAAGGTAAATACAATAAAATGAGACAGGTAGTCATACAACATGCAAAACACGCGTTTGTGTGCGAATGAAATGGAGCCGAAACGAAAAAAATGACTGTAGGTACTCCTCTAATGTTAGTCTTTTGTCTTTTCTTTTCTCCACTAGTTTTGTGCTAGTGCTAGCCGGGCTGCGAAGTTGTCAAGTCCTTGACACATTTCTCGCGCGCTATAACTTTTACTGTAAATCCCTTAACTAGGTAATTTAATTATTCGCGAAAAAGACGCTTAAGTACGTGTCTTACGTGTTATTTTTTTGTTGTTTATTTAGTGTAAGTTATTTTGATTCAGTGTCAAAGCGATAACGACGACTTGTTGTTACTTTTTGTGTTGTGAGTGTTTATTTAAGTAAAGATGTCGAACACACAGTATTATACTGCTGCTGAGTATGCTGACATGATTTTACTTTACGGAGAAGCCCATCAAAATGCCGCACTTGCGATAAGAATGTAGGTATCGCGAAAGATATGGGAATACTAGGCGATGCCCTACAAATCCCACGGCAAGCGTCCGTACAAACATTGAACGCCGTTTAAGAGTTTGTGTTCGCGAAGGTGGTGGTCACGTTGAGCATTTAAAAATTTAGACCAAAACAGTGTGGCTCTGTTAGTTATGCGCCTACGATTTCAAAGAAGCCGCCGCGCCGCGCCGCTCGTCAAGCGAGCGAGCGCGCGCGTAGCTATGGAAACGAAGCGTTGCCGCTCCACAACGCTGCGCTGCGACACAGACGAGAAATAGTTACTACGGCTTCGAATCGAAAAGCTGTAAGTAGCTACGTACTAATGTTTATTGCGCATTACGCCATAAGTACTTAGGTGATTTAGCTATTATGCGATAGATAATTTAACTTAAAACAATAAGTATCTGATTTTGATTTTGACAATGATGAATTTATCTGAAAGAGTTCATTGATCAAGGGTTTACTGGTTAAATTTTCTACGAAATTAAAATCGATTCGTGGGAAGATGTTTTAGTTTTACTTTTAAAGAATGTTGTAGGTACCTCTACTAGTTCAGCAGCTTTCACGCTAGGTAATATTTTTTGTTGGTACGAGTACCTACTAAGTGGCCTTGAAGTAACGGCTGGTCTAGCCGGGAGGACGGTGATTGCCGATCCGGCGCGCCGCGTTCAAATCCCACGCGCACCAGTCTTTTCGAAGTCATGTGCGTAATGCTACTAGCTTAAAAACGATGAAGGAAAACATCGTGAGAAAACCGACATGTACCTACCTAGAATCTTTCGAGGTCACGTGCCAATAATGGAAAGTGCCATCCACCAACTGGCACTTTGCCAGGGTGGTGGATTATGGCTTTAACTCTCTTCTTGCGAGAGAAGGCCCCGAGTCCCAGCTGTGGGAACATTTGATGGGCTGTTTATGCGAATTGTCCTTGATTCTGACAACACGTACCTATCTTACTCGTATTACCTACTACAAAGCAATCATTTTGTAATGTTTCACCAAATTTACAATAGACACCTAGGTACCTATCCATTTACCTATTTACTTTTAGAAGTGAAATCGTGGCGTGTCATACACAGATTTTTCAAGGGCTGTGAATTGAATTCTAGCGTCACGTTCGGAAATGATAAGAAGTCTTCGGGTAAACTCGGGACCATGGCCATTGGCTATCTAGAAATGCGTTAGCATTTCCCACTGGCTGATGTATTTTCTAGATGGTAATGGCCAGGCCCTCCGGTTTCACCCGCGCAGTTTCCAAAGTTAGCTATCAAATACTGAGTTATAAGTTTTCACTTTTATCGGCAGTTCCTATGACTGCCAATATTTTTGTTTATCTCTTATCTTTATCATATGGTAGGTATTCGATTTATTAGTGATGAACAGGTATTGAAGCTTTTGTCGTGACGTACCTACTTGACCGTTCAGAATTATCGCGCCTTTGTACCTACCCTCTCTCGGCCGGCGCGGCGGCGGCACCTACTGAGGTAGGTACGCTGCAACGCCGCGCGCGCCGCTGGAGATACCTACCTATCTGCAAGCGGCGCGCAGCGCGGGGTTTTGCGACGTTGCCAGATTTACGTTTGCGTAACGATGTGTACGAAAGTAAATCACGCACACAACTGACGTCGTTGAATGAATCTAGTGCAAAGGGTGATTTTGATTCGAGTGCTTGATACAATAATTTAGTTTGTTAGAAAATATTTTTTTTTTAAATAAGCGAATTTATTTTTCTCACATCGTTTGTATGATTACTGGTCAGTAACCCTACCTGTGTGTTCATTTAATGTCGACACCAAAGCGCCACGCTGTATACACGATATAAAATCTTTAAAAAAATGTGTTAAGAGGCGTCCCCCAGCAAAACGAGTTTTTTGTCCAGTTTTCAGAGCTATCTACTCATTAGCCAAAACAAACTAGTAGAAAACTAGTCAACTAGTAAAAAATACATTAAATCTCTACAGTTTCTTGGCTTCAAAATGGTAGTTTCTTTTTTCTTTGTTAACGAACTTATTGTTTGAATAATCTCATTGCAACGAAACCATAAAAAGAAAAATAATTGTAATTATAATGCATCTACTCGAAACCCCGTCACTATTTGGATTTTGTACTTACACCAACGGATAGACAATTCCATTACGAACATTTAGGTAGATTTTTTTTTTTTTAGAATTTCAAAAGACCAAAATTAGATTTTATAAAGCGTTTATTTTAAAATTTTAGCGTAAAACAGCGACAACTCCTACTGTTTCTCTCTTGCTATTTCTTGCGGTGTGCGATGAGGTAAGAAATACTCAAGGACATTTGCTCGGGGTATGCCCTTAAGTTATACTTGAGCGGCACCATAACCATTTTCCATCCACTGCCGTACAAACGAGTATAACGTCACTCCATCGAGCCTTCGTGCCTCGGTTGGTTTCCATTAGAGGTAGGGTCATTTGGATCACCTGAATTTCGAAGTTTTTAAACAATTATGAGGTGTACGAATGCGTTAATTGATCTAGCTGACAGCGGTGGTAATGTAATGTCGCACTTAGGTCATGTTTCATATCCACTCAATGATGATATCATCCATCAGCCATGCGTTTATTGCACAAGGTTGAGGTATTAGAGTTTTGAGGTATATTCTTTTTGACTGGTTTAAAAAATAGAGGAAATTATCAATTCGGCAGCCATGTTAGTTATTTGTGTATATTCCCCGATTTTTTCAAGAACGCCTGAACCGCTTTTGATTTATTTTTTGTTCGAAAGGATAGACTCCCCGGTGTCAGATAAATTCTATCGAAACAAGTCGGTATTGTCAAATCAACGAAAAAAGGAAAAATGAAAACTTAAAAAACATTTTTTTTTAATTATTTTTTTCATTAACCCCCGACCAAAAAAGGGGTGTTATAAGTTTAACGTCGATGTCTGTCTGCCCGTCTGTGTGTGTGTGTGTGTGTATGTCTGTGGCACCGTAGAGCTTAAACGGATGGACCGATTTCAATGCGGTTTTTTTATTTGAAGGTTAATATCTGTGCGGATGTTCTTAGCCATGTTTGGTTAATATCGATTCAAGATGGCCGCCTCCACCAAACCAAATGGCGGACAAAATCTTTCTTCACAACCTACCTCAATATGGGTATCAAATAAAAGGGCTTGACTAGTAGAATATTTTGCACTATGACAAATTTAAATCCAAGATGGCCGTTACCACAAAATGGCGAAATATATTTATTTTTCACAACTTCCTTAATATGGGTATCAAATGAAAGGGGTTGACTAGTAGAACATTGTACAGATAATCCGAGATCCGAGGTCATCATCACCATCAGCCGCAAGACGTCCACTGCTGAACTTAGGCCCTAGATTTCCGAGATTCGAGGTAGTCGGGGGTTAATCAAAATTTTTAATTTTGTACTCATTTTATGTATTAGTTTACCAGCGGCGCCCTGCGCTTTATACCACGCAGTTCCCGTTCCAGTTATTATCACGTAATAAAAATTTCCTAAAAGTATTGCAGACTATAACTTATAACTGTATTCTAAATTTCAACCCGCTCCGTTCAGACGTTCCAACGTGATTGAGCAACAAACATCTAAACATCCAAACTTTCACATTTATAACATCACTATGATTGTTATTTATTGTTTTAAAATTAGTGAACAGTGGGCGTTAACTGTTAAAACCGTTATCCGTTTAAAGTAAAGTATAGTAATTGACGTCGTATCGTTTTTAACTGACGTCAAAAAATGAGGTGGTTCTCTTTTCAAATCTATATCTATACTCATATTATAAAGCTAAAGATGTTTTTTTTTTGAACGCGCTAACTTCCGAAACTACTGGAGCGAATTTAAAAATTCTTTCACCGTTAGATTTGTATGTCCGTAATTCTTGAGTGCTTAAATTCTTGAGGCTATATATTACGCCAGGCACAGCCGTAATAGACCGCTAGTAAAAACATAATTAATTAACTCACAGAAACGCTTTGGAGAGGGATCTAATGAAATAACGCAACCTAGCCTTCGTCTCTACAGGACAACGCAAAAAATGAATAAACGATTCATGATTGATACTTCGAAATCTTTCACAATTAAGCTAGCTATAGACATGTTTTCCGAATAGACCAACCAATACAGAAGTTCTATACTGTTTTCGATTTCAAATTCAGCCAAAAAGCAACAGTTTTCTTTTGTTAAACTGATATTATCGATACACAGTCCACACCATCTCTTCTCATTTGTTCCATTGGTGCAAAGTCGAAATTCTTAACGCAAGAAATCCCGCACAGGAGAAATAAACCGTTACGTGATGATCCTAAAATTAACCTAATAGGTGGAGAAGATGTATCTTTAAAAGGTTAGTGTCACAATTTTTTTTCCCGCTGAAAACTTTTTATTTACTTTTGACCGCCATCTCGCGACGATGCGGTCTACGATGGAGCGTGTTAACCTAGAAGAAACCGATTCACTCTCGAGTTGAAAACACCAAGATTGCAACCATCGGAAAAATACCCACTCAGATAAGAATTCCCCGATAATTCAACCTACAGATGTCCATCAAGGACAGAAATGCGGCCGTAGTGGAGGCTCTGCGCCGGGAGGAGGCGGCTTAGGCAAAATACTATAATTGGGTTTAAAATGTTCACAACACCCCCCCTATTTTCCTCATCTTCTCGTAATCCAAGAAATATGTAAATAAAAAAATATTATTGTTATGACAAAGGTCACGGACGGGGAAAGTTCTTACCACAAAAGTATACGACTCCTTAGTCTTTGGAACATCAATCACGAAACGATACCGCTTTTTCGAGCTACGATCAGTGCGACAGAAACAAGAACAAAATTAAACATTTTACTAGCCCCCGACTACCTCAGATTTGTTATCTGTATATCATTCTACTAATCAAGCTCTTTCATTTGATACCCATATGTCTCTGTGTTTGTCTGTCTGTGGCACCGTAGAGCTCAAACGGATGGGCCGATTTCGATGCTGTTTGTTTTTTTTGAAGGTTAATATCCGTGCGGATGTTCTTAGCTATGTTTGGTTAATATCGATTCAAGATGGCCGCCTCCACAAAATGGCGGACAAAATATTTCTTCACAACCTACCTCAAAATGGGTATCAAATGAAAGGGATTGACTAGTAGAATACATTGCACTATGACAAATTTCAAATCCAAGATGGCCGCTTCCACAAAATGGCGAAATACATTTCTTTTTTCACAACTCTCTTAATATGGGTATCAAAAGAAAGGTCTTGACTAGTAGAATGTTGTACAGATAACAAATCCGAGGTAGTCGGGGGTTAATCAAAATTTTTAATTTTGTTCTTGTGGTCGAGGGTTAAAAAGGGCAAGGTGGTTTTGGTACAATTAGATTGTACAGATCAGTCGCACGCTGTTCGAAGTGCATCCGATTAAACAATCGATAAGTTACCAATTTTCAAGACTTTGAAGTCTTTTTCGAATAGCAAACTTTTTCGTTGCCTATGAACCTACAAGCCTACATACATTAAGTAAACACTGAACCGCGAAATTCGTGCCCCACGTATTCTAGTTTTCAGTTTCCGAATGAAATTCTCTACATCTGGCTGGGAACGAATATGAAACGTGATTTCTGCATGCTCAACCTCGAGCCGCTGTGGTTCTTGGATTATTTTTTTAGGATTCCATTTTTATTACGAGCATAACTGAATACAAGAATGTTTTAGACGCTCTTCTTGTTTGTATATTGCGATATGTTATACTGTGTACTTAATAGCGATGTTTTTGAATGAAATAGTTCGTTCCGTTTTGCTTTGAGCCAGAGATAATTTCCATCTTAAAAGCGCACTTTAGATGATTATGAAAACTTGTGTTATTTTCCCGTGACAAAAAGTACCCTATGTACCAGACTTAATATATTCCAGACTATAGGTAATCTAACCTTGTTTCAGATTTAAACCCAACCCGTTTAGCCGTGTCGACGTGTTGGCCAGAAACTGTTAAAAAAAAGAAGATAAAGAAAAAAAAATGTGTAACAACAAAGGACAAAATTTTAAAATTTAATAAAATCTTTAAAAAAGTTTATAGATGTAGCTAGCCCACAATTGAAACGCTGACACGACAAGAACAAGAAGCAACAAACTTACAAAATTTCACATTTAGGATACAATTAGGAAGTAGGAAAAGAAAATTAGGGTAACGTTAAATAAAATTATTAGTTAGAGACAAATTTAAAAACAATTTTTTTTTAAATTTGTAGACCTATAAACTACCAGGGAATAGTAGACGCGAGCCACGCTAGAATAGTAGACGCGAACACATAATTAAACGGAAACACAGCCCTTATTGTTGCTCTTTAAAATAAACTTTTTAACAAAATAACAACCCAGAAAATTAGATTTTTTTTAGTAACGACAAAATAAATTAGCTTCCCAGGCTGAACATTTATAAATTTAGGCCGAGACCATGGAAACACTCCGTCTAAAAGGCCCAAAAGAAAATTGTCACTCTTCGTATTTGAGTAAAGTTTCCAACAAACCCAATTACCCGTGGCTGCCGTCATGTTCGGGAGCGAATCAATAGTTAATTGGTTCCTTCGTCAACATTGTAAGTCCTCTAGGTACTATGTATTATTGAGCGTCTCAAAATACTGCTTCTTGTTTTGTCATTAAGGTTCTAAATGCTTTCAATTTGTGCCAAAATTTTTAAATTATTTAAAACTTGATCTTTTTAAAAACAAATGGTGTTTTAAATGTTCGCAAACCATTTCATCCAGTTATAATCGGCATAAGACGATGAATATATATATTTTTTTAAATAAAGAGTGACGAGACGATCAGGACATGTGCCTGCTAGTAAGCAACATACCTGACACATAACAGCACAGTGACACGCAGCTATTGGAACATGAAGAGTCCAAATCATTATCTAGCACTGCACTGCGCTCGTCACCCAGAGATCTAAGATCCTATATCTCTAAGCTCTGTAATTTCTCTGGAAACATTGCCCTTCAAACCGGAACACAGTAATGTTTGCACATTACTGCTTGGCGGTAGAATAACTGGCAAAGGTGTGGTACTTCCCCAGGCGGACTCTGCCAAGAGTCCTACCACTACAATTTGGCTGGATATAAAAAATCTTTAACGCTTCGAAAAACACCTATGGCTGATTTTACTTTTCAAAAAAGATCTCCAAATTTGGAAATCGTTTATCGTGCTATGTGTGTGTGTTTGTGCAACTGTTAAATTAGTTTTAAAAGTTTTACAAACATAGTACGTATGTGCCATGAATGTGTGAGGAATATTATCATTGCCGTGCAAGCTACCATTCGATTCTGTACCAATTCCTGTTAAACCAACTACTAATTTGCCTACATTTTCGTGAAATTTTAATCTCTCTTTCACAATTTTTACAGAATTTCTCAATTTCACTTTTTTTATTGATAATTCTCGCTTTGTGTCAAACCATTGACTGCAAATTACCGAGACGACAGGCACTCGTCCCGCTCTATTAAAATTTTATTTACTTAAATTCTGTAATCCCTACAGAAAGTCTGTTGAGAAGACAGACTAACGAATTTACTCAGATTAGAATCGAACGTTGCTACGAGTAATCTCTAAATTAATATAGTTAACTTTAATTACCCTCATTGGTGTCAGGATGGGAAGTGTGGCAACTTCCGAGCAAGGGCGGATCCAGCTTTGGCTCCAGGGGGGGGTCACATGCCTCCAGAGAGGGAGGGGGCGGGAGTAACACCGTAGTCAAGTCATAAAACTCTGCGATAAGTAGGGTATCATCATCATCAGCCGCAAGACGTCCACTGCTGAACATAGGCCTCCGCCCTAGATTTCTACGACCAGCGGTTACCAGCAACCTTTGTGATGTCATCTGTCCAGCAGTGGGAGGCCGTCTAACACGGCGTCTTCTGGTTCGTGGTAGCGATTCGAGAGTCTTACTTCCCCATCGGTTGTCAGTTCTGCAAGCGATGTGGCCTGCCCATTGCCACTTCAGCTTGCTTACTCTTTGAGCTATGTTGGCTACTTTCGTTCTTCTGCGAATATCCTCATTACCGATTCTGTCGCGAAAAGAGACTTCGAGCATATCTCGCTCCATAGCTCGCTGTGCGACTTTGAGCTTTATTATGAGGCCCACAGTTAAGGACCACGTCTCAGTTCCATAAGCCATCACTGGAAGCACGCAGTGATTAAAGAGTTTGGTCTTTAAGCATTGGGGTATTTTGGACACAAAGATGTGCCGAAGTTTCCCGAACGCTGCCCATTCAAATTGGGTCCTTCGCTGGACCTCTTTGTGAAATCTTGTTGAATATTTGTTTGGATTCTACCCATATATATATGGCCGGATATGTTTTGTGTACCGGTCATGTAATCGGACAGATATTGTGGCTTTGCTGTAAATACACTTTAATACTTCGATATAGTGATGGTCGATGCGGCATCACTGGAAAGACCAAAGCATTACCCAGCTCTTGATGTAATCGAAGGCTTTCTGATAATCTACATACGCTATACATGATGGCCGATTATTATACTCCTCGGTTTTCTGTAAAATCTATCGAAGCCATCTATACGGATATGGTCAATAGTGCTGTCGCAATTTTGGAAACTGGTTTGTTCTGGTGGCTGGGAGTCGTTAAACTCGCGTGTGAGACGATTTGTGATTATCCTCGAAAACAACTTATAAACGTGGCTGAGAAGTATGTAATGGGTATGTAATTCTTCAACAATGTGATGTCACTTTTTGTGACGAAGAGCACCACCACACTTCTACTCCAGGCTTCAGGCATATTTTTACTGCGGTATTACCATCAACTATGACGGAGTCGAATAGCTTCTGGAGGACTTTAAGTACCACCTGCTCTCAGAAGCTCAGTCGTAATTCCGTCGTCGCTAGGTGCCTTGTTATTTTTAACTTGTTTGAGAGCCATCCTAGTCTCGTACGGGCTGACTTTTGGGATATCTTCGGTAAAGTGACGAGTCAGGTCAGGACAGGTTGTCCTTGAGTAGAGGTGTATAACTGTTACTGTTCATAGAACCTCTCAATCTCGTCCAAAATCTCGGCTTCAACGTTACCACTATTAGTCTTCAGTTTGGTCAGTTTGCCCATGAGACAGATTGTTTGCGAACTCTTTCGAGTTTTTGTTCCGTTTGATCGCTTTTTATTTATTTATTTAATTTTGCCACTCCACAGACTCTGGGGTCCGTTTTAGACCTTTGTCATTACAATTATCTTTTTTTAAATATTTCTTGGTTTAGGAGAAGAAAAGGAAAATAGGGTGTTGTGAACATTTCATTCTAATACTAGTCAGTCCGATATCCGGTTATATATATTGAGCCGATCACTACCGGTTGGGATTCCGATAGTAATCGACTCGACATCGTCTTATGCTTAAGCCGCCTCCTCTCGGCGCAGAGCCTCCACTACGGCCGCGTTTCTGTCCTCCTTGATCGCCTCTTCAATACTCGTAGTATTGAAGCTGTGTATGTCGCGTTGCGCACGAGTAGAGAGCTGTCTATTCAGCCGTCAGTAGACCGTCATGCCGACTGAAGACTGCAACCACATATTTACGTTGCCTAGCCGCCATTAGAATTAGAGTATGATCGGAAAGCTTTTGGGTTCCATTTTAGCGTCGGCTTTTATAGTATATATTTTCTACCAACTGCATGAACAGTTTCCACTAGCCTGTCGTTTATTTCGTTCGCCGTAGGTCATGACCCCCATGACCCCCCCCCCCCTGGATCCGCGCCTGCTTCCGAGCCTTGTTTTCGAAGGGCACTGTGGCGTAAAAAGATAGCACAAAGGCGTGTGATAGATTTATAAACTGTTTGTTGCACTTTAATTATTAAAACAGAATGTGTGTGTGTGTGTGTGTGTGTGTGTGTGCAGTTATGTATGGATGTAAGAAGTTAATACTTTTCTTTATTCCTTGTGCTAAGAAGCATACATTTAACCATAGAATAGATAATATCTTCAACGTAAGAAGTATTAACCCCAAGTTGTTACAATTTTAAAATAAACAAGCAATTTTTGTATGTATGTACCTCTAGAATATACATAATTATATAAAATATGAATCTCGCAAACGGCTGGAATTGAATGGAATGGAGTTAGAATGCGACGGTAAATTTGGCAGCGTTACGCGACAGTATAATAGCTCAGGCGGGAAGTTGGGCGCTCACGAAATAAGTTCCGGGTTCGAAACCATGCGGATGCTCTTACTTTTAAATTCCTTTTTTTTTTTTGAGAAAATCTATTACTAGGAGTCATTTATCTGTAGGTATCTAATTAAACGCAGTGTTTAAACCGAGCAAAGCTCGGTCACCCAGGTAATGTTTACTCAAATGTTGAGTAATAAAAATAACTTCAGGGTGTATGGTGTCGCATGCACAACGTAAAAAAAATATTTTCATCATTTTTCCGTAACGCGCCAAATGAAGTATAACTTCAACAAGAACAAAATTAAAAATTTTGACTAACCCCCGACTACCTTAGATTTGCTATCTGTACAACATTCTACTAGTCAGCCCTTTCATTTGATACCCATATTGAGGTAGGTTGTGAAGAAATATTTTGTCCGCCATTTTGTGGAGGCGGCCATTTTGAATCGATATTAACCAGACATAGCTAAGAACACCCGCACGGATATTAACTTTCAAATAAAAAAAACCGCATCGAAATCGGCCCAACCGTTTGAGCTCTACGGTGCCACAGACAGACACACACACAGACAGACAGACAGACAGACAGACAGACAGACAGACAGACAGACAGACAGACAGACAGACAGACAGACAGACAGACAGATAGACAGACAGACAGACATCGACGTCAAACTTATAACACCCCTTTTTTTGGTCGGGGGTTAAAAATACAGAAAATCCTTAAAATTTTGTAGCAATTGGCGACCGTATCGCTAAGGGCGATATCGTCCAAATTTGTTCCCTTCCCTTCCCGTAATCTGCCCCGAGCTTCGCAACAGCTCAGCCCCTGAGTCTAACACACCGACAACATTTAATTAATGTCATAATCATGGATTTGGCAGGATAGAAGTGTCGTTACCGTATAGCTGTCGTGTCCTTCCGCTTTCGTGCTCTAATCCCGTTATAAGGTTTCCGATACGTACTCCGTAGTTTCCTTACGCTTGTTAACATTGAATTTCATCAGTTTGTAGATTAATAGATTACATTCAATAAGTAAGAAGATATTATCAATAGGTTTTTGGATATTTATCTATTTGCCGAAATGATGAATAGCTCAATAGCCCCTTCGCCGTAATATCGAGATGACCATTTCATTTCATCAGTATGAGCCAAATATTTATATTATAACAAGCAGCGCGCCGCGGTTTCACCGGCGTAGTTCCCGATCTCGTTATTTTCCCGGGATACAAAGTAGCCTATGTGTTATTCCAGACCATTATCTATCTGTGTACCAAATGTCATCCAAGTCCCTTCGGTAGTTTTACGTGAAAGAGTAACAAACATCCATCCATCCATGCTATATATTTTACATCAATAATATATATGTACATGGTTACATATTATGTCAATGTAAATTGCAATCACCGCCAGTTTACAATATAACGTAACGCGTGAGATTATAATCTCACGGTAGGTTAGATAAGGTTAGTTTTGTTTATAATATAATGTCGTTAGATAAAATCTCACAGTTTTTAAGATCACTCTAGAAAAGTCTTTAACCCGACATTTAAAACAGCTAGAGACTGGGCACGCCTTATTTCTAATGGTAGCTCGTTCCACAACTTAACAGCCCTCACAGTAAAAGAAGAAGAGTAGAAAGTTGTAGCGTGTCGAGGGATGTCAAGCGTGAGGTTATACGATTCTCTCAGTAACCTGGGAAGAAGAGATTGGCGAAACTGAAAGCGTACCCCAAGATAAATTTCGGTCAAATATTACACCCAAGTTACGAACAGTGTTACTGAAAGGTATTAAACCCCATCGAATATCACCTGTGGAAGTGAGTTCCAATCAATTCGATCAATGAAGCGAACTGCCCATAACAATAACTTGTGTCTTTGTGGGGTTCACCTTCAAGCCGAAAGAAATGCTCCACTGTAATATACGGCGTAAGTCAACGTTTAAAGACTCAATGGCTTCCGATAGCCACCCCAATGGAGCTTGACAATATAATTGCAGGTCGTCTGCGTAGAGGTGGTAGGAAGAAGAAAGATTAAGTGAGATTGCATTAATAAAAAGAGCGAAAAGTAACGGAGATAAGACGCCACCCTGCAATCACCAGCCGCAGTGACACACCAAGAAGAATATTTCTCTTCGAGGCGGATTCTCTGGCGGCACCTCAGGTAATTTTGAAACCAGTCTATTACTGTAGAAGATATGTTGGAAGAGCGAAGTATTGCGAGGAGGACATCAAAATCTACGGAGCAAAGGCATTACTGAAGTCCAGAAGCGCCAGCACGGTTATACAACGTTCTAGGACTGAAGTATACAAGCATTCACATTTTGAAACAATTTTTTTAAATAAGAAGTGACGAGACGAGCAGTACATGAGCCTGATGGTAAGCAACATGCCTACCACATAAAAGCAGAGTGGCACGCAGCTATTGGAACATGAAGAGTCCAAATCATTACCTAGCACTGCATTGCGCTCATCACCCAGAGATCTAAGATGTTATATCTCTAAGCCCTGTAATTTCGTTGGAAACGTTGCCCTTCAAACCGGAACACAGTAATGTGAAAACATTACTGTTTGGCGGTATAATAACTAGCAAAGGTGTGGTACTTCCCCAGGGCGGACTCTCATACGAGTCCTAACACTACAAAAAAATATTATTATTATTTCCCAAGTAGAAGCAATTCACTTAAAACGCAGGCAACTTTACAGCGGAAGAAAACAATGGGGAAATTCATCCAGCTTAGTTACGAAGGAATGACGTATTCCAAGATTTACTACGATTGATATTATCGTAAAGATAAACCGCTTGATTCAATGAATGACCGCAAGACGTCCCCAGGGTTGTAATGAAATGAAAGTGAATTGAAAAGCGTTATCACTACGGGCGCCATGGACTTAAAAACTATAGGGACTTTTACCTACTCCAGTACTTAGTATAATAATATTAATATAATTTAACAGTCATATTGTCCTTGCGTAGTACATTATCCCGGTCCTACGCTCAGAAATATGTTATCCTAGCTATCTCTGTTAGCTACCACAATCGAGAGTTTCTTACAGGAAATTGTTGAACGTCTCATCAAAATGAAGCTATATGCACGCAAAATTTGCTTGATAGCAATCAATTGCAAAAATTGTTCCAGGGATCTTGGGCTATTTATTTTATGTTTCATTTATATCACTAGCACAAAAGTTGCCCTTATGCTGGGGCCACGCTAACGGAAAATGACATTAATTAAAGCGTTAACGGACGTTAACCGTAGGTGTAAAACACACCTTCGGTAAACGTACATCAGGTGTATTTTACAACTACGGTTAACGTCCGTTAACGCGTTAATTAATGGCATTTTCCGTTAGTGTGGCCCAGCATAAGGGCAACTTTTGTGTTAGTGATATAAATGAAACATAAAATAAATAGCCCAAGATCCCTGGAACAATTTTTGCAATTGATTGCTATCAAGCAAAATTTGCTAATTTTGCTTTAAAAGTGATATTTTAAATGAAACGTAAAATAAATTACAGCAGCACAGCATTATAGAGACACGTGTAAACGTGTTTCGCATAACGAGGCATCTTCGGGACTTATGTAATGAATTAGCATCAGGGCCGGATCTACCATATGGCTTTTTGGGCTTCAGCCCAGGGCCCCGTGGTTTCAAGAGGTCCCCAGCTAAGTCAGGTCAAAGTCGAAAATAGACGGTAATGCGAATAAGATGAGCTTCTAAATAGTATTAGTCCAAGACTCCCTAAACTCACGGTACGGCTCTGATTAGCATCTTGTATTACTTAACCTTCTGAGATTGTCGTCGACATTTCAGTCACACGTATGAGTACCTCCGATTTTGGTTCCTAATTAGGGACAGTGTCGAACTACCTTCATTATCTGTCTTTTACGACGATTACTACTGTTATTCGAAATCAAACGTAAATTGCAAACAAAATTGAATGAAAATGAAAATGGAATGAAATGGAAAAAATATGGAAACCATTTATTTACTGTTAAACCCGTTTTTACTGTTTGGAAAACTGTTCGAAATTCTAAGGAAGATTTTTTTCAATTTTCGTTACTAACTTGCGCTTTCAGACTTCGACGAACTCATTCGCCAAGTTTCAAATCAACAACAACAAAAAACTAAAAACGTGAATCCTAAAAAACAAGCTCAATGTATCACTGCCTTTATTATTTGGACCACGTTTAAAAAATTCTAGGGAATTTATTTTTGCAATAATATGCTGTATGCGTTTTCAGCCTACAGTGTCAAATACACAACACAAATGACAAATATACTCTAACGTCTAGTAGTGTGTGACTCCGTGAGTGTCGTCCAGTAGTGTGGCTTGTAGAGTGACTGTCAGTATCTTAGGACTGATTTATATTTATAGTTTTAATTACTCAAAGTTTTCAATTAAGCAGAATTCCGAACATTAAGTTGAGATCAGGGATTCGGTTTGGCAACTCTTTGTGAAGTAATTAATAGTTGGATATCATGAACTCGCGAACACCGACAAATTAGATTTGGTTCGGTTAAGTTTGCACGTTTCTCAATCTAACGCTTAATCTATGGATTGTCATAATTATCCATACTATAATATTACTATTCAGTCATTTATTCATTTTGCTTGATTTTTAATTTTTACAATCGATATAAAAATATGAACAGTATAAAAACTAGGGTGCCGCCAGCAGCGGGGCAGTGCCAAGGTACCGGTGGTTAGGGCTGCAGAGTGAGGAACCTCCTGACGATGCACGCTGTGTCAAGGATGACTGCCTTCTGCATCTGGCCCATAACCCAACCGTCTAGCAAAATTCTCTTGAGTTGGTCAAGACTTTTTTTTTTTTAAATAAAGAGTGACGAGACGATCAGGACATGTGCCTGATGGTAAGCAACATGCCTGACACATAACAGCACAATGACACGCAGCTATTGGAACATGAAGAGTCCAAATCTTTACCTAGCACTGCACTGCGCTCGTCACCCAGAGATCTAAGATCTTATATCTCTAAGCCCTGTCATTTCTCTGGAAACATTGCCCTTCAAACCGGAACACAGTAATGTTTGCACATTACTACTTGGCGGTAGAATAACTGGCAAAGGTGTGGTACTTCCCCAGGCGGACTCTGCCAACAGTCCTACCACTACAAATTTTTTCGAAGACTTTTCGCTACAAGGCCGTTTGCCGATACAACTATAGGGACTATGATCGTCGAATCAACATCCCACATATTTATTATTAAAGAGCTTGATATTTTCAAATGCTGGGCAAAGGCCTATCCTCTTTCCACTTGTCTGTATCCTGAGCCAGTATATCCCAATCATTGAGATGTTTGTCAAGGTCATCCCGCTATCGCTTAGATGGTCTACCGCAACGTCTTTTGCGGACTGGCTTCCACTGTGAGTGATCTTGGCCCAAAGATCATCTGACAAGCGACAGACGTGTCCAGCCCAATTCCACTTCAAGCTAGAACCTTTTTGGCTCACATCGGCTATTTGAGTCTTGGAATGCATACTATAATATCATATATTTCATCAGCAGGGCCTCGCTGTTTTCTATCGTAAATAGTCGCTGTCCCCATAATTATTCCTGAGTATAATCTAACTGCGCTCCACATTTCAACTCGATTCATTTAACCCTTCTGATGTGATTTAGCAACAAACATCCATACTATTGCGTTCATAATATTAGTAGGAAGGAAGAGATATTATTAATAAGATAGAGTAGATACTAATATAGGATAAAACAAGACTTCAAATAGCCGAATGATTCGCGCTTTTCTTATTTATTCTTCACAAAGAGTTTACATATACTACGTATAGAGTTGGCACAAACGCTTTACACCGAAATCACGGGTAGCGTCTTTCTTACCTTATCGCTCTTGTGGAAGTGTCATACTTTTGTCACGGCACATCATTGTTGCCATAGAAAGTATGCGCGTCATCTGCTTACGATTGACACAAAGAATCCGAGCGGAAAATTTAACTCTATACGTAGTATACGTAAACTCTTTGATTATTCACTTTTGAAGTCGGTTTAATTTTTTTACAAAAATAATTTATCACTTGAAGATTAAACATGTCTCATCACGAAGAGTAAATACGTCTTACGTTTTGTAAACGTACTTATGCTACGTGATCAAGTTTTAAATTATAAATCCAAAAGATTAATAACAGTAAATAAGATGGGAGTTACCCGAAATTCTGAAGAGTTGTTATTGCTGAAAGGGTTCTGTTTTCCTGACATACAGATGTTCCATTAGTACTAAGTTCGATCAGCAGATACTCACAAATAGGCAATTTAGTTAAGTATCCCATAAAAAGGCACTTACACACCATTTAAACGCCCGTGAATAGCATACAGCATTAGGGAAAATCCAGGAGAATAAGCGACGATAGCGAATCCATTCCTTACGTTGAAACCTAATGCATACGAAGTGTAAGATGTACCTAGACGCTAACACTTCCTTCACATTTTTAAAAGGAGACCTATGACAGTTGAAGAAGTGGAATCTCATGCTAACCGGACATTTAGTGTAGAAGGCACAGGGCAGTATTAAGTTAAGCTTACTGACCATACTAACGCCTTATGCACATATATACATAGGATGCATTAAATATTAGATAAAGAAAAGGTACATGTATAGATTAGGTTTTTCCACATGGTTCCTGTACCAATCCTAAGATGTCAATGTGCCACGTCAAAAATTACACTTCCACAAGAGCGATCAGAGCCGTGCTTTCGGTATAAAGCGTTTGTTCTAACTCTATACGTAGTATTTGTAAGCTCTTTGACTTAGACATTTCCGTACTTATACCTGCTTAACATACTTACTTATCGTACTGAACCAATACTATATTGTACAATACGACGATTAGCGCAAGAACACATCAGACGTAAAGATCTCGGCTCGGGCTGCGGCCGGTACTGAATATCACAAATGTGTATCAAAGGGAAGAAATAATACCAGGGATATGTCCCCAATTATAATATAATCGAAATCGGCCGAGCTGGTTTCAAAAACATCAAAATGTAACAAGAACAAAATTAAAATTTTGATTAACCCTCGACTACCTCGGATTTGTTATCTATAGAACATTCTTAGATTTAAATGAGTGATAAGTGATTTTCCAAAAATTTTAGTTTGTTGTTTAGTTTTCAGCGAAAAACAATTATCACAAACGGTACGGCGGCGGCGCCTGTTTAAAACCTATTTAACCATTGTGACTAATCCAAGGTCAGAACCATAGCAATTATTGTCGTTCGGGCTCATCTTTTATGGGCTCTAATGATGACATTTAAGGCTCGGAAGTTGTCAAGGTTTCGTATCAATAAACTCAGAAATTATTATTATAAATATTTTTTATCCATAGTAGAGTTGGTTTGACTACCATCTCGCCTTTTCGCGTTATGTTAAATGACGTTAAACTAGAAGACGTCTAGATTACATCTTATACCTTTAAACGACCAATTCTTGTAGGTATATATATATAGAATCTGAATCTCGGAAACGGCTCGAACGATTTTCATGAAATTATGTATACAGGAGGTTTCGAACGATAAATCGATCTAGCCAGGTTTTATTTAAAAAAAAAACGCCGTTTTATGCGTTTTATGTTTTTAGACAATGAAAAACTGTTGCATAAAGATTAGAATGCGACGGTAAATTTCCCGACGTCGCGCGACAGTATATTAGCTAAGTGGGGAAGATGGGCGGCCATAATATGGAAGGTCCGGGTTCGAATCTAGCCAGCCACCTTTCTTTTTTCAAGTTTTTTTTGATAAAATCTGTATGTATTTAAATAACCGAGCAAGCTCGGTCACCCAGGTACTAATATAATTATAAGAGATACCTACAATATACTATAAGAGATACACATTTATGAGACGTATCGTACAGTACGAGTGATAGTCGTGTAAGTCGAATTCGCGTAAGTTGCGTTTCGATTTTGCACATAAAAAGAAATAGTTATAATTATTTTCCATCAAAATAACCGGGTTAGAGTTTTCGACTTTTTTACACACTTTACCCCCGTTCGGAGTGGTTAAAAAGTTTTCGCATTTTTCTTAAAAACTTTTAGGGTTCGCCGGAACCGGATTATCCGCAGAATTCCGAACTTTACGCCACCTGCAACGTCTTGATACTGTCGGCGGTGATGCTTTTACTCGCGATCCTTATAGAGTCGCAGTTTCACTGCTCGCCGGTTGCATACCAATCGCGTTCATTTACAAGACGAGTAGACGGGCTACTTTTGTTGACATTGACAGGCACATCTGCGATAGCATTACTTTCTTTTCCACTTTTGGGTCACTTTTTGCGTTCTTTGAAATGTATTTAAATACAGTTTGTTTTATATAATTATCAGAATTCAGAACTTTACGCCATCTGCAACGTCTTGATACTGCCGGTTGGACCCTAAAGACTCAGCTCTCGGGGAAATGAAGTGCGGGTATTGCACAGCACGGTACGAGCGAGCATCAAGACTCCCGCCCTTGACGTCCTCAGACACTACATCGCCACTTAGTATCTAAGAATTTCGTCGCCACTTCGGGCTACTAGTGGCCACAGTATTCTTTGAGATAGACAAACTGTTTTATTTCGTAATTATTGATAGTTGTTAAGCTAAAGCTTTTCCCTCTTTCGATTTTGTCTCCCTGTCCATAACACAATCATAAAATTTCCTAATTCCATCGCTTGTTAACTTATACTCTTGCCGTCACATGGTTAATCTAATCTACAATAAAGGGTTTTAAAGGGTGTATTAATTATATGTATATGCTGCTCGCCCCGTCACTCTCAGTTATAAAAAAAATCCGCTATAACCTCAGAATGTACGGCCGTAGATTACACAGTTTTACACCGTTTATAACATTGGTATTGAGCGACCAAACATGCTTGTGAGTGATTTGGCAATCGCAAACTCTTTTCTTGTTCACCACAAAAATCGTCGGCCACAATAGTCAAATGTTGCTAGTCTGCCGTGGACCGTAGGATTCGTCCGGACTCCGATATGTGGTTATTTTCGAACAGGAAGGATTTATTGAAGAGCTCCGGATAGCGATAGGATAGTTTGTCTTGTGGATATGGTGATGGTTAGATACTGCTGATGCACGAATAAGGGGCTACAAAACGATAACAAGGAAATATATTGGCTGAGGGGAAATCGATAGCAGGTAGAGTAAGGAAGAACGGCTATCTGGATACTTCGAATAAGAAAATGAATTTCGAAAAGTGTTATAAGACGTATCAGTATTAGTATTACGTTTGATTTTCTATCTTAATTTTAATAAATTGTAAAAGAAGACATGACAAGACAGAGGCAAAAATAGCATACGATTACAAAAACTACATTATATTTGTGTTACAACAAGAAAAAGATAAAAAATCCTTTTTTCACCCCACGCATGACGTGACGGTGCGTGCTTTTTAATAGAATATAACAATTTAAAATCTACTTTAATATCGTATTGATTTATATGTATGTAATCCTGGACTTAAGTTTTTTCTACTTAACATACATATGAGCCACGTGGAGTCCAGCACCCGTTCCCGAGTATGACATTATGTGTATCAGCTATCGCTCTCCTCTACATTTGACAGAATAGGTCGACCCACCACGCTCGACACCACTTCAAGAAGAAGTCTTTAAGCAAGCATGAATGCTCGACGCATATTAGTAGATACATACTTCCTACCCATTTCCATAAAAAAAAGTATACTTATATTGGTTGTGATTCTCCCCTCTTCATTGCCACTCTATCTATACTAATAGTATAAAGCTGAAGAGTTTGTATGTTTGAACGTTAGGATCTCGGGAAGTACTGGTCCGAATTGAAAGATTCTTTTTCTATTGGATAGTCCATTTATCGAGGAAGGTTATAGGCTAGAACATAACGCTACTATCAATAGAAGCGGAGCATGAATCAAGAATGTAACAAAAACGGGAAAAAATAATCCTTTTTGAGAGTTTTCGTACCGTGCTTTGACATGACAGCATGTGTCTAAGATTGCGTCATTGAATATAAACCTTTGCTAATTAAATTTGTTTCTAAATCTGAGTTGGTACGACCAATTTCCGACTGGCATAGCAGGTAGCTGAAGAAGATTTTTGTTTGAAAGCGATATTATCAGGAATGACTGAACCGATTTTAGTCATTCTTTCACCGTTGGATATGTACAGAATCCCGATGGGTGCTATATAATGTACCACGGGCGAAGCCGGGCGGACATTTAGTCAATAATAATAAAATAGTAATACATTAGAATAGTTCAATTATACTATCGATGATTCTCACGATTTCAAAGAATATATGAATCAACTACTCTGGTAGATTATACAAGTCACGCACAAGAATCTTAATATGAATAGTGTGTATGACTTAATCGTTTGGGACGACCCCTAGAGTTAAACAAATATCATATTACCAATGCGAGTAATTGTGTGCGTAGAACATACACCATGTGATGAATTCAGATATTTGTTCTGGGTATTTCTATGTATCAGATATATTTACGTTTATATAAATATTACAGCTAATTGGTTCCCATAGTACTAGTAGCTTTGATTAGTTTGGGGCTAGATATTTATTTCTTAAACGATCTGAGTCAAACAGTTTTTTTTTTCCCAAAATTTGCTTTAACTCAAAATATCTTTCCTCAATAATTGTGTTGCGTAAGAAAAGGTTTAATTTTACTTCAATATTTACGGTACGTTGATTACATTACGTAATCTATAACGTTGGGTTGCCATCCGTCCGGGTTTCCCCGGATTCGTCCTGGTTTAGCGAGGGCATCCGGGCGAGGTTTTATTTGTAGACCAGGTTTAAAAAAAAATGTTTTGGGCCGTCCGCTACACACGCACTGTGTCCGCACGCCGCAATCAACCGACGAACTGACTCGCTATTTTTTTTTTATTAAAATGATTATAGATGACTAAACTGAATTTCGGAACAATAACTTTATTTTAAAAAGCATTGACATGTCCTGGACTCTAAAATTCGGTGTATTTTCACGCGTCTTACTTATCCTGGTGGCCAAATTCTAGAAATGGCAACCCAAATTACATAATTATCTACATTCTACATGAGCCATGCAAACTAGCGGGTAACTATTTCGTATCTGTGCTATCGTTGAGCTAGCGTTAGGACCTCCTGAAACATTGAAAAATAGAAAACCAACATTATTTTCTACTCGTATTTTAAACCAACAAAGACCACAAGAACACACAGGCAAACGTTAATGTCTGATAATGTCTTGGAGAAACGTAATATTAGTCTTATCCTTAAACAAACATGAGCATTATAGCTTGTATAATTTCCAGAACAAAATGTAACTGAATCTTTTTTCCATCCTATGATAAAAATGATAATCCACCATCCTTATTATCCACATGACTGATTAATAATCTCGCATTATTCATCCAAGATGCGTTGTCATTCATACCACGTGCCTTATGGTCTATGATTAATAGACGGCTTATATGGCCCCGCAAGGGAGCGTTTTGGGGCCACCACTATTCGTTACATTTGCGTAGCCTATTGTTAACATACGACGTTGGATATTTGGCAGTCATATAATGTATATAGTATCCAACATATTTGGCAGTCGCTTTCTGTGTTTATGATTGAAATGGGTTAACGGTCAATGAGGGTTAAGCCACAGTTAATACGGACGATATAGGCCGACAGATTACGGAAGATATGACGGTATTTATAGAGTTTAAGGTTTTCAATGATAAAATGTCATTCGTCTGTGAATCTATGTAATTGATATGGTGTATTGATACATCCACAGAATATCTGTTCTATGGATAAATCAGACACCAGAGAGACGCTCGTCTTTGTTTTAGTTTGCGCCATAGTTGGCATGTAGATTTGTAAAATTTATTATATATATTTAGATATTTTATTACTTACTTGGAGTTTTACATTTATTGGTAACTAATAAATAAATACCAAGTATGTACACTTTGATATATAATTTACTTTGATAAATAAGTAAAAGTTTTTTCCATTAATTGTCAGCGAACCAAGCCACGGTTAAAATAAAATTTGCAGTAATTTTTTTTCATAGTTGTATCTACTAAGAATAAATTTCTTTTCATTACGGTATCGAAAAATGTAATATAAACACAAACACCATCTTATACGAGCTAGGATTAAATTTTCAAGAAAATAGGTATTCGAATGATGAATCCGTTGTCTCTTCTAGGTAAGGGTATTCAAAGCAGCGAGTTAATATTTGAGAGCAGCATTAAATCTACCGGCTCAGTGAAATTCAATTAGAACTGATACATACCAACCCACACTATTAATGTGAGAGATTACAAATTATCTCTAATGTAGGTAAATGTGTCTTAATATCAACCACGTCATCAGCTCAAGCAGCGCCCCGTTGTTTTACCCGCTGGTATTTCCCATTCCCGTATATTTCTTCTTTTTTTCGGGATAGAAAGTAGCATGTGTTTTTCTTAATATCATCTCAGTGAAATTCATCAGAACTGATACACCAACCCACACTATTAATTGAGAGATTACAAATTATCTCTAATGTAGGTAAATGTGTCTTAATATCAACCACGTCATCAGCTCAACCAGCGCCCCGTTGTTTTCCCGTATATTTCTTCTTTTTTTCGGGATAAAAGAGTATGTTACAGAATGACAAACAGGTGCTGTTATAGTCCAAGATCCCAGAGCCGCCAGCCGTCACATATTTTCTGATGAACGAAATGTGGACGATTGAGTAGAGTTACTCGTAGTACGTAGGTACTAAGAACACATGCTTACCCGCTAACTTGCTTAGACGGCCAATTTTGAAATATGGGGTCCAGAAGATACATTACTTCACGTATTTTCTAATAACTGATTTTCACGTATGTTATAGGCAATATCGTTAAAAATAAGGCCCCAATACTCCCAGACACTTTCCGTCGTAAATATATTTATATTTATATTATATGTTTATCAAACAACTATTTTAAAGCCTTTTCCGTAAACACAGACCGATCTAAGGAGCCAGTCATCCCCTAAACTCATCATTTCGTACATAAATGTGTTTATGTAACTTTTAGACCCCATATGTCAAAATTGGCTGTCTAAGCAAGTTAGCTGGTAAGCATGTGTTCTTAGTACATACTAACTCTACTCAATGGTACATATTTCGTTCATCAGAAAATACGTGACGTCTGGCGGCCCTGGGATCTTACTCTATTAGCTGGTACTGTTATCCAACTGTGTTCCAAATTCCAATAAGAGGATCTACCGCCTAACTAAAACTGTCTTTTGCTTTGATATTGCTGTCTCTTTTCTTTTCGCTTCAAATGAAAGAGAATAGCAAAACCATAGCCGATTTAGTAAGACGGTAGAGTGGCCGATCCTTACGACGTGATTGAACAACAAACATTTTTCCCCTAACAGAAAGCGTCCAAAGCAGCTAAAGAAGTTTAAAAAAAAGCGGGAAATTAAACCGTCATTCTTACTACAACTTCAACATAATCGAGAAACAGAAAAATAATTTATGACCATATATTTTGGGATCGCAAAGTGAACCGACAACAATGAATTTTTAAAGATGACATAATACGCACCGAATAAACCACTCGCTCATATAAATGTCACGCCACACCTGTTGCTTGACTAGTTTGGTTCATTCCAGTAGCTAGCCAGTCCAGCGCTGGAAAGCAGAGCTTAAATGCCAGTAGATAAATCCGAAATAGGATTAATGACTCTAGATCAGAGCTGTTCCAACCTGCATACCTTCGCAGGCTAATTAAATTTACTACAAAAGCTGGAGAGCCGCAGAACAAAATATTTCAAGTAAAAAAAATATAGGGTAATAGTAATTTATTTTCACGTTTATTGGTTCTTCGCTACTTTGTCTTTAGTGTTTATATCAATATCAACTCCTACATTCGTTGTTGCCAGACGCATTGCATATAGAAGTGATTTAACGAAAATTATTTTCTGATTGAAGCATGCGTTGCGGGCCGCATGGAAACTAAGTGCGGGCCGTGGCTTGGACAGCCCAGATCTAGATCATAATCGTGGCAATAGGCAGGCCACATCGTAGGCCAGACCGCTCGCAGAACAGACAACCGTCGGGGAAGAAAAGTTCTCGAGTGGCGGGTAGTAACACGGGCAATAAACGGACCTCACAAAGGTAGCTGGAAATCACTGGTTGCGCAGGACAATTCGTTGTGGAAATCAATACAGTTGACTGGAGTAATCTAAACGAGGCATGGGTTAAACTTCGGACCGGCTTCTGACTCTCATCTTATGCGAGCTTGATAGAGGTACTAGACGTTGATTGAGGTACTTCTTAATGACGCAAAGTAATTGAGAAACTATAATAGAAGGGCACCGTAAAAGGAACAATGGTCCGATTTACATTTTATAAGTAATTAATGTATTAAATTACCGTTTACACGAAGCATTCAAAGACAACGGACTGAATTGGAAACACAGGGAATAACACTTTGGCTAATTTTCAGGTAAATTTAGCTAGTTTAACATATTTTTAACCGACTTCAAAAAAGAAAGATGTTATCTGTGACGGTTGATGTGAGATGAAAATGAAATGAAATGAAAATTTATTTTCGGTTGCTTATTTTCAATGTCTTAAACAATAATACCAGATCTATAGAGTTAACCTGTGCGATGGCGTGGCAACCCTCCGCCGCCTGTATTATGAAATAGATTACGATGGTTCTTTTTTTAGCCCCCGACCAAAAAATGGATGTTATAAGTTTGACGTCGATGTCTGTCTGTCTGTCTATGTGTATCTGTGTGTCTGTGGCACCGTAGAGCTCAAACGGATGGACCGATTTCAATGATTTTTTTTTATTTGAAGGTTAATATCCATGCGGATGTTCTTAGCTATGTTTGGTTAATATCGACAAAATATTTCGTTACAACCTACCTCAATATGGGTAAAAGAAAGGGCTTGACTAGTAAAATACTTATTTGATTGTCGCACTAGTTTTATTAGTATAAAATGTTATATTCTTGTAAATTATTTTTATTTGGTGTGTTCAATAAAGTGTATCTATCTATCTATCTATCTATCTAAATACTATACACTATAACAAATTTCAAATCCAAGATGGCTGCCACCACAAAATGGCGAATTATATTCATTTTTTCACTACAACCTCAATATGGGTATCAATCGAAAAGGCTTGACTAGTAGAATACTTTGCACTAAGACAAATTTCAAATCCAATATGGCCGCTACCACAAAATGGCCAAATACATTTCTTTTTTTTACAACTCCCATAATATGGGTATCGAACGAAAAAGCTTGACTAGTAGAATACTTTGCACTATAACAAATTTCAAATAATTGGCCGCTACCACAAACTGACGAAATACATTTCTTTTTTCACAACTCCCATAATATGGGTATCAAATGAAAGGGATTGACTAGTTGAATGTTGTACATATTGCAAATCCGAGGTAGTCGGGGGTTAAACAAATTTAAAATTTTGTTCTTACAGTTTTTGTTTGATAGAACATACTCCAGAGGTAGTACCTTATTTTTTTTTTTCGAAATCACAAAAAAATAAAATTTGCTTTCATGTTTTAGACGATATATTGATAGATTCTTATGAAATTTGTTCGAGTGTCTGACTTTCATTAACCGATTCAAAAAAGAAGGAGGTTCTCAATTTGATTGTATATTTTTTTAATTGAATTCTGTTTTGTATTTTCGCAAAAAATAAATTACTTTATCTATCACTCGTGTTTTTCTTATCATGTATTTTATAACGAAAAAATATCTTTTTCCGCAAAGTACTCCTAAAACAAACAACTGCCGAGGAACCTTTAAACCGAGAATCATCAAACTGCAAACGTGTAATATATCATTTCATGATCCCATCATTTGTCAATGTCATTCAACATGGAGTTTCTTATAAAATCTCTTTAGTATGCAACGTCCTAATGCTAAGTTCACACCACAGACTAAGTAGAGAGATACACTCAGACGGACATGTCGGGAACAAGGAAAATTGGTCTATGGTTACTAAATTTAATTAACTTAAACTTTAACTCAAATTGTGGTTAAAGTCAAAACAAATCTTAGTTACCTATGATCGTACTAAACGTATCTAGATAGTGATATAGATAAGGTTTTTTATGATTGATAAGATTTAAAAGCATACGAATATTTCCAACACAAAAGGTTGAGTAACGTTGTAGTTGAACACGCCTAGCGTTTTCGAGGCGGTTGGTTGGTTGGACAGCATTGAATGAGTTAAGCAGGGGTTCAAAATTTTTAAAAGATACGATGCTGTTTCAACCCCATGTATCGAATACTATGAATTCGATCCAATGATAATCGATAAACCGTCTAATTTTTAGGTATCCCTTACATGGAATTTTGGAATTTTTAGATTCACAGACTAAGTACATCTAGAACTCTTTTGAATTTTACAAGGTGTGACGTTGGCATGAAATCAAATTGTGACTACTGAAGTAAAGTCTACTTAGTCTGTGAAAAAAGCGAGGGGAGCAGAAGTGTCAGATTTGTTAGGCTGGATGTCAAACTCGAATGACATAACGAAAAAAAAAGAAGAAAATGACGTTAGATTTGTATGAGGTTTACCCCCGTGGTTCACACGCGCTCGCGATGATACGCCTGAGTTGTCGAAGTAGGTAGACAACTCAGACTTACCACCAGCCAAGATGGTGAACAAACACGGTCCTAAGTCCCTTCAAAACATATAGTCTGTCCTATACAACGGAACCATAAAACTTATTAAACTAATTTCTATATGCCATAAAACTAATTTCTACATGCTTATTTACATAATATGGTTATCATAATTTTCAGCAAGTATCGACCCATTATAGCTGGGTTATCTCTCCACTCCCCTGTGCCATTGATCTCTTACCTGAGCAGATCAAAAATAAAAAGGCCTGCCTCTCGACCATCTAAAACGGTCATGAATTAAATATTATTGGTCTATCCTTAGTACTAGTATCAAGCGAAAATTAAGAAAGGGCTGAGCAACGAAACCACTTTCTGAGAAGATAAGATTTCTAAGGGATTGTATTCGTAATGAAGCAATCTGCCAGAGAACTAAGGTCGCCGATATAACTCAGCGCATCAGCAAGCTGAAGTGGCAGTGGGCTGGTCATATCTGTCGCAGAACTGATAACCGTTGGAGTAGACAGCATCTGGAGTGGAAGAGATGCGAATCGGCACATATACTTATAGTATAGGCCGCCCTGAGACTAGATGGATTAAAGGTTTGAGAGAACGATAGCTGGTGGCTGCTGGATACTTAATCGGGCTGAGTGGCGTTTTATTGGAGAGGCATATGTCCAGCAGCGGACAAATATGACGAGCAAATAATTAGTATAATAATAATTAGTACACGGTAATGACTCAATCTATTTGGACAACAACATTCAGAAAAAAAACACTCAGAAACGACAAATACATGAACTTAAAAACAAATAAGTCCTAAATTATTGAAAAGTTTCCGGCAGTTTTTAAAAGCAGTATTCTAGCAAAGAATCTGTTAGTTTATATTTTCACAAACTATACGCTACTCTTGAGAACTATCGAACAAATTGCGATATTATGACTACACATAGCGCAAATTAAGTTTAAACTCACTCAATCCACCAAACCGGCTATCCTCACAATATGGTTTTCTAGCAGTTTACCAAGCGTATGGACGTAGCATTACACCGGGAGTAGCATAAACTTACGTGTCAAAACTTTCCGCTTCCGTGTCTCAGGTAAAACGTAAGTTTGTTTTATGAGTTTCGAGGAGTTGGGTGTTTGCCTCTATTATTTTAGTCTTCCTCCAGATATATCGGTCTGTCCGCTATGGAGGCTTAGATGTTAGTTAGTTTCGGATGATATTTTTAAAGGATTTAGATTTAATTTAACATCAACACCACTATCATGCGCAGTTAACTCTGTCAATAACACTAAGAGAACCACGCCGTTATTTGAACATGAAGAGTTGAAAATACGACTTAACAAAGCACTGCCCGCACCATCCAGATGGTTTTGCACTTTGCGCCATAACTACTTTGGACATATAATACAACAAAGTAAGCATATTAGCTGCTTGGCGGTGGAATAACTGACAACAAATATTAGCGAAAGGCGGCTAGAACCCAACAACAACAGCGTACCTCAAGGAAAAATCATGGCGGCAACAACATTGTGCACGCACCTAAAAATTTCTATCGTAAAAAAATCAATATCGCGGAAAAATAATCCTGTTCCTGAATAAAAACATTACGCAGATCATTACGTGCTAACAATCTTGATACTATCTCTGGTTACCTGATTCCCAATAAATTTCACAAATATAACAACCTCCTGGATATTATAGTATAAGAGGCCGTGGCTGCCAGATGCTAAGAGGTCTACAGAAAACGGTCTTAGCTTTGATATTTTTTTCTTTTGACATTGATGCAAAGAGAGACTAACTTAAACCAGGCAGGCCACCTTGTAACATTAGTTATAATTTCAACAACGCTTTATTGACGCGTCCTATCTGCGCACGAACTTTTCGTGCAAAAGACGGTTACGTCAGACACATGCGCGCGCACGAACGTGGTCGCAACATTTCAAAACAGGTTATAGTCGCCAAAGCCAAAATCGGCAAGGAAGTCTATATATATCTTTACTTTTCGGTTGAAATTATAGACAGCAATACCAAAGGCAAAGCCGATTTAGTTAGGGGGTAGAAGAGCCGTTGCTTTATAAAGGCTCAAAGTTTTGTAGCATATGCTTTAATTACAGAAGAACGGCAGGGTACTTGAGTTTTGACTTTGCGGCTTTAGCAGTTACAGCGACGCTTACATGAAACGGTGACAAAAAGTGTATCAAACGATGTTAACTCCAAGTATAATGGCAGAATACTTTAGTAGTTACACTTTTCAGCACGTCAGCAAAGCTTGTACTATGGTTAACTGTATGAAGGCGTTTCACCTGATGTTAAGCGATGTTGCGATCTACGATGAAGCGTATTACCTAGAAAAAAATATTCACTTTCGACTTGAAGACACCAAGATTGTAATCATTCTGCCACACAAGCAATCCATTTTACCTTAGGTAAAGAATAAGTAAGTAGATCAGGATTTTCCGCACGGTTCCTTTGTACCAATCGTTAGCAGATGAGGTGTATGCTAGCTATGGCGATATAGTGAAGGCAGATGAGTGTGACGAAAGTATGACACTTCCACAAGAGCGACAAGACAAGACCGTGCTTTCTGTGTAAAGCGTTTGTTCTAACTCTATACGTAGTATAATGTAAGCGCTTTGCATTTTTGGCTGTGGAAAACGTTCTTGTCACGAAAGTGGAGATAAACCTCTTCGTTTTAGTCTTTGCAACGTCAACCATGAAACGGTGTCGATTTTTCAAGCCACGAGAAGCCTGATAAAAAAGGTCAAGATGATATTAGATGGGTAGATAGTACTTGTAGTTAGAAGAGTGAAATCTTACAAACTTTGGGTTAAAAAAAAGTTTGGCAGTAACGAGCTCTTACACTATAATGGTTCCAAGCGAGTATATTCCTCTTACGTGCGCAAGTTGCCAGCATTCTACGCAATGGGGAAAAAGTTTTACGCAGCAATTTGGGGAAAATTGGGAGTTTTTTTACACCAATCCACAGCAATATCTAATACACAAAACCGAATATCTTATTATTAAACATCTAAATATATATTCAGCGTTGTTTGTTCTAGCGAAGTTTCTGAATATTTTCGTAAGTAGTTTGCGTGAAGCAAAGGTGACAAGGCATCATCCTATGAATACATTATGTAAATGCACAGAAAAATACATAAGTTTCTTGTTACAATAGACTGGTCCGAAAAAGTAATATTTGAGGTTAGATGTATGAATAAGTAGCAATGGTCTACGCTCTATGGTTTTATCCGGCTGCCCCATTAGTAATTTGCCACGATACAAAGTACCTGGTCTACTTGTTACCCTAATCTATAAGCTACATTACTGATAAGTTTCATCCACATCTGTACAGCGGTATTTGCTTCAATGGGGAACAATTATCCATCTATTCATACAGCTATTCCTCTAATTGTCATTTACAATATCAGAACAAAGATGAAAGTGTACACTGAAGAGTCTCGAATGTAGCAACAACAGTTTCGAACCACCAGCTCGCCTGATGTTAAACGACGAAGCGGTTTAAGACCACCTCAAACCGCTTACAGGAACCGATTCACTCTCGATTTAAAGGCACCCAAATTATATTAACCAGGGTATATCCAACTGGCAGCGCTTTCCACAGACGTATACCCAAATTAACCCATCTATATTATTGACAGCCACATTAGGCTGCAAGAATAAGAATATGATTCTATTCCATCTAATATTTACCTCGACACACTTAATGTTAAAAGTCAATCACTAAAAAGTGAAATCAAACCAAGTTTTTCTAACATTAGATGATGACTACATCACCTTGAGTTTGCAACCAGATGTTTCAATACCTCCAGCTTAGCTTATATTTAGATCAACGACAAAGCGATCTATTCTTGGTCGAACAGAACGCCGAAAAATATATTCCGAGGGCTATCTAAAAAGGTCCTATTAGAGCCACTTGCCGGCCCTTTTTTGAGAGCAATCAAATTAAGTATTAAACAACGGGAAAGAGTTTTGGGACGAGCCCCCCATGAGGGTCATCTAAAACTGTTATCGGATGGCTTCCGACAAAAATTAGGATTGAATCGGGACGACAAATGAGGATACTTTGGTCGCTTCAGCACGTGATTGTCGCCCAGCCAGCGGGGTTGATTTCACTCAATGTTGCCCTGTTCTTTTTGAGTCGAATTATCGTCTGATTTTGATATTAATGACGGGATTTTTAATCAACTTAAAAAAGAGTTTGAGCAGCTTTTTCCACAATTTGGTTATGTTTTCGGTATACGGGCGAAAGTATAGCCAAACTTTGAGTGGCAAAATACGGAAGGACCCTTTCATAGATTCTGACATCAGTGTACATTTGTTTAAATATCTTTGTGTTTATGAATGTCAAGTAGATATTAACCTGTTTTTTTTTAGGGTTCCGTAGCCAAGGCAAAATAATAGTGTGTCTTTGAACTGAATAAATTTCATTTCATTTCATTTCATTTCATTTCATTTCATGTATGTTTGTCTGTCTTTCTGTCCGTCCGTATGTCACAACCACTTTTCTCCGAAACTATAAGAACTATAATATACTATTGAAACTTGGTAATTAGATAGATGTATTCTGTGAACCGCATTAAGATTTTCATACACAAAAAGGAAAAACAATTAATTTTGGGGTGTCCCATACTTAGAACTGAAATTCAGTTTTTTTTTATCAAAACCATATGTGTGGGTTATCTATGGATAGTTCTTCAAAAATGATATTGAGATTTCTAATATATATTTTTATTTTAATACGCCCTAAATTCACTATTGTTTAAGCACTGATTAAAGTGACAACGAAGTACAAGAACTTTTATATTATGTTACTTGCTGCCTTACGTAAGCGTATATTGGCCGAGTTCGACTCGCACTTGACCACTTTTATTTTGTATGTTACGCGACATCTCCGCCAATTATTAATCGATTTTAACGATTCTTTTTCTTTGTTCCGTGCTACTTTACTGCAACTCTTTATCCCGGCAAAATAACGGGAACGGAAACTGCAAGTGAAACCACGGAACGCAGCTAGTTTAAAATAAAATAGATGTTAAACTGAAACAAGTCGAAACGAGCAAACGCTTACAATTCATACAGTATTCGAATTCATCCATCAACTATTTCGCCCCTTCCGAACACGTCGCCCATCCGAAACGGGAATATCTCCAGTTTAAACAAGAATATTTTCAACTTGACAAGCATTACGGGAATGTGGGATATTTCAGCTCTCGGCGACAAATGTGCCGAGTTGGGACAATTTCGTGAGGGACGTTTGTGTTTTAGGGTTGCAATTACGGCAGGTATGGCAACACTAAGCGTCAATAAACAGAACGAGTTTGTTGAGGAAATGTTAAGAAAATCTCACTGTTACGAGTACATATTATGTTCAAAAACATTTTTGAAGAGAAAACTTCTTAGTCACGATGAGCACTTAATTGTATGGGAAAATCTGTGGCACACCCTTTTCATCACGGCACCAAAACTCAAGTTACGCCGCGCCGTGTGACCATTAGTAGTATTAGAGCATAGTAATATTCAGTCATTTATTTGTTTTATAATATAGTAATATTGTTCTTATTTATACTAATATTATAAAGCTGAAGAGTTTGTTTGTTTGAACGCTAGGATCTCGGGAGGTGCTGGTCCAAATCGAAAGATTTTTTTCTATTGGATAGTCCATTTATCGGGGAAGGCTATAGGCTATAGAAAATTACGCTACTATTAACAGAAGCGGAGCATGAATCAAGAATGTAACAAAATCGGGAAAAAATATTCCTTTTTGAGAGTTTTCGTACGTTTCGTGCTTTGACATGACACATGACAGCATGTGTCGAAGATTGCGTCATTGAATATCACAGATTACATACCTCTTGAATATAAAACCTTTGCTAATCTCTGAGTTGGTACGACCAATTTCCGACAGGTGGCGTAGCATGTAGCTGAAGAGGTGTTTTGTTTGAAAGCGATATTCTCAGGAATGGCTGATCAGATTTCTAAAATTTTTTCACCGTTGGATATGTGCGGGATCTCGAAGAGTGCTATATATGTTCCACGGGCGAAGCCGGGTCGGACATCTAGTATGATATAAAATCAATCAAATAAGTAAGTGGCTGCCAGACGGCCCCGGCCTCTGGACATCCTTGATCCTCCGGCTCAGGCTACTCGTGGAGCGGTTGAAACCCAGATGAGACCGCCTACGATGGAACATGATAGATAGAGATATACTCTTTTTTGCACAAAATTTTAGTAGTGGTCGGACTCTTGGCAGTGAAAGTGCCACACCTTTAAGTTCTCGCCTGGGGAAGTACCACACCTTTGACAGTTATTCTACCGCCAAGCAGTAATTACTAAAAAACATTACTGTGTTCCGGTTTGAAGGGCAACATTTCCAGAGAAATTACAGGGCTTACAGATATAACATCTTAGATCTTTGGGTGACGAGCGCAGTGCAGTGCTAGGTAATGATTTGGACTCTTCATGTTCCAATAGCTGCGTGTCACTGTGCTGTTATGTGGTAGGCATGTTGCTTACCATCAGGCACATATCTTGCTCGTCTCGTCACTTTGTAATAAAAACATAATAATTAAGATAAACCTTCAATGAAAAACATATTTACCTATCTTCGCATACCTTCTTTGCACATCTTTGGTGGAATAACGTCATCACTTCTCAGCTTAGCTCCGAGTCTGTTTAAGTGCTCCTCAAACAAACGTTACTTGTTCAAGTCCTTTGTTTTAGGCTTTGAAGCTATTGACGTGTATGCTAATGACTTCAGAATGAACCGTGTAGTCTTTAGTCACGATACCTGAGGCTATACGTAAGCAGATCTATTTGTGAAGCACTGCTATGGTTCATAATATATCGATATTGTCTGTGCCTTTCGATTTTCCTTTCTATACGAAAGACTAGCAGTGTTGGTGAAGCGTGGATTAGGGGCCATTCATAAATTACGTCACACGAACTTCATGAGTCTTCTCCTTTCCCTGTCCTCTCCTTGTCACTGTTGGTCACGTTTTTGAGACCTCCCCCTACTAGTGTGACGTCACATATTTAGCAATTTTCGTTTAAATTTAATGTTGTAATACTTAGATATGAAATACGGCATTTTTTTGATGATAATGAATGAATTATATTAATGTGGTAAGTACCTAGAAGTTAATGTTGGTATAAAAAGATATAAATATAATAAACACAGGTAACACAGGGACTATATTATCTTTCTCGATCTGAAGCGCTTGTTCAGTGTATTTTGTTTCTCGGTCTAGCATCCCGAGTTTACCCGAATCTATATCTAATATATAAAATTCTCGTCTTTATATAAAATTCTCGTGTCACAGTTTTCGTTGCCATACTCCTCCGAAACGGCTTGACCGATTTTGATGAGTTTTTTTGTGCTTATCCGGTATCTATGAGAATCGGCCAACATCTATTCTTCATCTCCTAAATGTTAGGGTAGTCCACCCCAAATTTTTTTAAATGTTAGGGGTATTTATTTTTTTATTTTAGACAAAATTTTTAATTTCTATTTTTTTATGATACAACATACAAAAATAAATACAATTCTCAATTTTCACCCTTCTACGATCAACCCTTATTTTATTAGGAAATTATTTATATGGCAAAACAACGTTTGCCGGGTCAGCTAGTATCTTTATAAATTTTTGATAATTTGATAAAACAAAAATGCCCCATATTTTTCCACAATCTACTAACGAACTAATTAGGATGGTATATTTTTGGCCTTGTCGTCATCTCAGTTGTCTTTGTTAGTATAATTACTAACAACATTACAATGCAAAGAGTTTACATATATTACGAGTACGTATAGATTTTCCGCACGGTTCCTTTGTGTCAATCGTAAGCAGATGACGTGCATACTTTCTATAGCAACAGAGAGATGTGGCGCGACAAAAGTATGACACTTCCACAAGAGCGACAAGGCAAGAAAGATGCTACCCGTGCTTTTGGTGTAAAGCGTTTGTGACAACTCTATACGTAGTATATGTAAACTCTTTGGTAACGTGTATCGTATTAGAGCCACGACAAATAGTTAAAAAGAAATACATAAGTAAATTCCTAAGAAGACACAGAAGGAAAACAGAAAGCTAATTTATTACGAACGAACAGATACAGAGATTCGTCGATTTCTTCTTTTTAAAACTACTCTTTGTTCGGAGTTTCCTCGTATTATTCCGACGCTAATTGAAACCGGTTCTTCAGTTATATTCTTTTATTTTCTTCTTTTAAACAACTGGTTAAGACTTTGATAACACAGAAACGAAGAAAATCTCAGTAACATAACGGAAATAAGCGGATATCCGTTTGTGTGGAACTTTGTGAGTTGAGAAGTATGTAATTTTAATGAATACTCCTACTAATATTATGAATTTTAAAAGAATTTTGAAAGTTTGGATGTGTTGCTCAATCGTGTCGCAACGGGTTAAAATTTTGAACACAGATTATAGTGTAGGCTGCTTTTAATTGCGGGAAAATTACGGGAACGGCATCTACGCGGGTAAAACCTGGGAGTGCTTCTAGTCATACATAAACCGTGGTGGTAAAATTCTTTGCAATGTAACGTCTTTGCCAATATTGCTATTCAAACTTTTTCAAATGGGGCACAGAGCCTTTTTAAGTAAATGAAATACAATGAGAACTACACAACGCTACATGCCTAACTACTTACACTAAGCACACCTGAATTATACATAGACCAATGAAGGTCTACAGATAATCTAGATGTTCAAGCGCACTACCAATCGGAAGCGTACCCAGAATGCTGGCGGCATTACCACGCTGAATGGCAATGCTTGTGCGTTGGGCCAAATAAACGCCAGCATTTTGGTCACGAGTCACGTCGACCATGCGCTCTGAAAGGTTTTTATACAAACTGGAACATAGTCATGCTTGTACATTACGGCTTGACCTTAGATAATACGTAGAAAATGTGCGATAATTCCGTTTGCGGACTCTGCGAAGAATCCTACACTAGAGGTATGTACAAGTAACCTGTTCTGTGTAATCTATACTTAGCAATTTAAAGTTTGAGAGCTTTGATTTAGTAGGAAATTAAAGGACACCTACACACAAAGCCTAGGTCATAAAAAGGGTTAAGACGATAACACAAACGTTTGCATAGGTGCGCGGAACATTCATTGAGATGATACAACTAATTATTAGTATGTATTATATGTAGGTATTTAATTATTCTATTTTATTTTTATCATAATTCTTTTTTCTTTCCAATATATATGTTTATGCTTTGTTTAATTCTTATATGCACACTGCGTATACTTGTCCAAATACATATTATTTTCCATCCTAAGGTTGTAAAATGAAATGTTCTTTTTCTGTGTTTAATTTTGTTTGGTGTGTCAATAAAGAGTATATCTATCTATCTAACTAGACTTTCGTGTCAACGGGTTTTGTAACTCACATGAGAGCTATTTTATAACAATGGCAATAAATGAAAATAACTATACTACTAAAATAACTTTAACTAGCATATTTGCCATATAAATAGATATTTTACTAATATTATAAATACGAATGTTTCGATGTGATTGTGAATGTTGCTCACATAACGTCGCAACGCAACGTTTGAACCCATTGGGTTGAAATTTTTCAAACGGATAGATCACGGAAACGGATACTACGCAGAGTACTAGTACTTATATAATAATATATATGTCACGGTAAATCTGATTAATTGAAAATTAATCAGATTTTATGTTTTTACAAAATTATTAATAATAACCACATGTTTTGGTAAATGTGAATAAACGATCGAAATTTATTACTTATAGTAGTAATTATTAATAATACTAATACACGACACATATTGGTAATTATTACTTTTAGTAGTAATTATTAATAATTCAAGACACATATTGGTAAAAGTTATAAAACAAATGAAAACCCAATGTTTTTTGACCAGCAGGTATTTATTTATAATATATGTAAGTTAGGTTAGGGTTTTTTTATTATTTTTATTATAGGTTTTAAAGGTTAGGTTAGGTTAGGTTTTAAAATATTCATATCGTGTTATTCACACGATGATTTTTTTCCATCTCCGGTTTTATTTCAAGGCGTTTCTCATTAAATCTGGTTCTCATTAAACCTCTCGCATGTCGCACACACACCCCGCCCTGCAATCCTTGGCCACTTATTACATTTAGCACTACTAGGGTTAAATTATTAATAATAACCGACAAATGTGATTAATTTATCACTTTAACCTCTACTTTCGGTAATTATTAATAATAATAGATAATTATTAATAATCTTCAATGATTCACTCTTACCGTAACATATACATAATTGTTTACTTATGATATATAGAAACACCTGGGCACAGAAAAAAAATGTTGTTGTAAAGTCGGTAGGTTTACGGATGATAGTTTAACGTGACTACGTCATAACAAAACACACGCTTGCGCCGCATTTATCAAAGATGCGGCGCAAGCGTACAATGAACGTAACGGGGCATAACGGGACACCATGCAGCCGGTATTCATCGATTTATTAAACGTTTTAACGTCAAAAACGATATCAATCACATAAAAAATTGTTCTGGGTGATAATCGAATCCACGATCAATCTCTGCGGGTAGGCTTACTAACAACAGAACCACGAACCATGTTAATAGTTTGGTCATCTGTCACTATGCCGGGCCGGGCCGGTCAATTAGACCGCAAACGAAAGCGCAAAAGCGACTCCTATACTACCGACGCACACGAAGGGTCAGAAAAAAGGAGATTAGTCAGAACAGACAGACAGTCGTTTTAAAAAGTGTATTTTAGATAGGTACATGTTTCGCTTTTAATCCCATTTAAACTCGGTAAAAAGATGTTACTTGTATATTATACACTGACACTACAATTTTATTTACTTGTAAAACTTGTTTAGATGTTGTTTGAGTTTTACTATCCATTGTAATCATCAAAACAGAAACAATTGTACACGTCAAAAAAATTTACAGCTACGCTGTGTTACAACCAGCAGCCTTATCACTCAAAACGATAACTTTCAGGCAAACTCAGGATGGAAATAGTTTATTTGCAGGAATCATCCTTTACGCCAACAATCAAATCAATATTTCGTATTCGTTTAGTCGCTGGATGCTCCAGAAACATTTTTACAAGTTTAAAAAAAACTTACGGTTTTAACAGCTCTATTGATATCGTGTGGCGCTAGCGTAGGCGTTGGGTGCCAAGTGGCGGGTCAGTCAACTTTAGGAAGTTCAACAAAGGACGCCAAGAGGGCCTGTTGCGAGCTTTACCTGTGGTACGATTACTTGCAAAATCTCCCGCTATTTCGTACCAGCTACATGTCCCGATTTTGTCCTGGCTGAAGCGTGAGATTTACTCATAAATTAAACCTCACAATCCTACTTAATATAGATAATAAATGCGAAAGTTTGTACGTGTAGATATAGATATTTGTTACTTTCTAGAAATAGCTACTGAAGACACTAGGTCAAAATTTGGTGCTTAGGTAATAGGATAGAAGAAGTATTTTTTCAACGAAAAATAATTATTACCTACAATACCTACATAGTATAACAATAAATAGGTATTGGATTTGGTTTGTGGCTTTCCAGCAACACAATTACACCTATTAGCAAGCAAATAGGTATCTGAATCGTCTTAATCCCATTTCGAGTATAACCGAGCAGGCTTGTCAAAGATTAGCAAACAGTGTCCAATAACAAGAACACAATACGTTAAACCTATCAAAGCTATACAATCACACAGAGCATTAATCGCGCATGGGAGCGATGACCCGATTGTCTGCAGGGTTGTCGGACAGCTACATCTGTTACCGGGCACGGGCGGTGTCCCGGTTTCAGAAGCGGGATCCCATATGGATATGGAGTTTGTTTTTTAGGTTTTTGGACTCATTACAATTTAATTTGCATAATTATCAGAACTTTACCACCATTGCGATTTCGTTAGCAACTTTTATATTACATTTTAGTTGTTACAGTTACTAACTATTTTTCAGTCCATTAATAGCAAATAACACTAATCGTTTCAAAATTGTACATCCTTTTCGCAGAAGTATTAAACTGTGGTCTATAAGCTATAGGTAAGCCATAGAAAAATGTGCCTATTGTTGTGGTATATTTGTCCGTGGCACTCTAATAGACAGTTTTAAAAACGCTGAATCTTATAAAGTATTGATTCATTTTAGTTTTTTACTTAAAATCAGCGAAAGTTTTCGATTAATTCCAATGATCAACACAATTTCGTCCGAATAAATTCGATTCATATGCATTTTTTAAAATAATAATAAATAAATATAGGTGGACAATTCACACACAACACCATCTGACCCCAAACTAAGCAAAGCTTGTGGTATGGCGGGCAGATAGCTGATATAATCCATATATAGTTTTTTAAATACGTACTTATTATAAATAGATAGTAGTAGTGGTAGGACTCTTGGCAGAGTCCGCCTGGGGAAGTACCACACCTTTGCCAGTTATTCTACCGCCAAGCAGTAATGTGCAAACATTACTGTGTTCCGGTTTGAAGGGCAATGTTTCCAGAGAAATTACAGGGCTTAGAGATATAAGATCTTAGATCTCTGGGTGAAGAGCGCAGTGCAGTGCTAGGTAATGATTTGGACTCTTCATGTTCCAATAGCTGCGTGTCACTGTGCTGTTATGTGTCAGGCATGTTGCTTACCATCAGGCACATGTCCTGATCGTCTCGTCACTCTTTATTAAAAAAAAAAAAAAAAGAAACACCCAGACACAGTGCAAACATTTGAATTCATCACACAAATATTTGCACTGGGTGGGAATCGAACCCACGACCCTCGGCTACGCAGGCAGAGTTACTGCCCACTAAGCCACGAGACCAGTTATCAATTGACGTTATACCGTACAAACTAACTAAAATATAGACCAGCAGTAGTCTGATTCATACGACACGCTCTTAATGCGATCACAAGTGTCAGGAAACTGGGACCTCCTTATCCCAATTCTCCTAATCCCAGTTAGAAATTAAGCGACAACCCTGCGTATAAAACTAATCCGGTAGACTGGAAGGAAATGTATTGGATGCGGAATATGTATCGATTTTTAATTTACGATAGCGCTTAGGCGCGGCGTGCCGACTGCTTGCATTTGATTCCAATTTTATCTGTAACAAAAAGACAGTGAACCCGTCTTAAGGTACAAGTTCGCGCTGAGACCGCTACACAGACCGCGACAGGAACTTGACTCTATAGAATTGTATGGGCGCCAGTTCGCGCCGAGACCGCGACACATGTCTTGCGACACGTGTCTCGGTCTCCTGTCGCGGTCTCGGCGCGAACTGGCGCCCATACAATTCCATAGTGTCAAGTGCCTGTCGCGGTCTCCGGTCTCGGTCTCGCGTCGCGGTGTCGTGTCGCGGTCTCCGGGCGAACCGCTACCTTTATAAAGGAAGGAGGTGAAGAACAAAGGAAAGCGTTTGACTCCCAATTGCATGACGTAAGCAACACCGCGGCTTAAGATGGAGCAGGCTTCTACATATTGAAAATACTGTTGATTTTTCGGAACGAAGTTCCTTATAACAGGTTTTGAGGAGAAAGGGATTTAACTGCGCGACCAAACTGAAAAAAAATGTGAGACTAAAACCGTAAGAAAAATGTATAACGGAATAGACGCGTAAAAACAGTGTTGGCAACTTTGATTTGGCTAGACGAGCAAGATATGCGCTTGATGGTATGCAACTAGTCTGCCCATAACAGTCAAGTCGCACTTGACTTAGCTTTTAGCACTCAGCTCAGTAATCACGTGCACATCCAACGGCGAAAGAATTTTTGAATCCGGTCCAGTAAATCCTGAGATTAGCGCGTTTTAACAAAACACCTCTTCAGGGTTATAATATCCTCCTAATACATATTACAAACGCGAGAGTTTGTAAGTATGGATGGATGGATAATGGATCAATCCATCCGTTTGTTATTAATCTTTCATGTACAATTTTTTTATCTGTAAAGTCGATTGTTTACGGACGATAATTTGACGTGACAACGACGTAAAAACATTGATAGATGCGGCGCAAGCGTACATAACGGAACACTTTTTCGTGCATGCAGCCGGCGTTCATCGATTTATTAGACGTTGTCACGTCAAAACTACTGAAGGGATTTGGATGCAATTTGGTACACGGATAGGTCTGGAACAACAAATGGCCTTTTATCCCGAAAAAACAACGGGATCGGGAGCTGCTCGGGTAAAACCGCGGGGCGCTGCAAGTAATATTAAATTTTAATATACATAGTTTATGTTGAACTGACCGATATCGTGACCATTTCAAAAGATTCACGCGGACAACATATCTCTATGCAAACCTGGTTATACAATTTCACAATGCGAAGAAGCTTCGGAACACGTGCGGCTTTTGTAAACAAGCGCAGATGCGCCTGCGCACCTGGTGAGGTCGCAATGCGCAGTGCTTATGCATGGAATGGAAGATTAAATTTAATAATGGTTAAAATTAACTACTGAAATTATTTACTATTTTCATTTATGGATAGTTTTAAATAAGTTCTGGTTCGATTATAGTAGGTAAATCAATTTACGGAATCAATGAAATTATTTTATGGCTGACGACTAGGCCAGTTATTACAATTGTACAAGTATTATATCAGCCAATTGTATGGCATAAGAGGTTTTACCGGGTCAGCTAGTAAGTTCGTAATAAAGTTTTTATAGGATGCTATTGTTTTAATGTAATATAAATAATAATAAAGCATAAATTATGTGTACTTACGAGTACATCACATTTTGATTGGCATAGTGCAAAGTGACTCAGTCGGTACTGAGTTTACTTTCAAAGCCGTAGGTCGTGGTTTCGATTCCCACCCAGGTCAAATACTTGTGCGATGAATACGGATGTTTTTTGTTCTGTGTTTGTTTCCTTTAAAACCTGTTATCTGAAAACCACCACTACACAAACTTTGCAACTGGGGTCGTTATTGTCTGTGATGCAAATATATTTTTTAATCAAATTATCGCACCACACCCTTAAATGTACACTACACTAGCAGCGCCCCGTGGTTTTACTCGCTTAGTTCCCGTTCCCGTGGGTTTCCCGGGAGAAAAGTAGCCTATATGTTCTTCCAGAGTATAATTTAACTGCGTTCAACCCGACCCGTTCGGACGTTCCGACGTGTCTGAGCAACAAACATTGACATTTATAATATTGGAAGCATAGAAACATAAAAAAAAAATAGTTGTCTGTAAAGTGTCGGTTTATTTACGGACGATAGATTAAAGTGACAACGTCATAACAAAACATTGACAGATGCGGAATGAGCGTAACAGGACACAACGGGACACTTTTTCGTGCAAGCAGCCGGCGCGGCGTTCATCGATTTATTAGACTTTGTCACGTTGTTTTGACGTGACAAAGTCTAATTGAGTAAAAATGTATTATCCTCATAGAACACACACCACAACAGCTCTTTTAAATTATTTTTTTTTATTCAAACCTTTCAAACCCACGGTTAAGATAGAAACGAAGTCCATTTAAAATAACAGAAAACATCAAAGTTGAGAGACAGCGTTCAGAAACTCAACGCAAACGTACCCGAAACTTTTACATTTCTAAAATTACAGCGACATTTCAAACCGTTTAAAAAATACACCGAAAGCGTCGAGTGACAAACTCGATAACTGCTGAAATGTCTGAGGGGTCGACTCAAGAATAATTATTATTATAATAACTTTCGCAGAAAACTGTTATTAATTTTAACGTCTTACGTAACGTGAAGACGAGTCATATACCTAACATGAAAACTAATGAGTTTGCTACACGATTTTTCATTAATTCACTCACGAAAGTGTTTTTTTTTAACTATAATAGGTTCGCACTTGACCACCATCTCGCCTGATGTTAAGCGATGATGAGATCTACGATGGAGCGTGCTTACATAGAAAAAACCGATTCACTCTCGATTTGAAGACACCAAGATTGTAACCATCAGGGAAAACCCACTCAGGCAACGCATTCCACAACCTAGACATTATTATCACAAACGTGGAGTCAAATCTCTTCGTTCGCGTTTTTGGAACATCAACCATGAAACGATGTCGCCCTTTTGTGGAACGAGAAGTCCGATAGAAGAAAGAGCAATGTGGTATTAGATCATGCAGATCAGTTGCACACTCTCCGAAGTGTATCCGATACTTTCGGTCAAGTCGGTTTTAAGTGTCAACCCCATTTCAGGACTGGACTGACCTTATCATACGTGAGTTACCCATTAATTTATAAAAAAAGTGGTCAAGTGTGAGTCGGACTCGCCCATGAAGGCTTCCGTAGCAGCAAGTAACATACTATAAAAGTTCTTGTAGTTCGTTGTTGCTTTAATCAGTGTTTTAACAACAGTGAATTTATGACGTATTAAAATAAAACTACTTACGAGATCTCATTCAAACCAATTTTCACATATATTAGAAGTTCCAGGGACACACACACACACATTTCCACTTTGGAAGAGTGTCTCGCGCAAACTATTCAGTTTAGAAAAAAAACGTGTTAGAAACCTCAATATCATTTTTGAAGACCTACTCGTATCCATAGATCCCACACGTATGGTCTATTATTTGTATGAAAATCTTAATGCGGTTCACAGAATACATCTGCTTACAAGTTTCAATAGTATAGTTCTTATAGTTTCGGAGAAAAGTGGCTGTGACATACGGACGGACGGACAGACAGACAGACAGACATAACGAATCTATAAGGGTCCCGTATTTTGCCATTTGGCTACGGAACCCTAAAAATTGATGAGTCGGGGTGAGTTTCATATTCCGTTTAACGGATTCTACAAATAAACCTACCCCTACTTAGATTTTAAGGCCTCAATGATTTTCTTATAAAATAAAGGGTTTGTTATATTTCATCTGCTTGAATGCTTATTTTAATTACGTTAGACTAAAACAACACTTCATTATTTTAGGGACTTAGATATTTTAGATCCTAACAAATCAAATATTTTAATTGGCAAATCTTATTTTAACAAACGGGAATATTTTGAAATAGGATTCGATATTTCTAGTAGAAGTTCGAAGAGGTATTGAAACTGTATGGAACCAAAGCCGAACATAATCAAATGACCAAACTTACTCTGTAAATCGTCGGAAAATGATATTTTTTTTTCACAAACAAACAATAAAATTTTTAAAATTTATAATTTTTATAGTTTCAATACCTCTTTTAATCTATTATTCCGCAACGCCGTACAAAAATCATGCGACAACGAGAAATGATCGAGGTTTAGAACCCCCCCTCTTCAACAGCACTCTGTTGGACAGCTTGCAAGTGACGGCATAGTGCTCAATCTTATTACTTTATACCCCTCTATCATCCTACATAGGTCTCCTGCTGTATCAGATGACCCATAAATTTTGTTCACGGGCCTGCGGTCTATATGAGTTCTTAAGCTTTTGCAATTTGAACACGTATTCTAATTATTCTAATTCAGGGTGGGGATGGTTGACCTGCACTGACGTTTCGCTAGGGGTGTAATGTGCATTTCCCCCCGGGCAGTCTACCCAAACCAACCATGCTCCTTAAAATAGCGGAGCACGAAGTAATAGACCTAAGCGATCACAGAATAACGCTCATGGTGACTATAGATGGTAGGTCTCTGGACATCGGAGACAATCTTAGTAAATTCAAGCTGAGAGTGATTTTAAATAAGGTGGCTTCATCGTCGCTATTACATTAATCACAGATTACAAAGAAAACATAGCCTTTTTAATCCCGAAAAAAACGGTAACTACGCGGGTAAAACCGCGGGCACTGTTTGTTATCAATAAAAAATATGTTATACTAGCGGGACCCGCGTTTTTACTCGTAGTTCCCGTTCCTGTAAGTAGCCTATGTGCTATTCCAGATCATTCACCAATGTTACAAATTTCAGTCGTATGCATTCAGCCGTCCCGAGGTCCCGACGTGATTGAGCAACAAACGTTCAAATACCCAAACATCGAATAAGTACCCAAACTTTCGAATGTGTAATTTTAGCAGTATGTTGGTTTACCATATTTTTCTTGAAGTTGGTTCAAAAATCCCAGTTACAAATAAATGCGGAGAACCCCAAACACACCCTGAAACCCCTTTAAACAAATTAGCGGAAGTTTTGAACCGGTCCGTAAGTATGACTCACTGGGAAACTTTCCCTGTCATACTGTACCAATAGCAATAACTGCTGTCCGATGGAGTATATTTTCAAGTGCAGTACGAGTATGTCATCACACTACTAGGATCAACATAGAAAACATCGTGAGGAAACCTATGTTTCAGGAATCTTTTCGAGGTCATGCGTTATCCGCCAATCTGCACTGGGCAAGAGGACCACCGAGCTAGCGTGGTGGATAACGTCTTTGACTTTCTCTTTGAGAGAGCACGTACGCCTCGAGTGCCAGAAGTGGATTGTAAAGAACGAAATGAAGTGAGTGAACCGATGTAAAACAGCGGTACCCCTTTTTTGTAAGTTTCTTATTAAAACTGAAGAATCGCCGTTACTCCCTTAGGAATTCTGCATTTTATCGTAACGAAACGTGCTATTCCAGACATAATCTATTTCTATTTGAGTTTCAAATTGCAGCTTCAGTTTCCCCTTCAGTTTTTGCGTCGTGATTGAGCAACAAATATCCAAACTTTCATATTTATGAGTACGATTCGGTAAACTAGGCTAAGGGTTACTGCTAGTTTGAGCAACGGTAATCAAAGTATACCAACATCGTCTCTTTCTGTTTGGGTCATTGGCAATCCTGAATACAGTCACTGTAGGTATTGTAAAGTTACCATTTTGTCTTATGCTTGCTTGATGCTGTAGATGTCGACCATTCGTTATGTTTGTATGGCGAACGTACCTAAAATAAAATAAAAAAAATGTTAGCATGTAAGTATAAGCAATACGAGTTTCATCTATACATATAAAATAAACTCGTGTTAGTTACATAAGTAAACCATTTATAAGTCAAGAAAGACTGGGCCCATTTTTATGAGTTTTGTGTTTTCGTCTTAGTCCGGAATAGGGTACTATCTAGAAATCTACAACTATTCACAATAAATGATATTCACCACTAAAAAAAGAAGTGTGGCACTCGGGGACTGCCGCGGTAAAGGCATGTTGCATGCATTTTTATCAACATAAGCAACATAAGTGACATTTGTTTACCATAAAAAATATCACGGGAAATCCGTTAAGTTGGCAACACTGCTAAGAGCATTTAGTCTGTAAAGCTAATACAAATAAGATTCAAAGTCGAATGACCGAGTGGGGAGGACGGCGTTACGGTCTTCCATCCCTCTTTCTTGAGAACATAAGAAAGAGATGCACGATCACTAAAATTCGGTCCCCAGGCCCGCGATAAAAGCTTTGCAATAGCTTAAAATTATCAAAATATCAGTCTAGCCATCAAAATTATAAATCAAGGCCGGCTATATTAAGGGAGCAAACCAATAGAAGCAGGGCCGTTTTTCTAATGAATATAATTTTAAAACTTTTAAAATTGTTTTTTTATCCATAAACTCCACGAAGTCCATCAGCAACTTTTTTATAACAACTAAGTAAAAAATCGCAAATCACGATTAAACGTCAAATAAGTTAAATAACTCCGGTAACACTGGATCAACTGGATGGTAGCCAAATCACCCCTCGCAGAAAATCTGAAGGCTATCCCATAACTTATAATGAGATATTAAGTAAATCTGAACCAAAAAAAATCTAACCGACCTATTGTAGCTGGCTACGCCACTACCTATCCGACTTCCGGATTAGCGCCGGAGGCGCATGATCCGAGAGAATCTAGCCTAACTTAAAAACTGACATATTTGCGCTAAATAGCATACATGTGGTATCCACATGAAAAAGTTTATTTTTGTAGTGGTAGCACTCCTAGCAGAATCTGCCTGAGGAAGTACCACACCTTTGCCAGTTGTTCTACCGCCAAGCGGTAATGTGAAAACATTACTGTGTTTCGGTTTGAAGGGCAATGTTTCCAGGGAAATTACAGGGCTTAGAGATATAACATCTTAGATCTCTGGGTGATGAGCGCAGTGCAGTGCTAGGAAATGATTTGGACTCTTCATGTTCCAATAGCTGCGTGTCAATGTGCTGTTATGTGGCAGGCATGTTGCTTACCATCAGGCATATGCCCTACTCGTCTCATCACTCTTTATTAAAAAAAAAAAAAGAAATCGAGCTAATAAGCTCAGGAGCTAAAAATCTAACTATCTGACTCACACATACACATTGAGTGCGTGCGGGTTGTACACTCTTTCGAGTGCTATCGGAATGTGTGCAACCAAGCTCAAAGTATACATTTTATGCGACTTCCTTATTTTATACAAAACGACAAATCAAAACCAATGCATACGTATAAAAATGAATAAAAAGCCGATGTTACTTAAAAGAGCTTTTAAAATAAGCTGGCAGCGGCCCGCGGTTTACCCGCGGTTACTGTTACTTTTCCGTGATAATAAGTAGCCTATGTGTTTTTCCACATTATAATTTAGCTATTATAATCACGTCATAGCTAATTTTTATCACGAGAACACATCGGTAACTGCGCGTTTAAGCCCGCGGCTTGCTGCTAGTTCATCTAAGCTCTTCGGAGTAATTAATGAAAATGAAAACGTTTATTGTGCCAAACTAAAACAATCACAAGAACAAAATTAAAAATTTTGATTAACCCCCGACTACCTTAGATTTGTTATCTGTACAACATTCTACTAGTACTAGCCCTTTCGTTTGATACCCATATTGCGGTAGTAGTGAAAAAAATATATAATTCGCCATTTTGTGGTGGCAGCCATCTTGGATTTGAAATTTGTTATAGCGTATAGTACTCTGCTAGTCAAGCCCTTTCATTTGATACCCATATTGAGATAGGTTGTGAAGAAATATTTTGTCCGCCATTTTGTGGAGGCGGCCATTTTGAATCGATATTAACCAAACATAGCTAAGAACACTCGCACGGATATTAACTTTCAAATAAAAAAAACGCATCGAAATCGGCCCATCCGTTTGAGCTCTACGGTGCCACAGACAGACAGACAGACATCGACGTCGAACTTATAACACCCCTTTTTTTTTGTTTTGGTCGGGGGTTGATAAAATAAAAACACATGACAAAGGATATGCGACAAAATATAGTAGGTGGTACAGGTTTAGTATAGTGTGTTAGTGTGCACTGGACCCCACACACTAGTAGGGTGACCTGTGTTGTGGGAGTCCAGGCTCTTTCTATTACAATTATTTGACCTGGTATTAAAGAAAATAAAATGACGACAACGTTAACAATTTTTTAAATTAATGAGGGTAATCTATATATAAATGCTCATACACAGAATGAGTGAAAGAGATATCAGCGTACAACACAAGAATACGTCAGACATCTAAGTAACCACAAACATCCAATTAGAAAAACGTCTATTCCGGTTGTCTGGAAGAGATCGCTCTTATCGATCCGTACAGGCATGCCAACGTGATTTAACAACAAACATACATCCAAACTTTGACATTAATAATGTTAGTAGGATTAAATTGAAAGCGAAAAACGCGTACAAGTAAAAGCGCATGTAATTTGGCACGGGATTCGGTAATTAAGGGGCGTTTGGATTGTTCCAGTGACGGAACAATCCCTGGATTAGTGGTTCCGCGGTTTCCGCGGTCTGACTGGCAGTGGAATAATTAATCGTTCTTTATACATTTAATAATGTATTTCACGTTAAAGACAATAACAATCAAGCTTGACCAATGTTAAGCTATTTTAGTACGAAAATTAACGTTTAATTAGACAATTTTTTAATCGATCCACTAGTTGTTTCGGCAGTGTTACAAGGCCTCGGTCAACAGTAGTCCTAAAAAAAGAATTGGTTGTCTGTAAAATCGGTTGGTTTACGGATGATAGTTTAACGTGACAACGTCATAGCAAAACACTGATAGATGCGGCGGAAGCGTACAATGAGCGTAACGGGACATAACGTTGTCACGTCAAAAAGGCACATTGTCACAAGACCACAACGTTAAAAGTACTTAACGTTATTAGCGCAATTTGCCAAAAGCACATAATGTCAAAAAATTATAATTGAACGTTATGATTTACATTGCTATCATACAAATTAAACGACGCAAATACGACGCTTTCCCTATAGGCAAGCGATGGCCGTTCGTCCTGCTTGTACCGGTCATAAATCGACGTATGTCATTCAAGATATAGCAAAAAATGTGAACTCAACCACGACAGTCCAAATATTCAAAAACGAAGTCGTACCTGTACAGGTCAAAACGTACAAAATCCCTCACCGCAGATCGCCTGGACATGTACCGACGGCAGGTCACCTCGTCAGGCCTTCATCCAGCCACCGTGAAACTACGAGGCCTTTGATCTCCATGTTTATTTAGCCGCATACGGTAACCTTATGAAAGCTCGGACACATCAACGCAGCTATTTTCGGTGCCGTCCCGAAAATTTCTCGTATAATTATGTGCATTATTAGAGACGGGAATCGTGGGAAATGGCGATGATGTCTGGGCAGGCTAATTTCACATACTTACTCGTACAATTGACGTGTATTATATAATTTATATATAAAGGTCCATGTCTAACTTCATAAGCAGCTCTTAACTTTGTAACAGATGGACTCAAGGTCTATTCTCACAAGGGTACGTTTAAAGCCATGTTCCATAATAATTGGTGGAGGTCGCATTTGCATTTCATTTTTTGGGTTTTGTTACCATGTTTTTTTGTCATTAGAAGCTCTGTCTCTGTTTTCGACTTACAATTTTATTCTACTTTCAATTGTAATTCTGAAGAATCCATCATCACTTCATGAAGTGGGGATTTTAAGCCAACTTGATGATACAACCCTAATTACTTAACATTTTTTTATCCTTTATTTCTTATTTAGAAATTACAGGTTGTTGAAGTATTCTGTATAATCTGTAAATGCAAAAATTCGCACCTTCCTACTATAGACAAGTCTGTTATATCTATGCTCTTCTACTCCGTGGAGCATGTAATAATGGCGTGCTTATTATATTTCTGTTAAAGTAAAAAACAAGTAAAGTACATTAGTAGTATCCAAATTTGTTTACAACAAATTTGTTCTACAACACAGGTTATTTATTTCACGTACATACGTACACTCCGCGAGGCATAAGCTGAGCTTTGCATTTGTGTGAGTGTACATGGATAGTGTAGGTGTGACAACCGGCCTTAGGCGCGGCGCCATTCTGTCTCGCCGCGCTCCTGCCTGATTGGTGATCACTCACACTAATGCAAAGCTCAGCCTATACCTCGCGGACAAAATTTCAAGCTCCTGCCTGATTGGTGATCACTCACACTAATGCAAAGCTCAGCTTATACCTCGCGGAGTGTACATTAGATTCATTAAAAAAAGTGAGCGCACATTGCAAAAAAAAACGACACAAGTCGAAATGGAAATAATCTACTCATCAAACAAGTTGTTTAAAACTACTACCCACAAATCTATACGACAGGACCGATTTTGATGACTTCTTTTGTGTGTTCAATAAGATTTTTTTTCTGGTAGATAGCGCTGCGATCAGATTCAGAGTTTTTTTATTATAAAAAAAGTGGTTGGAAGCCGTATGTTAGATCCGCTATTTGCTCCCACAACTACTCATTGTTACTATACAGATCAAATGATCAGTTAAACAACATCACGTTATTTGCCCTGAACCAATCAAGGCTGTAACCATCCCCCAGTACTTAATTACCTCTCATCTTGTCCCAATTCAATCAGTACAATCCCCGAATCGCGCTGTTTACCGTTTCCCTATACGGCGGTCCCCGACCAATCAAGACATCTCGAAAGTTTACACAATATATCCAGCACTGAGAGAACACGAAGGAAACATAGGTAGATGAGAACGCATTAGAATAGACTCAATACTCAATCATTTTATTGCTATATTTATTGTATCTACATGCAATAGTTTTCTATAATGACCCTGATTAGGTGTGGCAATATAATTCGTGTCATGCGGAGCGGATCGACTTAGTCCATAATTGATTTATTATCAAGGTATTCTTACTACACGTAAGATTTTACAAGTAATGTGATTTTTAACGTTTTGATAAACTTTTTATGGACATTAGACAGAACATACTAGTGATTTAATTATTAGTAGGACTCACGTTTGATATAATCTGTGCAGTCCTACTCAAGTTTCGGCTGCATCCGGCGACCATTTTCAAGGCGCAATGTACGCGCGTGAACGCTTCCCTTTTGGCAATGCTTTTTGTCAGTCGCAGAAAAAGGTCGCCGCTTGCGGCTGAAACTCAAGTCTGGCTGGAACGGCTATATTAAACTTGAGTTACTCGTAATATAAATATATATGTGTAACAACTACGATAGTTAGCTAAAAAGCGGTAGGATCTTTCGCAGTCTGCCTAGGAAAGTATCACACGTTTCCCAATTAGTCTAGTACCATAATATCACAGTCTTCTGGTTTGGAAGGCAATCCAGATTATTCTTTTTCCCTGAAAATGGGGAGGGACTTCATAGTGTTTACAGTTTTGATATACACTATCGCCATCTAGTGAGTACTTTAGAACTATTTTTGTCTCGTCGGAAAACCCCTCATTGAATTCGGTTTATTTTTTTCAGAGAAAATACTTTATTTCAGTTGAAATTAAAGAGAATACCATACCATATCAATAACGGTTTCAGGTAGAGGTAGTGGTGTAATACATACATTACGCCCAAGTCATGTCTGCCCCAATCGTATGCGATGGTTAAATCTCGTGGGACGTAATAGGACTCCTTCGTAGATATACTAAGCTTATTTAGAGCCTGTATGTTTATTTGTAGTAAGCAAACTACATTGTGATCGCAAACAGACGAGATTAGCTCAGGCTCAGATCAAAGGGAATGTTGAAATTTACCTTCTACCTACCTTCTTACAATTGTTTGGATTTGGGAGTTGAAACTGATGTGGCAAAATAATCCGCTATAGGACAATTTTTTTACCCTGCCATCTTCCTAGATCCTGTGCCAATCAAGTCCAGATTTTACCCAGATTTTTAAATCCGATATCGTCGCCTAATCTTGTAGCTGAATGTCCTACGTTCCATTTACCTTGTCTTACCACGTGGCTAGACGCGATAATAACTGGTGCTGTTGAGTTAAGACGGAGAGTTAATAAAATATTACCATTACTAAAAAAGAAGAATGGATAACTCTTTCTTTGCTGGGTAAATTTTTCTAATATTTTCTACATTGTCAACATAATTATTAATTTTGGAGTAAGCTACATACAACTATACCTGTAGCTAACAACAAGTAGGCTTTAGAGTAAGTTATGCATTAGCTTCAGTTATAATTATACATATGTTTTAAACTCATGCACGACAGATATCCGTGATTTTGGTCCAAACGAAACGTTGAAATATGGGGAGCATTTACCATTTTGGAAGAAAACTCAGAATTAAATCCTAATATCTATCCACGAAGCAAAAGGCGTCGATACACGATTTTGACGCATGTGTATGGCTCCTGATTTGATACTTAGAAGAAAGCGGTCCGTCATACGACGCTTCTACAAGAATACATGTTCGCATTGGAACTCAAATAAAAAAAAACCTATACAAAATCTATGGTAAATGACAGAAAATATATTTATTTATTTACTTTCAAGGTTTACTGTGTTTTCGTTATTTTATATAACTTACGTGCAATAAAGTGTAGTTTATCCATCTACTTAGTGGAATAAAGAAAATTGTGTTCGAGTTTAAATCCATTAAACGTAAACCAACAGAATTGCACGGAAACAGCTCGTATTGTAACATCGTTAGGAACGAGAGATCTGTTTATTTGCTTGAAAGGTTTGTTAGTGGGCTTCCAATAGCTGGCTCGGCGTAAAAGCAAGCTAACCGGACTGAAATGGATATTGCGAACGATTAAAAACCGGCCAAGTGCGAGTGAGAACCCGCGCACGAAGGGTTCCGTACCATTAGCATACAAACGGCGAAAACCAGTTTGATTGTATAATAGCCCCCTTGGTTGTTAATTTTATTTTAATTAATTATACTTAAAGATACCATAAAACTAAACATTCTGTGAATAGTTAAAACGTCTAACTGTCGCTGTTATTAGTATCGAGCACGAAACAGTAATAAAAAGTTTGTTGTATGGAAGCCCCCTGAAGTTTTTATTTTTAGTACTTGTTGTTATAGCGGCAATATAAATACGTCATTTGTGAAAATTTCATCTGTCTAGCTATCACCGTTCTTGAGATACAGCCTGGAGACAGACGGACGAACGGAGGGACGGACAGCGAAGTCTCATTAATCGGGTCCCGTTTTTACCCTTTAGGTATGGAACCGTAATAACCCGGCACCGTCAACAAGCAATCAGAGGCGCCACCGTGTTTTATTATTCTGATTTTCAGGAGATTGCTAAATACTAAGTAAATAAACAACCAAATACAACATTACGTCTTCCTATGCTCCATTTTTTCTTTCCATCCTGGCCTGGAAGAGATCAACCTAGTAGAGATAAGGTTTCCCAATTGATACTTTATTTTTCAGGTTTTACAATTTTTTACATGTTATTCTCAATTATTATCATAGAGCACAAGCGAAAGCGGGACGGAAAGCTATTTCGAGTATAAGAAGAAATTATTATGTTCTGGTGGAGAGAATGTTCCATTTCAGAATCGTAAGATCATCGGCGTTTTGGTTAGAATCCCGCATGCACTACAGTGCATTTGTCCGACTGCAAGATGTACGAGTTAAACGTCACGACTGTGTTGAACGGTGATAGAAAACATCGTGAGGAAACCGGTATGTTCCAAGAACCTACCGAGGTCATGCGTCATCCACCAACCCTCATTGGGTCAGCGTGGTGGATTACAGTAATGACTCTCTCCTTGCAAGAGAAAGCCCAGAGTCCCAGTGAAAACATTTAGTGAGCTGCTTAAATGCAATTTTCAGTTAATGCCTTTGAGTAAATATTTCAAATACTCGTACATCAGTAAGTCGCCATTGCAAGTGAAAGCAGCATACACTTTCAATAATCCAATATGGAACCTCGATTCCGTAAATGCAAAAAGCCTAAATGCAAATGCTTGGTCATGACTGACCCAGTTTAAAAATACCAGCAGTTAAAAGATAACTATTAGTATGATAAAATAATGAATACACTCAAATCAGGGCACATAATTTCGTTACGACTAATATATAATTTCGAATTATATTTTCAAATCACTTTACGTACTGTGAAATTTAAACATGTAACATTTAATGAATGATCTTAAAATTAATTCAATTATTTTATGTACTCGTAATTCAGTTTGTTGGCTTAAATTGAATGCGCATGATGTCTCTATCTATAATTATTGTGCCACTGAGACCTATACCTATTTAATGTTCTTACTTCTTCAATACACAATATTGGTGAACTAAATAAATACATTGGATAGTTATGATACTGAAAGTTGGATTAACCGGCCTGGACCACATGACCGGGGTGTCATGTCCCTCCCCCCATATCCTATACGAAGTCCCCATGTCCCGTGGCCCCATGGTCCCGAGTTTACCCGAAGATTTCTTTCATTTACGAGTGTGACGCTTGAGCTCCATTCACAGCCCACGGAAAATCTGTGTGTGGTGCGCCAAGTGAGTTTTTTACTTCAAAATAACTGATAGACCTGTAACTGCCTGGTGCCGTTACTAGTCTTGGAGACAAGTAATAAAGGAATAGGTTCCATATTGAATTTTGCATTATGAATCAAACGGCACAAAATAGCGTTTACCTCAACTTCAAATGCTTTAGATTACCTGTCCGCTGCACTTTCAATATCTCGCGTTCAAAAGCCCGCGTTCAAAGCATGACCTGATTTCAATATTCAACTGCGCCGTATGCATCTGACGTGGTCATAATACTTGAACGGGTATCGCGTTTTGAGGCTTTTAGTGCAGTGGGAGTTGTTTCGCTACGTATTTTTTGAAGTGAAAACTTATTTTTCCACGTTGAGTACGTTTTGTTAGAGGGAAATCTTATAAGTTTGTAGATAGAGAAAGTAAATAGATAAATTTATTTCCTTAGATAGAGAATAAGTAAATAGATCAGGTTTTTCCGCACGGTTCCTCTGTACCAATCGTAAGCAAGATGACGTGCATGCTTGCTATGGCAACATGTGCCGCGACAAAAGTATGACATTTCCACAAGAGCGACAAGGCAAGAGCGATCAGACCCGTGCTTTCGGTGTAAAACGTTTGTTCCAACTCTATACGTAGTATATGTATACTCTTTGGTGTCACAGATAATAATAAGTACCTGGGTGACCGATCTTTGCTCGGCTTTAACACTGAATATACTCAGATACGAATTAAATGCGTTGATAATCCCAGTAATATATTTTCTTAAAAAGAAGAAACTTGAAAAAGTAGAGGAACCGTCTGGATTTGAACCCTGCAGGTCTACTATGAAGTCCGATAAACGATATATCGGCCGAAGTTATGGACGTTTCATACCACTAAACACAATCGGTCGGTTGATCTGATCGGGTGTTTCGTTCATACCGACCGACGCTGATTTGACAGTTTTTGTGTCACCAACCGACTGATTGGGTTTCGTGGTACCATAAAACGTCCATAACTTCGGCCGATATATCGTTTATCGGACTTCGTAGTAGACCTGTAGGTCTAGTTTCGTGACCATCCAATTTCCCGCCTGAGCTACTATACTGTTGCACAACGGTGCGAAATTTACCTTCGCATTCTAATGTTAATGTTAAACCCCCAACCCTTTCTCCGTAATAAAAAGTAACCTATGTATATATCTCGGGGTCTAGTCTATCTGTGTACCAAATTTCATCAAAATCGGCTCACTGGTTTAGACGGTAAATCGTAACAGACAGACAGAGTTACTTTTTATAATATTAGTAAGGATTGCTCGTTTAAAGGTATAACATACCAACCTAATGTAACGTCGGAGCGGTGGCGGAGCAACGAAGCGGGATGTGCGTTTAGACGCTTTTTAGAAGGGTGAAATCTTGCGCGTCATCGACAGGCGTAAATACAGATGACGAATTCAGCGACATCAGTATTGTTAATAAGTTACTTGTTATCATTTCTTTTTGCAGTCCTTGTGCTTTTTAGTGACGTAACGAGTAGGACATGTGCCAGGGAAGCAAAATCCTTGCCTATAACAGTACAGTGATACGCACCTTTCGGAACAGGAAGAGTCCAAGTCACTACTTAGCACTCCACTGCGCTGGTCACCCAGAGCTTTACGATGTTTCATCTCTATGCCCTGTAATTTCACTGAAAACATTGCTCTTTAAACTGGAACACAGTGATGTTTTCACATTACTGCTCGGCCGAAGACTAACTAGTAAAAGTGTGGTTTTACACAAGCAAAGTAAAGGCTCTTAGGAACGCCTACCATGAAATGTTCGAGTGCCGAACAGCATGACAGAAATAAGGCTATGTGGTATTAGATCACAGAGACCAGTAGCATACTCGCCAAAATATGATTGATTTTACTGGTTTATTTCGCCTCTGCAACTAAATCTAACAAATGGGAGTTACCTTTTGTTTTTGGTAAATAAAAAACCTGTTTATATTTCTAATTAAACTTTCATTTTACAAAGTTTCTGACAAGGTGTAATTACCCCAAAAATTAGGTCCCTGAAAAGCAATCCGACACCTTGTGAAGTAACTTGGCGAGTTCTTTTTTTCGTGTTAAATTTAATTAGTTTAGTCGTCATAGCGTTCGAGACGATGAAATTTCTTAATTTGCTTTTTACGATAACGTTTTGGGAGAAAGTTTTTAATTAAATGCTTTGACGCACCTTACAGGGTTATTCAGTACGAGTGTACTGAGCCGTAAAAGAATGTACTTTACTCGGGGTTACGAACAAAATTTACAAAACAATCCTCCTCCAAGTACTCCTGAAAAAATCCGCTGTTCCATATAAAAGAACACTATTTTACACGATGCAAGTACATAACTTATTTATTATTATTGATTTTTAATTTTGTGTGCCACTATGACCGTTATTATTCACGACGAACATGTAGTGAAGTACCACGCCTGGGGAAGTACCCCACCTTTGCCAGTAATTCTACCGCCAAACAGTAACGTGAAAACATTACTGTGTTCCGGGTTGATGGGCAATGTTTCCAGAGAAATTACAGGGCTTAGAGATATAACATCTTAGATCTCTGGGTGATGAGTGCAGTGCTAGGTAATGATTTGGACTCTTCATGTTTCAATAGCTGCGTGTCACTGTGCTGTTATGTGGCAGACATGTTACTTACTTTGTGATAAGAACGTCTAGGCTATGGAATACGTTGCCTGAGTGGGTTTTCCCCGATGATTACAATCTTTGTGTCTTCAAATCGAGAGTGAATCGGTTATTTCTAGGTAAACACGCTCCATCGTAGACCGCATTGTCGTTTAACATCAGGCGAGATGGCGGTCAAGTGTAAGCCTATAAAAAGTTAAAAAAAAAAAATACTTACCATTAGGCACATGTCCTGCTCGTCTCGTCACTTATTATTAAAAAAAAAATGATTTGTCTAACAGAGTTAATGTCGCGAATTTTTGTCTTGTATGCTAAACGACGACTTTTATTTGATAACTAGCTGAACCCGCTACTTCGTTCGCGTAAGCAGATGTTACTGACTTATGCATTAGTTGTAAGTATCGTAGGTACGTCAAAATGTTTGAATAAGTAGTCATTGCAAAACCGAGTGAATTGGTTTTTCCACACAAAAATTTATTTAATTTTATCATCTTTATTTTTCTTTTTTTAAACAAAATCAAATATACTTACTTAGTAAGGTTTCGTAGAATCGAAGATAGACGCAAGTGTCAAGTTTGTAGGATATTTATAGGATACATTATGAAAAGTCTGAAGCTGATGTGCATGATCTGATACCTACTTATCTCTTTTTATATCCGCAAGCTGTTTTCTGGCTGTTAGTCGCGACTTCGCACGCCTAAAATTTTGAATGAAGCCTGTGTGGAATCAAAATGATTAAAATTTTGAGTTTTAATGTTACTCAAGCAAGTTGAACCCGTACATCTAAGCCAAGTCTTAGTGAAATGTTAATCTATGAATTGAATTGTAACACAGAAAAATAATCAAAGAACGAAAAAATCCAAATTCGGCATCAAAATCCTTTTAGCAGCAAAAAACTCATTAGTACAATTTAGAATACCAGTAACGCCATGTAACGACCCCCCTAAGGAAAACTATTTCTGCCTTGTTATTAACTAATTTGAAGTTCATTTAAATTTTATTTTGACCGCACCTAACTTGTAACTATAATCGCTTTAACGTCTACTACTTAATTTAGTTTGGCCAATGATCATCTAGTAGTAGGACTCTACGTATGTGAACCGTTGTTGTAACTCAGACAGATTTGAAATGAACCTTTGATCTACCTCTAAAAATATGACTTTAATCTAACGATTCTAAGAATTCTAACTTAACAATATTTGAATAAGAATTAACTTTGATTGACACAGTAAATATTTTTTTAGGTGACTTAAGTAAATTTATGTAAATATTCTCGCCTGCATTATTAAATTATAGTTTTATTAGCGTATGACGTAATAGTAATTTTTGTCATGTTTAATTTCTAAAATAGCAAGACAGAGCTCGTCAATGAAGCTATGTAACCATAGTGTATAATCGCAATGTAATAAGTTATAGTATATGATTTGTACTTGGTGTCATATTAGATATTATGCTTTAGATAGTAGGTATGAAAACAGTTTGGCTTTAATAGTTTACGACGTAATAGTGTTTTGTCATGATTCGTATCTATAATAGCAAGTTTTGTAGAGAGAGAACTTCCTAGCGTTCTATGGATTCACCGTGCGAGTGCCGGGTCCATCGCGTGGAGGGAGAGAAACCCCAGTAGCGCCTGAGACTTGTGACACGGGAGTAGGTTTAAGGGATCCCTTTCCGAAATTTCAACACTCACCTTCACCTCCCGTGTTTCTCTCCTGCCAAATTAAGCTATTTAAGGAAGTGGAGAATTTATTCACGGTTGTGAGGAGTTTACATTTCCTATTGCAAGTCTATAGTTGACGTCAGAGTCATGTAGTCAGTCGTTGGAGTCACATAGAACTTTACTGTTTCGATTGACAGCATTGGAATATTATTTCGGGAATAACAGAATGTTTACTAGTTTTACAATAATTAGTCAATATGTTAGATATGCCTTATAGGTCAAGTTTCCAATGTAACTTTGATAGTTTAGCTTCTACCGAGCTATTAATTTCGATGCAGATATGTCAGATCTTCCTTTGTATATGTGGGAAGACTAACTAGGGTGCAACCGACCCAATCAGATAATTTCAGGACATAACTTATGTCTTCGATCCCATTTCAGCTAGATCTGTGGACTGCATAACACGTGTATGACTTTAAAGGAATGTCCATAAATTAGCAGACTTCTGCATAAGGTTAAGTAATATTTAAGTTGAAGTCACATTGAAGCCCTAACACAGAGGCTTATCAAACAATATTATGTTTTAAACTGCTTGATTGAATTTGCAAATGTATTTGTTATCCCGTAAATAAGGTTTATATCATATTTATGATGTAATTAATGTACAATTTCTAGGTTTGTAAATAAATACCTAGGTGATTATTAGATAGTTTCCAAGATTTAAAATGTGATCTTTGTAAATATTGGTATTCAGGAAACTTTGTTAAATTCCTGATCCCGTTATGTACGTCGTGATGTATATTTTCGCTCAAATAAAGTGGTGTTTTATTGTTTTATTATTATTTGTGCAGATTACCAAAACTAGATCACGGCTCTTACACAGATTTAGGAATTTAGTTTTTTTTTAAAGATTGTAAATGTATTGTGTAAGTGGAAATTGTTATAAAACTCAATTAAAGTCTAGTCAACGACCAGTTTATGTTATTCTCCAACTATTTGTTCATTAATAACCTGAAACAAAGGATTAATAGATTCCCTATGTTCCGTTGATCAGATACGTTACATACTAGACGTATTAGGTTCAACGTAACGACTATACCTAGAATGAAACCCATCCTAGCCTACATGGCCTAACAGCTAAGAGATACATACCTAATTGCAAGAGATTCGCGGATCTCAATTTAAAATCTAAATCTAACAAAAGGTTTATTTTATCCAAGTGTCGTGGCATAAAGTGCAAAACCCTTGCTAACATTGAATCACTAAATTTACCTAACAGTTGATCAGACTGACAAATCCTATGATCCCTGACAAACCCTACGGGCAGGCTTCCATTCTAAATGTCGGGGAACCAGAACCAGCTTCTAACACAAAGCCAATCCTTTTTTGGAATCGAACAGAAGCCAACCAATCCTAACGTAAGACATGTCCGGCCAATGAATCATTGAACTGGTCTAGCAAGCTTACAGCCTGACTAACCCGCGAAAATTGAGGTCATCTAGGGTTCAATAATCCAGAAATCGGACACGGAGGCATTTGTCGATCCCATAAAATGGGCAAAATCGACCTCAGGCCGCCTCAGAAACCCTGAGTAAGTATTTGTCCCTACATGAGGTAGGCGTGAAGCGCGCTACCCTATCATAACCATGTATGATATGTTTGTTCAGTAGTCCATATCCCCAAGAACAAAACTACCCCAAATTTAAATTTAACACTCAAATAGTTTGAAATCGTAAGACACCAAGGTTCACTCCCCACAATCGGCTACATTCAAAACCAAATCACGTGGAGTACCGGTTTAATCCGACTTCAAAATGAGCTAACGTTCCTTTGCATTAAAAACATAGCAATATCTTCACTGCGAAGTATACGTTAGTACAAAGTCCAAAAAACCCACAATTTAAAAAAATTTACAATTTACATGGACTACGTCACCAAAATTCACGAAACCGAAATGAGTCCTTACTCTCGGAGAGCTCAGGAACTAATGCCGCGAGCTCCCGTTCTACTGCAATATATAGTGGTCTAGCTATTAAGCTCCGCCCCTTTGGATTTCGCGGACGTTCTGTGCTTTCCTGACGTTTTGTGTCTCGATGACCAAATGGAATTCGTCGACGAAACCTGCTTTCCTGACGTTTTGTGTCTCGTTGACCAAATGTGTTTCGACGACGATTCCTGCTTTCCTGACGGTTTGTGTTTCGTTGACCAAATGTGTTTCGATGACGATATGTGCTTCGTTGACCAAATTAATTTCGTGAACGTTCCGCCATTTTCGTCTCGTTGGAAGTTTTTTGAGGTTAAAATGATGATTCCTCTGAACTTAATCATTAGCATAAAATTTTATTATTTTCCCCTTCACTAATTTTGTAAATTCAAGATAATTCCTCTGTCAACGTCAATAATGTAGAATATGTAACTTTCAAGGTGTGAATTTTTCGTGAATTTCTAACATCGTAGTTAGGTATTTGGAAACCGCTCTTGAAAGATATATTCGGTCTCTTAAATTATTCAACGCAAAAGTGTAATTTGTCCGTGTTTGAGGTTAGGTAATCTAACCGTGAAATCTTTCGCACAAGAAAGCAGCCTTTTCCCCGTGAAAGTTCAATATCTCATATCTCAATTATGAAGTTCAATACCTCATATCTCAATTATGAAGTGATTTTACAAGGTATGTTCTCCATGTATTCTGTAATATACATAACAATGAATGATTAGAGTCTTTAGTTCTGTGGGAAGAATAATTCATATATTATTATAGTACTTAATGCTAAATGTTCCCAATCAAGTAAATTATGTGAAACTGATTGAAATGCAAAACCACCACTCTAGGTATTTCTCTCTATGTAATCAATCCCATTACACACATAGCAGTGAGAGAACATAAGTGTATTTTTAGTTCAGAGAGAGAGCAATTCATATAATTAAAATAGTACTTAGCATTGAATGTTCTCAATCGAATATATATAAGAGGCATCAATTACAGCTCTTTGAACTATTATTGAAGTCCAGTTGCACATTTAATGGTCTCAATTATAACTACCCTGCCCTTTCATTTGTCTGTATGTTCTATAAAGTAATAAATGTAACTTTGTTGGTTTATTTCTTTTCCTCAGACTACAACTGATGCTCTATGAAGGAACCAGAGTGATGGCTCCTGCATTCCCAATTTACTTCAACATGGAACAAATCCACCTCTCTATTGGAATTATCACCGATGCTGACATTTACCTAAATACTCTCAATTCAAGGTGTAAATGTAATCTTCTAAGGTATGTTCCCTATTGATTAAATTATTGGTAGATGTATTCAATATCAAGATTTTATTACAATGAAATATATTTAGCCGATTAACCAATAATCAATAACCAATGCAATTAAACATTAGTAAATCACACTTTATTACTAAATACATAGTATCATTGAAATATTTGGAGATTGTTGACGGGTTAGCGCAGCTGAGCCGTTACAGCGACCCCCAAAAATTACATAGCTTCAGAATATTTAATTAGCGAAGTAATTTTTCCTAAAATTTTAAATAAAGTTCCAAATATTTCTATCCTATTGTGCAATAAATCTGTCAAAATCCAATGTTCAACAATAAGGAATGTGGTAGAGTTAATGTTTCCTATTACAATAAGAAAGTGTGTTTTTATACCAACTAGAAACAAAACATCCTGGAACATCAGACGTTAAGTTCGTTGTTTAATCACCATAAAGACATTTTACTCATTAGCAGTTCCTTCTTAAAATTCGGCAGGGAATTTGGTTTGTGAGGCCAAATCTGCAGATGGCAAATAGATAGAGTTCTCTAGTAAGAGTCAACCTTTCACAATTACCGAGGTACTCTTCTAATCCTTGCAAATTAAAAGAAAAGACCTATAGCTGAAAAGTCTTATGCCTGTATGTCTCATAATCACCACAAAAAATCAAATGCTCCAATAAGTTTGCTTAGATTTGGAGAATGTAAAGTGTAAATCTTAGAGTTGGCTGCATGTAGAGTAAATAACTTCCCAAAGTCGATTCAAAATCGAATCTCGCTGAGTTCAGCATTCTAACCTAACACCTGATTACTTCGGGAATTTATTTTGTATAAGTGTTTTGTTGACCCTTAAACCCTGACAGATCTGTCTGATATCCAAGTAGTGTTAACGCTCCAAGTCCCTTTATTGTTTTTTTTTTTTTCATTCTTCCTTCGCATACCCTCCTTACATCGAAACACGCGTGACTTGATTCGGAAACACTCTCACAGATATGAGACAAAGAAAGTTTGCACTTTATCTTTGTTCCTAAGATTCCTAAGATTGCATACATATAAAACTCTAAAACTCCGCTTCTATACGTCCCCAATAAAATGAAATGTATAACCTGTTTTACCAGATTCTAACTAATAAATGAAACTAATTTACCATTTCCAAAATAATTTTTATTTGTACCTTTACCTTTTACCGAATACGTTTTCAAGACCAACCATACCAGACCTGTTACCTCTGTTACCTCATTTTTTCTAGAAAAACTACTTGATTTGGTTAAATAAAACAACTACAAATTCTTTTTTTTTTTTTTATAGAACGTCGTTAAAGTGCATTGATCAATAAAAAACTTGTTTTTTTTTTTTTTTTCATTTTAATGTGTATTCTAAATCACCCATCATTACAAAAATTTCAAAAGGTTATTAAATTTCAAAAGGTTATTAAAAAAAATATAGTGAAAAATAAAAGATATTCTTGCTAGAAAATTTATTTTCAAAGATAATCAGTTTGATTTCTAAATAACATAATTGTTGTCATCATTAAAACTAAAGTACACATCAAGTTTGTCGAATTTCCATCGCTGTCTTATTTCCAATGGTTGACCCTTCATTCCATTGTTTTAACGATCTAGTTATTTTCCTTGGTTTTCCACGTTTTTTCTGAAAGGATCTAAATAAGACTAAACTGAAAATAGAAAACTGTTAATCATTAATTCTTAAAATATCAAAATTTTCAAACGAATATTAGAAAAGAAAAAGTAAATAATAAGTATGTTTTATTGTTGTGACACCTTGTACAAATTCTATGAAATTTAAACTGTAGAAATCTTATTCCGCGTTATTCCAATTCATTCATAACTAACTCTGTCTTGCATTTTGCCATTAACATAAAATTTTAGGACTCTAATGAAATTAAGAATTAATTTATGTCCTTAAATCTAAGTATCTGTCTAATCCTATCGATTTCTCTAATATTCAATAATATGTCTATTTGAACAAGTTTTTTTTTTTTCCAAAATATTAGATTACTATATTTACATATTCCTAACTGTTAAAGAATTATACAATCTGAACTCTAAACATTCATTAAATATGGCCTAATTTATGACTTTTACCTATTATGATTTTATCTAATATATCTATAAATTATATCTATACTCAGTATATGAGATTAGTGTTCTGACCCTACTTTGCCCATATTACATAATACATAGCCTACAGCAATCAGTGATCACGTACTTATTCAACAGTGAAAGAATTTTACAAATCGGTCCAGTGGTTTCCGAAATAATAGCAATTAACTTGTAAACAAAACGCAAAATTATTAGTATAGATTTGTATGTACTATAAAATTATAAGGTTATACATACGTATGATAAAGATGTACCAATGAAATTCCGTTGATTTTCGCAAAACTTGTATTAAATCGTAAAATGTTAGGTCATAATTTCAAGTTAAGCTTTAATAGCGTGTGTTAGGAGCGTACAACGCCATCTAGTTCCTAATTTTGTAACTAGAAATGCATCAATTTGAACTGGACTTCTGTTTTCTAACTTTTGTTTTCCAAATTAAAATCTAAAGCTTTATGAATAGTGATAAATCGAAATCACATACTATAATTATTTTGTACGTGGTAAAAATACATATATTATTTGTTTTCCTGCCCTATGTATTATAAGTGTTTGCAATGTTTTTAGCGGGAACTTCGTTCTAACGAAACCTACTCGACCGTGCCTTTACAGTCATGGACGTCCCTATTAATTTTCGTTTTTAATTTTAAGCCGCTGCTGGCCTAGTGAAATTGTATGAACTGGTTATTATTCTGGAATTTCTTTTAAAACTTACAAATACTGAAATAATCCGAGTATATGTACAATTTTAATTAATTTATTTCCTATTCAGTTTTGAAATTGACACAAAGTACTATTTATTCTGTCACTGACATATCAATTTCCCGTAGACAAGATTTTTTTATTTTCAATCCTACAATTTATGTTGATATTGCCACATTATCGTAATTTTAGTTCGAAATTTTAATTCAAAGCTACGAGATTCCTTTACTACTAATAAAATGTATCAATGATTTGAATAATTTACTTATTACAGTTTCTTAGAAGTATGACAAATTATTATATTTTACTTCCCGTGCCTATATGACAGACATAATCATGTTATATTTTTATGCATATGTGTTAGTAAGTATGTTTATTTTAGTGACAATTATTGAGTCGTAATGATTCTATGTAAGTTAACCAATTTTAGAATAAGAACGTCTATCTTTCTCGTTTATAACGTGCTTATTATACTAATAATACCACTTTACCTTGTACCATTATAGATTTACTATGATGTATCTGCTATTTACATAATTAAGTATCTATCTTTTAAGTAATTACATATTCATCCTCAGAAAGTAGTACTTATTTTTGAAAACTCGTAAGAGTAGATCATTTTAAAATCATCAATTACTGGTATCATCGGTTCATTACGTCACTAGCAAATAGCAAATAGAAGATTTATTTTTCTCGCCGGTTCGTAATTTGAAATGCGTATTCTAAATTTACTTATTTTACAGTGTTTTATGTACTTTATTTACTTTTTAAAACCCTGCAATAATTAATAGAAGTTGTGTGTTTACGTCACCTTAAATTTCCACGTTATTGTTTTGTTAAACGTCTAAATGATTACAAGAAGAAACGTGATACTGATAACGGTTGCGTGCACCTATGCTTCTGTGACGACTTATTTACGAAATTCTAACTAACATGACAACGTAATTATCTAAAAGGTAAGCCAATACATTGTATTACACTATCCTATGCTTAACAGTTTGATGATAACCTAAATTTACAACCCGAAGTAATAATTGTTTCGTATTCAGTCGGCCATTTTGTGATCATGTATTTAAATACCATTCTATATATTTGTTCGACAATTGTTCGCCTGCCAATTCTGCATTCTATTCCATGTCTAACAAGAAATTCTAACAAGACGTTGATACATATGTATTATAATTTGACTGATGACTCGGCGACGATTGGATCGTTTAGGAAGTTACGGGGTTTCAGCTCTTGTAAAGTGAAGTAACCTCTTTGTAATAGTATATTACAATTATTCTAAATGTAAATATTAATCTTACAGATTTTGCTATCTTAACGAATGCACTACTCTGGAGACAAACCGTGGATAAACTTAAACCAAGGAACAAAAGGAAATCGCCAAGAAATGATTAGCCAGCCTAAAGTGAGATAGAGGTGATGATACTAACCTGTCAGCTTGCTGACTGAGCCAAAGCTGTCACAAAAGTAAGTGATTCAATTCATTGTAACTAAACTCATATTGATTATCTCTGTCAAACTTTTCCTAAAAAAGATGGGTTGCTATTCACAAGCAAATGAAATAGTATCTACTACTATAGTTGTACACAGTTTTTAACCGGATAAATGATTTTGATTCTGAACACTTGACCTTGTAATATGACCATTCTAAATCTAATTCACTATCTCATATTATACATATCTTTTGATTTTGCTATACACGGCTAATTATGTAGTATAATTATCTAATCTGTTATGGTCACCGTTGTAAATTTGGTTAGATTAATATTTGTGTTTATCACTATGTGTAATATGTTCATATACCTATATTTGCAAAGTGAACACAATCACATTAATGCGTATTTCTAACTATCCGATACTGAAAAACAAAGTTAATTTTGTCTCTTTCGGCCGATTTTGGCCGAAACCGAAACTCAAACTTTTGCCCTGAAACCGAAACTTAAGATAGTTTATAATATTAATCTGTTATGGTCACAATTTGGCTAAAATAAGTTGACAATAGATTGAATAGTACCAATCATTAGTGTAACTTATACTGAAGTACTGTATGCCCTGATGTCAAAAAAATAGATAGATATAGTACCTATAGTGTATCTGAGTATGTATGTATGTCAAAATAGATAGATATTTGTTTGTTAATTTATGTATAAATTATCACAACAGCGGATGTATTTGAACTAATATAAATTTAAGTTTATTTGTACATAAAATGTAAGCGAGTAATTGTTTACAATTGAACAGTAATGAGTATAAATGATAGACCCTAATTTAAAAGGTTCATAGGCTACCATGTATTCCAAAGATTTGAAAATTATGAGTAGGTTAATCATAGCCATGTTTACTAAAGTCTGTAAATATAAATTAAATTGAGCCTATTATCAAGTAAAATGCATGAAAAATCTTACTTAAAACTGTACATAATTTTATACCTATTATTTTTCAGAGTATGCGAGCTACTTCACGATGGAAATTAAAAGCCGAGATACAGCAGTGGTTGTTCCTGCCTGTTCCTAGATATATGTCAACCTTGTTCTATCATCAAGATAACGGTAATTAAAAATCTTATTCTCATATCTAAATTTAACAATACATAAATCTGGTAATAAACAATGCGCTTGCCTATAATAGTGTCATACAGCTATTAGAATATGAAGAATCAAGTTTGTTACCTAGCACTGCACTGTACTTGTCACCGGAGATAAACTACTTATGGATTGTATCCTAAAATTAGTAGTAATTAGTACTGTTCTGTATGGTCCTGTGTTTGGTTTATGATGTAATGTTTGAGAGTGTGTGTTATAACCTATGTGCTATGAACTAATTCCAAACTTTTACTATGCCCATGCTTACTGTAGCTGGCAGTTTGATTTCCCTAATGGCTGAGTTGTTAAAAGTTTGCCTGTGAGTTTAAGATTGTGGGATCTGTTCCCATGCATGACTATTATTATAAATCTAAGACATTTTAATTGATCTAATGGCACAGCTGATAATAAGTTTGCTCATGAATCCTAGATTGTGAGTTTGATTCCTGTGCATGACAATTATTATGAATTTATTTATTTGAATAATTGTTTGGTCTAAGACTGTTTAATTGACCTAATGGCACAGTTGATAATAAGTTTGCTCATGAATCCTAGATTGTGAGTTTGATTCCTGTGCATGACAATTATTATGAATTTATTTATTTGAATAATTGTTTGGTCTAAGACTGTTTAATTGACCTAATGGCACAGTTGATAATAAGTTTGCTCAAGAATCCTAGATTGTAAGTTTGATTCCCATACATGACAATCATTATGAATTTATTTATTTGAATAATTGCTTGATCTGAGACAGTTTAATTGGCCTAATGGCACAGTTGATAACAGTTGATAATTGTAAGTTTGCTCAAGAATCCTTAGATTGAATAAGTTTGATTCCAGTTTAATTGACCTAATGGCACAGTCATTATGCTCAAGAATCCTAGATTGTAAGTTTGATTCCCATACATGACAATCATTATGAATTTATTTATTTGAAAAATTGCTTGATCTCAGACAGTTTAATTGACCTAATGGCACAGTTGATAATAAGTTTGTTCATGAATCCTAGATTGTGAGTTTGATTCACATAAATGACAACTTATTATTATTTTTATTTTATTTTTGTAAATTGTTTGTGAAGTATCAGAGTACCTCCCAATATTATGAGTAATTAATGATAATAATTTGAACTAAATAACTCTAACATGGTATAACCATTTCATTGATTGAGTCTACCTATGTCATTAGTGATAAAGATATTTTTTTTCACTATTTTCCATTCTTATCTTAAAACAGTAACTAATCCTTCATTTCACGCATTTTTCAGATATGGTGGACCCTGAATGAACTGGACATCATGCAGACTCCTGGCAGAATTTCAAACATGAAGACCCAGACTGAAATTACTATAACTTAACATAGATTTAAGTTTCCTACATGTCAGTTAGCATAATTCCTACATGATAATTGGACAACAAGGCTTTTAGTCAAGATAGTATGGTATATATTGAGCTTAATTCCAATGGATATTTTGAATTGATACTTCTAAATTAATACTTTTTAAAGCTAAATAGACTTCTTCTAACTAATCATGATTACTGAACTCTTATATTTTTTTTTTTATTTTGTAATGATACTCAATACTGATATCTATACATCCTCGACCCCCAACTTTACTTATTTACTTTTGGTTTTATTTTAGAAGCTAGGTGATAAAGGTTCATCCCAAATCTATACATATTCGCATACATACACGGCAACAAATTGTCCATATACATGGACATGGTTACTTATATACCTATATAAAATTAGTAGTTAAAAGCTAAAATCTAAAGTTCTTTTTAATCCTGGTTTGCGGCACATAATTGTAACGACCCCCCCCTAAGGAAAATATTTCTTTGCCTTCTTTAAATAATTAATTTGAACTACATTTTAATTTCTTTTTAACGCACCTAAACTTGTAACTATAATCGCTTTAACGTCTACTACTTAATTTAGTTTGGCCAATGATCATCTAGTAGTAGGACTCTACGTATGTGAACCGTTGTTGTAACTCAGACAGATTTGAAATGAACCTTTGATCTACCTCTAAAAATATGAATTTAATCTAATGATTCTAAGAATTCTAACTTAACAATATTTGAATAAGAATTAACTTTGATTGACACAGTAAATATTTTTTTTGAGGTGACTTAAGTAAATTTATGTAAATATTCTCGCCTGCATCATTAGATTATAGTTTTATTAGCGCAAGATGTAATAGTAATTTTTTGTCATGTTTAATTTCTAAAATAGCAAGACAGAGCTCGTCAATGAAACTATGTAACCATAGTGTATAATCGCAATATAATAAATTATAGTATATGATTTGTACTTGGTGTCATATTAGATATTATGCTTTAGATAGTAGGTATGAAAACAGTTTGGCTTTAATAGTTTACGACGTAATAGTGTTTTGTGATGATTCGTATCTATAATGGCAAGTTTTGTAGAGAGAGAACTTCCTAGCGTTCTATGGAGTCACCGTGCGAGTGCCGGGTCCATCGCGTGGGAGGGAGAGAAACCCCGAGTAGCGCCCGAGACTTGTGACACGGGAGTAGGTTTAAGGGATCCCTTTCCGAAATTTCAACACTCACCTTCACCTCCCGTGTTTCTCTCCTGCCAAATTAAGCTATTTAAGGAAGTGGAGAATTTATTCACGGTTGTGAGGAGTTTACATTTCCTATTGCAAGTCTATAGTTGACGTCAGAGTCATGTAGTCAGTCGTTGGAGTCACATATAACTTTACTGTTTCGATTGACAGCATTGGAATATTATTTCGGGAATAACAGAATGTTTACTAGTTTTACAATAATTAGTCAATATGTTAGATATGCCTTATAGGTCAAGTTTCCAATGTAACTTTGATAGTTTAGCTTCTACCGAGCTATTAATTTCGATGCAGATATGTCAGATCTTCCTTTGTATATGTGGGAAGACTAACTAGGGTGCAACCGACCCAATCAGATAATTTCAGGACATAACTTATGTCTTCGATCCCATTTCAGCTAGATCTGTGGACTGCATAACACGTGTATGACTTTAAAGGAATGTCCATAAATTAGCAGACTTCTGCATAAGGTTAAGTAATATTTAAGTTGAAGTCACATTGAAGCCCTAACACAGAGGCTTATCAAACAATATTATGTTTTAAACTGCTTGATTGAATTTGCAAATGTATTTGTTATCCCGTAAATAAGGTTTATATCATATTTATGATGTAATTAATGTACAATTTCTAGGTTTGTAAATAAATACCTAGGTGATTATTAGATAGTTTCAAAGATTTAAAATGTGATCTTTGTAAATATTGGTATTCAGGAAACTTTGTTAAATTCCTGATCCCGTTATGTACGTCGTGATGTATATTTTCGCTCAAATAAAGTGGTGTTTTATTGTTTTATTATTATTTGTGCAGATTACCAAAACTAGATCACGGCTCTTACACAGATTTAGGAATTTAGTTTTTTTTAAAAGATTGTAAATGTATTGTGTAAGTGGAAATTGTTATAAAACTCAATTAAAGTCTAGTCAACGACCAGTTTATGTTATTCTCCAGCTATTTGTTCATTAATAACCTGAAACAAAGGATTAATAGATTCCCTATGTTCCGTTGATCAGATACGTTACATACTAGACGTATTAGGTTCAACGTAACGACTATACCTAGAATGAAACCCATCCTAGCCTACATGGCCTAACAGCTAAGAGATACATACCTAATTGCAAGAGATTCGCGGATCTCAATTTAAAATCTAAATCTAACAAAAGGGTTTATTTTATCCAAGTGTCGTGGCATAAAGTGCAAAACCCTTGCTAACATTGAATCACTAAATTTACCTAACAGTTGATCAGACTGACAAATCCTATGATCCCTGACAAACCCTACGGGCAGGCTTCCATTCTAAATGTCGGGGAACCAGAACCAGCTTCTAACACAAAGCCAATCCTTTTTTGGAATCGAACAGAAGCCAACCAATCCTAACGTAAGACATGTCCGGCCAATGAATCATTGAACTGGTCTAGCAAGCTTACAGCCTGACTAACCCGCGAAAATTGAGGTCATCTAGGGTTCAATAATCCAGAAATCGGACACGGAGGCATTTGTCGATCCCATAAAATGGGCAAAATCGACCTCAGGCCGCCTCAGAAACCCTGAGTAAGTATTTGTCCCTACATGAGGTAGGCGTGAAGCGCGCTACCCTATCATAACCATGTATGATATGTTTGTTCAGTAGTCCATATCCCCAAGAACAAAACTACCCCCAAATTTAAATTTAACACTCAAATAGTTTGAAATCGTAAGACACCAAGGTTCACTCCCCACAATCGGCTACATTCAAAACCAAATCACGTGGAGTACCGGTTTAATCCGACTTCAAAATGAGCTAACGTTCCTTTGCATTAAAAACATAGCAATATCTTCACTGCGAAGTATACGTTAGTACAAAGTCCAAAAACCCACAATTTAAAAAAAATTTACAATTTACATGGACTACGTCACCAAAATTCACGAAACCGAAATGAGTCCTTACTCTCGGAGAGCTCAGGAACTAATGCCGCGAGCTCCCGTTCTACTGCAATATATAGTGGTCTAGCTATTAAGCTCCGCCCCTTTGGATTTCGCGGACGTTCTGTGCTTTCCTGACGTTTTGTGTCTCGATGACCAAATGGAATTCGTCGACGAAACCTGCTTTCCTGACGTTTTGTGTCTCGTTGACCAAATGTGTTTCGACGACGATTCCTGCTTTCCTGACGGTTTGTGTTTCGTTGACCAAATGTGTTTCGATGACGATATGTGCTTCGTTGACCAAATGAATTTCGTGAACGTTCCGCCATTTTCGTCTCGTTGGAAGTTTTTTGAGGTTAAAATGATGATTCCTCTGAACTTAATCATTAGCATAAAATTTTATTATTTTCCCTTCACTAATTTTGTAAATTCAAGATAATTCCTCTGTCAACGTCAATAATGTAGAATATGTAACTTTCAAGGTGTGAATTTTTCGTGAATTTCTAACATCGTAGTTAGGTATTTGGAAACCGCTCTTGAAAGATATATTCTGTCTCCCAAATCATTCAACGCAAAAGTGTAATTTGTCCGTGTTTGAGGTTAGGTAATCCAACCGTGAAATCTTTCGCACAAGAAAGCAGCCTTCTCCCCGTGAAAGCTCAACATCCCATATCTCAATTATGAAGTTCAACACCTCATATCTCAATTATGAAGTGATTTTACAAGGCATGCTCTCCATGTACTCTGCAATATACATAACAATGAATGATTAGAGTCCCCAGTTCTGTGGGAAGAATAATTCATGTATTATTATAGTACTTAATGCTAAACGTTCCCAACCAAGCAAATTATGTGAAACTGATTGAAATGCAAAACCACCACTCTAGGTACTTCTCTCTATGTAATCAATCCCATTACACACACAGCAGTGAGAGAACATAAGTGCATTTTCAGTTCAGAGAGAGCAATTCATACAATTAAAACAGTACTTAGCATTGAATGTTCTCAATCGAATAAATATAAGAGGCATCAATCACAGCTCTTTGAACTATTATTGAAGTCCAGTTGCACATTTAATGGTCTCAATTATAACTAACCTGCCCTTTCACCTGTCTGTATGTTCTATAAAGTAATAAACGTAACTTTGTTGGTTTATATCTTTTCCTCAGACTACAACTGATGCTCCATGAAGGAACCAGAGTGATGGCTCCCGCACTCCCAATTCACTTCAACATGGAACAAATCCACCTCTCTATTGGAATTATCACCGATGCTGACATTTACCTAAATACTCTCAATTCAAGGTGTAAATGTAATCTTCTAAGGTATGTTCCTATTGATTAAATTATTGGTAGATGTATTCAATATCAAGATTTTATTACAATGAAATATATTTAGCCGATTAACCAATAATCAATAACCAATGCAATTAAACATTAGTAAATCACACTTTATTACTAAATACATAGTATCATTGAAATATTTGGAGATTGTTGACGGGTTGGCGCAGCTGAGCCGTTACAGGCCTTTAGTGCTTTTAGATTTAAACTGGCATTAGCGCCATCTAATGAGAATATAATGTTGTTATAAGGTTGTTGTTGTTGTTATTTTGATTGTGCACGCAAAGCACCTGTATTATCTACGCCAAAACGGGTGCATACATTTTTCATTTTTGGCTTTTACCTTACCATCACATCAGCTTGAGCAACTTTTACAATGGGGTTAAATTCGGTATTTAAAGCAAGTTAGTTAAGGAATTAGTTAACTTTTGTATTCCATATAAACTTTGTATTTTCCTGGGACAATAAGTAGCCTGTGAGTTATTTCGAACTATAAACTATCCGCTTTGCAAACCACTCAATCCAAGTTCCTTACGAAAATATATACTTAAATTAATGTGGAGTTAAATGAAAATATGGACTTCTTAGGTATTGTGAAATATAGTTAGTCTTTCCGACGTCACAGTAACCTATAAGTAACCGATTTGCTATTTCTGAGTACAAACTACGTGTGTTTCGAATTCCTTCCAAATATGTTCAGCCGTTCCAACGTTGTCCTGTAATTATTATGAATGTCAATGTTTGTATGTTTGTTATTGTAATCATGGCGGAACGTATCAACTGATCGGGTTGAAATTTGAAATACAATTAGATTATAGTCTGGAAGAACACATAGGCTAAACATTGCCTATGTATTACTTAAGCTAAGCCAAGAATGTGTTTCAAATTTTAACTCGATACATTCAGCCGTTCCAATGTAATTAATTGTGCAGCAAAAATTTAAACATTGACATATTTATAGAATATTATGAAAGGATAGAATTATACAAAATTTTAGAAAAAATAAAACCTGTCAAATGCAACTGGGACTCGCGCGCGAAGGGTTCCGAACCATTAGCAAATAAACGGCTTTTATTGTATGGGAGCCCCCTTAATAATTTATTTTACTCAATAACATTTAAAGAGAACATAAAACTAAATATTATGTGAATAATTAAAGCGTCTACCTGTGTCAAGTACGTTATTAGTATCGAGCAAGAAACGGTAAAAAAATCAAGTTTGTTGTATGGAAATAAGCCCCTCTTCTCTTTTTTGGTCCAGTAAGTTACAGCTGACCTAGTCGGGAGAACGGCGACTGTCGATCCGGAGACCCAGGGTTCAAAACCATGCGGACCACTATCTTTTCAGAGTCATGTTCGTAATGCCGGTAATTAAATTAACGGTGAAGGAAAACATCGTGAGGAAACTGAAATGTACCTAGAATCTAAGTTCTAAGTCATGTGTCATCCATCAACCGACACTGGGCCAGCGTGGTGGCCCAGTGGTATAGCCTTGACTCTCTCCTTGCCTTGGTCCCGACGCCCAGCAGTGGGAACATTTAATGGGTTGTTTATACTGCTTCTTATTGTGCTAATATGTTTTCACCTAAAGAACAAAAATCTACTTCAATGACAGGTAATTTAATTCTGTCATTCGACTAAATTTTATAAGAAGCTATGACTATGTCGTACAGATATAACTAAGCTGATTTTAGTTTTTTGTTGATATTTGAAAAACTACCTCCCTGTTTTCGATGTATGAGATCACCTCTGAAGTATTTTCTACCAAACAAAAAAGGAATTATCAAAATCAATTCACAATCAGCGGAGTTATCGCGTAAAATAAAACCAAATGAAAAACATGCAACCCTCCTTGATTTGATCCCATGATTGAGAACATCCTCCTTATAACCGAATGATGTTTTTTCTCCACAAAAAATATATTTTGACAATTATTTTCATTCAAGACGACGCGACGCGATCACGTGGGCACGTTCTAGGTGATTTTGTGGATTGTCTGTGATACACAGAATACTTAGAAGTTAGTATGAACCGAACGCGCCACGCGTGTCGTTATTATTTAATGTTTGTGTAATTTCCGAACCACTAGACCGATAATGTTCAAATTTTGACGGCACAATATAAAAAATGTGTTCTTTCTAACAAAAAAAGAAATAATGAAATTAAACAACGCAAACATGAGTTACAACCAAATACACATTCTGACTTTCACCCCCTCCCGCAAGAAAACTAATCAGAATTTGGGGATCAAAAGTAGCCTACAGCAATCTCCTTAGTGTAAACTAAAGTCATGCCAAGTTTCAGCTGATTTGATTCAGTAGTTTCGGCGTGATGCGTGATCTCTATACAGAAAGACAGACAGACAGACAGACAGACAGACAGACATGAAAGAAAAAAAATGCAGTTTCGCCATCAGTATCGACTAAGGAGTGCTCCAAAAAAAATTTTTCAAAATATCTTCAATGTACAGAATTCGACCCGTTACAGTTTTATTATAAGTATAGATAGGATACTGCTTGACCGCTCTTTTGTCTAATATTAAGTGCCGATGCGGTACACGGTACAGCGCGTGTATCTAGAAGACGATTCACTCTATGAATATCATCATCATCATCATCATCAGCCCGTATTCGTCCACTGCTGGACATAGGCCTCTCCCATAATATGCCACTCAGCCCGATCCTCGATTTTACTCGTACGTCTCCAACCGCTACCAGCTGCCTTTCATATATCGTCACACCATCTAGTCTCAGGACGTCCTACAATACGTTTTAAATAAAGAATGACTAGACGAGTAGGACATGTGCCTGATGGTAAGCATCATGCCTGCCACATAACAACACATTGACATGCAGCTATTGGAACATGATGAGTCAAAATCATTACCTAGCACTGCACTGCGCTCGTCACCCAGATATCTATGATGTTATATCCCTAAGCTCTGTAATTTCTCTGGAAACATTGCCCTTCAAACCGATTACCGATTCGCAGTCTCCACTCCAGTCCAACCAGTCTACCCCAACGGTTATCGGGTCAGCGACAGCTGTAAGCAGCCCACTGCCACTTAAGTTTGCTAATACACTGAGCTGTGTCAGTAACTTTAGTTCTCTGACGAATTATTCATTCATTCCGGATACAATCCCTCAGAGAAACCCCAAGCACAGCCCTTTCCAGTCTATGGATATACCCAAATTATATTCATTAGCGAATACTTACTCTTTATTTTACTGGATAAACACCTCTTAGCTTCACAATCTATCCGCCAGCATACCCCAGTGACAAGAACAAAATAAAAATTTTGATTGACCCTCGACTACCTCGGATTTGTTATCTGTACAACATTCTACTAGTCAAGCCCTTTAATTTGATACCCATATTAAGAGAGTTGTGAAAAAAGAAATGTATTTCGCCAATTTGTGGTAGCAGCTATCTTGGATTTGAATATTGTCATAGTGCAAAGTATTTTACTAGTCAAGACCTTTCGTTTGATACCCGTATTGAGGTAGTAGTGCAAAAAAATAATATAATTCGCCATTTTGTGGTGGCGGCCATCTTGGATTTGTTTGTTTTAGTGCATAGTATTCTACTAGTCAAGCCCCTTCATTTGATACCCATATTGAGGTAGATTGTGAAGAAATATTTTGTCCGCCATTTTGTGGAGGCGGCCATCTTGAATCGATATTTACCAAACATAGCTAAGAACATCCGCACGGATTAACCTTCAAATAAAAAAACCGCATTGAAATCGGCCCATCCGTTTGAGCTCTACAGTGCCACAGACACACACACACAGAGACAGACAGACAGAGACAGACAGACAGACATCGACGACAAACTTATAACATCCCTTTTTTGGTCGGGGGTTAAAAACTAGTTTATTGCGATATTTTATTGTAATAAGCATGCCTTTCGAACCATGGTTTAATACAGTATACGATCTGCGTCGCCCAATCCTTGCACTCCGTGGATTTTGCGCTCATTATCTAATTAAGGTTCCGTGTTTTTGTTATTAGTATCCGGGATGAAGTCCCTCCCAATGGATCGAGGGTTTTGGCCAAGACACAATCATGAGAGTCAGGGGAATATTGCCTCATTTGGCGTATTACAACTATTAGAGATTGCTCCCTAACGCGTTAAGCATGTTTTGACTAATTGTAGTTTTTACTAATTAATTGCAGTTGTTAAGTTATAATTTATTGTACATTTAAAATAAAAATAAAGTCTCATTAGATCAAATTTCATAATTTTTGTGTTTTTGGATTTTGTCTCCGTCTGGAATCTACGAGTATACGAATATAATAAAGCAGAAGAGTTTGTTTGAAAGCTAGGATCTCGGGAACTACTGATCCGAATTGAAAGATTTACTATTTTTCTGTTGGATCGTCAATTTATCGAGTAAGGCTATATTATAGGCTATATAACATTACGCTACTATCAATAAGAGCGAAGCATGAATGAAGAATGTAACAATGAAATGAATGAAGAGACTCTGGAACATGATGAGTCAAAATTATTACCTAGCACTGCACTGCGATCGTCACCGAGATATCTAAGATGTTATATCCCTAAGCCCTGGAATTTCTCTGGAAACATTACCCTTCAACAGAATCAGTATACCTCAACGGTTATCGGGTCTGCGACAGCTGTAAGCAGCCCACTGCCACTTAAGTTTGCTAATACACCGATGCTCTCCAAGAGACGCTAGACGGTTGGATCAAGGGTCAGATGCAGAAGGCGGTCATCCTTGACACAGCGCGCATCGTCAGGAGGTTCCTCAGTCTGCAGCCCTAACCACCGGTAGCTTGGGCCCTGCCCCGCTTCTGGCGGCAAACTAGGTTTAGGTTTTCATAATTTTTTATAAACAAATATTGTTAAAAAGTAAACCTAGGAAAATGAATAAATAAATGAATGAAAAAATATTTTTGAGCGCTTTCGTTGCGCGTTCTCTGACGTGCGTTGAAGTCCGTGACAGCACGTGTTTAAGGTTGCTTAATTTGTTCGAAAATTTGATTGTGTTCTAAATCTAAAATGGTGCGACCAATTTTCGATAGGTGGCGTAGCAACGCGTGCTGGGTACAGCTAGTAGGATAATACGTATTAAAATATGATATTCAACACATCTAACCGTCAAAATCATAAATCTATTCATTTATTTCTGCTTAGACCGAAAGTTTACCGGGTCAGCTAGTATCTTATGCCTTTAAACGAGCAACTCTTGTAGGTATATATGTATGTAGGTATATATATATATTTATATAGAATCTGAATCTCGGAAACGGCTCGAACGATTTTCATGAATTTTTATATACAGGGGGTTTCGGGGACGATAAATCGATCTAGCTAGGTTTTATTTTTTTAAAACATCATTTTATGCGCGTTTTTAGACAATGAAAAACTCCTACAATGTCATTAGAATACGAAAACTTATTTCGCCACTGTTTTTTAAGTCTAAATGTCTCAGACGGAATATGCTCGCCCTCGGAGTCAACATGCCCCGGTTCGAATACTGATGGTTACATTCAGCAGGTCTACTACGAAGTCCGATAAACGATATATCGGCCGAAGTTATGGACGTTTCATACCACGAAACACAATCGGTTGGTTGATCTGATCGGATGTTCGTTCATCCCGACCGACGCTGATTTGACAGTTTTTGTGTCATCAACCGACCGATTGTATTTGGTGGTATAAAACGTCCATAACTTCGGCTGATATATCGTTTATAAGACTTCGTAGTAGATCTGCTGGTCTTTTCTTTTTGTTCTTTTTTTTCTGAGAAAATCTTATAAACGCATTAGGTCTAAGTAAGTCATCACTACGTAATTCGTACCTGCCTAAATATCATTTAAAAAAACCGAGCAAAGCTCTATCAACCAGGTACTTATAATAATTTAAGTAATGAATTAGAATCTTCCGAGAAAACAATCTAAATGGAGATATAAATTAATACGTAGTTATGATACATGGAAAACATCTAGACACAGATTATTCATCCATATTCATTATACCAATATTGGTCCTTGCTGGTAAATTACAAGATCTTCGGGCCAGTTGATAGACTCGCTATCAATAGAGACCTTAGACCAGTTAAGTGTTAGTTCAGCCTGTATCCCATCGCTGTTTATAGGCCTCCTCTCCCTTGAGCTATTGATCTCTATCCTGAGCCGATCTTATTTATTTATTTGAGGTATACATCACCTTATAATATGTGTATTAGTAAGATACATTTAGTTAAAATGCACTACAAATAATGTTACCGTGTAGTTAGGGTGCTGCGAATAGTATAGTAGAGGTATAGGTTAAGTGCTTATAGCGATTAAATAAATATTTAAACTATCCTTTTCGTGAAACGTTAAATTATCCTTTTCTTATCCGCGTATTCGCCGTTGTGTACCTGGTACCGTCGACCCATCACAATGGAGTTCTGCTAACAAACGTTTATTGGCGATCAGTGGCCACTTCGTCAACGATCTACTCCAACTGCCGTCACCACGTCTGGCCACTCCTGCTTAGCGCCTTTTCAATTGTACAATTCAGTTACCGATTTCAGTGGTTCGTTCTTCGTCGGATTACCAGCCATAGTAATCTTTCTCTCAAACCGATGTAGCGTTTTACTACCTTTGGTGCGATTACATGTTACTGAAATTTCTCCCAGACTCGTCGAAAGGGGTTTCTCCTAAAATTCAAAGATTTACCCACGACCTTAAAATATTTAACTAAGATTATAATTCAAAGTAACTTGAGACTTACCTGTTGCTTGACATTTCTTGCAAGCCATATTCCTCGAATAATTTATGCCAACCTCATTCTATATATGGTTACCACTCACTTAACATTCTAAGCATGAAATTGAAGCAATTCTGTCGTTCTCTAAAATTACTTTTCACGGTGGAGACCCTGGAGAGATGTTTTAGGATACGGATTATCCGAAGGAGTTTTGTTTTATGTTTAAATTAGATTATGCTGTATTGGTTCGGGCGTTGTTCGAGTTTTTTTTTTTTTACTGTTTTCGTCTTTTTTGTGCCATTTTAACGTTTACGTCATTACGTTATCAAGGTAAGTTGAATTATGTACCTAAGCGTTTACATTGTGATCATTTCTTTGCTGAGCTTTGGTGATCCCACTATTGAGATAATTGTCCTCTCTCTTAATTAGTCACTTTTATTCTCCCTTTACTTCATATAATGGTCGTAAGGCCGTAACCAGTTGTTTGGATCCGAAGGATTTCATATTCAGAATCAATTTTTTTTCATCTAAACTACTGCCACGTTTATCTCTATTTTCTATTTACTAGTCTAGAGCTCTAGAGCAACAGTCCTCCAATCTTCATTAAATTATATAGTGCAGGCAGTAATCTTTTTGCGAGTTGCTCGTACTATCGTAAAATAATGAACTATTTTTGTACAAAAATTAAACCGACTTCAAAACCACAATCTTCACCGACTTCAAATAGATGAGTGAGTAGCACTTGTAATAATTATACTAATTTATTTTTCGCTTTTGAGTGCCTATTTGTGGTTTTGAAGTCGGTTTAATTTTTTGTACGAAAATAGTTCATTTTACCCTTTTTAGTGCAAAACAAGTTTTTATTAAAGCATTTACCCAATTTCGTATTGACAGGTTCGAGTTTCTTAACTTTTGTGAAATCTACAATTACGTTATCCAGAAAATATATGCAAATTTTAGTTTTTGGTTCATATTTCAAAAACCACCAGACCGATTTCGATAAGATTTATATGGGACCATTCTAGAAACATACCCATCCGAACATAGAAATAAATTTTAAAATCGGTACGGGGTTCTCGAGAAATCAGGTAACACCCATAAAAACAATGTGGTCGGAATTGATAACCTCGTCCTTTTTGGAAGTCAAAAGCATAACAAACAATTAATTAATGTCTTAGCGTAAAATTTCGCTTGGGCTGCTTCTAACTTTACCTCTCCAAAGCAATCCGCGGCGACACTCAAATATTTCTCTATTAAAAACCACTCCGATGCCTTCAAACTCCCCGGAGTGTAATTATGTAGAGTGCCAATGTAACGCAGACTTCGTTGGATAAACACACCGAATTGAGGCTGTGAAGTCATGAATAAAGATTGTAGCTTTAAATGTAGTAACTATTACGTCTTTATTATTTGAGGTATAAAATAAACCATTTGAATATTAGGAAACTTAAGACTTCAACTTGGGATCTAAGGAGTAATTATGAAGTAGCTACGTGCTTCTTAAGCAAGACCTAAACTGGAGATTAGGGTTTTATCTGTTGGTTGAACGTAGATCTGGTAATATTTTGACTATGATGTAGAAAACTGGGTCAAGAACGCAAGACAAATATGTATACATTGGTTGTCGCAGTTTTGGTTCTGGGATTGGGGATAAGACCGGTCTGTGTCTGTGCAAATAATAATAAAAAATAATAAGGCTCTTCCATAATTCCCTCCACTTAGTTTCATACAGGGCCTGGGTTTCCTAGGGATGGATATTTCAAGGAGTATATCATGCATTTTACATGTCCCACAACTCGAATGTCGCCCACCTAGCAGAAGACCAACTCTTTTCTTGCCTGTTTTGTCCACTCCATTAGACAAAATTTAGCTATAAGTACCATGTCTCATAATTTCTGATTGGTCCTATTGATCCTATTTTCGCTCCCACCTCACAACTCACAAGCCCTTAATCAGCTCGCTCATACACCAGTAACGGATATACAATTTTAAATCACAGTTTCAGTCCCAGTAAGTACGAGTATACCTGTAAGTAGAGTATGTTTATGTAGTGGTAGGACTCTTGGCAGAATCCGCCTGGGGAAGTACCACACATTTGCCAGTTATTCTACCGCCAAACAGTAATGTACAAACATTACTGTGTTCATTTGAAGGGCTAGTTTCCAGAGAAATTACAGGGCTTAGAGATATAACATCTTAGATCTCTGGGTGACGAGCGCAGTGCAGTGCTAGGTAATGATTTAGACTTTTCATGTTCCAATAGCTATTTGTCACTGTGCTGTTATGTGGCAGGCATGTTGCTTACCATCAGGCACATGTCCTGCTCGTATTGTCACTCGTTATTAAAAAAAGAGTGAAATTGCTACAGAATTTTGTAAGATTCGTACAACAGCATAAGCAGCCCATTAGGTAACGTTCCCCCCACAGCCGGGACTCGGGGACTTCCCTCGCAAGGAGAGAATCAAGGCCATAATCCAACACGCTGGCCAAGTGCGGTTGGTGGTGGATAACATATGACTTTAATATTATATTTCAATATTCGTATAATTAGTAACACTCATTAAAATACCCCATTGAAATTGTGAATTTTAGTGAAATTCATTTTAATTTTCATAAATTGTGTTAGTAACTGGCGTAATTGCGAGTTATAATGTCTGGATTTATAATTCTATTACTTACTTTGTTGTTTTACATTTTTTTTTCTGTGCGTTTTGGATTATATTTGTAGGCACAGAAGGCAACTAAAGCGCTGCCTGTGTAGCATCAACATTTTTGAATTTAAAGTTGCACAATTTGTCTTTTAGAGCAGAAACAGCTGGTCGCCTCATCATTGCAGGGTTCAGATGTGCTCTACTGGGAACAAGGACAAACGGTTTGAATTAGGAATTCGTCACAATTATACGGACCGTTGATTAGCTCTGTTATTGGTCTATACAACCTTCTCTGTGACATAATGTCATCCGGTCACGTCCGATCGTAGAGAATCTTGGTAGTCATCGTTTTTTAATTGATAATGTTTTAGCGGTAACGTCGCCATTCGCTACACTAATTCTAAAATTGTCTTGTTTTGTGCAGTGTTTCGAAGACAGGAAAGCATCTATTATATTCATCTGAGTTTGTCCCGCGACTTCACACACTGTACCTACCGCAGAATTTATTTAAGGTTTGGGATAGTAAATATTCTCCTCTTTCATTTTCTATAAATTTGTTTTTCTGGTGTATTTATTAATTGCTAATAGGTTGGCCCTTGACCGCCATGACGTTTAGCGACGAGTTCTGCAATAGAGTGCGCTTACGATTAGAATAAACCCACTCGCTTTCTTCTTGAGGATGTATGTACATTACTCCCATCCGGGAATACCTATTTACGCAACGTATTCCGAAATTTAGATATTAAGGTGGTTTATTAGAGTATATGTCTATAGAGTATGTGTCCAAATGTATCCGATAATAAACCGCAAAACATGTGTTGCGTTAGTCATATTACGATTCCAAAAACATTCAGTAATCTTGGGCTAAGATAGATCACAAATTTACATTTTATACTCATCGCAAGCGTACCATGGCTGTTACGAGAGTTCCATGATTTTTGTTCACCCTCACATGAGTGTTGTTACATGGACGTAAAGATGCTCGCGAACAGCGTATGCTGTTTCCGTTGCCTTAAATGTGTTTCGACCCTTACACTTCCATATACCGAGATAATCGACAAAGGAACGGCTTGATTAGATTTGAACTCGCGCGCGTAAACCTGGGAAATCGGGTGCTTGAGGATTGTTATATATTTTAAATTCTATTAATATTATAAATGTATGCAAGTTTTTGTGTATGTGTGGAAGTTTGTTACTCTTTCAAGCATATATTACTGAATGCAACTGGATGAAATTTGGTACATCAATAGATAAATAGTCTGGGATGACACATAGGCCAACATTATCCCGACAAAATAACGGGATAGGGAACTACGCGGGTGAAACTGCGGGGCGCTGCTAGTAAAATACAAATGTGACGTACAGTGGAAAAAAAATGGTTGTCTGTAAAGTCAGTTGGCTTACGGACGACAGTTTAACGTGACAACGTCATAACAAAACATTGATAGATGCGGCGCAAGCGTATAATGAGCGTAACGTGACATAACGGGACACTTTTTCGTGCATGCAGCCGGCATGATTTATTAGACGTGGTCACGTCAAAACAGAGAATATCTTTTCGCTCACAGAAAAGAGTAAAAGTTTTTTTTTTACTTTTATAGGTTTAAACTTGACCGCCATCTCGCCTGATGTTAAGCGACGATGCGGTCTACGATGGAGCGTGTTTACCTAGAAGATACCGATTCACTCTCGATTTGAAGACACAAAGATTGTAACCATCGTGGAAAACCCACTCAGGCAACGTATTCCACAGCCTAGACGTTCTTATCACAAATTTAGAGAAATCTCTTCGTTCGTGTTTTTGGAACATCAACCATGAAATGATGTCGCTTTTTCGAGCTACGAGCATTCCGATAGAAAAAAAGGGCAAGGTGGTATCAAATCATGCAAATCAGTCGCACACTCTCCAAAGTTTATCCGATAAAAAACCGATAAGCTGGCAATTTTTCGGCGATGATCAAGACTTTGTAGTCTTTTTCGCAGAAAGAGTTATTGCCTATGAGCCTTTTGGCACGTCTTTCAAAGTTCGAGAAAGTAAGCAATTAGGCATGTTACAAATTCTTTGTCTCATGAATATCATCTCTCTTTAATACTGACGAAGTAGCTCGAGGCTAGAAAAAGCGACATCGTTTCGTGGTTCACATTTCTACGTCAGGGGTCTGTTAAAACGGCTATTTCATCTCTATGATACAAACCAGCAGGTGATCGAGCACAGTGGCGTGTTTCGGAATTGGCCTACCATCCAACAGTGGACAAATATAGCCTGATGATGATGATGATGATGAACAAAATATCTTTTTATAAGGAGTATTTTAGAGATATCCCAGGAATATTCTTCATCACAATAAATCAGAAAGTTTTCTGTACGTCACATAAAAGTCGCGGCCCACGACGGTAATCCGGCAATGAATCAATGTAACGAAAAATTCAGTTTCTTATAAATAATATGAAAAACGCTGTATCGAGACAGATGATGAATAAGACCTTATTGTATACGGGGTGACGCAGTAATACTCATTTACGGACCCGCTTTAAGTACTTCTGGTTAAATAGTTTATTTCTCAATAAGAAATTTAAAATTGAGCTTAATAAGTGACAAAACAAATCTTAGTATATTTTACTAAGCATTGCATTCAGCGTTGTCATGCCGCCAGCATGCTGGGCACGCTTCCGACTGGTAAATTAGTAGAATAGAATAGAAGTAAACATAGTTTATAACCGACTTCCAAAAAGGAGTTAGGAGGTCATCAATTCGACTACCATATTTTTATTTGATTTTATTTTTGCCGATTTGAATACATCCTGACATTTCGAACGTCGAAGTAACTAAATAATAATTTAGATCGTGATTAATGTTTTTCAGTATAAAACAAACATCCGTATTCATCAGACAAATGTTTGAGTTGGGCGGGAATCGAACCAACTACTATATAACTTCGCAGGCAGACTTACTACCAACTTCACCACTCGGCCAACTAATCCACTTTCTCTTAAAATGGAAAACTTCGTTCATTTATGTGTAAAGGGGCATTTCGATTTTTGTACATCTTTACTGCATAACCCGGTATATTGCTAACGGAACGACCCTTCGTAATTGATATTGATTATTCTTTAGGGAATGTGCTCTAAATCTGTAAACCAATGAGTTCTAAACTAGAGTCGCCATTTTGAATGTAATTCGTCGCTCAAACCAATTTACTGATTGAAACCTTCTACTTCATTCCTTCATTTTCATCATCCAGCATTCACTACCACTGCTAGGCCTAGTTCTCTCCCACGATACGCCACTCAGCTTTATCCTCAGCTTTTCTTCTTCTGCCACTGCCGGCTGTCGAACATATATCGTCACTACATCGAGTTTCAGGGCTCTCCGTACTTTGCGGTCTCCACTTACAACAAGAACAAAATTAAAAATTTTGATTAACCCCGACTACCTCAGATTTGTTATCTGTACAACATTCTACCAGTCAAGCCCTTTCATTTGATACCCATATTAAGGGAGTTGTGAAAAAAGAAATGTATTTCGCCATTTTGTGGAAGCGACCATCTTGGATTTGAAATTTGTCATAGTGCAATGTATTCTACTAGTCAAGCCCATTCGTTTAATACCCATATTGAGGTAGTAGTGAAAAAAATAATATATTAATTCGCCATTTTGTGGTGGCGGCTATCTTGGATTTGTTTTTTTTTATAATGTATAGTATTCTACTAGTCAAGTTCTTTCATTTGATACCCATATTGAGGTAGATTGTGAAGAAATATTTTGTCCGCCATTTTGTGGAGCGGCCATCTTGATAATAACCATACATACCTAAGAACATCCGCACGGATATTAACTTTCAAATAAAAAAACCGCATCGAAATCGGCCCATCCGTTTTGAGCTCTACGGTGCCACAGACAGACACACACACAGACAGACAGACAGACAGACAGACAGACAGACAGACAGACAGACAGACAGACATACAGACAGACAGACATCGATGTCAATCTTATAACACCCCTTTTTTGGTCAGGGGTTACAAACTACGTTAAATTAAGATACATTGAAAGTAAGAAAATTCATGAAACACGCCTCGGTATTCAAACATCCTACGATATAATTAAAACTGGATCTGTAGATAGCTTTGGCTTGTTTATTTCAGAGTTTATTACTTACTCCTTTCTCCAGCTGTTTGCGTATGCAGTTCAAAGAGGTACAGATTATTAGATAGAAATCCTATTTTAAATGCATTTAGCCTGTCGTCCTCAACAAGACATCACATCAAACAAATAACTAAGTTTAAACAGCAAACCTGGATTACACATTTCATTAATATGAAATAATTAAATAGAAACTTGGACCGGTGCGCCCAAGATACAGGCATAGCCTAGTTTGGGGCTCAACGTTAACTAAGTAGCCATTGACAAACTAATTAAAAAAAAAATCGAATTAAGCAGCTATAGTGTTAGGACTCTTTGAAGACTCCTCCACATTTGGAAGTACCACATATTTTTTTGTGTTATTGTTATTTTATTTTTTTTGTAATTTAAGTGCAATAAACAGTTAATCTATCTATTTTTCTCGAGAAATCGGGCAACACACATTTTTTACTTTCATAGACTTACACTTGACCGCTATCTTGCCTGATGTTAAGCGACGATGCGGTCTACGATGAAACGTGATTTTAAAAACACCAAGATTTTAACCATCGGGGAAAACCCACTCAGGCACATTCCACAGCCTAAACGTTCTGATCACAAAAGTAGAATCGAATCTATTCGTTCGAGTTGTCGAATTGATAACCTCTTTTTTTGAGTCGGTTAAGAAGGGACGCAACATTGCGTTCTCATCAATAAGTGTATCAATTCGTATTGTACCTATGAACCCTATAAATAAATAATTATAAGAATACAAATCGCACAAGATTACATACTTACTTGGTAAGTAGAATTAAAGAAAACAATTTTAATGCTTCAGTTACGAATCGTGATCCACTTTCTACCATGACCAAAATGTTTTAATCTTTAATCAATAAAATGAAATGGAATAATTATATTCCCCATATGAAATGCAAAACTGGATTTACGATGTCGAATGGCACTCAGGCAAAAATGTTCAACTGTTTTACATTTTTTATATTGACGTTTGAAGAGTTCTTGCATATCATGCGGCGTTACTTTTTGCTTTTAATGGGCCGTAGTAACGAATGATGAGAAATGTGTCATTTTATTCATTTGCAAATCAGAGCAGTGACTTTCTTTCATTGATTTCGAAATCTAAATTAAGATTAGAAACGAAAAACATTCTGGATTACAGGGATAGATGAAGCATGGCCTCGGAAGATTCGAGGATCACGCCGTTTTCTTCGCGATGTTTTTCTTTACCGGTAAAGCCAGCGGCAACGACAAATTTGTATATATGCACTTGGAAAAATAGTCTGAAATGCAGGCAGTCAAACAAACCTACGATTGCGAATCGCATATTCTACCCATTGGGCCACCACGGCTTCCACCATCAAATCGAGCACGTGAGGAATGTAAATTTCTTTTTAGCACTTTATTTTATTAAATTTTGTTTTGATAAAGCAAAGTGCATATGTAATAAATAACATATACTAGCGGTCCGCCCCGGCTTCGCCCGTGGTACAAATATAGCCTATAGTACGTAGGGATATATCCAACGGTGAACGCGTTCAAACAAAATACATACGTGTTTATAGAAGTATAGATACTAAGGTTGTGGATGGTTGTTTAGATGGTTTGTTACTCTTTCACACAAACAGTACTAAAAGTACTTTGAAGCAAATTTAAAGTCATGTATCTGAAACCTTAAAAATAAGGTAAATTTTTCTATGTTTTTAACTTAAAGAAGATAACTAGACCGCCATTTCGATGGCCTGATGCACCCTGCGACAATGCGATCTACGGTGAAGCACGCGAACCTAAAAGAAACCTATTCACTCGCGATTTGAAAACGCCTACATTCTATATTAAGTATATCTATTGCACTAACCTGACATTTTTTTTTTAAATGAAGAGTGACGAGACGATCAGGACATGTGCCTGATGGTAAGCAACATGCCTGAAACATAACAGCACAGTGACATGCAGCTATTGAAACATGAAGAGTCCAGATCATTACCTAGCACCTATTCGTCACCCTGAGATCTAAGATCTTATATCTCTAAGCCCTGTAATTTCTCTGGAAACATTGCCCTTCAAACCGGAACCCAGTAAGTTCACGATAAAGTGTGCAAAACCACGCAGTATTTTAATCTATATTAATATTATAAAGCTGAAGAGTTTGTTTGTTTGTTTGTTTGAACGCTAGGATCTCGGGAAGTGCTGGTCCGAATTGAAAGATTATTTTTCTATTGGATAGTCCATTTATCGAGGAAGGCTATAGGCTATATAAAATAACGCTACTATTAACAGAAGCGGAGCATGAATCAAGAATGTAACAAAATCGGGGGAAAATATTCCTTTTTGAGAGTTTTCGTACGTTTCGTGCTTTGACATGACACATGACAGCATGTGTTAAGATTGCGTCATTAAATATCACAGATTACATACCTCTTGAATATAAGACCTTTGCTAATCTCTGAGTTGGTACGACCAATTTCCGACAGGTGACGTAGCAGGTAGCTGAAGAGGTGTTTTGTTTGAAAGCGATATTCTCGGGAATGACTGAACCGATTTCTAAAATTTTTTCACCGTTGGATATGTGCGGGATCTCGATGAGTGCTATATATGTTCCACGGGCGAAGCCGGGGCGGACATCTAGTACTATATAAATGTTATATGTTTCAAATTCTCAATAAATGTCGTTTGAAATCAAATCAAGCAGTTATTTTCAACTGACAACACTGCCGGGACCGCCGCACCGTACAAGGAAACATTAGGGGTGCTTTGAAAGCTACGGAATGTACCTTTGAGTACGCAGTACGCAAACTGAGGATGACAACAAATTCCTTCTGAAATAACTGTCGAAATGTAGTGTGCTAATTTTTGAAATGAAAACTTCTTTAGGCGCGCTATAGACAGATTTTCGTGGGCTATGAATTGAAGTCTAATGTCACGCTCGGGAATGCTAAAAAAATCTTCTGGTAAACTCGGGATCATGGACATTGGCCATCTAGAACATAATTTCTAGATGGTCATGATCACGCCCACCAGTTTCACCCGCGTAGTTTCCAAAGTAAGCTATCAAATTCTAAGTAATACCTTTTAACTTGTCTAAAAGTCCCTATAAAACTAAGGAATAAACAAGAAAAGTTTTCACTTCTATTGGATAAGATACTCGTATCTATCTAAGATCTAGTATATACCTTTTGGTAGCGTAAAATATTATGAGTTCAAATCACTGGCATGCTAATGGAGCAGCATAGCGTCGATGGAGCAGCGGAGCAGGACGTCCGCGTTTAATATTATAGTTAAGAGTGATCAATCACCATACCCAGATATTTGATACAGGACATGTGCCTGACGGTAAGCAAATGGGTGGAGGGCTGGTTTTTGGGTTATGCCTGCCCATAACAGCACAGTGACACGTAGCTATTCGAACATGAGAGTTCAAATCATTACCTAGCACTGGACTACACTCGTTACCCGGTTATAAAGTGTTTTGTCTCGTAACCCAGTAATTTATCTCCTGTAATCGGCATTAGCTAGCGTTCATTGCAACACAGTACACTTTTTGCGGTCTATGTTCTCATTTTTTTACTAAACCCGAACTGGTTTCCTGAAAGAATGTTGTTCTTTTGCAAAAGCAGGATACCCTAACTTTTTCAAGCCAAAGGTGTAGTGAGATCTTCTCCAGGCGGACTCTGCAAAGAGCCCTACCACTAACTACACAAATTACGTTAAATGCAAATTTCATCCCGATCCGTTTAGCTATTCCGACGTAATTGAGCAACAACCATCCAAACTGTCTGACATTTATTGAAGCTCAATCCCGTCGGAACACTTCGTACGAATGGAGTTTAAATTTCGAACATGGATAGTCACCAGCCTGGGACAGGACATAGGCTACCTTTTATTGCAGAAAAATATGAGATAACGGGAACTAAGAGTAAAACGCGGTGTATATAATATTAGTAGAATGAAAGGGGCCAAAACAAGGCTACCAGAAAATTTATACATTGAAACCTTCATTACTGGCTCTCACTATCAACAAGCGAGGGAGCGTCCCTCCCCAACCCCCCTCCCGACCTTTGTCTCGTACGTTTCCGGGATGCGTCGCGTGATCACACTCCTGTTTCACGAAAATTATATTTCTGCGCATTGAGAATGCGAAGCAGGCAGAACATTAGTTCTCGACACATGTCAGAATTTAATTTATTTATATTTATTTTTCTTCAGGCGAAATGTTAATAGGCATGAAGACTAAAAAACACTAATTAGCCGGCTAGATTATTAAAAAACATTGTACATGTATTTTTCTTTTGTTTCACAAACAAAAAAATAACGACGATACAGACAGTGCTTAGAGTTTTTAGTGACGTCCCTTCATTGTAAAATTTTTACGAAGTTACGTGACGTTACTCTCCGGATATCTGATGATTTTTCGTATGCTATATACATATAATACACAGATCGGATATCGGATAGTACGTGTCGCATATCTTTCCATAATCTACCTAACAGACTAATTAGAATGTTTTATACATATATGTGACCCAGTTATGATTCCAATTCTAATTTGTTGAAACCGTGGAGACCTAGGGATAAGAAAGTCTTATTTTTTGCTTTACGACTTCGGGATACTGAAATCGCTTTGTACGAATTTCGTTACATCTTCAGAAGAATCAAATCGCTTTGTACGAATTTCGTTAGAATTTCAGACGACTCAAATCGCTTTGTACGAATTTCGTTAGAATTTCAGACGACTCAAATCGCTTTGTATGAATTTCGTTACATCTTCAGAATTTCGTTAGATTTTCAGACGACTCAAATCGCTTTGTACGAATTTCGTTACATCTTCGAACTTCCAAGACTCAAATCGTTTCGTACGAATTTTGTTACATCTTCAGAAGACTCAAATCGCTTTTTACGAATTTCGTTACATCAACAATCTTAGGAATAATCTCATCGTTTCGCACGAATTATGTTATATCTCGAACATCGCCGGAAAATTGCTAGCTTATCGGTTTTTTATCGAATACACTTCGGAGAGTGTGCGACTGATTTGTACGATCTAACACCACCTTGCCCTTTTTTCTATCGGAATGCTCGTAGCTCGAAAAAGCGACATCGTTTCATGGTTGATGTTCGAAAGACACGAACGAAGAGATTTGTGATATGAACGTCAAGGCTGTGGAATACGTTGCCTGAGAGGAATACGTTGCCTGAGAGGAGTGAATCGGTTTCTTCTAGGTAAACACGCTCCATCAGACCGCGCATCATCGTTTAACATCAGGCGAGATGGCGGGCAAGTGTAAACCTTAAAAGTTAAAAAAAATCTTCTGAGTTTTTTTTTAGAATTACACTTGACCGCCATCTCGCCTGATGTTACGCGACGATGCGGTCTACGATGGAGCGTGCTTATCTAGAAGAAACCGATTCACTCTTGATTTGAAGACTAGATTGTAACTATCGGGAAACCCCCACTCAGGCAACGCATTCCACAACTTAGACGACATTATCACAACAAAAGATAGAGAACAAACCTCTTTGTTCGATTCTGAAACGAGACAACCAAGAGACTATTTTTCGATCTTAAGTAAGATCAGTCCGATAGAAAAATGGTGAGGTGATATTATACAGCCCAGTGGCAAAGTCTCCGAAGTGTATCCGATAAGCTAGCAATTTCGCGGCGATGTTCATGACTCGTTGTTGACTCGACTAGGTTGTCTAACATCGACTGGGTGAAACGGCGGAGCTCACACAACTACTTATATCGTGATTGTTCCGTTCGACTGATTATAAGTTATTTTCGTAGCCGGTTGTTACCGTAAATGGTAGTTTATCACACGTACGCATCGTCAATGAATAGTCGCGGTAGACCGTGGGGAGACGACAAAGTAGCGGGTGGAACATGACATGTATCTGTTTATTCTCATGAGTTAATATTATGTTAGGGCTGGTCTAGTCGGGAGAACGGCGACTGCCGATCCGGAGCCCCCGGGTTAAAATCCCACAGCACCGCTGTTTTTTTTTTTGAAGTCATATGAGCGTAATGCCCCAAACTTAAAATGGTGAAGGAAAACATCGTGAGGAAACCGACATGAACCTAGACTCTTTCGAGGTGATGCGTGTTTTGAGACGTCACGAGACGATCAGGACATGTGCCTGATGGTAAGCAACATGCCTGCCATATGACAGCATAATGACATGTAGCTAGTTTAGTAGTTTATATTCCAATGAAGATTCCAAATCATAACCTAGCACTGCACTGCGCTCATCACCTTGGGAAAGGTGTGGTACTTCCCCAGACGGACTCATAGGACGCAAAGGGTTCTACCACTACTGAAGTGTCATCCATCAACCCGCACTGGGCCAGCGTGGTGGATTATGGCATTGAATCTCTCCTTACGAGAGAACGTCCTGAGTCCCAGCAGTGGTAACATTTTGTGGGCATGCATATGACGATACCCGAGCGAAGCCGGAACGGTTCGTTAGTATATTAAATTTATTGATTCAATCATTAATCATTATTTGGCTTAAAAAAACATCAAAATTCTTAATTACACTTGGAACAAATACTTAATCTAAGTTAATAGTTCATTAGCAGCCGTGCTAGGCTGGAGACCTGTGTATTAGTAAATTACCAGTCTACATTCAGCCACGTGTGTCGTCGGGGATCAATATGCTTCAACTAGTTACCCCCTCATTCATGAAGCTCTCCATCTATAACCACGAAACAGCCGACCCACCACATTAACTTCCTTCAGCCTTCACTTTATTTTGCAAGTAATTCGACCTTTCAATAGAAAGTGAAAAGGCGAAAAATAAACAAGTCAATATTTTAGGTTTCAAAACTCCGTGTGGGTGTCGGGTCCGAAAATTACAATGACCTAATGATGGGTGAGTAAATTTTAGCACGTACAATATAATCACAGTAAGGGGCTCTTATGAAATAGGTACGTATAATGTCAAAATAGATTTCGTGTACTTACAATTCTATAAGTATTTATATATTTCTATAAGTATATTCTATATTATTCTACCGCCAAGCAGTAATATGCAAACATTACTGTGTTCCGGTTTGAAGGGTAATGTTTCAAGAAAAAAATACAGGACGTAGAGATTTAACTTCTTAGATCTCTGGGTGACTAGAGCAGTGCAGTGCTAGGTAATGATTTGGACTCTTCATGTTCCAATAGCTGCGTGTCACTGTGCTGTTATGTAGCAGGCATGTTGCTTACCATCAGGCACATGTCCAGCTCTTCTCGTCACTCTTTATTTAAAAAAAAAGTATCAGTTGTTTGAGTGGTATGGTACAAGTTTGCTTAATTTGGCTAGTTCAAAAGTACCACTTTTCTACTGGACTGATCGTAACCTGAAAAACCGATATCGTTTCATGTTTGGGGTTTCAAAGATTGGCAAGGAGAGGTTTCACTCGCCATTTGAAGACACCGAAATTATAACCATTAGGAGAAACCCATTCAGGCAACGTATTCCATAGCCAAGACCTTCTATCATAAAAATAGAGTCAAGCCTTTTTTCCCGAGTTTTTTAAAGTCAACCACGAAACGCTGTTGGTTTTTTCAAGCTACAACAACGGCTCCTTACTATTTATACATATGTTAGCCAACTTTGAAGCGCAATGTAGGCGTAGGTCACCGTATAAGTTTATTTACCAACAAATCATAATAAGCAAATCATTTTAACTTTCAGTCCATAAACATGTATACTGTAATGCGACCGCCCCGATCTCGATCTTAAATTCAAAAGTGAAAGAGGATGAGAAGGGCCGTATTAAATCATGGAGATCAGGTACAAATTTTCGGAATTGTATCCGATGAAACCCCGGTAAACTTTGAAAGTGGCGAACGGTGGTATTGACGCTTATGACCTATTTTCGCGAGTCTCTCGCTCGATTCCTAAGCTCCTAAGCATCCAGCTGATACTATGACAACCCATCTCAAAAGTGCGTACATCGGTCCATATAAGAGTAAATATGTGTTAGGTTCCTTACTGTTTATACGTATGTATGCCAACTTTGAAGCGCAATGTAGGCGTAGGTCGTCCGCTAAGTTTAAGTTTATTTACCAACAAATAATGAGCAAGTCATTTTCACTTTCAGTCCATAAACATGGATACCGATCGCTACGACCTAGATCTCGAATTAAATTTAAATGCGAAAGTGGACTGGAAAGGCATGCGTATCAGCTACACACTTGCCGATATGTATTCGATAAAACCCGGTGAAATTGCAACTGTGACAGTTTTGGCGAACGATGGAACCGACGACGTCTCTGAGACTTTTGGCACGTCTCATGGTCGCTCCAGCTGGTACTAAGACGAGACATCACAAAAGAGCGAACAGTTAAGTAGTACTCCATACAAGAGCAAACATGTGTTAGGTTCCTTACTGTTTATACGTATGTAGGTCAACTTTGAAGCGCAATGTAGGCGTAGGTCGCCGTTTAACTTTAAGTTTATTTACCAACAAATAATTACCAAATCATTTTCACTTTCAGTCCATAAACATGGCTACCATACTCCGACCGCTACGACCTAGATCTCGAATTAATTTGAAACGCAAAAGTGGATGTTATTTCATTATTTCGAATTCAGCAGAATAGCAAGACAGCGAGTGTTATTACTTCAAACATCGTTAAATATGCGATTAGAGTAAAATAGCAGTACTTAATTTAATTTGTAATATAATTATTAAATTACATACAGACTACATAATATGGTTTAAAGCTTCTAGCTGGATTACATAACTGCATTACGTATTGAGTGGAAATTCTTCTTCAGGAATACGAGTAATTAACCTACTCATATTATAAATGTCCAGTTTGGATGTTTGTTGCTCAATCACGTCGTAACGCCTGAACGGATCTGGTTGAAATCTGGAACAAAGTTAGACTTAGAGTCTGGAATAACGAATATCGCACAGGCTACTTTTTATCCTGGGAAAATAACAGAAACGGGAACTACGCGGGTAAAACCGGGAGGCAATGTTAGTATAAAATAAGACTAAAAAAACTCTTTTAAAAGCCACAATAAGAAATTTAAAAGACGATGGAATTTTTCGCAGTAAACTACTGAATTGTGTTTGTATTTACTATACTACCATATGCCCGCGACACTGTCCGTGTAAAATTTCGAAAAATGTTTTCAAGGAACTCATTATTTTCGGGATCAAAAATAACAAACATCAAATTGTTCGTATTTAGAAAATTACTAGCTGCGCTCCTCGATTTTCCCCGCGTAGTTATCGTTCCCGCAATGAGGCGTTTTCCAGACACAAAAAGACTTGTCAAAGACAGTTCAAAACATTGCCAAGTGTGGCGCCACCAACGGTGAAATTGGGAACTGTCTTTGACAGGTCTTTTGGCTTCTTTAAAACGCCCCATTTTCTCGCAGTAAAAAGAGCTACTCCAGACTAGTTTCTAACTGTGTTCCAAATTTCAAACCGATGCGTTCAGGTGAAACTTTTTTTAAAAATAGTACAAAAAAATAGATAATAGGGTCTCATCGCGCACAATCAACACACGTCCGTTCACCGTGAAAGGTGCAGCTTGAATGATCCCTGATCCCTCTATCATAATGCACCGCTATTACGGTCAATGACATCACATCCTATCGTCGCACGCGCACGTGTACCGTGAAGTTACGTTACCGTCGACAGCTCGGACGGCTTGATTGAGAGACAGGTTTGTTTACTTACAAAGCTGTTGGTGACGACATCGTATCAATTTGCTAAGAGGTAATGGTAAACAAGAGGGTTTCTTAAGACGAGGTTCAATGAGTGATGAATGATTGGTAACAAATTCTACGTTGCTGTTGCCAGAGATCTGATGAGTAGACCCTGTAAAAATATTAGAAGAAATAGTCTTAGGCCCGTGAACAAAATTTATAGGTCATATAAACCACCAGGAGACCTATGTAGAATGATAAAAGGTATATTATAAAATAATAAGATTCAGAATTATGCCGTCACTTGAATGCTGTCCAACTGAGTGCAGGTGAAGATAGGGGGTTGCAACTCTCGACCATTTCTCCTTGTCGCATGATTTTTGGACTGCGTTGCGAAATAATGGATTAGAAGAGGTATTGGGGAAAAAATCGAATTTGTACATTCTATTAGTCAAGCCCTTCATTTGAATTTTTTCATTTGAAACCCATACTAAGGGAGTTATGAAAAAAGAAATGTGTTTCGTCATTTTGTAGTAGCATTGAAATTTGTGAAATGGTGCATAGTATTCTACTAGTCTAGTCCTTTCATTTGATACCCATATTGAGGTAGGTTGTGAAGAAATATTGTGTACGCCATTTTGTGAAGGCGGTCATCTTCAATCGATATTAACCAAACATAGCTAAGAACATCCACACGGAAATCAACCTCCAAATAAAAAAACCGCATCGAAATCGTCCTATCCGTTTGAGCTCTACTACGGTGCCACAGATAGATACACACAGAGACAGACTGACAGACATCGACGTCAAACTTATAAGACCCCTTTTTTGTCGTGGGTTAAAAATAAATAAAAATCACACATTTTCCTAAATTAAATTTCTAATTGTGTTTTTTTAAATTTAAACTTTTAATGATACCAAAACCAGCCAGATACAAATAGTATAGCCAAAGAGATTTTATTGCTCATAATACGAGAGCATACTATAATACGAAAAGACTTTTTTCCCCAGCCTTATAGATATTACATAAAACAAAGATCGTATACATTATTATAATGGCTGGTCTAATCGGGAGAATGGTGACAGCCTACCAAGAGCACCTAGTATGGATCCTACAAATACCTGGGTCAGCGTGGTGGATTATGGCCTTGACGCTCTCCTTACGAGGGAAGAGCCCGAATCCTAGCAGTAGAAACATTTTATGAGCTATCTACACGTAATACCTATCACAACACAAAAGACAGGACAGTTAAAACTTTAGCCAACCAAACATTAACGATAACTAAAACAAAAGAATACATGTATTTACGGACGAAATTTGAGTCATGCAGGAAAAATCGACAAAGGATAACACGAAAACAATCCAATATACAATTTTGAATATCAGACCCGATGCCCTTTCCCCGTATTCGAACAAGTTAACAAGACAGGCTCCTTGTCAGTCGTAAATTGGAACCTTCGAGTCCATTGGCATAATAACAGTAATAGGTGTGGTTTTTTTATCACCACGCCTGTCAAAACAGCAACTGGCTGTGGGTCGAGAACCTCCGCCCACACTCATTTCGCTGAGTTATTGTCGGTCAGTAGGTAAGCTTGCACTTTTATTAAGAAGGTTGTGTGTGATGTTAAATTTCGCAAGAAGTTGGTTTGATTGACCTTCTTTGAGTGCAACTGAAATTTGCGTGAGGTTTTTTGTACCTTGTACCAGAAGAGAACAGTGCTTTAAGGAGGGTATACCATATTACAAAAAACAGACGTAATATTTTATGATAGAAGATTATCTGGGACCTGAAAATTTAAGGGTTGTTAATGCAATGCTGATATGAAAAATAGTCGAGAAGCAATAATTACAGAAGAAAAAAATAAGGTTTTGGCTATTGGTTATTCCTTAAGCGATTGATACCATTGGATTGTAAGTATGGATGGATGTTTGTTACTCGTTCACGTAAAAACTACCTAAGGTAAAAAACTACCTACCAACACATAGGTTGCTTTGTATTCCGGGAAAATAACGGGATCGGGCACTACGGGAGTTAAACGGCGGGGCACTGCTAAAATAATTATGGCCTCATAATTTAAATCTGATAGTACCAACGCAGACAAAGCACATTTTCCATTAAAATCCACGGGCTTTTGTGCAAAGACATTTCAGTCTTTACGTACTGCCTTCCACGAAATATCGTCGAAGGCATTACGTCACAGCCTGTTGAGGACTTTTAAAGATAAGGCGGGTGTTCTTAGATGAATGGGCAGGGTTCGTCGCTTGATACGGACATAATGGTGGTCGGAAAATGGACAAGATACAATGGAAGATGTAAGTGCTACTGGGGTCTGGGATGCAGGAAACGTCTGTAGGATATCTGTTATGTTAAGCCGTTGTTTTCCCGTGGTATCTTTGATTTCTCCAGGGAACGCGATGCTGTTTGGGATGGGAGCTTTTAGATAACAGGGTAAGGGGTTAAGAATAAGAATTTATTTTATGTAGGATAGTTTTGGATTGGAACACAAATTCGAACTGAGTAGTGGAAAAAAGTTGGTGTAGAAATACAAAACATTTACAGAAGTTACATAATTTAAAACTTAGCTGAAGTAAACTTGTTAATAGGAAATGTTTTGTAATTTTTCTGATTGTTTTCTGAGTAAACAGAAATGGCTAACAATTTGATATTTTCCTTAGCAAAAAATATAGTGATCCTGATCAGAGTTTCTGCGTGGCTGTTAATGATGTTAATACCTTTTATGGACAGAAAGGTCGTCCTTAATTTCTGGTTGGAAAATTCTATAGGATGATAGTAAGAACATTTCCAAACTTCAAAACTTATCAGAACTTTTTATTTGTTACATACAAGACAACAAACGGTCTGCTCCGGCTTCACCCGTGATACATAATACATAGCCTATAAGGATCACGAACATATTCAACGGTGAAAGAATTTTGAAATCAGTAGTTCTCGAGATTAGCGCATTCAAACTAAAAACCTTTTCAGCTTTAAATAGAATAGATACCTATTCTGTATTAACTTGTGTTTTGACACAGAACTTATAACATACCAGAATATAACTTTATCAATAGCAAATACATTAGTGCTCGCAAAAATGCGACGATACACATTTATGAAGCTGTTACAATTGAATGATAGCCTCCGGTTTATTCCTTTTACTGTCGTGATCGTAATATGAACGCTATATTTCTGTATTTAAAAATCTTTATAGAACGGCAATTATCACAGCTGTAAGGTTTTTCAAATCTATACTAATCTATACTAATATTATAAAGCTGAAGAGTTTGTTGTTTGTTTGTTTGAACGCTAGGATCTCGGGAAGTACTGGTCCGTATTGAAAGATTCTTTTTCTATTGGATAGTCCATTTATCGAGGAAGGCTATAGGCTATAGAAAATAACGCTACTATTAATAGAAGCGGAACATGAATCAAGATTGTCTGGAAAAAATATTCCTTTTTGAGAGTTTTCGTACGTTTCGTGCTTTGACATGACACAATACAGCATGTGTCTAAGATTGCGTCATTGAATATCACAGATTACATACCTCTTGAATATAAAACCTTTGCTAATCAATTTTTTTTTCTAAATCTGAGTTGGTACAACCAAGTTCCGACAGGTGGCGTAGCAAGTAGCTAAAGAGTGTTTTGTTTGAAAGCGATATTCTCACGAATTACTGAACCGATTTCCGACATTCTTTCACCGTTGTATGTGTACGGGATCCTGATGAGTACTATATAATGTGCCACGGGCAACGCCGGGGCGGACATCTAGAATGTTTATATTATATATATTTACTGGGTTTTTTTTTCAGATAAATCATAAACTCATGTGTGCATTAGCAACCCATTAAATTATTTCACAGCTGGTACTGCCAAGCAACTCGTAGGTTTCGACCACGAATAACCTGATGTTACGCATTACTGCGACTTAGCATGGAGCGTGCTTCCCTAGATCAAAGAGATAAGAATGACCAGATGTAGATACCCACTTACTCTAGATTTAAAGACACCAAGATTTTAACGATCGGGAAAGACAAAATCAGGTACCTAGTATGCACATGGATTCAAACAAATTTGTTCAAGGTTTACTTTAAGAATATTTTTATCGATGATCGTAAATAAACTAGGCTTCATCGGAAACCGTATTACTGCACTATACCTCAGGCAAGATAGGTAACAAATTGACTTTTAAAATGCTCGACAATATCTACGAAAATGTGTAGTCATAGGGACTGCCGATAAGTGAAAACCTATTACTCCGTATTTTAGTATTAAACAGTACTAATACTGCACAATACGTCACCTACATATATAGCTCTACAACTCTACTGTGCGATTACGAATGTCAGTGATGCAAACTCAAAATATTTCACCCTTCCAAAATACAATCAACGCCAAATTGAATAGAAGGTTTCAATTCAACAATAGACTAGTCAGAACTAAATAAATAGGCTTTGTAGATCTAGATCGTAGACTGTGACTAGACAAACGTAGCGTAGGACGCCCGAAAACTCGATGGAGTGACGATATCCGTAAGGCAGCAGACAATCCGAAACAGACCGATCCAATCCGAGACAGGAAATCCGAATGTAGATCTGAGTTGCGTATCATGGGGGAGGCCTAATGGACTACGAGTAGAAGTTACCATGTAGGTCCATAATTACTAGTATAACAGTTCATTTGCAAAACGCGCATGTCTGAAGTCATTAAAACCGAATGATGAGCCAGGGTCGTACTAATTGTGCCATTATGCGTTTATCCGTAATGACACGGCCATATTGAGTACGCGATTATATGACATGGAGAGTTCTAGGTAATCGTCAGTGGAGTACCTACACGGGAATGTGTTACAATTGAGAACAACCGGTTCGGTAGATTATGATGACTCGAATTTTTTTCTTAGATATGTACCTGATTGAAAGCAACGCAAGCCCATTACAGCACGGGATAACGCAGCTCTTTGAACATGAAGAGTTGAAGAGTACAAATCGCTGCACTGCGCTCAGTATCCTGTGACACAAGATGATAATCTCTTTGCCCTATAATTTCTCGAGAAACATTGCCCTTCAAATCGGCCTATAATACTCATTGGCGGTAGAATAACCAGCAAAAGTGTGGTACATACCCAGGCGGACTCTGCTAAGAGTAGTGGTAGGGACCACCGCAACTGTCACTCAAATTCTGACATTACTCGACCTCCACTCGCCTTTCCACCTCACTTATACTACCAGCTGGTTTACCGTTTAAGAATATTGCATGTGCCTTTGTGTTGTAAGTGCATATGTTGGAACCCAATCAGACTCTGTTCATGAACTCGGTTCAGAGCTAAAAGCAGACTCAGTCATAGTTTTGTTTTTAGTATTTCTCTCTTTAGGATCGTCCTACAGAAGCTCCATGCTAATAATTTTATACCGTAGTCAGAATATCATGCACAAATTAGTACTCTTATTCGAAAGCAAAACACTGACCTCATGCATAGCTAGCAGAAGTAATCGGATCATCATCTGTAGAAATTACCTGCAAATAAAATAAAACAATTTTAATATTGGCCGACACTTTTTCACACATCATAGAGCCCCAAACTACGCAAAGTTTGAAAAAGTAAGAACCAACAGATTTTGTTTTTTTTTTGTTTTGTTTGTAGGGTGTTTTAATCGAGACTGTTCTTATATATGATACATCAAAATCGGTTAAGCCGTTTCAAAATTATTTAGGTTTTTAATTTGCTGCAGCTGCTGAATCTGGTGATGGCGGGATGACCTCGACAGACACCCTAAAGACAGACAAAAATGTACGGAGGGTAAGGAGGCCTTTGCTCGACATTGGGATATAATAGGATCTTAATAAAATAAATGATTAGATTAGATGTTGGGCGAGACTTTTAGTTAGACAGTTATCTATAAGGTAATTTGCCAACATGCCTATCGGGACTATGAATGTGGAATCGACATCCCACATGGCGATAACTTCATGATCCAAGTCAAAGCACTTGCTAAGCTTGCCCTTCTCGGCTTTCATGAGATTCTCATCATAAATAATAATTAAACCTTAGCCGCAAAATATGTATTTTCCTCACTTGCAAATAAAGGTACTACTAAAATATAGGCACGTGTGAACTAAAATTGCTGCGGGTTTTTTAATTTAATGTAGGTTTTTATACTTGTTTATGTGTTACAAAGCCAACTAGACGTACTCTGACGACCCCACGTTTGCAACACGCATATCCCATCCCACATACTCTTCCAAAACGCAGTTCTTTACACACTTCATGTCAGACATCTCATCACTCTAACCACCTTTACACAAATAAAGAATATCTAATACGGAGCACTTTATGTTAAATACGTAACCCTTCCGAAAATGTCATGCAGTTTCTTTGACAAGAAGACACTAATGACTTAGCTCCCACCTCGGATCATCAAAGATTTAGCTGGAGAAGATGGCCCGGCCCACATCTTTTGAATCCGTGTATTTAAAGCTCGGCATTTCGCAACTAAAGTATGTAAATGTTGACTTTGAAACGGAATACCAGATGGGGAATTTTAAACGCGGAAACATGGAAGGTGTACGTAAAGCTAGCGTGAAAACAAAAGCAGCCCATTTTATGAGTACTTTCCACTGCAATGACTTCTGTCTTCATTTATCCTTTTCCATCCAGCGTTTGCCTGGAAGAGACAGCTTTTAGCGACAAGTTCACCAATTGCTACTTTGTGTTTTTCTTAAGTTTTTGTAAAAAAAAAAAACTTTTATGGTGTACACTTGGACGCCATCTCGCCTGATGTTAAGCGACGATGCGGTCTACGATGGCGCGTGTTTACCTAGAAGAATCCGATTCACTCTCGTTCGACATCCAGATTATACTATCAGGAAAACCCCACTCAGGCAACATTCCACAACCTAGACGTTCTTATCACAAAAGTAGAGTCAAACCTCTTCGTCCGTGACTTTTGAATACCATGAAACGGTGCCGCTTCTTCGAGTTACGAGAAGTACGATAGAAATAACGGTAAAGTGGTATTGATCATGCAGATCAGTTGCACTCTCTCCGAAGTGTATCCGTATTTTGTTTTCTTGTTAAGTGGAATAAAGAGTTTCTCTACATATCTATGACTCTAGGTCTTCTCTTACAAGGAGAGTCAAGACAATAGTCCAACATACTGACCAAGTGTGAGTTGAGGAATGACGCTTGTCTTTTTAGGAACGGTCTTACGATGTGGCTTTTAAACAATGATATATTTGTTCGTCCGCCATCTCGCCTGTTGTTAAGCGACAACACAATCTACGACGTAGCGTATTTACCTAATCGGAGTAAAGATTATCAATGTATTATATAGCATAGATCAATGTATTATACCATTATTTTTGCTGTTTACAAGCAAAATCTATGGCAATTTGTTGTTAGCACGTATATGGCTCACCACGTTCCCATAGCACTGTACTGTTATGTGTACATTTTGCTTACCATCAGGAACATGTCCTGCTCGTCTCGTCACTCTTTATCTAAAAAAAACGTAAGTAGAGAAGATGACATAAATGAATAACAACCTGCAAAAAAGTAATCGTCATCAAACGAATATCATACAGCTTAGTCATGGGCCACTTTTATTTAATGAAAGTTGCTAACGGCTATGGTGACCATACCTCCGTCTAACGGGATAATCCCTTTACGCAACTGCGCTCCGCTATACGTGGTAAGTTTCGGTACATTTTTCTCTTTCAGTCACAGAGTCTAGATTTCTTATAACCAATAGTCACCTTAGAGGTGCTTCCCGATATACTTGGACTCAAGTATGGCTGTAAAACCGACTGAGGAACCCTAGCACTAGCCGTTCGCGAGATGTAGTTTCCTCGTTGAATGCGGTAAAATTAGGTTACTAGGGCCTTGCTAGCTTGATGGCTATTCAAAAGACTGGAAAACATTAAGTCAAGACAGAACCAAATGGAGAGAGGGTAGGAAGGCCTTTGCCCAGGATTGGGGTTGTATAGGCTCCAAATAATAAATAATAATGGGGCCTTGCTCCTTTTTCTCCTTCTCTTCTTTAGAAACAGTGATCTTCAAACCGGAACACAATAGTACTTGTAGTTTTAATAGTGTTAGGTTTACATTTGGCCACCATCTCGCCTGATGCGTTTTAAGATGGAGCGTGCTTTCTTAGACGAAAGCAATTCACTGTCGCTCTTACAATTCGTTGTAAGAATGGATTTAGACCTCCTCGTTCGAGTCATTAGAACGTCAACCATGAAACGATGTCGCTAAAGGACAAGATGGTATTAGATCATACAAACCAGCAGGTCTACTACGAAGTCCGATAAACGATATACCTGCCGAAGTTATGGACGTTTCATACCACAATCGGTCGGTTGATCTGATCGGGCGTTTCGTTCATCCCGACCGACGCTGGTTTGACAGTTTTTGTGTCATCAACCGACCGATTGTGTTTCGTGGTATAAAACGTCCATAACTTCGGCCGATATATCGTTTATCGGACTTCGTAGTAGACCTTCAGTATTGTATCCGAGAAAAACCCGAATTGAAAATTAAATATCAAAATAGGAATTGTCTCGTTTTGAACAAAAATGAAAATGGTCACTTTCCCCCATGGTCCGGGATTAATCAGTTACGTAAACGGAGCAAATTGAGTGAACTGCCGCACGGCCTCGCGGGAAGGTCACTAACGATCAGTACGGTTCATTAAAAAAAGTTACACACGTGCGGGGACGGATCGATCTCAGGCTCTGTAGCTGAATATGCCAGAAGTACAATATAATTATTTTTAAGCTATTGCATAGCTTTTATCGCGGGCCTGGGTACTGAATTTTAGTGATCGTGCATCTCTTTCTTATGTTCAAAAGAAAGAGGGGTGGAAGACCGTAACGCCGTCCTCCCCACTCGGTCATTCGACTTTGAATCTTATTTGAATAAGCTTTACAGACTAAATGCTCTTAGCAGTGTTGCCAACTTAACGGATATCCCGTGATATTTTTTATGGTAAACAAATGTCACTCTTCAAAATAAAAGCAATTTCGAAAAATTGTTAACATCCCTATTGCTTATGTTGATAAAAATGCATGGAACATGCAATAGCTTTACAGCGGCTGTCTCCGAGTGCCACACTTCTTTTTTTTGTTAAATACGCAAAATTTATTGAATATTTCCAATATTTACATATGTATAAAAACAAAATAATATTATTATACGATACAATAAAAATAAACAAATTTACAAATTAAACACGCCGTCGAGATCACTACTGCGCGGCAGGGTACCCAGAATGCTGGCAACGTTGCCTCTATGAATAGCTAAACTCAGCTTTTGGGCAAAGTAGGCGCCAGCTCTGGGATCCCCAATAAAATTATAATTATCATATTCTCGCCCTACCCTGACGCCGCTACTGGGCTTAGGTGGTCCAGTTTCTATCCTGTTCGTCTGGGTCGACCCGGAGGTCGTTCAGATGTTGGACCCCAATTTGTAGTGACTTTAGTCCCTGAGATTTCATCTAATCTCTTCATGAATTGATATTCACTGCTGGATAGATGTCTTTCGTAATATACGCCGATAGCCTCGATCGCCTTTTCTTTAACAGAGATAGGTTTGCACTTCACCGCCGTCTTGCAGATTGCCTAAACGACAATCCGGAGGAGCGTTTGCTTTTTGACAATATATTAAAAAAAAACTACCAAGAAGAAAAATACCCAATTCCGTTGTATTCATATTACTGTTACCTCATAATATTTAGAGATTATAAGACTGATGTGAAGAATTATTTGATTATTTCTTTAATAAAACTTCAGCCGTCAATTATCAAAACTCAATTGAACTTAATCTCAAAAGTTCATGCGGAATCTTAGTTCTCTGATTTGTAATACATGTTAGTCTGTTAGTTTTGGGGAGAAATAAAATACAAACAAACAGTTTCATCAACACCATCTGAGTCTTTCTTCCGTCGAGAAAAGTTGATGTATCTCCACCAGCGAGCAACACGGACGGGAGTAGGCATACACAGCGTTTCCCCTCTGTCGAAGTACAAGTCCGCGTGGACCATGGAGTTTGATAATATACTGTGGCGGGGCTAGATTTGTGAATGGTGCTTTATTTTTAGTGTTAGTGATTTGATTTGTGAGTATGATCGGCAATGGATCGGTACAGGTATGTTTTGAATGTAATAGTGGCTTTGCGCTAGTGTACAACTTTCCCCTCCCGCAAGAAATGACAGAAAGATTTGAACAATATATTTTCCCTTCCGTGTTCGCGCGGATGATCGAGTTACTCGATGATCTCCATCGAAGAAAAAACGTAATTTCACCAGTTTCATTAAATCGCCAGTTAAAGTTTTTCAATTTAAACTCTCGACAATAACTTCTATAAACGTCTTCGCAGTTGAGTTTCTGTATTCATTTGTAATCTGGCTAGACTGTCTCCAGCTTATATAGGACAAGCTTGCATGGTCGGCAGAACAATGGGTAGTGACCGAGCAGGGTAAACTGTACCTTATGGGACGTTTGGTATTTACGTAGGAAGAGTACTGAAATCAGTAAGTACAATGAGATCATTTTGCGACGATCTATTTTTTCGAAAGAGCAGTTTAGAAGTAGGAGTATTTCAATACTGCTCTTTCGAAAAAATAACAGAGAATATTTTCGTACAAAGTTGTGTATTATGTTACATTGAAAAAGTCGCGGATCATGCATGGATGAGATTTGCACAGGGTCGAAACAAGTAATACACACGAAGAGAGGTTTATACTCAGCAGTGGGATTACCCACTGCTGAAAATTATTAATGATGTAGATATGTTAACAGTTAAATCTAACAAATACAGCACCATTGTGGCAGATGAAATTTTCTAAAAAAAATAATTTACAGAAACTAGAAGTAAACAAACATTTTCTGTTTTATAAAATGAAATGAAAATGAAAAAGTGTTTATTGTGGCAATAACGAGAGACATAAACAAAAACACAAGATATGGCACACGTTTCTTACAACAAGAAAACACAAAAAACAAATACATGTTGTGTTAGTGTGCACTGAACCCCACACTAGTCGGCTACCTGTGTCGTGGGATCCAGGCTTCTCCTAATTTTATACAGTAATAAAAGGACTGAAGAGCCATTACAAAATAAAACGATAAGCATAGAATAAAAAAGGCAAATAAAATTCAATTTTCTCGAAAATTTGCAACACAGATTATAGTCAGCGATGAATAGTTAAGTGCTAGTAACCTATAAAACTGTAATACCAACTACATCCCGCGGGTTTACCCGTACCCATTATTTCACCGCAATAAAAATAACCGTAGCCCCATATGTATGTCCCATTCCAAAATATAATCAAATCGTGTTCCAAATTTTAACTCGATCAGCCGTTCCGACTTGATTGAGCAACAAACATTCAAACACTCGAATTATGAATTTATCAATTTTTCACATAAATATATTAGTATGAAAACTAACGTGGTTATTACACATTTAAAAAAAATACACTTGAGTCGGAGACTGTACTGACTATATCAAACGTGAGTTATTTATTTAAAAATAAATGTATTATATATATATTAGTAGGATATATATAACACTTGACGTCATCGACACGATCTGAATTACAATATCAGATATCGTTTGAGGAAAAGAGAAATTTGAAGATAATAAATCCGAATCCGACCTAACGAACGCAGAAAACAAAAAAGAAAGAATTGAAGCAGCGAATCTCGATTCTACTGACCCTACATTTTCCGCACAGAAACCGCTTTGCTGACTGCGAATTTTAATATTACTTTTTAATAAAACAGCGTGGCTCACATAAAAAATAATGTTTTATTTATAACTTTCTACTTTAATAGATGACATAATAACTTAGTATAATTATGAAGAGCGTATTGTAATAATTTGAAGAATTACGAATATAACTCACATGTTAATTTTGGAGGTTATATGCAAAGATAATTTTTGAATAGTCTCACTGATGCAAGATAATAAGGCAAATTAGACGATAGTAGACACAAAATCGTGTAAAATAAACCAAGCATACAGTAAAATAAGAGATTTGTAGATAATGTGTAGTTGCCTTTCGAATTCGGAGGAAGTAATAAAATTTGATCAATTTAAGTTATTTTTACTGTGGGAAGTAGAAGTAGCATTTAATATAGATACATTTTATCGACACACCAAAAGGATAGGATACACAATTAAAAGTTAGCAATAAACTTTAAAAACTAGTGCGACAACTTGACGGCCGTCAAGTTGTGGCCGTCAAGAGTGGCCGTCAAGTATACTAATATTATAAAGCTGAAGAGTTTGTTTGTTTGTTTGAACGCTAGGATCTCCGGAAGTTTTTGTAGTGGTAGGACTCTTGACAGAGTCCGCCTGGGGAAGTACCACACCTTTGCCAGTTATTCTACCGCCAAGCAGTAATGTGCAAACATTACTGTGTTCCGATTTGAAGGGCAATGTTTCCAGAGAAATTACAGGGCTTAGAGATATAAGATCTTAGATCTCTGGGTAACGAGCGCATTGCAGTGCTAGGTAATGATTTAGACTCATCATGATGCAATAGCTACGTGTCACTGTGCTGTTATGTGTCAGGCATGTTGCTTACCATCAGGCACATGTCCTGATCGTCTCGTCACTCTTTATTAAAAAAAAAAAAAACTATTAATAGAAGCATGAATCAAGAATGTAACAAAATCGGGAAAAATATTCCTTTTTGAGAGTTTTCGCACATTTCGTGCTTTGACATGACACATGACAGCATGTGTCTAAGATTGCGTCATTGAATATCACAGATTACATACTTCTTGAATATAAACCCTTTGCTAATCAATTTTTTTTTCAAATCTGAGTTGGTACAACCAAGTTCCGACAGGTGGCGTAGCAGGTAGCTAAAGAGGTGTTTTGTTTGAAAGCGATATTCTCAGGAATGACTGAAGCGATTTCCGACATTCTTTCACCGTTGTATATGTACGGGATCCTGATGAGTACTTAATAATGTACCACGGGCAACGCCGGAGCGGACATCTAGAATATTATATACTAGATGCCCGCCCCGGCTTCGCCCGTGGTATATCATATAGCACTCATCGGGATCCCGTACATATCCAACGGTGAAAGAATGACTGAAATCGGTTCACTCATTCCTGAGAATATCGACTTCAAACAAAAAACCTCTTCAGCAACCTGCTACGCCACCTGTCGGAAATTGGTCGTACCAACTCAGATTTAGAAAAAACAATTAGCAAAGGTTTATATTCAAGGCACAGATTACTGAAATTCAATGACGCAATCTTTGACACATGCTGTCATGTGTCATGTCAAAGCACGAAACGTACGAAAACTCTCAAAAGGGGAATATTTTTTCCCGATTTTGTTACATTTTTGTTTCATGCTCCGCTTCAATTAATAGTAGAGTTATTTTCTATAGCCTAAAGCCTTCCTCGATAAATGGACTATCCAATAGAAAAAGAATCTTTCAATTCGGACCAGTACTTCCCGAGATCCTAGCGTTCAAGCAAACAAACTCTTCAGCTTTATAATATTAGTATAGATAGGACGTTTTCGCCACTAAGCCACCACGGCTTCAGTTTATTACGTACATACATAAGCAGTCCACTTAATGTTCCCACAGCTGGGTCTTGGGGCCTTCTCTCACAAGAAGAGCCAGGGTCATAGCCATGTCATAGCCCACTACACTGTCCAAGTGTTCAACACGCCGGTTTTCCCACGATGTTTTCCTTTACTGTTGAAGCCAATGGTGGTGACAACTTTGTACATCTTGTAGTTGAAAAATACTTGAGGTTTAGGCGGGATTTGAATCAACGACGTCACGATTGTACGTCTAGCGTAGCGAGTAAGGGACGTTCTAACCCCTAGCCAACCACAGCTTGTGTAATACCCCAAGTTTATGACTATTAATTATAGCCTGAAGGAAATCGCTGAAAGCGACAAAGCCACCATTTATGATACTATGAGATTATGGTATAAGTAATTTTCTGTTTTTTTTTTTGCTGTATCCATCCATGATTTCCACGATAAGGCCGCCATTTATGGCACTTATGAGATTATGGTATTATTAGTAATTTTCTGTATTATATATTTTTTTGGCTGTATTATACACGGTTTCGCGTCTGTTATGTAATAACGCGATATTATATTTACTAAAACAAAACAACATCGTACCGATAACTACGACATACCACCCATCGCTGCAAACGACATCCCGATACAACACATTTCTCCGAATATCTATCAACAACTCGAGAAGTTCCCTCACCAGAAACATTATTCTGGCGCGATCGAGACTATCTCCGTCACTTACTATTCCGTTCCACGTGTCGTTAGAGAGAGAGAGATTTGAAGGGATCTCGATCGGGTCAGGGTCCCTAGTATCGCCTTGACCCAATTATGGCGAAGAGCCCGACCCTCCTAGTTACATCAAAAGGAGCTGACGCGGTCATGTCAGACACAAGAATAATGCTTTTACCGATTTTATCGTTTTTACGATAAATATATGGAATCGGAGCGCGCACGACGGTAAATTTACGATGAAATGGGATAGAAATTGTGCTTGTAAGTCTTTGTCTTGTTTAAGTTTTATCCGTACTTTTACTTCAACAAGGTTTTTGTTTAGCTTGGAGTCGATTCGTTTTATAAATAAGTGATGGGAAGAGTTGGACAGGGAACTACCAAGTGGTGCGTGTGGGATTTGAACCCAGGGCTCCGGATCGGCAGTCGCCGTTCTCCCGACTAGAACCGTAACTTCTAGCCGTAACATCATTTTTTTTTGACGTGACAACGTCTTATAAATTGATTTGCCGGGTGACACTTCAAGAAACTGCGTTACTTTCCGCTCACGTTATGCGCTCACAACGAAAGCGAGTGAGAGGCACGCGTCCCTTCCACTCGGGCATGGTTAGCCCGCCTAAGAGCGAGAGAGACAGACATAAAAAGTGAAAGGCACGCGTCCCTTCCGTAAAATTATTTTACCACTCAAAGTCGTTGTCACGTAAAACTTTCGCCCGTATACAGGCAACCAATTTTTTTTTTATCGCGTATAGGTCCGCGTTTGACCTCCAACTCGCCTGATGGTAAGCGACGGTGTGGTCGAAGATGACGCACGTTGACCTAGAAGGTACCTATTCACTCTGACCTTGAAAAGTTCTAGATTGTATCTCTCAGGGAACAAGGAGGCCGGCAACTTATTCCACTCCAAAGCTGTACGTACGAGAAAAGTGGATTCAAACCGTTTAGTACGGATTTTGAGAATATCCACAGTGTATGGGTGGTAGTGAGCCGACTTACGACTTGTCCTGTAGTGGAAAGGGGAAGGCAATATCAGGTCGTGCAACACTCACACTCTCCAAAATGTTAGCATCAACATCAAAACTAGCAACGCCCCATGGTTCTACCCGCGTAGTTGGCGTTCCCGTTATTTTTTCGGGATAAAAAGTAGCCTATATTTTCTTAATGATCTGTTCCAAATTTCAGGCCGATCCGTTAAGATGTTACGACGTGATTGAGCAACAAACATCCAAACATTGACATGGATTGTAGGATGTTTGTTAAGTCACATAAATAAAGCCAACTGTTCCGATATTAATGCGGACGCGGTCTATGAAAGTACTCGTATTATTAACACTTGTTTCGCGGTTTCCATGGCTGTTCTCATTGCAGTCACAATTAATGTGCGGCTTGTTGCCGGTGGGTTATATTAACGGATCATTTGAAATGTGCTTTTGACTACCATGTCTAAGTGTTTTTTAAATAAATATCCATATTAATATTATAAAGCTGAAGAGTTTGTTTATTGGTTTGAGTGGGTTTTTCCCGATAGTTATAATCTTGGTATCTTCAAATCGAAAGTGAATCGGTTTCTTCTAGGTAAACACGCTCCATCGTAAACCGCATCGTCGCTTAACATCAGGCGAGATGGCGGTCAAGTGTAAACCTATTAAAGTTAAAAAAAAAAAACTCGGAAAGTACTGGTCCGAATTGAAAGATTGTTTTTCTATTGGATAGTCCATTTATCGAGGAACGCTATAGGCTATAGAATATAACGCTACTAACAATAGAAGCGGAGCATGATTCAAGAATGTACCAAAAACGGGACAAATTATCCTTCTTGAGAGTAGCGTGCTTTGACATGACAGCATGTGTCTAAGATTACGTCATTAAATATAAATCTTTGCTAAGAATCAAATTTGTTTCTAAATCTGAATTGGTTCGACCAATTTCCGCCAGGTGGCGTAGCAGGTAGCTGAATAGGTTTATTGTTTGAAAGCGATATTCTCAGGAATGACTGAACCGATTTCAGTCATTCTTTCACCGTTGGATATGTACGGGATCCTGATGAGTGCTTTATATACAACGGGCGAAGCGGGGCGGACATCTAGTAATAAATAAATATTGGTAGACAATTCACACACAACACCAACCCCAAACTAAGCAAAGCTTGTACTATGGAAGCCAGATAGCTGATATAATACTTATATAGTTTTAAATACATGCTTATTATACATAGAACACACCCAGATACAGTAGAAATATTTGAATTCGTCACACAAATATTTGCACTGGGTGGGAATCGAGCCCACGACCCTCGGCTTCGCAGGCAGAGTTACCTAAAATCCTACTTATATTATAAATGCGAAACTTTGTATAATAAGAATATATAGGTGTATGGATCAATGTTTGTTACTCTTTCATGTAAAAACTACTGAAGGAATTTGGATGAAATTTTGTATATAGATAGATAGGTCTGAAATTACCTATAAGCAATTTTTATCTCGAAAATATAACGGGATCGGGAATTACGCGGGCAAAACCGCACGGTGCTTCTAGTTTAGGTGCATCGCCGCAAAATTGCCATCAAATCAAAAGTTTATCGGGTTTTTATCGGATACACTTCGGAGAGTGTACAATTGTTCTGCATGACCTAATACCACCTTGCCCTTTATTTTATCAGACTTCTCGTATCTCAAAAAAGCGACATCGTTTCATGGTTGATGTTCCAAAAACACGAACGAAGAGATTTGACTCCACGTTTGTGATTAGAACGTCTAGGTTGTGGAATGTGTTGCCTGAGTGGGTTTTCCCCGATAGTTACAATCTTGGTGTCTTCAAATCGGGAGTGAATCGGTTTCTTCAAGGTAAGCACGCTCCATCGTGGATCGCATCATCGCTTAAAATCAGGCGAGATGGCGGTCAAGTGCAAACCTATTACTTACAGTAAAAAAAAGTGTAATATAATGTAATGGGGTGAAAGCAAAGACAATTAATCATCGATGATCAACAGGATAAATATGATCTGTGGGTCAGGGAGACATGTGCCTGATGGTAAACAAAACACTGACTCCTAACAGCATAGTGCCACGCAGTTAAGAATGCGCAGAGTCCATATCACCCACTAGAGATAAAATATGTCATGTATATCTCACGAAATATGGACCTTCGAACCGGAACACATCATATTAGCATGTAAGGCTTGGTAGTGGAATAATTGATAATGGTGCGGTACTTCCCCAGACCAACACAGTAAAGAGTCCTACCAATTCAAAAATACATATTTAGACCTTCATCAAAAATCAGGCCGAAAATAGTTACTTAAAATTCGTTTTAATTGAAGATAAGGGGATAGAGAACTTGTCCTTGACAATCGTCGCGTCTGCAACCTCTATCCCATACGAAGGCAGAAGCGGACACGGGGTATGCCCAGGGGTCTACCGCTGAACGAAACTGCCTTAGGTTTGATATTCCTATCTCTTTTCTTTCGTTTGAATGGTAGAGATGGCAACAGCAAAGCTGAAACCGATTTAGTTATCCGGTAGAAGGCCAGGAGCGACATTCGCTTGCACCCGTCTCTACTTAGAGGAACTGGGGCGTCGGACGTTTACGACAGTCCCGACACCCAACCAAGAGATAGGCCCTACCGAAGAGGTGACACACATTACGAGCCTGTAAAGGCGCTGGCAGTAGCGGTCGAATGTAAAAGCAGTTCTGTGACACTGCCACCAAGCCACGGCCGGAGAAACCCTGGGATTTTAACAAACAAACAAACAAAAATCTTTATTGCTGTTTGTAGGTAAGATAAGATGATACAAAACGTTTTAAAAGTTGCCCCATACAAACTGGCCTCTGCGAGAGGCATGCAATATGTCTGGCAAGACAATTTGTTGTGGTCTTAATTTATAAATGAAAAAATTAAAATAATAGTCAGCTGATTAAAGTGTTCTTCTTCCTCATCTTCTACTAATTTCTGGTTTTTATTTATGTCATCTGTTTCTTCATCTTCGATTCATTTCTGGCTTCTATTTGGTTGTGATATAATATATATATGTGTGAGATAAATGCTTGGTGAGACAATTTCGCCAGCGTCTTGTGTTTCATCATGATATTGATTTATATTGATTTAATCAGTTGGGGATCACTCCAAGCGTCGATCCAGACATATCTCGAGTTTTCCTGTACGGTGGACGTGCGTATATGTACCGAAATAAGAAATTAACATAATTATGACACGTAAGAATCGATAATGTTTATAATGTACAGGACTTAATCATAAGTCATATCATAAATCATAATCACAACAATGAATAATTAAACGTAAGAATCTCGTAGTAGTACCACAGTTTTGGCAGTTTATCTACCGCCAAGCAGTAATGTGAAAATATCATTGTGTTCCGGTTTGAAGGGCAACGTTTCCAATGAAATTATATAAAACATCTTATATCTATGGAGCGCAGTGCAGTGCTAGATAATGATTTATATCGTATTCCAACAGCAGCATGTCACTGTGTTGTTACGGACAGGCATGTTGCTTACAATAAGGCACATGAACTTCTTTCTCGTGACGTCATTTAACAAATTAAGTCAATCTGGTTGGATGTACAGACCCTCAGAAGCTAAAATGGTATCTTTACAAAAACAAATCCAACTATTTACATATTATTATTCAACAAATTATGTGTTTTGAATAACAACTTCAGATAAACCCTCATTTGTGTAAAGGTCCCTGCGTAATGGCGAGTACAGAGGAATACCCGTAATAATCTCAAAGATAAACCGTCCCAATACGCAGATCGGTATCTATATCTTGAATATTTTATCATTTATTTATCGTCGCTGCGGGGTTTATCTCTAAATTCAGTAAATTGGCTTTCTCTTACATTTCAGATGGATTTCCATTCACAATACTGGATAACACAACAAGCAACACAGATTTTTTAACTATCGACGGCGACGTGTGAATCAAAATTATTTATTTTATTTGTGTGTTTGATTCATTATTCATAGCATTAATGCGCTTGTTCGCAATGGTGAAAATAACGAGCAATTGATTTATTTGGATACCTACATATTATATTTATAATATCAGGAGTGTGTACTCCTATTTATGTATCTATCCAGATAGATAATCTATATAGATTAATTTAGATTCGGCGATTTGACGAGTGCGGAGACTAAATTGATGACTCCAAATTTGTGTTATTAGTATTTAGGTATTTGATTATTTTTTTTTGTTAAAATTTTACATGTAGTATTTTATTAGTATTTGCCATTAATTGAATTTAAATTTCATCAATCAATCATCAACAGCCCACTAAATGTTCTCGGTTCTCGGGCCTTCTCTTCCAAGGAGAGAGTTAAGGCCATAATCCACCACGCTGGCCCAGTGCGGGTTAGTGGATGACACATGACTTGGAAAGATTCTAGGTTTAGATTTATATTAATAAATTAAGATTAAAATAGATCTGGATACTGCCGTTCTTGCGACTAGATTAGCCGTAACTTTCATATTGCCTACCTTTAATTTTTCATTTTGGGAAACCCGATAGATGAATGAAAGCCTGATTCGCTGGTAGTTTGCGCGTGGTTCATCGATTGTCGAAAATGTCCAGTGCATGAACAGATGTTGAGAGCCCAAAGTACTCATTGGCACGATAAGATAACACAACAAAGACGGTAAAAAAACTATATCTTAAGCACGTACTTACGTTGTTACTTAAACGATAAAAATATGTATTGTGCCAGACATATTGCATGCATCAGCAGAAGAAGAGGCCAGTTTGTGTGGGTCAACTTTTAAAATGTTTTGTCATCATTGTCAAAATTATTATCATTAAATCACATATTATTAAATCACCTTATCTTCCCTGCAAACAGAAATAAAAATAATTGTATTAAATTTTTTATGTAAGTACCTACCTATCAGCCTAGTAGCCCGACTTTGGTCGGATATCTTTTTTTTTTATAGTATAGAGTGACGAGACGAGCAGGACAATTGCCTGATGGTAACCAACATGCCTGCCACATAACAGCACAGTGACACGTAGCTATTGGACCATGAAGAGTTCAAATAATTTCTTAGCACTGCCCTGCGCTCGTCACCCAGAGACCTAAGATATTATAACTATAAGCCCTGTAATTTCTTTGGAAACATTGCCCTTCAAACCGGAACACACTAATTAATTATTGTCGTATTAAGACCACCAATCGAAATGAAAACTAGCCTATCTCTCAAGTTCGACCAAATCCTACTCATATTATTAATGTATGGATGTATGTTTGTTACCCTTCCACGCTAAAACTACTGAAGGAATTTGGATGAAAATACGACAGATAATGGTCTGGAATAATACATAGGCTATTTTTTATCCCGGGAAAATAACGGGACCGGGATCAGGAACTACGCAAGTGAAAGCGTGGGCCGCTGCTAGTTGCATTGCAATGTCTTTTTTCGTGAATATCGGTTGACTTGGTGAAGAGTTCACAGGAAACAAACGTGACATAAGAACGTCTAGGCTGTGGAATGCGCTGCCTGAGTGGGGTTTCCCCGATGGTTAATATTGTTACCTTCAAATCGGATAGCACTAGGGAAGTAATTTGGTTTCCTAACTCTCACAGTAGGATTTAGTGTTTGAGGAAGCTAGTTCTTCTTCGACGGTGTGAGTACATGTTTTTTACGAGTAACTTTTAAGAAAATAACAAACTTTAAAGAAAAATTGGCAAAAACTTTTGACGTGATGAACGCCGGCTCACGCACGAAAAAGTGTCTCGTTATGTCCCGTTACGCTCATTGTACGCTTGCGCCGCATCTATCAATGTTTTGTTATGACGTTGTCACGTTAAACTATCGTCCGTAAACCAACCGACTTTACAGACAACCAAGTTTTTAATTTACTTAAGTACTTACAAGAAAAAAAGTAGAAAAATGGTGTTTCAAACATTATTTTTCTACTCAAAAAATAATCTGATGGATAAATCAAATTAAAATTCGTAATGGTGGACATAGCGACCCCCTTTCGGATTAGCACAACCTTTATGAGTAGTAACGAAATGTCAACACCCCCTTATTGAAATAGCTTTAGGTTAACGCGTGGTAAATTAACTATAAATTAGAATTCCAAAAGCCATCCAATGTAAATTTGGCAGTTTCAAACTAAGCGAAGTTTGTTCAATACAATAAAGATGGCCAAGTTTACAAATTCGATAAAAGGTACTCGATTATAAACTTACTGTAGGGACATCAACACCATCCCAAACGTGGGCGTGTGTCACTCAATATCGCCTACGCATACCAAGGTACGAAATTACCGCATATGAAATTTAAATATTTTGTAGTAACAAAATAACGTAGAAGGAAACAATTTCCAAATTTTCGTCACGCGACGTTCGGAGCGTGAAATAAATTTGTCACGGAAATTCTTAAAGATATCTTCAGAGATGACAAATTTCGTCGGGGAAATAACACAGCTGTCTCGGATGATAAAGATGGATAAATATCGGCAAGTTGCTAAACTAAGGAAGTGTTAACAAACATTCGTTGGCCATAAATTGTCCCTCGACACCTCATAACTGGCGCCCAACGCGGGGCCGCGAGCCGCGCCTAAAGCAATTTTCCATTTACTCCCAGCGAAAGGACAAACACCCCAAACATCATTACATTAAGGATCAACCTCCTTTGTTTCGGTTTCAATGTCCGTGATTACTTTTAGAACCCAATGAAAAATAGACTTTAAGGTGACGTGATAAGATTGTTTGTTGATGGGGTAGGATTAGGTTTAATAGAAAGGACCCTAATGCCTAAGCTCGGAGGGAGAGAGTGAGGCCATGAAAAACGTAACAGAGGGTAGGTAGCGTCGCGACAGTCTGGAGTACGGAACTAGACGCTTTTGTTCGCTTGAAACAACAACGTAAACACAATTTACTGTTTGTACAACTTTGATAAGAACGTATAGGCGAGAACAAAATGTTGTGGCGACTTGCGCCGTTATAAATAAGAGTTGTTGTTCCTCGATTTATTTGGAAACTTGGAAGCTTACCCGGCTTAATGTGCTCCTAATTTTGGTAACAACTTCGGCGCGCGTACGTTTATTGCGCGCCCTAATTTGGCAGGTAAGTCTGCGTTAACCTGTATTAACCTAATCCAGTTGACGCGAACACGTTGAACAATACGAATAAACAGTCGTTAGCAACGAGCCCTACATTTATATCTAAGCTTCTATTTTAAGATCACAGCGCCAATCTTGATCAAACTAAATTACAGCTAAGCACGAGTAAGATTTTGTAACGAAGGCACTTTTGTAGGATCTGTCTGGTGAAGCACCAAGACTTTGCCGTTTATTTTACCGCTGAACAGTGCTGTACTAACATTGTAAGGGATTCCATTAATAGTCAAGACGATGCTCAACATTGTTTGCAGGGTAGCTTATGAAGAAAGTAGAAAAGATGATATTTTCTACTAGCGAAGCTTCGCAATTTTACGTTATGTCTGGAGTTTTGCATTATCATAAGATAAATGAGATAAACCAAAAGGGGTATAAAATAAAAAAACGTTCAATTAATCCTTTAACAAACAAATGTTTCATTTTAAGCTAACCAGCGAGGAAAACTTTTTTTTTTTAGGTGCCGTAGCCAAATGGCAAAATACGGGACCCTTATAGATTCGTCATGTCTGTCTGTCTGTCCGTCCGAATGTCACAGCCACTTTTCTCCGAAACTATAAGAACTATACCTATTAAAACGTGGTAAGTACTCGTAGATGTATTCTGCAGAAAATCTGAATCTAAACAAAAAATAAAATAAAACAATAAATTTTGGGGGTGTCCCATACTTAGAACAGAAAGTCAAAAAATGTTTTCCATCAAAACCGTGGGTGTGCGTGTACGTGTGGGTTATGGATAGTTCTTTAAAAATGTTATTGAGGTTTCTAACAATTTTTTTTCTAAACAGAATAGTTCCCGCGCGAGACTCTTCCCAAGTGGTAAAATGTGTCCCCTCCCCGCCCTAAAATAAGAGAATGACAAAACTAAAAAAAAATGTATGATGTGCATTACCATGTAAACTTTCAACGAAAATTTGTTTGAATGAGATCTAGTAAGCAAGTAGTTTTATTTTAATACGTCATAAATTACCTATTGTTAAAACAATGATTAAAGTAACAACGAACTACAAGAACATTTATATTATGTTACTTACTGCTACGAAAACCTTCATGGGCGAGTCCGACTCGCACTTGAACGAATGAATGAAAACTCTTTATTGTTCACAATTTAAAATAACACATAAATTATAGGAAACAGTAAAACTAGTGAAATAGCTGGCGGGCTTATCTTTTATATTTTAGATTTCTTGACCACTTTTATTCTACTTTTACTTATATAGGTTTGGATTTGACGGCCATCTCGCGCTACGATGTGGTCTACGATGGAGAGTACTAACGTAGAAGAAACTGATTCAGTCTTGGTTTGAAGCTAATTTTGTAACCATCGGGAAAATCCTAGCCAGGCAACGCATTCGACACCCACGTGCCGTACTCGTGACGTGCACTTTTCTGCATCCTTAACTAATTCCCAACCCACAAACTCGGAATATCTCTATATATAAAAATGTTATTTTGGTTTGTGTACGCTTCAAAAACTCAAAAAGTTCTGCACCGATCGAGCTGAAATTTTACAATGATATATAATCCGCATCAAGGATTGTTTTTGACGTGACAACGTCTTATAAATTGGTTTGCCGGGTGACACTTCAAGAAACTGCGTTACGCTCCGCTCACGTTATGCGCTCACAACGAGAGCGAGTGAGAGGCACGCGTCCCTTCCACTCGGGCATGGTTAGCCCGCCTAAGAGCGAGAGAGACAGACATAAAAAGTGAAAGGCACGCGTCCCTTCCGTAAAATTATTTTACCACTCAAAGTCGTTGTCACGTAAAACTTTCGCCCGTATACCGACTTTACAGGCAACCAATTTTTTTATCTAATTTTTGCATCATAATGTACCACAGCGAAGCGTGGCAGGGTACAGCTAGTCTATATATAAAAAAGTTATGGTGGTTTGTGTACGCTTCAAAAACACGAAAAGTTCTGCACCGATCGAGCTGAAATTTTAGAATAATATATAATCCGCATCAAGGATTGTTTTTATCTAATTTTGCACCACAATGTGGCACAGCGAAGCGTGGCAGGGTACAGCTAGTAGGTATTTTATAACATACATGACCTTTTCGCGTTTTTTTAAAAGATCATATTAAAAAATCTGATCCTCAACAAGGTCTGCCATAAAAAACCTCCCATCCAATTACAGCACACTAGTTCCCTCACAACATCGTAATAAAATCCTACTGAATGCTCCGACGTGTTCAAGCGTCTAGCAAAATCCACACCCCCAGGCTACGGACGACCCCTAAACATTACGAGTGCGTGGTACATTTCTAGTTTTGGTTTTGCTTACAGTACATTAGATTTGGCATTTTCTTTAAACTTTTTCAAGTGAAAATCTCTTTTGGCGCGCCACATACAGATTTTGCGTGGGCTGTGAATTGAATTCTAGCGTCACGGTCGAGAATGATAAGAAATATTCGGGTAAACTCGGAACCAATGGCCATGCTCATTCATGGCAACACCCTCCGGTTTCACCCGCGTAGTTTCCAAAGTAAGCTATTAAATTCAGAGCTATAAGTTTTCACTTCTATCAGCAGTTCCTATGACTGCCATTTTTTTCTACCTGTGCGTCATTCGTGAGCACAAGCAGTCCATTTCATGTTCCCACTGATCAAATCTTGTTTATTGCGCCTATTTGTCCCTTTGCTTATTTGTAAGAGACAATACAGAACTTGTCAAGGTCAGAGTGAATAGGTATTTTCTAGGTCAGCGTACATGACCTCCACACCGTTCGTAACCATCAGGCGAGTTGGTCAAACGCGGACCTAGATAAGAAATTCCTTTTCTGAAGAAGAGAGTTGAGACCACAATCCACCAAGTAAACACTGTACAGCATGAAACAATTTTGGATCAAGTGATCAGAGCGAGTGATACTTATCATTTGCAACTGAAATACTGTTTCACAGCGACAGTCGCTCTACCTCCGTTCCCCGTCTGGCCTGTAGGCAATTTGTCAAGCCCGGACCTACCCTCACAGCCCCCGACATAAAAAGCATTTGAATAATCGAAACGGTGACGCGGGCCCAGTATTGCCAATATACTACAGGTGCAGGGGCAATCGGGGGAATGGACCCCGTCTTTACGACCCAGGATCACGATACTCGAATGGATTAAAGTTTTAGAAGTTGGGCTAGTCAACGGCTGATATTGATTGAAAGGCAAGGGCCCAGGGGGAATGGTGCTATTTACTACCTTAGGAATGATTTATGCAAGACGTATATGCCTGTGACTTCGGCATCGTATTTTGTGTATGTCGTAATTCTACCGCCAAGCAGTAATGTGCAAACATTACTGTGTTCCGCTTTGAAGGGCAATGTTTCCAGAGAAATTACAGCGCTTAGAGATATAACATCTTAGAACTCTGGGTGAGTGCACTGCAGTGCTAGGTAATGATTTGGACTCTACATGTTCCAACAGCTCCGTGTCACTGTGCTGTTATGTGGCAGGCATGTTGCTTACACAGCACATGCACATATCATGCTCGTCTTGTCGCACTTTATTTAAAAAAAAAATGTTTTGTCGTATAATATAACATCATTATTAGAATCACACCGGACTGTAACAAGGCCTCAGCACCTTGAACTGGGAAAAAACAACTTTAAAACTCGCCATAACCAAACCCTGACACAAACAGGTGGTACATACGGGCTATTGTGTTACCAGCCATTACTGCCGCTTTAGAAAACTTTGTAAGGCGTAACTAAAAAGCTATTGTTTCTGAAAGGGAGCGCGTTAGAGTTCGCACCATTTACTAAAATCACTAAACTAATAGCGCCACTATAGTATTTTAAACAAGATACATACGTACTATGAAAATAATGTAGTTTCAAGTTTTCGTCACAGGGCGTGAGTGATGGTGAATCCATATTAATGTATCTGCACTCAGTTATTTCGCAATCCCGTCCAGTTGCATGATAGATTGTTTCCTTATGGCTTGCGGGTTTCGTAAGTTCTGCTCCGGTTCATAAATATTAAATCTGCATTGTTATTGTTTGTTGAACACATTAAGGAAAAAAATGCCAGTATTAGGAACTGTCGATAGAAGTGAAAACATATAACTCAGAATTTGATAGCTTACTTTGGAAACTACGCGAGTGAAACTGGGGTGAGTGAGGGCGTGGCTATGAGCATGGTCATCTAGAAATACATAGCCAATGGTAAATGCTGATTGCTGACGCATCTCTAGATGGTCAATGGCCATGGTCCCGAGTTTGCCGAAAGATATCTTATCATTTCCAAGCGTGACGCTAGAATTCAATTCACAGCCCACGAAAAATCTGTTGTGGCGCGCCAAAGAAACAAACACACGCATAACACATATCTAGTGACTAATGATAAACACAATTTGTTTAAATATTTCATGTCGGTTTTAGTAGTATTAGTTCTTCTAACTAGCCGATCCGGCGAACTTGGTATCATCATACAATTTTTCGTCAACATTTTCTAACTTTCTACTATACAAACGATCCATTTTTATTTTAGTTTTGTTAAGGCTCTGCCCGCTTTTAGTTTTTATATATATACAAAAATTAGAGTGAGTTTACCCGCGTAAATAGTTCGCGATTCTCTTATCTTCCCGCGATAAATAGTAGCTTATGTACTATTGCAGATTATTATCTGAATATATTACAAATCTCTACCCGAACCGTTCAGCTATCTCAGGATAGTGATTGAGCAACAAATATCTAAACTTTCACATTCATAATATTAGTAGGATAAGATGATATATCTTTGTCCTATAATTTCTCTGAAAATATTGCACTTCAAACCGGAACAAAGTAGGTATTGTTTGTACGTTACTGCTTGGCGGCAGAATAACGAGCAAAGGCGCGGTACTTCCCGATGCGAACTCTACAAAGAGTTCCTATCACAATACTGCAAAGAGTCTTACCATTGCCATGTTCGAAGTACGAAGAAGAGGTAGATAAACTATTTTCGTACAAAAAATTAAAACCGACTTCAAAACCACAAATAGGCACAAAAAGCGAAAAATAAATTAATATCGTTATTACAAGAGTGCTACTCACTCATCTATTTGAAGTCGATGCTAGCCAAGTCTAACAGGTAGTGGATACGCCTACCTACCACGTGCCTACATAGTATTTTTGGCCTGACTGGCACCTACTTCAAATAGATGAGTGAGTAGCACTTGTAATAATGATATTAATTTATTTTTCGCTTTTTGTGCCTATTTGTATCATAGTCCCCATAGTCGTGTCGGCAAACGGCCTTGTAGAGAAAAGTCTCGACCAACATATCAAGAGACTTTCGCTAGACGGTTGGATCAAGGGTCAGATGCAGAAGGCGGTCAAACTTTACACAGTACGCATCGTCAGGAGGTTCCTCAGTCTGCAGCCCTAACCACCGGTAGGCAAACTAGGTTTAGGTTTTTACAATGTTTTTATGTTGTTTTTATATGTACATATATTGTAAAAATGTAAACCTAAGAAAATTAATAAATGAGTGAATATTAATTATACGAAATTAGGTTATTTTACCCTTTTTAGTGTAAAACAAGTTCTTATTAACGCATTTACCCAATTACGAAGTGACAGGTTCGAGTTTTATAACTTTTGTAAAATCTACAATTACGTCATCCAGAAAATTGTGTGCAAATTTAAGTTTTTGGTTCATATTTCAAAAACCACTTGACCGATTTCGATAAGATTTATATGGGACCATTCGGGAAGCATACCCATCCGAACATGAAAATAAATTTTGAAATCGGTACGGGGGTTCTCGAGAAATCAGGTAACATACATAATAAAACATAGGGTCGAATTTATAACCTCCTCCTTTTTGGAAGTCGGTTAAAAAGATAAATAGGTAAGAAATAATATTTAAACCCAGTTTAGAAGTAGATTTCATGTAATTGTACATATTTTTAAAGATTTTACCGCCACAAAATTTACTTCAAATATTTCGTATTTGTAAAGATACTTTCGAATAGTTTCCCAGACAGACTTTGTAAAGAATGTTACCACTACAAAATGACGTGTTTTGATGCATAAATATGTTTTATAACCTTTTAATAGACAACATAATGATTTTTTAGTACACGAACCACGAAACCAACACCTTAATGGATGACTTAACGCAACCGAAGCAATTACTGAAAACTCCCGTAAAAACTTCGCTCGAAACGATCTCTAACACATTTTTAATGGCCGACTCCCGTGAAACAACAAAATCGAAGAACAGTAAACATGATGAATTTTCCTCGGTATAAAATAACGATCAGATCTATAAATATAGCTTATGTTGTTCGGACGACCACCCTCGTCGGGAGTATTCTGGTGACTCATACGGGAGGGTTTGTACGTAGGTACGTATTATTATTATATAGCGTGTTATGACGTCACTAGAAAGGATTTATTAAGTTCATGGCACGTATAATGGATATCATGTTCATTGCATTTGTACTCTTATTTTATCAGGCAGTGCATTCATAAACAATAATAAATTCTACTATTGTAAGATTTTTTAGTTAAGTAAGCACGGAAGTAAGCGAGCGCAGTGCAGTGCTAGGTAATGATTTGGACTCTTCATGTTCCAATGGCTGCATGTCATTGTGCTGTTATGTGGCGGCATGTTGCTTACCATCAGGCACATGCCCTGCTCGTCGCGTCACTCTATATCATAAAAACCTCGCTTGATGTGGTCTACGAAGGAGCGTGCTTACTTAGAAGGAACCGATTCACTTTCGACTTTAAGACTACCAATGTTTGTACTATTTCAAACGGCGAAAATTTACAAGTTAGTAGGTATTATAGATACTCTTCTATATGGCTGTATGCACAATGGATGTAGATTATGCTAATGTTATTGTAAAGGATACTACGTGTTCAAACTATTGCATAAACACGTAGGAATATATATTCTACAGCACCTTCACTCGGCGAAAGGCAATACAAAATACTTTATTGGCGCCACTAAGAAAGTCGACAATAAGTAACATATAAAATTGCAAAAATATAATGGGTTCACAGGCGATATTTTCGCTAAGGGATTCCACACACCACGCTGCATGTCGATGTATACGCGCGTACTTGCGGGAGTGCAGATCTGCATCATCGTGCGGGTTTTTCACGCACTCACGCGCGTTGTCGCGTTTTGTGGATTTACGGCGGCTCTGACTCATTTCATTCAAACACACGCCAAGCCCGTCCAAAATCACGCACTGTAGGACTTAGTGTGCCATACCTTGCGTCTCGCCCGCATACACGCGCGGGTGTGCGTGAAAAACCCGCACGATGATGCAGATCTGCACTCCCGCAAGTACGCATGTAGGTGCATGATATGCATAAACGCGCGTGGACGCATTTTCGGTGTGTTGGATTATGCGAGTTTTTTATACAAGTGGAGATACTAACATACAACAATGGAACACGCATTCACGCGCCATGCTGCATGGTCGAGTCAGGGTGTGGATCGCCTAAAAGCGATCTGCTCTACATAGATTACTTTATTACATCAGATTATATCAAAACTAAATAATCCGATCAATATTGTAGATGCGAAAGCTTGTATGTATGAACTAGCAACGCTCCGCGGTTTTACCCGCATAATTTTCGTTCCTGTAATTATGCTATTCCAGGCTATAAACTATCCGTACTCCAAATTTAAACCCGATCCGTTCAGCCGTTTCGAAGTGATTGAGCAACAAATATCCAAAATTTAATAGGATGAATGTTTGGTACTTTTTTACATAAATAAACTACGAATTGAATACGGACGAAACAAAACGATGATTAGATGATTTCGATCACGATTATGTTCTGTGTAATATTTTTAACCGATTCTAGTAAACAACACACCACTAGAGTACGTCGAGAAGTACATATACCTGGGAAAACAGATTTCGTTTAGCAAGGACAGAAATGCCGATGAAGTAGACAGAAGGATAGCTATCACATGGAAAAAATATTGGGCCCGAAAGGAAATACTAAAGTCGCAACTACCACTACCATTAAAAAAAATTGTAATGGACTCTGAAATACTGCCATGCCTCACGTATGGCTGTCAAACACGGACGTTCGACTACAAAACCAAAGGAAAAATAGAAAACTCAGAGAAAATGGAAAGAAGTCTACTAGGCATAAAGTTGAGTGATAAGGTGAAAAACAATGTAATTCGCGAAAAAACTAAGGTCATCGATGTCCTTAATTTCTCTCTAATTAGAAAATGGAAATGGGCGGGCCATCTTGCCAGATACAACGACAGATGGACCGTAAGGGCCGTCAAATGGAGCGGACCACGAGGCACCAGAGCGCGAGGTCGGCAGCGCGCCCGGTGGGCGGACGAGCTGGCTGCGACGGCGGGCCAGAGCTGGATGAAGATGGCCACCGACAGAGAAAAGTGGAATGCTTTGGAGGAGGCTTTTACCCGAAGGGGGTCCATACAACTTTAAATATAATATATTTTAATAATAATGTGTCACCAATTTTTATCAAGAAATAATTATTTAAAATAAATAGTAAAATGTAAAATCAATTTATTGTAATGTTGTGTGGAATTAATAAAGCTTTTTTATTTATTTATTTTTATTTAATATTTTTAACATATCGTTTTCATGTTGTCGATATTTTTCTTCGCTGTTAAAGCCAGCGATGTTGTAAAAAACGTACATCTGCAGTCTGCATTTGGAAAAGTACTCATTAGGGAGGGTTCAAAAACAACGCACTCACGATTCTGAATCTTATCTTTCCACCACTAGGCCACCATGCCAAAGCCAAACGGTAGTCTAATAAATTCCCTCTACAATTCAGCAAAACAACGAAAGGCACGCTGTTTGCTAATCTAATAAGCACTCTAGCTTATCTCCAAGAAGATCTATAAAGCCATGTCAGTGATAAACGGCAGAGCAGCCACGCGTTACGGGACCTAGAACGGTAACAATTCACTCGCTGGACATATTATCCATTTGTCCATGATTCATACATACAATATATACAGTGAATTTTTGCAGTTTCCTTATCACTACATAGTATGAAACAAAGTCGCTTTCTCTGTCCATATATCCCTATGTATGCTTAGATCTTTAAAACTACCAAACAGATTTTGATGCGGGTTTTTTTAAATAGACAGAGTGATTCAAGGGGAAGGTTTACATGTACTCGTATAATATGTGCATAAAACAGTAGAGAAACACTAATAATTAAAAAAAAAAAAAAATTGGTTGTCTGTAAAGTCTGATGGTTTACGGACGACAGTTTAACGTGACGTCATAACAAAACATTGATAGATATGGAGCAAGCGTACAATGAGCGTAACGGGACATAACGGGACACGTTTTTGCGCATGCAGCCGGCGTTCATCGATTTATTAGACGTTGTCACGTCAAAACTTCTTAGTGACGGAAAAGCTAACGAGTTCCAATGCAAGCGGAGAAATTACAGGGCGACGATAAATAATAATCTATTATCCTATTAATATTATAAATGTCAATGTTTGGATGTTTGTTGCTCAATCACGTCGTAACGTCTGAACGGATCAGGCTGAAATTTGGAACACAGCCGCGGGGCATTGCTAGGCAATAATATTAAATTAAATTAATATTAATAATACCTTGACTCTTTCTTACCTTATTATCTTAGACTAGCAGCCCGCCCCGGCTTCGCACGGGTGTTATGGAAAATAAGTATAAAACAAAATTATTAGACTTACAAATTTTAACACACTTTTGGCAGAATTGCCATGCTTAGGACATAAGACAAAACAAACAATCCCAATCATCTGTTTATCATTTAAAACGCATGCTTTTTTGCCTATTTTACTTTATAAAAAAAATGCGGGAGCCAGAAGCTCAAGGGAGGTCCTGAGAGGAGCGAGCCAAGCGAGCTCGTCGCCGTAGCGAGAGGTTACACTCAAGGACATAGAGCTTCTGGCTCCAGGAGCTCACCCGGAGTCGTACCTCAGTGATAGACCATAATAGGACCAATTGTTATGTTTAGGTATTGTTATGCTTCTCTCAATATGTGCCTTTAAACATTATGCTAAGTTATGTTTATGCTATATACGGCAGCAAAATTATGCGAAAACTGTTATGCGTTAGTTGTTATGGTATATTATCATTAGTCCTAAAACTTTAGGCGTGTCTGGCGTCGTTGTTATTCCCTTTTACTTTTACGCATCAAATCAAAAATTTAATCAGTAAATATTTAATTGTTGTAATTTAGTGTTAAAAATCTGCTAATGCCACCTACGACGTAGTTTATGGTTGTGCAATGTTTTATGTAGGTACTAAAGTCCATTAGTTCTAAATACGTACTAAATAGTTACGGCTGGTCTAGTCGGGAGAACGGCGGCGGCCGATCTAGAGCCCCGGTTTTAAATCCCACGTGCACCAGGCACCACTGTCTTTTCGGAGTAATATGCGTAATACCGCTAACTTAAAACGGTGAAGAAAAACATCGTGAAGAAATCGCCATGTACTTAGAATCTTTTGAGGTCATGTGTCATCCACCAACCCGCACTGGGCCAGCGTGGTGGATTATGGACTTGACTCTCTCCTTGCGAGAGGGCCCCGAGTCCCAGTAGTAGGAATATTTAGTGGGCTGCTTATTGAATCTATTGACACAGCTAGATTTCTGATCGTCTCATCATCGTAGTCCTTAATGTTCCGTTTTATTCTACTTTAGTAGGTAGAATAAAGGGGACCTTTGGGGATGACCTATATCGTATCCTATCCCCCAGCTCAAATTACACGCGCATCACTATTTTTTCGAAGGCATGTCCGTAATGCCTCCTATTTAAAACGGTAAAAGAAAACATCGTGAGGAAACCGAAATGGAATAAATTTAATGTAATACTGTGTAGAAAGTGCGAGAAAACTTGAACAATAACAGTAGGTAAAGGTAGAATAAACTTATACAAAAGTAGTTCTGAAAAGAACATTTTGATAGAAACATAAAAGTGTTACGAAAAATGTTTAATATTTAATATCATTTGCGTCCACTACCTACGTAGCGAGGCGACCACGCGAGTTAGTAGACGCGCGCGCAGCTACTCGTACTTACCTATTTCATAGCTGCGAACACCTCTCCCCCGTGCCTCGGTGTCCCCTCTATCGGTGTTGCGCCGCGCGCTCCGCATTTTGATAGGATTGATATTTTTAATTTCGTTAAATATTTTGAATGGAATGTCCGACTTCAATAATTCAAAAAGTAATCAATAGGTATTAAAAGAGTCTTGAATAAGAAATAATTTATTTGGATAAGAATTAATACAAATGTGTTGATAACATGGTCTGAATTTGATAGGCATTTTACTTACTTTTAAAATGTAAAAAGTAGTTGTTGCGAGGTAATTACTGAAGTTAGACATATGGTCTCGCGAGGTTTTTTTGTAGATTTTAATACGCTCTATAATATTGTACAACATTGTTTTGGTCTATCATTAGTACTTTCCGCAGCGTATGCGATGAAAGCCATTTATGACTGTTTTTTTATACCTTGCGTTGGTTTTAGTAAAATTTACGTAGATATCTCATTTTTTTCGTGATAAACATAGCCTATGTTACTCAGTGATAATGTAGCTTTCTATTGGCAAAAGAATTTTGAAATCGGTCCAGTAGTTTTGAGTTTATTCGTGCCATACAAAAATACAAATCTTTCCTCTTTATAATATTAGTATAGACAAGGCCCCGAGTCCCAGCAGTGGGAACATTGAGTAGGCTGCTTAAGATAACGGTGAGAGAAAACGTGGTTATAAATACCGGCATACACCAAGTAAATCATATTTCGAAGACATATATCATCCGCCTCCCGAATTTGGACACTGTGTATCGGTTTGAAGGGCAATGTTTCCAAGGAAATTACAGGGCTTAGAGACATAACATCTTAGATCTCTGGGAAACGAGCGCAGTGCAGTGCTAGGTAATTATTTGGACTCTTCATGTTCCAATAGTTGCGTGTCACTGTGCTGTTATGTGGCAGGCATGTTGCTGACCATCAGGCACATGTACCGCTCGTCTCGTCATTCATTTATTAAACAAAAAAGCCTCAAGTAGGTCATGAAGTGAGCTGCTTACGCCTGTTATCATAATGGTAAAAGAAAGCCTATCCTACTTTTGGAAGTACCTTAGTCTATAGAACCACAGAGAAAAAAGTACTAAAATTCCCACAAAGAAAATTGCTTCCCGTATAAGTTTAAAAGACATCGACATATTTCACGAACCTTTTAAGACGTCCCCCGCAGTGTCAGAAAACTACTTCGGTATGAGCTTTAAAGCTCTTGAAGTTACTGGCTAAGACTGAGAACGAAAATTACTTTGAGAAAATCTTTAAATTCTGTCAAAGAGAAAATTGCACTTATATTTAATTCAATACTATCAAATAGCTTCTAGCTGGAAACCGCAGTTTAACCATCATATTATGTGTTACTCCTATGTAAAGTACATTAGTAGTTAGTTAGTCCGCCATTTATGGCACTAGTTATAAATATTTTCATGTTTTGTATATTTTCATTTATTTCTGGTGAGCATATAAGTGATTTCTGGTGTGTAAAGTGTTTCTGTCTATCTGTCCGTAGTAACGGCGTATTATTTTTCCTGTTTGAAGGGCAATGTTCCAGAGAAATTACAGTGCATAGTGATAAAACATCTTCTCTATCTGGGTGATGAGTGCAGTGTTAGGTAATGATTTGGACTCTTTTATGTTCCTATAGCTGTTATGGGTAGGCATATTGCTTACCATCAATTACATATCCTGCTCGTCTCATCACTCTATTATTATTATTATTTGGAGCCTATTCTGTCCCAATGCTGTGCAAAGGCCTCCCTACCCTCCCTCCATTTAGATAATTCTTCATCAATCTACACTAAAAAAAAACTCAATTTGACCACAGACTTTCACAATAAACAAAAGAGTGTTGCGTGTCTCGTATACGTGGTAGATGGTAGTGTAAAAAGTATATTTTTATTGATTTTATTTTATTGATTAACGTATAATATTAAGCATGGTTTTAACAAAATATTAGCATTTTGTACTCCTTTTCTATATTCATGTATATGGAATTTATATAAGTTTAAGTAAGTGAAATTTGATACTCCTCCGTCCACATAATTTATGTAAAAATTAAAGAAGGGGTACACAGTTTTGTTTCACGATACATCGATTATTTATCAACTGTTTGCCATCGTGTAGTGAAATAAGTTATTTAAGCACCAAGCATCGGCTGTAACATAAAAGGCAATAAAAACCCCCTTCAGTTTGGACTCAGCTATGAATGTCTAATTGATTGAAGGAAGGGGGACTTGGTTGCTAAGGAGTGATTTTGTAACGGAGACAAATAGATATTTGACTTGATTACGGAAAAGATGGACTGTACTTGGATACAGGTTGCCAGGCTTATTGTGGATAGAATATGGAAGCTTGATAATAGAATCTCTTTTTTGAAGTGACAACGTCTAATAAATCGATGAACGCCGGCTGCATGCACGAAAAAGTGTCCCGTTATGTCCTGTTACGCTCATTGTACGCTTGTGCCGCATCTATTTTTTTTTTACCTTTTATAGGCTCACACTTGACCGCGATCTCGCCTGATGTTAAGCGACGATGCGGTCCACGATGGAGCGTGTTTACCTAGAAGTAACCGATTCACTCTCGATTTGAAGACACAAAGATTGTAACCATCGGGGAAAACCCACTCAGGCAACGTATTCCACAGCCTATACGTTCTTATCACAAACGTAGAGTCAAATCTCTTCGTTCGTGTCTTTGGAACATCAACCATGAAACGATGTCGCTTTTTCGAGCTACGAGCATTCCGATAGAAAAAAGGGCAAGGTGGTATTAGATCATGCAGATCAGTTGCACACTCTCCGAAGTGTTATTACGCTGTCACGTTAAACTATCGTCCGTAAACAAACCGACCTTACAAACAATTTTTTTAAAGCGATAACTGATTTAGTCGCTTTTAACGCTTTTTTCAAGAGTTTATAGATTAATAATAGGAACAGAAATCTTTCAGATTATTATGAACCGGCTTCACAACGTTTAGTAAGTAGTATTTTGAAACGTACCTACTAAAGCTACTTAATCGGAGTGGAGAAAATAATGGAGCATCGTTTATTTGCAGCTGCGCATTGCGATTTCGGCAGCAGTAAAAATTAGCATATTTTCAGGAATAAAAAGTAGCCTATGTGATACGTTACATCCATTATATACATAGTTTACGTGGTGTTAAGTGAAAAGTGAGTGGATCGAAAAATTTCACGGTTGTACTATTAGTACATATATGTATGAGTAATAATATTATCAACAGTAACAGACTCCACAATCAATGTCCTGGCTGTCAAAACAAAAATTAAAAGTGGTCAAGTGCGAGTCGAACTCGCCCATGAAGGCTTAGCAAGGCAAGTAACATAATATAAAAGTTCTTGTAGTTCGTTGTTACTTTAATCAGTGTTTTAACAATAGCCAATTTATGACGTATTAAAATAAAACTACTTACTAGATCTCATTCAAACCAATCTTCGTTGATAGTTTACATGGTAATGAATGTACATCATACACTATTTTTTAGAAGTTACAAGGGGGGGGACACTTTTTACCTCTTTGGAAGAGTCCCTCGCGCAAACTATTCAGTTTAGAAAAAAAAATGTTTGAAACCTCAATATCATTTTTAATGACCTATCCATAGATACCCCACACGTATGGTGATGATCAAATTTTTTTTTTGCGTTTCTGTCCTATGTATGGGACACCCCTAAAATTTTTAACTTTTTTCTATTTCTTGTATCAAAATCTTAATGCGGTTTACAGATTACATCTACTTACCAAGTTTCAATGGTATAGCTCTTATAGTTTCGGAGAAAAGTGGTTGTGATATACGGACGGACAGACAGACAGACATGACGAATCTTTAAGGGTCCTGTATTTTGCCATTTGGCTACGGAACCCTCGAATGCCTCGATAAATCGACGATATTTTAGATTTCAGAACCTTATTGGCCAAATAACATGATGGTTCTACAAGGCGACAAGGCAAGTCATTTTACAGTGGGTAGATAAATATTTTCAAATAATGTGATAAGTAATCTATAGTAATATTATAAAGCTGAAGAGTTTCTTTGTTTGAACGCTAGGATCTCGGGAAGTACTGGTCCGAATTGAATGATTATTTTTCTATTAGATAATCCATTTATCGACGAAGGCTATAGAACATAACGCTACTATCAATAAAAGCGGAGCATGAATCAAGAATGTAACAAAAACGGGAAAAAAAATTTTTTTTTGAGAGTTTTCGTAGCGTGCTTTGGCATGACAGCATGTGTCTAAGATTACGTCAACTTCAACTTATTTTATTTTATTTTGGTTTCCATTCGGTAATGTCACCGTAATTTCGCCAATGTCCAAGATTGCGTTATTGGAAACCTTTGCTAATCAAATTTGTTTCTAAATCTGAGTTGGTACGAGAGGTTTTTTGTTTGAAATCGATATTATCAGGAATGACTGAACCGATTTCAGTCATTCTTTCACCGTTGGATATCTATGGGGTCCCGATGAGTGCTATATAATGTAGCACGGGCGAAGCCGGGGCGGGCATCTAGTCATAAATAAACGGCGCATTGAATTTATATTCTACTATACATTGTTCAAATCAATTTAGTGTCAGTGGTTAACATAATATGTATCATCATCATCACCTTTTACCTCAGTGGAGCTTTATGCCTAGTGACTCACTCCGGTATTTTAAGGACCTAGGGTGGCTCGGGACAACGCTGATAGGGGGCTATCTGCACAAAATACTCGAAGCGAGACATCAGTACACGTGCCAGAATGTTTTGTCGATCAAAAAGAAATGTACTTTAATTAAGCACAAAAAAATGCTGTAATTGTTTGTTATTTTTTTGTTGCGTAGTGTTTTTTCGTCCCTTTTGCTTGAAATCATAAACAATCACTCAATCTCCTCAATTTCGGCGCCGATAAATTAGTGGAAACGGCCAAAGCATTACTTAAGCCCAGTTTTTAATTAACGAAACACAATCTCGGCCCGCAGGTGTAATTATGTTATTTGATTTACAGAAAGGTCCGGTCCTTTTAATTAAACTGTGTAAATATAAGACTCTAATCTTGGCAGGGTGCTCAAAGGAACTCGCCACCGGAATTTTGTAGAGATTTCCATAAGTATTTCATGAAGCAACCTTTCGGTTTCAAGTTAGAAATTCGCGTCTAAGTTTGGATTGTTTCATATTTCAGAAATTAATAAATGTTTTGTTTTAATGTTTTCCTTTCTTTTTTCTGTATAGCCACTCAACACAGATTCAGAGTCAGTTTGATTTGTTTCGGTACCTATTGTTTTTGACTCTTGATGAATAAGTAAGGAGGTATTTTAAATTCGACGGGTTTGTCTGTTCTCATTTAATTCGTTTGTTTTTATTTAACAGTTTACCTCTTAGCTGTACCGTTACTATTACCAAAACCATTTGCTGGGTAATTTTAAACTGATTACTTAATACTTTTTTTGTTAAAGAAGTCAATATTTTGAAGAACAAACTAAAACCAATCTGAAAAACAGCTCGAGTAACGGAAATAGCTCGGAAAGAATAGAAAATAGCATATATGGACTGGATCCTAAAACTATTTACTTTTACAAACACAGATGGGCGTTTGTTCGCGATCTTTTATGATGTTAAGCGACGATGTGGCCCAAGCGTTCTTAACTATATAAAACCGATTCAATATATACAATAACATTAGAAGATTGTCAGACGTATGCACTGAGAAAGATCGGACAGAAAATAACATTTAAAACTAAGATTTATGCCTAACCACTTGTACTACGCACATCTGTACAAAACTTATAGTACGGTACGACACATGTATTCTTATAGCAACGCTGTTTCAAAAAAAAAGAAAACTGGAAGTCTCTAAAGGTAATCGCAAATGCCATTCAATCTAAGGGTTCGTACCATATTTGATATTGGAAACAGTCAGAAATTGTACCAAAGGTACAGGAGGATTAATACAGGAACATATATAGACGATGGGCGTTAAATTTATAATTGGCAAATATGCCTTTTACCGGAAGTTTCCCTTCGAAAATGATGAATTTTTGAACTCTTTCCTTGGTGCTCGTCCATACTAAATTCCTATACTGGTTTCACGTACATACTCTAAACTTTGCTTTGAATGCTTTTTATGTAATTTTACCCCTTGCTGTCGCTTTGACTCTCTCCTGAATATGTCATTGACTCTCTCCTTGTTAGAGAACGCCTCGAATCCCAGCAGTGGGAACATAAAGTGGGCTGGTTATCCTAAACATATTTCACTTGCTGTTGTACTGGGAATGTATTTATCGTAGCAGAATATATTCAAGTAAAAAAAAAAAAACAATGTTACGACACAAAAATTTCATTTCATAAATGTTTTACTCACCTCACAAAATCCAACAGCATTACAGCACATTCTGAAACAAACAAAACAAATTAAATTAATACAGAAAAATCGAATTGAACCTCAACAAATACCGTCAAATTCAGCAGGGTTTAAACAACGACGATATGGTAACATTATACCGGACAAAGCATTTGAAAACGGCAAAGCAAGTGGATGAATGAACAATAGATACAGCGTATTGAATGTGTACACGATTAAACAGTGAAAATAATATTTGTACAAAGGGTGGCTCTAATTATTAGGGTTCAAAAAGCTTTAAGCCGCGCTTACAAAACGGGACTACTATTCGGTAACAGATTATTAAAAAAAAATTTAAGGGTTTCGGATTGATTGGATGATAAAAAACTAACGTATAGTATTGTTTTTATGTATTGTTTAGTTTTAGTTTTAGATGTATTTTAAGGAACGGTTGAGAAGAACCGTTTCTCTCTTTAGACTAATGCGATGTCTGCACATTCCTGCTAGGTGGTGGTAGAGAACAACTGGCAAAGGTATTCTCCCCAGGACTCTGCGAAAAGTCCTAACACTACTAAAATATCAATTTTCATGGAAACTTATGTCTCAACAGAAAAAATCTTATGTAGTCTAGAATCACTGAACAGATTAATTGAATTTCACTGTTTTTCTATTTTACACGAACGAGTAAAAAGAATGTAGAGAGTGAGAAAGAATTTAGATATCAATTGTAGGGAACGCGCGTGTATTCAAATTAATTGCTTTCCCGTCTAAATGTCTGGATTCAACGCGGCGTAAACGGGAATAATTGATTTAAAGCTGTTTGTTTTGCTAATTATAAAGTTATCACAGAGCTGTAATTGAATTTAGATACAGAATATAGGTTACTCTGTGAATAGGTGGAGTATAGACGAGTCTCGATAATTTCTGAAACCAAAATAAATAATAGTAAGATGAAACCCGCTGTAAAAGGAAATAAATATGACAAACATGAAAGGAAAATAATTTATGAGTAAAAACAGCTCATCTCGATTTCCGGCAAAACTACAAGCCCTATGGAAAAAAAAAAATTACCACAACGTTGTAGGTAGTAAAAAGATCTACAACTTTAGCATTCCACTTGCCGATGCCGACCCCAAAACACCCGTAAATAATTTTCCTTTAATTTATGTCATATTTCTCTTTCTTTTACAATGGGTTTCATCCTACTAATTTTGTTTTTACCAATTTCAAAGGCACTGGTCTATTAGAGCCAGAAATTAATCTAAGATGAAGAATCAGATGACATAAATAAAAACCAGAAATTAATAGAAGATGAGGAAGAAGAAGACTTTATCTCTTAATCAGCTGACTATTATTTAATTATTTTTTTATTTATAAATTACTAACAAATTGTCTTGCCAGACATATTGCATGCCTCTCGCAGAGGCCAGTTTGTATGGGGCAACTTTTAAAATGTTTTGTATCATCTTATCTTACCTACAAACAGCAATAAAGATTTTTGTATTTGTATATTTGTATTTGAGGCCTCACTAATAGAGTAAGATCCCAAAGCCGCCAGACGTCACGTATTTACTAATGAACGAAATGTGGACGATTGAGTAGAGTTAGTACGTACTAAGAACACATGCTTACCCGCTAACTTGCTTAGACGGCCAAGTTTGAGATATATGTAGAGCTTGGACTATAATGCGTAGTATAGCGTCAACGCTGCGATGTTTGACAAGATATTTTATGTGTCGTGCTACTTTTGATTGACCTAACAGCTTAGTTGTCAGTAAGTTTGTCTGCGAAGCCGTAGGTCGTGGCTTCAATTCCCACCCATTGCAAATATAGAATATCTGTATGACGAATTCAAATATTTATTCTGTGTCTGGGTGTTTCTTTGTATAATAATTATGTATTATTAGACACGTACATGAATCTAGAGTAATCTAGTTTTCATATTTTGACCAAAACTCTGGATATCATATCGTAATATAAAATACATGGTATTTGTAGTTTTTTGTATTTGTGTTTTTTAGTAGTGGTTGGACTCGTGGCAGAGTCCGCCTGGGGAAGTACCACACCTTTACCAGTTATTCTACCGCCAAGCAGTAATGTGCAAACATTACTGTGTTCCGGTTTGAAGGGCAATGTTTCCAGAGAAATTACAGGGCTTAGAGATATAACATCTTAGATCTCTGGGTGACGAGCGCAGTGCAGTGCTAGGTAATGATATTGACTCTTCATGTTCCAATAGCTGCATGTCACTGTGCTGTTACGTGGCAGGCATGTTGCTTACCATCAGGCACCATGCCCTGATCGTCTCGTCACTCTTTATTTAAAAAATTGCGAAAAAATATTTTTCAGAAAAAACACTTCTGTGATGACCGGTTTTTGTACTATACTACTATACTACTATGCCTGGTGTTTCTATAAATCATAACAATGATATCTAGATAGATAATTAAACATTTATCTACACTATGTATACGACAAATGTTTTCTTATTAGATTGTCTGTTGGAATAGTGAGATGATAAAACAACAATGAATACGTTAATAATTGGACTAGTTATTCCAGTACGCCATTCGAGAAAACGTTATCAAGTTCTATTATTCTAATTTAATCAAATTCAAATAAATTATTATCGACTATTACTCAGACGTCTTATTTATTCGCTTCATTTTATTCTTACATCATTGTACTTACTCTCATTTTTCTGTGTCTGTCTATCTGTCAGGTATAGGCTTTTCTGTCTGTCTGTTTGCCATCTGAGTCGTGTGACAATAGAGTCCACATTAGACCTACCGCCTACCGCCTAACGAAAACAGTCTTAGCTTTAAAGTCGCCCTCTTTTTTATTTTTTTCACTTATCAAACGAAATGAAAGAGACAGCAATAAATCAATACCAAAAATGCTAAAGCCGTTTTTGTAGTTAGGCGGTTAGTCAAAAGTTCTTGTTGTGGCGAGACCATCTGAGTTAGTTACAATATCTTTGACCCATTCTGCTGGATAATACGTCATCAGCCTGTGTTCCTCCACTGCTGGACTTAGGCCTCTCCCATAATACGCCTTTCGGCCCGATCCTCGGTCTTACGTTTCCAATCGCCACCAGCCGTCTTTCGTATATCGTCACTCCTCTAGTCTCAGGGCGTCCTACACTACGTTTACCGATTCGCGGTCTCCGCTCCAGAACCCGTCTACCCCAACGGTTATCAGGTCTGCGACCGATTGCCTTGATTTTTTGTCTCAGTTGTCACACTGCTGAACAAAACTAATATCCCCTCATTCTGGTCCTAAGCTTCTATCTTCCATCACTCAATTTATCATAGTTTTGAGAGATATATTATGTCTCTCAAAACTTTAACTACCTATTATTACTAACTTGCCATTTTTTTAAAGTGAAAATTGTATTTGTGGCATAAGCCAACATAGTCATATGCTCAACATAGTTTAAAAATTATAATTTTGTAATATAGGAGAAGCCATTGGTACCCGACCCACAGTCTCAGACTAGTTCGGGAGCCTTTGGATCACTGTTATTGTAAACATGTTGTTATTGTGTCAAAATAAATCATTTTATTATTATTTTAAAGGCTCCGAGCTTGTCTTTCCAGTGCGTTGGACGACGACCCTGGGGTCGACTAGCCGATGGTGTCCACTCTGAAATTTTGCCCGACCAATAGGTACGACGAGTACATGATCAGCCACTTCTCAGTCAAGCTTAGCATAACTACATTCTACATCTGTTACACCTGTATTGGAACCCAGTACCGTGTTACGAACACGGTCTTGCCTTTTAATGCCTGAAATACTGAGTTCCATAGCTCGTTGACAGACCCCGAGGCGGGGTTTCTGCACTTTTAATGAGTGACCAAGTCTGTGCGCCGTAGGTTAGGTTGGGAAAAAATACACGTGACTTCAAAATAAAAAAAAACGTTTTTAAATCGCAACAAGCAATGCGTCGAATTCAGTCTCATCTAATATCCTGGAAAGCGTAGTTTTACGAGGGCGGTTACGGCCAGCCGCGACACCGTATTTATTGACGATTGCTTTATAGCTTCAAATAACGGGCGAGCATCAAACGATCATGAATCAGTCAACTCATGAGACTGGAGTTTCAACTGTAACGGGAGGAGAGGGAACTGTTCATTCAAATCGTATATTCCCTAAATATTAATTAAATTTACTAATTACTAAATTACACGATAACAAAGTAAACTTTTTTTATAAAAACCAGTTTTTTTGGATGGCAGCTAGAGTTAAAATATGTCTACAATAAAAAAAATTGAGCTTCAGTTCTAAGTATGGGACACCCCTAAAATGTATTGTTATTTTCTATTTTTCGTATGAAAATCTTAATGCGGTTCACGGAATACATTTATTTACCAAGTTTCAATAGTATAGTTCTTATAGTTTCGGAGAAAAGTAGCTATGACATACGGACAGACAGACAGACATGACGAATCTATAAGGGTCCCGTATTTTGCCATTTGGTTACGGAACCCGAAAAAAGAAACAACAGAAAATAATAACATATAACTGCGTCGAATAATCCCCGTTCAATAATCCAAGCCCCAAAATACCAGGACACTGACACCTACTGAGAAATACCTGCAAACTTATACAAATCTATACCAAGTCACGCTGATACCTATAAGCCGAGACACAGCTCCATTATATATACGGGATAGACCACGACCCGATAAAGCCTAACTACTTTTCCTTCGCGTAAAAACTATCGTAGACGGTGGCCGTTGACCTTTTGGGGAAATCGATAACAAACTCACTTGTGTACAACGCGCACAAAGGGAAGAAATTAGTGGTGTGCCGCGTGCTACTGATATGGTATTTCTTTTGTAGACTTTATTTCGTATTGCTATTGGTCTTTCAAATGTGGTGTTGGAGGAGCATGGAGAGAATCAGCTGGAAGGAAATGAAGAGCAATGAAGAAGTTTTGAAGATGGTAGAGGAGAAAATAACATTAATGGAAACAATAGAAAACAGAAGAGGGAAGATGTTGGGACATCTGATACGACACGACAACTTCATTAGAACAATAATGGAAGGTAAATTAGAAGGGAGGAGGAAGAGAGGTAGACCTAGGAGAAGTTACATGAACCAAGTAAAGAAGAAGATAAACGTAGTGTCGTATCAGGAAGTCCAGGAGAAGGCGGAGTGTATAAGTACATGGAAGGAACTCCACCGACAAGAGCGTCGCTCTTAAATTATGAATGAATAAATTAACTGGCTTCTTTAATTTGATTAGAAACAACAGATCTGTTTATTGAAATCTTGCAGACTATTTTATACTTCACTCCCCTGATCAAATTGGCATCAAGTATGCCTCTGACATAGGCGCTCCAACCTGACCCTCAACTTTAGGTTCCACCCAATAGCTGCTGTTGTAGATACGTCGTCATTGCATAGTTTCAGAGTGTCTTACACTAGCAGGATGTTCTTACACTTCCAGGGTCTTGGGAATCTTGCCATTTAAGGGGCGTCCGAAGCGCTTCCAGAGTGATCTAGATCTTGTTTAATCTGGGTATTACGTCCTCTACTGAGCAACACATTTAATTTAAAGTGACTTAACATAAACTACAATCAAAAGGCAATCAAGCAGATACATCATCTTCAGTACAATGATAATAGTACAGAAATTCACGGTGAGAAATTAACGAGTGATTTGGTATCCTTTGAGTAAGTTACATCTCAGATTCTATAAATACCGAAAACATGAGATGAAAGTCGCACGTAGCCACATTACTGTTACAGCTTAATGATATAATATAACATACAGAGATATATATATATCACTAGACAAAATAGGTTTGTGCTTGAATACCATATCGCGTACCGTACAGCCTACGGATGCAGAACTCAAACACAAAACTCACTCAGAACTCAAACTTGAAAGAATGAAGACTGGAATCTCAAGAAGATCAAAGACAATCAAATCATATTGAAACCCACTCAGGCATCACCTTCCACAATTTACGTGTTCTTATTGCAAAGTTTAGCCTTCGAATATCTTCGTTCAAGGCTTGGTAACGTGAACATATCGTGTCGCTTTTACGTGGATCGTAACCCTCCTTTTAGCTTCCAAAACATTTAAAATATCTGCTCGTACACACACATTTACACATGTATCTTAATAACCAGTAATGATTCTCACGCACACAATTAAGCGATATTCCAGAAGGTTTAAAATCGATATGAGCGCCGCATCGGATTCGAGACCCCGAATAGTAAATTTCGCAGTTATATCGATCGCATGCACCCGAGGCGCCAGCGGTAATTTATAACTGCAGGGGCGGTATTGCACTTGCTATTCATGGCCTGTATCTCGGTGGGGTAAAGTTCAAAGTCATTGTCAGGGGAGTGAGAGGGGTCCGACCCACGTGATACACGCATTATATCGTGATCAAGTTTTTGTCGATGTTTGTTATTCGTTGCTGCTTTTCTGTGTAATAGTTATCTAAAACTGGCTTTAATTAAAATTAGATTTACGAGCGTTTCGCTAAAGGGATCTGTGACTGTGACTTTCTTCATGATGTGCCACTACTTTGTATTTGCTACTTGAGTACGTGACTCAAATATGTATTTCTAGTAAATTAAACACGCTCGGTCGGTCAAAAACCGAATTGTCGTTTAATCTCACACAAGATGGCTATCTAGCGTAAGGCTATTAACAACTGATAATAAATAAATTCGTCCACCAACATCCTACCATACCATAGCCCGGTATGTATCTGTAAGTTCATGGTACCGTATAACCGTACACGACCCGGTTACGGGCAGACTTGTTCTTTACCATCTGACGAATATCTGGCTCGTACCTTCACTGTATACTATACTAGCCTGCGATGGAAAACTTGGTCTAACAACGACTAAATTGAAGAAATTTATCTAAGTATATTTTAATCCAGGTAATACTTAATTACCATACATTTACTTAATTTCATTCAAATTACATGTCAAAAACGTTTCGCCGTTACAGAGATACGTAGGAAAAAACATACACCGACAAACAATCGAACTTACGCCTTTACAATATTGGTATGATAAAAAATACTATACCCCTCGAAAGCTGAAACATTCCTGACAGAATCAAGTCAAGACAGGGTAATGACCATGAAAACCTTTCCTCTGAAATTTCGCAACGAGTCTAACATTTCTCAAGAGATTAAACCCTGGAAAAAGCTGAACGATTTTCGCAAATGTTCAGTATTAAATTGACTGTGAAATCTTTGTTTTCTACTTTCTCCTTAATCGTTTGTCTATGTTTTCTGTCTACGGTTTTGCTAGTTTGTAATCTCTTTGTAAGTGCTTACAACTGCTTCGAGGTTTCAACACGGACTTTCTTTGGTATATTTGCAATTACTGCAGAAATATATTAAGTATTTCAGCGATTTGACTCCACATTTGTGATAAGTACGGCCTTGAACGGAGCCTAGAAGGACTGAGTTTTCCCAATCTTGCCGGGTTGTCTTTAAATCAATAGTGAATGAGTTGTTTCTAGGTAAGCACGCTCCATCAGCAAGCACGATTGGCGGTCAAGTCATAGAATAGATAATATAGATAGAACGGACACTCCCCACTCCCCGCCAATTTCAAGCTTCCTCACCCCTCAGGCCGTTTCGGATACGCTAGGAGCACTCAACGAAGGGCTGGTATCGAACATCTAATTCGTAACGAAATATCATCATGGTGGGTTGTTGTGCTGTTTACGGCTGTCCGTCAACTAAACGGGACAGGATTAAAAGCTTTATTTAATTTACTAATGATAAAATAACGTAAGATTAGTCAACTTTTCAATAACGTTGCTTTATAATATTACAAGCTTTGCTTAGTTCGGGTTCAGATGGTGTTGTGTGTGAATTGTCTACCAATATTTATTTATTTATAATAACGAAGTCATTTTTAACTCAAAGTTCGTAACTTACACAGCCAGTAACTTATTATGTGCCCAAGCACGGATTGATAATGCCTGGAGGAATAATTATAGTGACAGAATAAAGTTTCCTTCATGGGTAAGTGTAAAATAAAATGCGAATGTGTACCTACTAACAGAAATAGATATCTAGGTACCTGATCTAATCTATCATCGGTTTCGTTTCATTTTACGCGGAAATACAAACACCCACAGACTTCTGAAACAATTTAGAAGTCTGTGCAAGCACCCTTTTAATTAGAATAGTATAATTTGCCTCCATTATATTTATGTAACTCAACATTATAGCAAGTTTATAGACTACTTACGTCACCAGGTGAACTCAAGGGGCACAACTATTCAATAAAACAATTCAGTAGCCCTAGCTCTAACGCACACATTCACGCGTGTGTACGAACGACATCTGCGTAGTTGTGTGAAGAGTAGGTAGCTCCACAGCGGCGTTTGTATGGAATTTTAGTGGAGTGTCCGGGGTGTGGTCAAGTGTAAACTTATAAAAAAAACGGAACTTCCGTTGTTTATTTTTTTCTGTTTTAATGTATAATAAGTGCGTGTGATTTATTTTCCTGCTTTTTTTGCTTCGCTACTCATCAGCCAGGTCTGCACCTATATAATAGGAGGATATGTAGCAAGTTTTTTTTCAGCTTACCTCAAATACGTACCCAAAAATTGGTGCCCACTCTCGGAAAATAGCATATATGATATCTTTGAGCTACGGACATGGACATGACATATTCAAACACAAACACGAACATGTTCCTTTCAAATGTAGATCCGACAGCCGCATCCAAGGATAGCACTAAATAAAATTACGTCGACCGTCCACTAGCTGAAGCAGAAACTTCATGACGCAAATGGACATCAAATATAAAATGTATGCAAATTCAACGTTAAATGTACTTTGGATTGCAAGCCACCGCTCAGTCGTTAGACGTGGCGCTACGATCGCTTATACAACCATTTGCTAAATTTGTTGTACAGAGTTTTTGGTCACAGGCAATTAGTGATGAAGCCTTTATCGTTGCCGCGGCATGCTTCATTAAACCCAGTGAAGCTAAAATTATGAACTGAATAACTGCATTTGGGTTAACTGAATGCAAAACTTCCGAACTAGCATTATTCAATTAAAATCGAACAATACTTTTGTTATGGAACTCAGACCGCAAGGTTAGCCATCCGAATTTATTCAATACCTAGTACTCACTTTATCTCTAATAGTGTAAATTTATATTATGTCTATTTACCAGTACAGCGAGTGGCTGGTATATTTTTTATAATTTGCCGTAAAATAGCTGAAGGAGATGATAAATTATTTAGTTTAACTTTCATCTCATCTCTGGTAGAAGTCATGACCCTCGTAGTACCCGTCAAGTGTCCAGTCACATCCGCTCGAAATGGGCCGGATTTATTGGAGCCCTTAACAATTTATCAGGCGAGACGAATCCCAATCAGTGTTAGCCTGCGATCGCTTTTGTTCGAGAGTGTGAAATGAGATTCTGTCGTTTACGATCGTGAAAAAATTTAGTAATGTCAGGGATTACAATGTTGTATCAAAGATTAACAACGTCCAATCGGTTTTTACCGGTATTTGTTCTATACTATCCTGCAGTTCTACTTGCGTAGTTCCGTAGTATTCTGCGTGTTATTCCAGGTTATCTATCTATATAAGGTCAAAAAATTCATCTAAACCCCTTTAGTAGATTTTAACAACTAACATCCATAAATACATACAAACTTTCGTATTAGTAGGGAATAGTCAGCCGGCGTTACTCGATCAAAAAAATTACGTCATCACGTTTAAAATCCATATAAATAGGTCGAGCCGTCGGATAAGAGTACGATCACAAAAAATATGATTTTGAAAAACATACAGTCTGTGTTAAAGCAAGTGCTGTTTTGGTAAAGAATCTAATATTAAACGACTAATGTTTTTTTTAGCAATTATAATACATTCTTGTCGTGTCGAGATACCGTGAGTACTTACTATATATACTAGCTTACTATAGCTGTACACCTTTGCATGTTTTCTGAAATGGTCGTACGTCACAAATACAAAAATATTTATTGCTGTTTTCAGGTAAGATAAGATGATATAATAAAACATTTCAAAAGTTGATCCATACAAATTGACCTTTTTGCTCTGAAGTGACCAATCTACCATCAGCATCACAGACAGGACTATTGTCGCCAATAACTCTGGTAGCGCTGGTAGACCGGTCTTAGCGCCGGGTTGTGATCATCAATATACCATACCACATGACGAGTACCTTGTTAAAGCCGAAAAAGACAGGCCTAGTGCTTTGACTGGGCTCATGGGGTTGATTCCACGATTAAAGTCCCGATAGTTGTCGGCGAACGGCCTTATAGCGAAGTCTCAACCAAAATCTTAAGACTTTCGCTAGACGGTTGGATCAAGGATCAAATTAAAGCGGCTATCCTCGATACAGCACGCATCCTCAGAAGGTTCCTCACTACTCAACTCTAACTATCAGTAACTTGACCCCTGCCCCGCTGCCGGAAGCTATCTATGTTTAGGTTTTATAATGTTTTTATTTTATGAATTCAATTAGTTGCAAAATCTACATTTAAGAAGAACTGAATAAGTATGCCCTTGTCTAATACTGAGGATGCGGTCTACGACTGATCGTGCTTACTTAGAAGACATCGATTCATTCTTAACATGAATCCACTAACATTGAAACCATAGGGAAACCCCACTCAGGCAACTATGTAGTAGTACTGTTGTGGAATCTCATATTCCGTTACAATCCCCGACACATACGCTCATCAGTTGAGACGATCAAAAGCATAACAGGAGCGCTTCAAAAGACGCCAGGCTAAAAGAGAGGATTAAAGCGATCGGAAACAAAATTCCATTTCTATAAGCCCCCACCCCGAAGGCACGTCGAGGAATGCATAATGAGGCGGTATAGAATAACAAGAACAAGTGGATTAGAAGAAGGCCAACAACGTACTGAATATTAAGCAGTTCTGTTAACCTGAAAGTCGATTTCCCAAAAACAACTCAACTTTGTATATTTTAAGTGAAAGATACGCAGGTTGTGATGTTTTTAACGTTTCGATTTGATATTTTAGGCTTCATTCTCGGCGGTAAACAGGGAAAATTGAATTAAATAAGCCGTTGTATTACTTTTTGTGGAGTTATTTGATTTCTGCGAACTGAGTTGTTGGATGATATATATTTTATTTAAGAGAACAATGAGACGGTGAGTTATTATATAGGCAAGTAGTATAATAAATGCAAACAGTTTATTAATTTTCTAAGTTAGAGCTGTTTCTAGCTTTTGCAAGTCGTTCGAAGATTCGGAACGCCATCCGAAGGACTCAAATTGGGAATGACAGTCCTTGCCTCTTTCATTAAGGATAAAAATAAACGGATAAGATAAAGATCGAGCCCAGGTTTGATCGAGATCAATCCGACCGTTCCGAATCACTTCGCAGAGCGATTCGCACCTGAGATCGAAATAGTTATGGGCTTATGTAATCTACGTTGTTCGTTATGAGTTTTTATAAGTCCATTCAAAGGTAGCCTGGACAAGATTACTACAATCGATGGGTAAAAGGCACATTGGAGTGTAGATTGACTTCTGTACATTGTTTGTTATGCAGCACGGGGCTACGCAGTAGATACTCGTAACATTTTTAGAATAGTTCCGATTAAACCACGCGCCGCCTTTCCAAGAACCCGGTTCAGAGAGTTCAAACTCAAAACGACCGAGTTTTACATAATCTACAAGAGTTCTAGAACATATAAATAAAATAACACTATCTTGAAGAAACTACTATTCGGAATACGCATTTTAAATTTAAAAAACGGCTGATTTGGGCGCCATTTGAAATCAATTTAGTTTTCAACTCCGAGCGCAACTGCGTCCCGTATAGCATTGTGTGCATCAAGTGAGTAACTGACTAACGAATTTCAAATCGGATTGAGTCATCGTTCTCTTGTATTTCTTCCACTAAATGGAGTTGTCACAGCGCTGTTTCACTTCAAACTACGGGCACAAAAATGGGCGATAACGCCCTCTTGTGAGCGCTGCAGGCCTAAGGGTAAGGTAAGAGACCCAGAAAAAATGGAGGCGTTGTATAGAGGCTTGGAGCCAGTTGTCTCACAGTAAAACATACAGTATAATATCTTCATACAAACGTGCCGCTCTCGGTTTGAATGTTTGCGTGCGCGCCGCGCGCCGTGTCGGCACGCGATTTCACGCACACGCTAGCATAATATATGGGGGAATAAGGCGGCGGCAGTACGGGCTGTGCAGCGCAACTATGAGCACGTGCGTACGTTACATGACCGCTCGCGTTCTCAACTCTCGCCAACCTCGCAAAAGTGACAACCCTAGGGATCAACGCAAGTGTAGGCTAATAACTCGGCGGACGGCCTTAGATAACCTACTGTTATGTATTTACTGTGGTTGTGTGTTACCTACTGGGCTCAGGTCTCAAGTTAACTCTTGCGGGTTATAGTAAAAGTCTCGTTTAGAATATGTTTAATGTCCATTAATAAATAGTTCACAATAATTAATTAGTAATTTAATTTGAAGTTATAGTGGTTTTTAAGTACGTGAAAAAATGGGGGCGCTAAATAATATTTATTCTCAAAGTGGTCATCACGCAAAATAAGTTTGGAAACCCCTGTGCTAGATGGTAAGTACCTACCAATGTCTAGTTATGGAGCTGGTGCAACTTTCATTCATCGGATATCGAATCTACATCGGATATATATATATATATGTATGTAGGTTAGATCTATGTATTTTATAAAATGAATGTTTGTCTGTATATATGTACTTTATAGTATCGTAAACTATGCATTGGATCATGTGGTCTTTAGCATTTTCGACAGGTGGCGTAGCAACGAGTGCAGGGTACAGCTAGTGGTAAATAAAATATAGGTACCATCCGAGGAAACATTCACAAGCAATTTCAGCAAATAAACTACTATGGAGAACATGTCTGAGATTAAATTATTCTGATACGCAGCGATTTACTTTAGGGTTGGCTTGTTTTAAGGTCATCGTGCACTTACTACCTCGTCATCGAATTAACATTCATTAATGTTTTCGTGATGACACATATTAATATAACTTGCAGGATTCAAGGCAGCAAAACGTCGCAATGGCGGCAGGTTGCAGCGAGCGAGTAACTGCCAGCGTCCATAGGCTTATTTTTCTTGTATTGTTCTGGACTTCATGTGAATGTTATCAAAGTAATTTTATAAAATTAACAAATTATTCAATTTATTATGTCAACGTAAAATTTACAACGCCGTCAGATTATAATACAACGCGTGAGACTATAGTCTCGTGGTAGGTTAGGTTAGGTAATCTTTAGATCATAATTTCATTGTTTAAACACAATCTTACGGTGGCATACATCAATATAAATCAATAGATGTGCTGGGCACCTTGACATTCTTAACAAATTCCATGCGCCTGAAGTTGCAGGAGGAGTTGGGAGGGCACGTCCATTGGTTTATATCGATGATGACATAATATATTGAATACTGAACAACTCAACTGTAAGCTTCGGTGTCAAACCAATTAGCAAGCGACTACCTTTGGAGCTACAACATCTGATACAGTTTAAGGTCACAAGGGCGCTAAATCGTCGATGGCAGGATTAATCTCGAATTCACATATGAAGGAATTAAGGATCATTTTTGAATGGACGGCATAAATCAATTTGAAAGCAACATTGCTGCTTACACCTAATTCAATAGATATATTTGTCAGCTTTGATGTTGAGTAGTTTGTTGGTAAAATTTGCTCAAGCGTATCTGTCGAATACGATTTTCGGTAACTGTGTGGCAAACGGAGGGAGCAGGATGGTGAATTAAGCAGTTAGATTAGAAAGAGACAGAGGCTACCAACGGAGACTATACAAAAATCTTTATTGCTGTTTGTAAGTAAAGTAAGATGATACAAAACATTTTAAAAGTTGACCCATCTACTGGCCTCTGCGAGAGGCATGCAATATGTCTGGCAAGACAATTTGTTCTAGTAAGTTCGTAATTTATACAATGAAACAAATTAAATAATAGTCAGTTGTTTAAAGTCTTCTTCTTCCTCATCTTCTTTGTATTTCTGTATTTCATACATTTAGTACAGACATACAATTAGTCCCTACCTACATGGTCTTCAAACATCTTGCTTAAGTGAATTACAGATTGAAATCTATTAGTTTTAGTGGTAGGGCTCAGAGGTTACATAGTCCGACTGCGGTAGCACGAGTTATTCAACCATCAACGTACAATATATATGTGGCTCGGCTTGAAGGACAATGTTTCTTAAAAAAACATAGGATAAGCTACTTTTCAGCGCGGAAAAGAACAAAATTAAAAATTTGAAACCCCGTCTACGCGATTTGAGTAAACCGCGTCAAGCCCTGGTTTGATACCCATATTAAGGAAGTTGTGAAAAATGTAATTTGCCATTTTGTTAGCGGCCATCTTGATGGTATAGACATTCACTGGAGATCAACATATTGCGGTAGTAGTGAAAAAATTAAACCCATTTTGTGGTGGCGGCCATCTTGGATTTCAAATTTGTATAACGTATAAAACAGTCAAGAAATACTGCGAGGTTGTGATGAAATATATTGTCAACAAAAATCGATACCAGACATAAAACACATATTAACTTTCAAATAAAAAAAACCGCATTGAAATCGCCCAACCGTTTGAGCTCTACGTCTCGATGGAGCAGACAGACAGACAGACATATTTTTTTCTCTTAAAATTTAAAACTGAAAAACTAGACAAAAGTAAATGTTTCTGATGGTTCACAAGTCTCAGGTGAGTAAACCTACATCATATACTGAAAAATAGCGATTTGCTTTTAGTATTATTATAATTAATGTCAAAATGTTGTAATTTTTCAAAGACCTCTCGTTGTTGTCGCTTGATATCTGTTAAACTGTAACTGGGACGTATACATACTCTATGATACAACAAAAGATTTTTCAAATCGATTAAGCCGTCTTCGAACAATCGGTTAACATACAAAACAAAACGGCGAACCTCTTTTTTGAAGTAGGTCAAAGGATTATCAAAATTCAGCTTCCAACAGTCGAACTAGAAGTGAAACACTAACAGTTCATTACAAGTCTCACTTGAGTAATTGTTGAACAAAGAAAACATCCATTCATCTTCCGTAAGCACTAGGGGCCATTGAAGTTCTGTACTAATTACACGTCAAACGCAAGAAATAACAGGCTCAAACAACTTAAGTCGAGGTAAACAGTAAACACTCCCATAAAGTAGATCCGAAAATAAAGTCCTTAGTTATCTAATTCCGTAACGGTGCGCGCGCGCATGCACTTGACTGATGAGAACATTGGGAGCGGTGGTGAGTCACGGTCAATAAACTTTGCTGTGTTGTGATTGGGTGTATGAGTGAACCTGAGAATAAGACTTATCCTTATTGTTATTATTTTATAAGGACGAAAATTGTGTGTTCAGTCGAATTTATGTGGTATTTCCAAAGCTCTCTTTGCAAAGATCTTACTTACACTGATACCTACATATAAATAACTAATTGTAATTTCAAAATAACAGCTTTTAGATAAAAAACTGATGTTAATGTTTTTGTCAGTTAATTTCAGTTGATTTGTGAAACGGCTGAACCAATTTTAACAGGACTTTAAAAGCAGATATCATAAGGATGACAATATTCATTAACATTCCCTTTCACATTGTTTTTTTTTAAAAAGCTTCCCCTCATCAAGCTACCCCCGGTACCGCCTAACTTTGCTTCTGCTTTGCTTTGATTTGTGACGTCATCGGCCAATTTGGTAACACTGATGAAAGCAGACAACTACATCTGCTTTCCTTTCCGCTGCATACGGATTGTTACCAAATATGCCGATGACGTCACAAATCAAAGCATAGGAGAAAGCAGAATAATTAGGAAGAAGACCTGCCGTTCTAGTATCTCTCCGCATTGCGATGGCCATCTGGAAGTTGTAGTAATCTGAAGGCAGTCGGTGACGCGGTCGTTCGCAACACAAGACAACAAATCGCATCATCCTCAATATCGTCAGTGTACGAGATAAAGGTCCCAGTATGCAAGATAAAGCCACCACTGCGTTGGAACACTCTCAATAACTAGTAAGTCTACCTGGGAAGCCGAGAGTCGTGGATTTGATTCCCACGCAGCGCAAATATCAATGATATGAATACAAATATTTGTTCTATGTCTGGGTGTTTCTATGTATATTAAAAAGTAAGTATGTGTTAACAAAAAAAGTATACAATTATTATATCAGCTGCCTGGCTCCCACAGTACAAGTTTTGCTTAGTTTAGGGTCAGATCAGTCACACCACCACCACATATTTAAAATAAAATCCTTTCTGGTTTGCGAATGCGTAATTACTAACTGAAGATGCAAGTGCGTCATCATGTTCCTGTCAGTCAATATTTTGTTATTATTTATTAGGCACCTTCAGTGCATACCTAAACGTAAAGTCGTCAAGTCACACTCTCATCCGCACATCATCGCAATCTAATAAAATAATAAAAAAAAATAAAATATATCGCAAAAGTTTTGTACCGAATTATTCTACAACACAAGCTGTAAATCGGTTGGAGGTTTTATTTCTACGAGTCCATCTGGATCTATCTAAAGTGTGTTATAAAATTAATTACCAAAATAGTCGTCGCACAACGTGCGTGAATCCAAGAATCACAGTTACTCAGATCCAGTGTGGGAGCGGGTGATCTAAATAAGGAAGCGCCACCGCGACGATCAGATTTGACTTTTCGCGACGGACGCGAATGGAACTCAATGATGTACTCGTAGTGCGTAATGCCACGCCAGTTAACGATTTTAGAAACTGTAGATCTACGAATACGGCCCATTTTTGTACCCAACGGATTCGGATTGATCTAGACACGGAATCAAACGTCACTGTCTTTGTCTAATCCCTTTAGAATTATAGAAACTAGAATTGTTAGTTTGAGCTGGAAGCGTTGTAAATCATCGCCCTAATTATTATAAAAAATTGATTGTCTGTAAAGTCGGTTGATTTACGGACGATAGTTTAACGTGATAACGTCATAACAAAACATTGATAGAAGCAGTGCAAGCGTACAATGAGCGTAACGGGATAATGAGCATAACGGGACATAACGGGACACTTTTTCGTGCATGCAGTCGGCGTTCACCGATTTATTAGACGTTGTCACGTCAATAAAAGTACGGTTTTAATCACTTCATTAGTCATACATTTTAATTGACGTCACCTACAGTTTTTTGATCGAATTAGTATAGTTGACTATTTAATTGTCATAATAAAATTGATTATTTAAAATTTCTAATTTCCATAAAATCTGTACTTACCAGCGCGACGACGGTCAGGTTTGACATTTCGCGACGGTTGACACAGCGGTTAACGGTTTAAGATACTGTAGGTCTAATACTGTCATCACGAATCATCATCATCATCATAAGCCTCTCCAATACGTCCCTCAGCTCGATCCTAGACTATACTTTTCCAACCGCCACCAAAATTATAAATACTATAATATTAAACAGGTAAAAAAATATGGAATTCAATTCAAAATATTCTGGACCAAACACAAAATCGGGAAACATTACAACTGTTTTAATTTTTTTGACGGTTTTGACATAAATTATAGTTTTCCTCTAAACTAGGGCTGGCAATACTACCAGTGCACGCACGTCACGCGCTACAATACGACCAAATTACCTGTAGAATGTAACGATGGCGCCACGATCGAAAAGTGTTGACACCTATTACAAAATTAATCAACTTCGATGTTCTTTAATTCTCGTAACTAAGTAGTTTCAGTTTTGGCCGTTCCGTAGATAAATTAGCGGTACTGTAAAATTCGAACGCGATTCTCTAGAAGTGACGTGAATCACTTCAACAAGTTGTTTGTAGTGTACGATAAAGCAATTTGCGACGCGAGAGAAACAATGGGATTTGTTATCTTCTGTACCGTAACGTCGTTAAGCTGACGAATTGGAATGTCGGAATTTTTAATTTAATTGAGCTGCTCGATTCTACATTTTTTTTACTTTTTAAACAATTTTTAGCAGATGAGTCAGTAACTTTAGGATATAACTATTAGGCCACTAAAATAGACGTATTTTTAGTCAACTTTGCACTAAAATTCTGATCCACTTTGTTTCTTATTCTACAAGGTTTAGGATCACAAAATTCTGACAGATCCAGGAGGAGCTTCAAGTGGCAACTTGTAAAAACGTTGTTGGCCGATATATCGGAGACTGCACTTAGGTAATATGTATACTCATTAAGATTAAGATGGGAATATATGCCTTAAAAATAAATAAATAACATTTATTTAAACATTAAATTTACCTTAAACTTTACCAATCCTAAGAAAACCTTAATTAAACACGTTTTCCAGAAATTATAGAAAAACTATTGAAAACAGTTAACTGTTGTTAGAATCAGGAAATCAAAGCACGCTAATTGGGTCTAGATATATAGCCCTGTAAACTGATTTTGCACAATGCAGTAATGGCGCATTTATTGAAAACTGAAGGTCACCACAATATCGAACAATACCATATTCTTATTACACGACCAATGCTGAGTTTGTTTTGGTATAACGATTTAAACTACACAGTAATGGAGTATCTTAGTATCTAATTATCTGTACAGTATTTTTACTAAATTTGTACAGCGAGAACAACTATTTTGGTTGTTTTTTAACTATTAATACGTTTACACTTTACCGCTACCTCGCCTGATGTTAAGCGATGTCTACGAAGGAGCGTGCTTACCTAGAAGAACCCGTTTCACTCTCGATTTGAAGGCATCATTAATCATTATAAGTGGACACTTTTGACCGCCATCTCACCTGATGTTAAGCGACAATGCGGTCTACGATGATGCGTAGCCTAAAAGAAACCGATTTCACTCTCGATTTGAAGACACCAAGATTGTAACCAAAAACCCACTCAGGACAAGGCATTCTACAGACAGACTATCTAATCACAAAAGTGGAGTCCTCTTTGGAACGTCAACCATGAAACGATGTCGCTTTTTCGAGCTCTGAGCTCTGAATACTATGTTTTTTTGTTACATTTGGAGGTATCGCAAAATTGCAATAGCCTTCTTAAATCAAGGCTATTGCAATTTTGCGTGTTTACTGCGAGTGGACCAGCTTCCGGCTTTTGTTTGTTTATGTGTTGGGTAATCTTCAGAATCACTGCAACAAATCATACGAGGCTTGAAAGATATCTTACTGCAGATGGTCTCAGGTTATCCTACTAGATTAACAGGAGTGGCATCGTTTCATAGTTGATGTTCCAAAAACACGAACGAAGAGGTTGGACTCTACTTTTGTGATAAGAACGTTTAGGCTGTGGAATGGGTTGCCTGAGTGGGTTTTTTCCGATGTTTATAATCTTGGTGTCTTCAAATCGAGAGTGAATCGGTTGTTTCTTCGAGGTAAACACGCTCCATCGTAGATCGCATCATCGCTAACATCATAAAGAGTAAAAAGAATGTGTATATGTCATAGTTTGGTTTTTCGGAACTTTAGAACGGATCGGTTTGTAATGGAATTTACAATTAAATTAGTCTGTAATAACCATCGATATAATTAAAGAAACAAAGATGAGGTATGCTATAATCTAAGGACAAAATAACGTGGCGAAAATTTGTTTGAAAAATTTGAAAATTGAATTGTCAGCGAACGTACACAATTGTCAGCGAACGTACACAACTCCTTGTTGCGACTGAGACGAAATCAGGAGACGTCACCTGATTTTGCATCGCCATAGTAGAAGCGCGTTTGCCGCTTCTGGGTAATAACACATATAAGCTAATTAGTGCCCCGAGAAAATAACGAGAACGGGATCAACGCGGTTAAAACCGCGGAGCGCTGTTAGTATAATAAATATTAATTTAAAAAAATTGGTGTCTGTAAAGTGAGTTGGTTTACGGACAATAGTTTAACGCGACAACGTCATAACAAAACATTGATAGATGCGGCGCAAGCGTACAATGAGCGCAACGGGACATAACGGACAATTGGGGTAACGTGACATAACGGGACACTTTTTCGTACATCCAGCCGGCGTTCATCGATTTATTAGACGTTATCACGTCAAATATTGGTTATCTGTAAAGTGGGTTGGTTTACGGCCGATAGTTTAAAGTGACAACGTCGTAACAAAACATTGATAGATGCGGCGCAAGCGTACAATGAGCATAACAGGACATAACGGGACACTTTTTCGTGCATACAGCCGGCGTTCATCGATTGACGTCACGTCAAAAATATCGCCGATTTGTATGTACGCGCAGAATTTCCGAACGATATTTTTGTGAATAATAAATTTTGAGTGATACCTAATGACCTTACTAGTCTAAGTGTACTTAGTCAGACCACATCGCCGAAATGGACGCGATCCAATGGACGAGATGAGTTTTTGAGAGGAGACTCAGCGTTTTTCAGTAGCGGGCTATTACAAACCTGGGTGAACGAAATTGAATGAGATGACAAGTTGAGTCCTCGATTCTCAGTGTTGTTAAGAATCCGATGATTCCAACCTGGGTGAATACAACTAGAGAAAACAGTGGCCATGACAGGTTCAGGGTTGAGTTTACTTACGACTTAACCTAGAGACGGGAAAAAGGAGAACAATGGACCATAAAAGGGACAAAATGAAGATAGAAGACCCGTATAACGCCGCTGTAAATGTGGAACTGCATTTACAAACATTGGTTTGGTACATACAAGACTTCAGATGCTATATCTCATTGTACCTGGTGAGAAACTCAGACGTTGTCCTTTACCTAATTGTGTCTATCAATAGAATATTCAGTAAAAACGTGAGTTAAAAACGTTAGTACCAGAGTATTTACTGTATTGCTTACACTGTAGAAAAGACTAAGTAAGTATTTATTAACGAACACATTTTCGAGTCATTCGTTTAGTCTTCGCGCTAGTAAAATAGCTAACAAAAAAATGGTCATCAGACTGGCGCCATTACCACGCTGTATGGCCAGGGAAGTGTATTGGGCCTGATAGAACTGAGCCTGAGCGAAATTGTAAATTGAATTTGGGATTAACAAGTCTCATAGGCCACAATGGAAATTAACTAGGTTTACCGTTGGCGGAGACGACAAGTTAGACAATGATGTTTTAGTTGCAGATTTTCAATATCATAGGCAGCAGTATTTGTACTACTTGTAACGTTACTAAACTCTGTAGTTTTCATCGATCAACTAAGTTAAGTAAGAGACATAATAATAGACAGTGTTTTAGTGATTGACGAAGTGGCATTTTTGCCTAATTAATGTGTCTAGTGGCTGGGCCTACTAGACACTTTATTAAATAGGCAGTCGCTGTTGATGCCATTATGACATTTATTCGAAAGAGTAGCGGTGATCAAATTAATCACGATTGAGCTTAAATCGATACTTGAAAACCAGTAGGTACAATTTAAAAGTTAAATGAGTTAGGGACGTTGAAATAACCACTAACAATATTCCGAGCCCCCAAAAATAAAGACCAAACTCTGCGACCTTAATAGTCGTTCCATTAAAAACGAAGTCCGACAGAGTAGAAGCTGTCAGAAAGCAGGAACTAAGTCGAGCGGAGAAACATCTAGAATCCGCGCCATCTCTCAAATCTTCTGGCAAAAATCTTGAACTACGCATTTATAAAATAGAGCTACCCACTATCACGACGCCAATACGACACTACTGCCACATGGAAACGGAGCAGAATAACGGCAGGGATTCTACGCAAGATCTTCCGAAATAAATGGCAGATGCGGCGGGTTCCGTCGTAAAAGGTGAACTATGGAAATTATACTAAAATTATTTAAATATAAGATAGATGTCTATTATTGCATTTTCAAAATTTTGCATTCTACTCAGAATACTACATTATCACTGAATAACGCTAAAATTATAAGTGCATTTGACGTGCACTTATAATATTAGCGCAGTATTTGAGTGCAACGGATTTCAATAAAAATGTAACACGTAGTACCCAATACATTAGCGGAATTGACCTGTTAACTACTTTTTACCCGATCGTTATGCCACAGTTGCACTACGAAGTTGCAAGATATTTACTGAGATATGGACTATCTATCAGATGGTTTGTTTACTTTCTTTTAAAAAACACTTTTGCTGACGTTTTCGTCTACGGAGCAGACGCCATGCATATCCAGAGTACGGTCAGCGTAATACCCACTTCGTAGTTTCTTTTTCGCAGTCAGCCAAAGCGTCATTACTGAACGGAAAGTTTCAGCTAATATCTTCTGAGAGAACTTGGTCACGCTGGAATTAGTTCCGGAAGTATGAGATGGTTGTGCTTTTGAGGAAATTGCAGTAGGTTAGTAGTAATATTTAGTTGTTCTCTTTGTTGTGTTGTGGAGTTGTTATAACAAACTACCTGAAGGTTATGTTATCAGAGGGCGTTATAATATAGATTATATTTACATGTTAGTTGCAAAAACATTTTTTCCAAGTCCGGTAAATTAAGTCAAGTATTTTTTTTTAACTTCAAAGTACCTGTCTACATAATACAATATATTTATGTTTTATTGAAGTCAAAGTACTTTATTCATAAATGTACAATTTACACGTCAATTAATAAAAACAAAAACAAAAGAAAGAGCATACAAATTGTATGCATTTTCAAAAAGTGTAAACTTCCTTTGGCGCGGCACAGAATTCTCGTGGGATGTGGATTGAATTCTAGCGTCACGCTCGGGAATGATAAGAAGTCGTCGGATAAAATTGGGACCATGGTCATTGGTCATCTAGAAATGCGTCAGCATTTCCCATTGACCATCTATAAATGCCCGAGCATTTCCCATTGGTCTAGAAATCTCATGAGCATGGCCACGTCCTCCGGGTTTCCGGTTTCAAATTCAAAGTAAGTTAGTAAGTTCAAGTAAGTTATCAAATTCTGAGTCTTGATCATCGCCGCAAAATCGCTAGCTTATCGGTTTTTTATCGGATACACTTCGGAGAGTGTGCAACTGATCTGCATGATCTAATACCACCTATTGCCCTTTCTTCTATCGGACTTCTCGTTCCACAAAGAGGGCGACATCGTTTCATGGTTGATGTTCCAAAACGCGAACGAAGAGGTTTGACTCCACGTTTGTGATAAGAACGTCTAGGTTGTGGAATGCGTTGCCTGAGTGGGCTTTTCCACGAAAGATGGTTACAATCTTGGTGTCTTCAAATCGAGAGTGAATCGGTTTCTTCTAGGTAAGCAACCATTCAGTTCAAGCCAGTACGCTCCATCGTAGATCTCATCATCGCTTAACATCAGGCGAGATGGTGGTCAAGTGCAAACCTATTATAGTTAAAAAAAAAAAAAAATCAAGTATATCCGCGATTTTAACCTACAGATGGCCATCAGGGACAAAAATGCGGCCGTTGTGGAGGCTCTGGGCCGGGAGGAGGCAGCTTAGGCAAATGGCAAGGCAAACACTCGATGTCGAGTCGATTACTAGCGTAATCCCAACCGGTAGTGATCGGCTCTACAGACGAGCACTAGAATTAGATTTTAAATATACCCAACTCCCTCCTATTTTCCTCTTCTTCTCCTTATCCAAGATATGTGTAAAAAACGATAATTGTAATGACAAAGATCACGGACCCCGACCCCGGAGTCTGTTTAAAAAAAAACTTCTGGTATAAGTGGTATGGGTTTTGACGTGACAACGTCTTATAAATTGGTTTACCGGGTGACACTTCAAAAAAAATGCGCTCACAACGAGAGCTTGAGAGTACTCGGGCATAAGTGGTATGGGACCAGTTTTAGTTTTCTAAGAACGACTTGACTTTCTCGAAGGTGTCCTACGGTAGTAGCAGGAAGAATCTGGCACCTGCCTATCTTTATCCGGTACGTAGAAGTATACATATGTACTATGGAGTCGTGGTACTTGCTCGTCACTCTTTCTAAACATGGCTTGTCTTGTGGCTTAGTTGGTAATAAGTCTGCTTGCGAATTTGTGGGTAACAAATATTTGTACTGCGTCTGAGTGTTTCCTATGTAACATAATAAGTATGTATGTATGCATTTAAAATTATATGAGCTATTTGGCTCCCATAGCACATACAAGCTTTGCTTAGTTTGGGGCTGATGGTGTTGTGTGTGAAATGTCCACCAATACTTATTAACTTACAGGGCGAGAGCGAGAGATAAAACACGAGGCAAGAGCTGCTGTTCGCCTCACCTCATTCGTCATTTGAAATAGCACCTACTTTGTACTGGCCAAAACCAAGGCTAATAATCTTTTACAAACTTTTTCAAGTCGTCTCCAACTCAACACCAGTACACAATGCCAAGTTCAAATTCGTTACAAGAGTTCCAAAGTCGTTGAATATTTAAAATTGTCGCTGAGACCGATTCCAAATTGATTTTTTAAGCTTATTACCGTTGGCCAGAGGTCGGTGACGGATCGGTCATGAAATCGGATTAGCAGAGACCAATTCTGACAAGTCATAAATTATTTTGCCAGGTACCAGTTAAATTGAAAGGGATAGGAGAAAAAGTGTTTTCGGCAACAAATCTGTAAAATTGTCCGATAAAAATGTTGCTTTTAATTGGAAGTGTCGAGGGAAGGATGATAGATAGTTAGAAACTTAGGCAAAGCCTAGAAAATAACATGATAATAAAATAATGGTTTGCTCTATCATCACGGACAGGACTATTGTCGCCAATAAGCCTGATATCGTGCTGGTAGACCGGTCTCAGCGTCGGGCTGTGATCGTCGATATCACCATACCACATGACGAGAACCTCGTGAAAGCTGAGAAGGACAAGCTTAGCAAGTACCTTGACTTGGTTCATGAGGTTACCGCCATGTGGGATGTTGATTCGACGATCATAGTCCCAATAGTCGTGTCGGCAAACGGCTTTGTAGCGAAAAGTCTCAAGAGACTTTCGCTAGACGGTTGGATTAAATTCGATTCGATCGTTGGGTCAGATGCAGAAGGCGGTCATCCTCGACACAGCGCGCATCGTCAGGAGGTTCCTCACTCTGCAGCCCTAACCACCGGTAGCTTGGGCCTTGCCCGCTGCTGCTGGCGGCACCCTAGTTTTTAAGTTTTTTATAATCTTTTATAACTTTTGTAAAAACTTTAAAATTGAGAAGAAAAATAAACGACTAAATAATGGTATCAAAGTTTGGTCATGAAGAAACAATGATGTGAAATACCTAGTTTTTGATTTTTCAAAAACTACTCGAACAACTTCGTGAAACTTTGAATGAGATTTAGGAAGTCCTTTTGATAAAAAAAAATCCAAATCAGTGGAAGTGTCGTCAAGTAATCACGAAACATACCAAAACGAATTGTTAAAACTGCCTTAAAATTCACTAAAGACCGAAAGTTTGTGTAAAATAATTACTTACTTAATTGTATTAAAACTAAAATTAAAACCCATTCTGAATAGACAGCCCAAAACCAATACCACACCTCTGTTTTCTTTTAATTACATTTGATGAGACAAAGGGTTCATAGGCAATGCCACTCTTGTGCGAAAAAGACTTCAAAGTCTTGAACATCGATCGCCGAAAAATTGCTAGCCTATCGGTTTTTTATCGGATACACTTCGGAGAGTGTGTAGCTGATCTGCATGATCTAATACCACCTTGCCCTTTTTCCTATCGGAATGCTTGTAGCTCAAAAAAGCGACATCGTTCCATGGTTGATGTTCCAAAGACGCGAACGAAGAGATTTGATTCTACTTTTGTGATAAGAACGTCTAGGCTGTGGAATACGTTGCCTGAGTGGGTTTTCGGTTTACGGTTACAATCTCTGTGTCTTCAAATCGAGAGTGAATCGGTTTCTTCTAGGTAAACACGCTCCATCGTGGACCGCATCGTCGCTTAACATCAGGCGAGATGGCGGTCAAGTGTGAGCCTAGAAAAGGTAAAAAAAGAGATTTGCAATATTCACATTTATTATGCTGACTACCTGACTGTTAACGAACAATTTTGAACTTTAACAAAACATACGATCACATAAGTTCAGTGACTTATAGATGGTAATATTAATAGTATTATACTTAGGCAATAAGTACTTAAATACAAAAATGAACTACTAAAACAAAACGTATTAATAAAATTAAATTGATACATTCTGTACAGACCGAGAGACGAGTAACGAGAATTCATTACAATGCGCTGCTCCAGTCCCCTACATTAGTTCTAGTCATGCATTCAAGTAATTTGAAATCACTATAATTATTGCTATTTTCACATCCTCATTTAGCGCTAACCATTCGACGTGCAGATCTGATAGTTGAGCACCGCTGCACTAAATACAGAGCATACACAGTATGGACATAACTAATTTGACTAGACATGATATGAAAAAATTAAAAAACATGATTTTCGAGCGCTTGGTCTACGTCGACGCAATGCGTGACCAAAATTCTGGCGTTTATTTGAAACGTAAAAACTTTGCCATTCAGCGTGGTAATCCAGCCAGCGCACTGGGCACGCTTCCAACGAATGGTGGACTAGATCATCGTGATTCTTATTCATTGGTCTACGGTTAATTCTTCATGATTTCTAAACATTTTTTATCACCCGCACTCAAGAAAGATCTGCCAAGTCTACTTAAGTAATATGTCCCGCTATCTATTATATTTTACTCGAACGAGTAGGTTTGACTCCAGTTTCGTAATAAAACGTCTAGACTGTGGAATGCGTTCTTTGAGTGAGTTTTTCCCGCTAGCTGCAATCTTTGTGTGTTATAGTAGAGAGTAATCTGTTTCTTCTAGGTAATCACGCTCCATTGTAGACAGTTTCGATCCTTATGTCAGGCGAGATATATGTTAATGGTCGTTAATGTTTTTAGCTAGCTATGTTTCACCAAAATTGGTTCAGCCGTTTCATAGTTATCAACTCTTTTGTTGGCTGCAACAGGAATCTTAAACGCACATTAATGGGTACTTGCAAACATAAATAGTGTGACTTAAAATGTCAAACAATCGGGGAAGGCCTACCGCGTAACTAAAACTGTCTTAGCTTTGATATACCTCTCTCTCTCATTTCTTTCCGCTTGTAATAATAGAGACCGCAATAGCAAAGCGAAAACACATTGAAGTTGGGTTGGGGTTGGGGGGTTTGTACTTTTTGTAAGACAGTATCTCAGTATCTTCAATATTCTCTACTGTCTGTAGTCTGTACGTTGTTACTAGAAATGGGCCGAGTACTCGGCTGATACTCGGTACTCGGCGGGGTTTTCGAAACTCGTACTCGGCCGAATATCTCGGTTTGAATGCCGAGTATACGCGGTTTAATAAAAGCAATATCTTTAGGTAGAAATAATTAAAACAACAGTGTTAATCAAAAACTATATTTTACTAATTTAGGAAATCTTTGACAATATGAAAATATAATAAAATCAAAATTATGCTAATGAATGAGTAAGTAATGTGACCTGTTTGTACTTGATTACGCGCGCGAAATGGGAAATTTGATTGAACCGAGTACTCGGTTGCAAAAAAATTGTACTGAGTCAAACTCGGTACTCGTTACTCGGCGCATCTCTAGTTGCTACCGACGGCCCTGGGAGATTTATGGAATTTCGCGTCACTACTTAGACATTTGCAGCGCTTGACGCGAGAAAGCTGGTTTGAGTTAGCTGAATTTAAAAGTTGCTATTCTATACTACATTAGACTCTGAATCGGAAAGCCATGGTCTTTTGCAAGTTAACTTCAGACGCATATATATAAAACTGCGATATTTGTGGAAATCGGTCCAAATACAAATTAGCTGACAGGTACAAACGAGGTATCTTTTAGTATAAGGGCTTCGTCAGATTAACCATGTCTTACCTAAGATCGTATCAACGCTTTATTATCTAAATGATATTTTTTTGTATTTTTTTTTAAATAAAGAGTGACGAGACGATCAGGACATGTGCCGGATGGTAAGCAACATGCCTGACACATAACAGGTGACACGCAGCTATTGGAACATGAAGAGTCCAAATCATTACCTAGCACTAAATAAAAAATTGTATAAAAATGTATTTTGTATAAAATGTTCATGTTAATTTTCAGGTCGTACTCCTCGCACGGCTTTCAAGTATGCTTCATGTATACTTTTGGTATAATACGTCAAATACAGTAGATAATACCTCAATATTAGTAGGGCGCTGTGCCTTCACGCTAGCCCCAATTTCGGTACTCAATAGACCATCTGAAGCCAAGAACAACATAATCTTTTTGACAATATCTCATTTTTGTAAAAACGTTAGGTAAAGGACAAATAATTTATACTGGCTATTATCTCCAAGCGATAAAATTGAGGTTGCTAACAAAGTACGACCGATGGAGTGTAAAAACCACATATTCTAAGACGCTTGCGCAACGCCGGTGGCGCACTGTGGCCACAAGTAGGGATACCTCTCCAGCAGGTTTCTCAGGATTTCTGCAAAATATTTTGCAAAATAATTCCAAGCGATTTTTGTCCTTAATGTTTGGGTGCAAGATACCTTAGGCTTCAATTTCGTCTGTCTAATCTGCTTTATGCTAGTCGCCTAATATACATTAAAAACTGCGTACGACTTATCGGATGATAGGACTGACGTTTGCTGCGTGAATTTAAATTGTTGGGCCCACTACGATTTAAATTCTAAATGAAATATGGAAAATATCTACCAGAAAACGATAATGGGGTACTTAATGCATTACGAGTACAATGCAAGACAAAAAAATTACTAAGCTACAAACTGCTACAAGCTACTTTTCCGATTGTAACACCAGTGTTTATTGTTTTTCTTCTCCTGTATAAGTGTTATTATATCATATCTATCTTAGTGGTGGTAGGATTAATTGCAGAGCCCGCCTGGGGAAGTACCACACCTTTGTCAGTTATTCTGCTGCCAAGCAGAAATCAAAAACATCGCGGTGTTCCGGTTTGAAGGGCAATTTTTCCAGTAAAATTACAGGACATAGAGATAACACATCTTATACACGTCACTCAGAAGTGACGTGCGCTGTGCAGTGGTTAGTAATGATTTGGCCTCTTCATGCTCCAATAGCTGCGTGTCACTGTGCCGTTACGGGCATGCATATCGCTTACCATCAGGTATATGCCTTCGTCGTCTCGTCACGCTATATTAAAAAAAACGCAATTCCAACCAAGCTTCCCGTGTAATTAAAAATCATTGTCCGGTTGTGACAAAAAAAATGATGGTAACTCTACTCACAGGACAGCACGGCTTCCATTCCGTCGACCAATTACACCGCTGTGACGTGATTTTAACTGCCTTAATTGGGTTTTATAGTTTTAACTGTAAATTAAGACGTAGATACAAAACACGCCATGTGTTGGCTCAGCAAAGAGGTTCAAGTGGCAAATTATTGTTGATCCGAACTTTAATGTCGCTATGATGGTTCATTTGTGAAACGGTTTCTTGAAGAAAGAACAACTACCAACCTACTGAATTAATATTATACACGTAAGTGCGAAAGCTCGTATGTTTGTTGCTCAATCACGTCGGAACATCTGGCGGACATTTGTTTTTAATAATAGTCTGGAAGAACATGTCTGTCTGTCTGTCTGTGGAACCGTAGAGCTCAAACGGATGGGCCGATTTCAATGCGTTTTTTTTCATTTGATGGTTAATATCCGTGCGGATGTTTTTAGCTATGTTTGGTTATTATCAATGCAAGATGACCGCCTCCGCAAAATGGCGGACAAAATATTTCTTCACAACCTACCTCAATATGGATATCAAATGAAATGGCTTGACTAGTAGAATACTAGGTATACATTATGACAAGTTTCAAATCCAGATGGCCGCTACCACAAAATGGCGAAATACATTTTTGTCACAACTCCCTTAATATGGGTATCAAATAAAAGGGATTGACTAGTAGAATGTTGTACACATAACAAATCCGATGTTAATTAATCAAAATATTTAATATTGTTCTTGTATCCCGGGAAAACATTGGGAACTGGAAGTGTGCTCGTAAAACCGCGGGGCACTGCTAGTTTATTATAAATGCGTAAGTTTGTATGTTTGGTGCTCAATCACGTCGGAACGTTAAACGGATTGGATTAAAATTTAGAACACAGATTAGTCTGAAATTGCACATAGGATACTTTTTATCACTGAAAAACAACAGGATGGGAACTGAACTGGTAAAACCACGGAATGGTGCCAGCAACATAATATTAAAGATGGTGATAGACCTTGGTATTTAGAGTTTTTAGAGAGATAAGAGGACGAACTTTGAAAATTCAATATAAGAAACCAGCTTTTTAAACGTGAAAGAAAACGTGATAAACATAAAGTTTACAAGAATAAGCTATAAGAAGAGAATGAAAAAAATAAAAAGCCACCCAAATATTAGTATTTATTCAACACCGTGAGGCCAGCTTCGGCAAACAATTTGCAGTACTGTTGACATCACGTCAATTTGAACTTCATTACGACAAAATTACAGTTAAAACAACATTTACACCGAACAATTGAATGACCTACTATGATGCAACAACTATAACAGCAGTTGTTATATTGTCAGCATAATGCGACCATTTTCATTTGATCTCCCATATATTCGCTGTCGTCAACATGCACGGTGCAAGCGAAAGTTTTCACAATTCTGGTCGTGATAATGCACCTGAGCCAGTCAAACTTGGTCCGTCATACCTCCCACGTTTGTTAGCAATTGTGGACTGCTTAAACGGCTCTCAGGGTTTTATGTAATCTGGACATGAGCTTAGTTCATTGTCGTACTAGGCCCGCTTCCCAGTACTGAAGACATGGGGGTTACGATATCAAGATCGCGTCGATCTTATTCTTTTGTAATGAAGATTTTACTCACGTTATAATTGCTTGTTTTGATGGAAAACAGTAATTTATCGCAAGCTGGTATCGTTGAGCTAGGTTTTGTGATATCCGGTGTATCATTAGTCTGCATGATCTTCATTTACAGAATATAATTTAAAATTGTACCAAAGTGGATGAAATTCTACCATAGATTAAGTGCAGAGATTTATTCAATAATATATTGAAGCTATTTGAACACGAGTCTAAATCACTGCCTTGCACTACACAGCGCTCGTCCCTCACAGATATATAAGACTATTAACCTCCTTGCCCTGTAATTTCTTCGGAAACAGCTTGCTTGGCAGTAGAACTACCTGCAAAGAAGTGGTACTTCCCTAGGCGGACTCTGAAACCAGTCCACTATCTACATGAACGTCGAAGTACCAAGTAACAGGAAAACAGCTAATCTTTACAAATTCACTCTATTTTAATGCTGTACTTCCCTTACACAATGTATTACTGTTCACTTTCCCGTGTTGGATAGTGACGAGGGATATAGTAGAATTTCTTTTTACTGCGTTTTCTTTTAGCTGATGGGATTCTTCGACGGATTCTGTCACTAGGTCGTCCCACAGTCACAGTCTTACATTCCTCGAAATATCTCTTTCTTGGGCGGTTTCCTTCATCACTACAGTTAGTGGCGATGACAACCTCGTCCATTTGCAAAAGCTTAGAGAAACTGCGGAATTCCATGAGCTCATGATTGTAAAATCGGGCGGTCTCGCCATTAGGTTTTACGTTCTTAGGCCTTACCAATTAACCCAAAACCGAGGTAATTGATATAATTGATAAGCGGTAATTGCTTAAGACTTTTAGGCAAACAATAAGTAAACCCTTTTTAACCGGACTGAAAGAAGGGTAATGTTTTTCGCGCGTATCTCGTATGTTTGTAAATTTCTTTATTCCCACATATCTTCCAAACGGCTGGATGGATTTTGACAACTAAGATATCGTTAGATTCGTTTCAACTACGCCAATGTCCTTAGATATTATATAAAGTATTTTTACCTGTTGATTTTTGTAGTCGGTTTTTGAAATTAAAGTTATTAGCTTTCTACATTCGTGTAGGTTTTTAGATGTACTTAAGTAAGTACTTAATATCCAAAAATAAAATGTATTTTTTTTCTAATTAGATTCCTGGACATTGAACTATTAAGTATTTAACATTCGGTTTTCGTGGTAAAATCTAATGGTAATAAGTAAAAAAGATATATTTATCATATTCTTAGTATCTTCCATACCACAAATAACAATTCACACATGTAGCAGTCTCGAATTCAAATAGGTTTAGGTTTTAGTTATCCCAATTACAACATTCGATGACCTCAAATATTTGTCCAGTTCAATGACTTATCCAACACTTAATTAACGCTAGTAGGTATAGGTTTAGCCTTAAAGTCATGCCTAATATGGTGGACATATTCGACTACATCCATACATGGTAAAAGGATTTGACAACATATTTAATAAATTACTTATGACTTGTGACGATTATTTTTCACAACGAACGATCTATTCGAGTCTTATATCTGGGCAGGGAAAAAATAGACATCTTGATAAAATTTCTATTATTTATTTTTACCTGCTAATAACCATTATAAATTGTAAGGTAATGTATAGATGTTTGTTGTTCAATCATCTCGCTATGTTTGAACGGATCGGGTTGAGATTGGGAACACAGTTAGATAATTAGTCTGGAAATACACAAAGGCTACTTTTTATCCCGGGAAAATAACGGGAATGGGAACAGCGTGGGTAAAACCGCCGGACGCTACTAGTAAAATAATAATGGTAAGTCAGTATATACTACAATCATTTGAATACAGAGGTAATATAATAATAGACAATGGCAAAGATGATAATATGATACCACTTTTATCAAATTCGGTTCAGGCGTTTGTTTGGTCTCTTGGTGACTTAGGGTCTATGAAATTTCAACCCAATAATTAACGCCAAAAAGCTAAATTTGATAAATGTACTCCTTAAACCGGCCTTTTTAGACCCCTCCGTACTCCAAAATTCCTGTCCAAAAACGCATCCATCAATTCACAAGTCGCGCGGCAAAGGCAATCTGTTACTAGAATCACTTTCTAGACCGGAATGGGCATACGGTAACGAGCGGCACAAACAAATCTAGCTGTCATCGGCCGAGGGTTGCCAACTCACAAAAATATTATCCCACGTTTTTTTTTAAATAAAAAGTGACGAGACGAGCCTGACATGTGCCTGATGGTAAGCAACATGCCTGTCACATAACAAAACAGTGACACGCAGCTATATATATAATCATTACCTAGCACTGCACTGCACTCGTCACCCAGAGATCTAAAATGTTTTATCTCTGAGCCCTGTAATTTCTCTGGAAACATTGTCCTTCAAACCGGAACACAGAATTGTTTGCACATTGCTGCTTGGCAGTAGAATAACTGGCAAAGGTGTGGTACTTCACCAGGCGGACTCTGCCAAGAGTCCTACCACTTTGTAAATGTTTCGATGTCTGGGTAGTTGTTGAAGAAACACGTCAGAACGCCGCAGTTCTACCCCCAACTTTCCTGCTTTCTCCGCTATGCTTCGATTTGTGATGTCATCGACCAATGTGGTAACGCCGACGAAAGCAGACAACTACATCTGCATTCCGTTTACAGCGGAACTGAAAGCAGATGCAGTTGTCTGCTTTCATCGGCGTTATTACATTAGCCGATTATGGCACAAATCAAAGCATAGCAGAAAGCAGGAGATTTCGACGGTAGACATGCGGATTGAAATTGGGAACACAGATCATTCTGAAACACCACGTAGGCTACTTTTATCCACTACGGGAACTGGAACTATGCCGGAAAACCACGGCTGCTGCTAGTTTATAATATAATATATTATATAGTTAGCACTTTTAAAGTATTTAATTAATAGGATGACCAAGAATTTCCTGACATCAAGCAATAACGAGGTCTAGGATGTAAAGTATTTTTTTTCTAAATACAAATACAAAAATCTTTATTGCTGTTTGCAGGTAAGATAAGATGATACAAAACATTTAAATAATTGACCCATACAAACTGGCCTCTTCTTCTAGAGGCATGCAATATGTCTGGCAACGCAGTTTCCATTGGTCTGAATTTATACAATGATAATAATAGTCAGCTGATAAAGTATTCTTCTTCTTTTTTCATTTTTAACTTTTAATCGGTTGTATCATATATGTCATCTAAAGAGACATGTGTCAGATTTTTTAAATCGCCATCTCGCCTGATGTTAAGCGACGATGCGGTTTACGATGAAGTGTGTTTACCTAGAAGAAACCGATTCACTCTTGATTTGATGACACAAAGATAGTAACCATCATGGAAAACCGACTCAGGCAATGTATTCCACAGGGTTTTTCATTCTATTCTTATCACAAAAGTAGAGTCAAATCTGTTCGTTCGTGTCTTTGGAACACCAACCATCAAACGATGCCGCTTTTTCGAGCTCCGAGCATTCCGATAGAAAAAAGGGCAAGGTGGTATTAGATCATGCAAATCAGTAACACACTCTTCAAAATGTATCCGATAAAAAACCGACACGCTAGCAATTTTTCAGCTTTCAACATCGCCGAAAAATTTGACTTACAGGTGGCTTCGGATGGCCTCTACTTTCAACCGAACTTTTGGCTAGCGTATAAGTAGCGGGGTCCTACGAATATAAGACCTACAAGACACGTATTTATTCTGATATTGGTTTTACTGGGACTCGCAGCATTTTTTGCAAGGATTAATTCAATGATAAAATCAACACTGAACAAGTGCAGATTAGCGTATGGTCACATGTCCTCGAAAGGTGTAATTTTGGAACATGTTGATTTACTGTGTTTGTTCGATACACCCAGGGGTGGCGTAAAACTTGTCCATACACATTGACCTTTGGAATTTACCCAAACTTCCCAAATTTGTTTTAAGGGCATTGTACATTTCCATTAATTACCAATGGCTTTATTCAGCAAATATGCGGGAAAATCCCTTCAGTTGGTAACCCTACCGCCAGTGCCGTACCGTCACGGGTTCGACAGTGAAGGTAAAAGTACAAGCATGACCTGAACGGAATGACAATGACCGAGATTTTGTAGCACAGACTGAGGTTTAAGAATTAACTTCCACGTTGGACTGCTGGAGAATTCAAATCGAGAGTGAATTGGTTTCTACACCAACGGTTGTTAGAAGCAGTATAATGTAATATCAGTATTGCATCTCAGAGTAACGTGGCAGTCAGGCATACAATAGACAAAAAAACGAACTCTCGATATTTTCTGTTTCTATGAATCATAAGCACTCATGTATTTACAACTAAAAGTATTATATTTATTATGTAGGTATTTCTGATCTCCAAATTCTTATCTAGACACACGGCAGTGTGGCCAGCCAAGTTCACAACAAACTTGGCTTAGTTTTGAGTTTTTTAAAGTGATAACATTGACGGGTGATCAATAATTTTTATTTGTTTATTTCTACAGTGGCGCGCGGTTTAAACGCCGTTTTCGCTACCTCCTTATTTTCCCAGGATAAAAAATTGTGTGTGTGTTATTCCAGACCTATCTAGAAGTATGTTCCAAATTAAATCCGGATCTTGTGAGTAGTCAACATCCACATATACTCACAATTTTTTGCATAACAATCAAACGCGGATCCAGGGGGCGGGTCTTAGGGGTCATGACCCCCCCTGGGCTGGGTCCACTACCTAGTTGAACCACTGATTAAAAAGCTTATTTATGTTCTTATCGCACTGTTTTGTGACTTGACTACGCCTACGTGACCTCTCCTTGGAGCCAAAGCTGGATCCGCCCTTGATAATAATACTAGTAACTCTCAGTAAGGACTCAATAAATAAATATGGGTGGACATTTCACACATAACACCATCTGACCCCAAACTAAGCAAAGCTTGTACTATGGAAGCCAAATAGCTGATATAATACATATTTATATATATTTTAAATACATACTTATTAAGTAAGACTTAACCAGAGTTTGAATACTAGACCATCTTTCACTGTCACGATAGCTAAACTGGTGTCTTGGACAAGATTGACAGAATACAGGACAGGTTTGCGAAAGAGGAAGTTTATGCTTTGCTGGCTTATGAGGCTGAGCAGTGTAATTTGCTTACAATAATGACTATGACAGCTATATTAATACGCAACAAATTCAAAAGGATAAACATTATTTACGAAAGGATTACAACGATTTCAAAAAACAGTCTGAACATTTTCGACATCTGTCTCACACCACATTTCTTTACTGAGATCACCCACCGAAATACCCGATACGAATGACTGCGCAGATGGACCAACTTGACTTTGGAGAGTGGTTTCAGAGACTGCGATCGGATTTAGTAATGAGCTGTTGAAATTACAGCTGTGCCTTTTCATTTTGACTACGCAACGGCAGTTGGAGATATTTCGGAGTAGACTTTATGAGACAGCTTTTTATTTGGAGTTTCAAATGCGTGATTGATTGTTCCAAATTTTCTTTCGATAATAATAGGTTTGCTCTAGAGTCTAGACCATCTTCTAGCCTCATATTAAGCGACAATGTGGTTCAAGATAGAACTTCCTTACGTAGACGAAATAGCGAGTCCCTTAAACTCTAAGTCCTAATACTAATCAGCGAATATCCACTTAAGCAAAGTATTTGACATCGATGTTCTTTTTGCGAAACTTGAGTCGAATCTCTTTTCACTGATATTATTGTCTACATATTAGTTTATTCTGGACACTGGACCGGAAAAACAGGAACAGCAAACATTGATCTTTAAACCGGAACACGGACATTACTGTTTGGCAGTAGAATAACTGGCAAATGTGGTGTTTTCACAGAGATGGGACTCCTACCACTGCAAAGAGTCCTACCACTACTACTAATGATAAATGTTTTTAACGTTTGTTTCTAGCGTAAACAGCAAAAACTCCCAAACAGCATTTGATTGAAATTACGAAATGGCAAAGAAATGGCCGATCGTTTTCACAGAACAGTTCCTTTATAGCCGAAAACTTTTTCTATCTGTTCCCAATTTCCTTTTCTCTGTTTCCGCATTTCGCTTTTCTCTCGGAATTAATCAATGGTATTATTTCGTTTGGGATATACTTACACTGGGATACGCAAAATAGCTTTACTGCGGCGAAAGAGATGCGGTCTTTACTGCTTCGCGATCAAAAATATACCCAGCCCCGTCTTTTTATCAACTTTTAAAGATTTACACTTGACCGCCATTTCGCACTATGTTAAGCGACGATGCAGTCTACGATGGAGCGTGTTTACCTAGAAGAAACCGATTCACTCTCGATTTGAAGACACAGATTGAAACCTTCGGGGAAAACCCAATCAGGCAACGTATTCCATAGCCTGGACGTTCTTATCATAAAAGTACAGTCAAATCTCTTCGTTCGTGTCTTTGGGACATCAAACATGAAACGATGTCGCTTTTAGAGCTACGAGCATTTCGATAGAAAAAAGGGCAAGGTGGTATTAGATCATGCAAATCCATCGTCAGCAAAGCGTCTTAGATTAAAACACACTTTTTATGGTATTCAGCGATCAGTGAGGGCAGGGCATATGCCTGATGGTAAGCACCACCCCTGCCCTTAACCACACCCCGGACACTCCACTAAAATTCCATACAAACGCCGCTGTGGAGTTGCCTACTCTTCACACAACTACGCAGATGTCGTTCGTACACACGCGTGAATGTGTGCGTTAGAGCTAGGGCTACTGAATCGTTTTATTGAATAGTTGCGCCCGTTGAGTTCACCTGGTGACGTAAAGTAGTCTATAAACTTGCTATAATGTTGAGTTACATAAATAGAATGCATTAATAATTAATATTCTAACTAAAAGGGTGTTTGCACAGATTTGTAAATTGTTTCAGAAATCTGCGGGTGTTTGTATGGCCGCGTAAAATGAAACGAAACCGATGATAGGTTAGATCAGGTACCTAGATATCTATTTCTCTTAGTAGGTACACATTCGCATTTTATTTTACACTTAGTAGAAGAGTTATGAAGAGAGGAACTTATGAAGGAAAATTTATTCTGTCACTATAATTATTCCTCCAGGGATTATCATTCCGTGCTTGGGCACATAAGTTACTTACTGGCTGTGAAAGTTACGAGCTTTGAGTTAAAAATGACTTCGTTATTATAAATAAATAAATATTGGTAGACAATTCACACACAACACCATCTGACCCCAAACTAAGCAAAAATTGTAATATTATAAAGCAACGTTATTGAAGTTTCTAATCTTCCGTTATTTTATCATTAGGAAATTAAATAAAGCTTTTAATCTTGTCCCGTTTAGTTGACGGACAGCCGTAAATAGCACAACCCACCATGATGATATTTCGTTAGGAATTAGATGTTCGATACCAGGCCTTCGTTGAGTGCTCCTAGCGTATCCGAAACGGCCTGAGGGGTGAGGAAGCTTGAAATTGGCGGGGGTTGGGGAGTGTCCGTTCTATCTATATTATCTATTCTATGCCTTAACATCACAATGTCACGCAGCTATTGAAACACGTCCAAATAATTATCCAGTCACTATTCTGAAATATAATTTAGAAGATGATTTATCTTTGTCCCGTAATTTTTCTGGGAATATTTCCCTTCAAACCGAGGGGTCTACCGCCGAACGAAAAATGTCTTAGCTTTGATATTTATCTCTCTTTTCTTTTCACTTGCAATGATAGAGACAGCAATAGCAAAGCCATAGCCGATTTCGTTAGGCGGTAGAGGGGGGAAGACGCTGATGTTTGTATTGCTTAGAGATAGAATAACTGGCAAAGAGTCCTACACTCCGCGAGGTATGAGCTGAGCTTTGCATTAGTGTGAGTGATCACCAATCAGGCAGGAGCTTGAAATTTTGTCCGCGAGGTATAGGCTGAGCTTTGCATTAGTGTGAGTGATCACCAATCAGGCAGGAGCGCGGCGAGACAGAATGGCGCCGCGCCTAAGGCCGGTTGTCACACCTACACTATCCATGTACACTCACACAAATGCAAAGCTCAGCTTATGCCTCGCGGAGTGTACCACTAGTTACAAAATACCTCTGTAAACTATAACTGTGCGATTCGAAACTATAATATTATCACAATCGTCTTAGGAAATAAATAATTTTTAAATATATTTGTCTAGAGGTCTGCCCGGCTTTGCACGTAGTATACATATAGCTTATACATTCAGGGATCGTGTTTACATGTCAAACAATGAAAGATTTTTAAATCGGTCGAGTAGATTCGCGCGATCAAACTTCAAACAAATAAAATTCAGTAACAGAAACAGAAAACAAATCTTCAGCTCAATGATTTGATAGATGACCAATTAATTTTTAAAACAACACAATTAAACTGTATTGCACTCATTTATTAGAACAACGTAATCAGCTCAGATTAATTAAAACTTCAATTTAGACTTAAAAAGTGCATTACCTACTCCTAAAACTGCAAGATATCACGTAATGGATACTTTCTTCCGTAATTACGAAACTGGTACCGTGCCACACATGACAGCTGATTACTGGTGCCACTGTCGTATTTGTTTAAAACGATGAACCGAGTCATGGAAGTGTCGTAGTTCAGTGATTACGCCAGATGGCTAGTTTTAGTGGCGGCCAGTAGCAGTTTTTCACGATAAATTACTAATGTTATGTACGTTCCAGATTTCTTTAATGGCGTGTTTTATGTTCTGACTTGGTTACTGAATAGGAACTAGGTCTTGGGGGTTATTGGTCTGCTTATGATCTGTTTTGTTATAACCTGACTTCGCTTTGAAGGTGTTATTTAAACGTCAATTTGGTACTATGGTCAATATGATGTACTGAAAAAAACAAAAGCATATGAAGCTTTTCTTTTAGTATAGACGAGACAAGCAGGAGATGTGCCTGATGGTAAGCAACATGCCTGCCCAAAACAACACAATCACGCAGCTATTCTAACATTAATAGTCCAAATCATTATTACCTCATCACTGTACTGCGCTCATCATCCAGAGATATAAGATATTGGAAACATTGACATTACTGCTTGACGATAGAATAACTGGTAAATGTGTGGTACTTCCCCAGGTGGACTCTGCAAAGAACCCTACACTACGACTATTCACCATATACGAGGATCAGTTAGGCAACATTAAATAAATAAAATAAAATATTGGTGGACAATTCACACACAACACCACCTGACCCCAAACTAAGCAAAGCTTGTAATATGGCGGCCAGATAGCTGACATAATACTTATATAGTTGTAAATACATACTTATTATACATAGAAACACCTAGACACAGTGCAAATATTTGAGTTCATCACACAAATATTTGCACTGGGTGAGAATCGAACCCACGACCCTCGGCTTCACTTCACTTCACTACATTTACTGAGACCACAGGCTGTCGGGTGAATGGAAGGAACAATCAATCACAGAACTTTCTTCCAGAACCGTAGGGCAGCCCCTTCTGGAATGCCAGGCCGTTCCGGACCTTCTAACAACCCGACGACTGCCCAAGCAGAGATCGTAGGCTTTAAGGTACCTCTGAGGACCCTTTGACGTAGACAATGTAGTTCGTTGAATACGTTAAGACTATATTAGTTAGGCCCTGTGCCTTCTAAGTCTAATTCAGGGTGGGGTTGACTGGTCTGCACTGACGTCCCGCTGTGCGTGTGTATTGTGTGTACCTGTGACTTCTGCAGCAAACCCAAACTTTGGTAGGACACTTGAGACCAACTGCAATAGCTTCCTTTACACAAAAACAATTACTTTCTTCCAACGATTCCCTGGTCCATTTCGACAAATGATCCATTAAAGCGTTCTTCAAGCCAATTAACTGTTCAAATCAAACACACTGGTTTGTGGTCGTGACGTCACGCTTGCCTCTCCAGATGTGGAGATAGCATTGTTGAGGCGATTTAACGACATGGTGCCTCGCATGTGCTTAGCCTAGGGAGCAACGGTAATACAGTAAGGGCATCAGAAGCAGAAGCGGTCGCAGCCTCAAATTTTGGAGGGGGGGGGTCACCAATTATAATATACTTAATATGAAAGGTTGCCATCCGTCCGGGTTTCCCCGGATTTGTCATAGTTTAGAGCATCCGGGGAGCATCCGGGCCGGATTTCATCTTCATCTCAATGTAAGAAGAGATGAACTTTTTTTTATCTCTTCTAACATTGAGACATGTCAATATTTTTTACACTTAATTTTTTTAAGTGTAAAAAATTTTGACATCCCGGACATGTTTTGGGCTTTATAATCAGGAAAATCCGGGGTTTTCCCGAGTTTTGTCCTGGTTCCCAAACTTTACAGAATGGCAACCCTATTAATATGTCGAGTAAAAAGACTTTACTACGTTTTTACCCGCGTAGTTGCTATCGTCTTCGTCGTCGTTCCTTCGGACCGCGGTGTTTAAGTGTTGCAATAAATTTGCTGGAGGCACCATTGCTGAGACGATTGAAAGGCATAGTGCCTCACATGTGCTTGGCCTAGGGAGATGCGGTATAACAGTCAGGGCTACAGAAACCTGAATTTTAAACAGACAAAACCTGTGATTGTTACGATTCTTTACAGCTGTTACAATAAATTTTGTGGCGGGACTATTGTTGAGGCGACTTAACGACATTGTGCCCCCGCATAGGCATTAGAAGCCAGTTTTAAGTTTTATGCCAGTCGGTATGCCGACTCAATAAATTTTGTAGATTAAATATCGTGAGATAGCAATAATAACTAGATAATTGAAAGTAAATTTACAACCTATTCTAGTTGCGCAAGCGAGTGCAAAGCATGCGTATGGTTTTTTACGCAATACTTGAAACGGTGATTAGAAATAGGTCTTAAACATGCTGGTGTTTTTATATATCTTGTATGTTACTTATTTATCGCAGAGGAGCTTAATTGCAATCCCTGCCCTTCGACAGCAGTTACTTAAGTAAAGACAGAGCTTAAGCAGATATACTTAATTACTTATAATCTTTATATATATAAATGTTATGTTGGTTTGTGTACGCTTCAAAAACTCTAAAGTTCTGCACCGATCGAGCTGAAATTTTATGATATATAATCCGCATCAAGGATTGTTTTTGTCTAATTTTTGCATCACAATGTGCCACAGCGAAGCGTGGCAGGTACAGCTAGTATAATATTAGTAAACAAAACATCGCTGTCTTTCGGTTTGAAGGTTTCCTTTGAAATAAATACAGGCCATAGAAATAAAACATCTTATATCTCCGGATGACGAGCGCAGTGCTGAGGTAATTGATTAGGACGATTCATCTTCCAATAGATACACGTGTCAATGGGCTGATGCGCAGGCATGTTGCTTATCATTAGGCACAAGTCCTACTCGTCTGGTGATTCTATACTATTTAAACAGCACCTATGTCCTACAGTAGAATTCTATCGGTAGCCTTACTGCATACTAAATGTAGCGTGTACCTAATAAAACATAATGAGAAATGCTAGGGCGTTGCCCCACTCCCGAGACAAATCCAAGAAAACAATTCCCTTTTTTAACCCCCGTCCAAAAAAAGGGGTGTTATAAGTTTGACGTCGATGTCTGTCTGTCTGTCTGTCTTGCTGTCGGTCTGTCTGTCTGTCTGTCTGTCTGTCTGTCTGTGGCACCGTAGAGCTCAAACGGATGGACCGATTTCAATGCGGTTTGTTTTATTCGAAGGTTGATATCCGTGCGGATGTTCTTAGCTATGTTTGGTTAATATCGATTCAAGATGGCCGCCTCCACAAAATGGCGGACAAAATATTTCTTCACAACTTATCTCAATATGGGTATCAAATGAAAGGGCTTGACTAGTAGAATACAATACATAATAATAAATTTCAAATCCAAGATGACCGCCACCACAAAATGGCGAATTACATTATTTTTTTCACTACTACCACAATATGGGTATCAAATGAAAGGGCTTGACTAGCAGAATGTTGTACAGATTACAAATCCGAGATCCGAGGTAGTCGGGGGTTAACCAAAATTTTTAATTTTGTTCTTGTCCTAGTCTAGTCTTGGCTTTGACGGAATGAGGCTATCTCGCTCACCCGTTTCAAGGTTCATAATCGATAGAAAAAGAAGGGTTGTTCGGCTGTTGCAAGTTTGTTGTGTCGTTTGTAGACTTCAAAACGAGTGGGACAATTTTGTTCTTTGAAAGCTAACATAACCGAGATTATTTTAGCTATTTTCACAGGTTACTTTGCAAAAGGTTTCAAAGTTTTGAACATAGCCGGGAAGTTGCAAGTTTATCGGATACATTTCCGAGAGTGTGCAGCTGATCTGCATCATCTAATACCATCTCTGTGTTATTGTTATTTTTCTTTATAATTTAAGTGCAATAAAGAGTTTATCTATATACCTCTATCATCTTGCCGTTTTTTTTCTATCAGACTAGTCGGTTCTCAAAACAAAGTGATCGTTTCATGGTTGATGCTGAAAATACGCAGATTAGCCTCCACATTGGTAACAAGAATATTTACACTGTGGAAATTTTCACAAAAGTTCGTGACAAATAAATAAAAGATAATAAATAATTTTGAGACATCAAGTAGTAAAACAAATTGCAACTTTGCATTGTTACATAATACGAGTAATAAATACTTTTATCGAAAATTCAGTATCAGACTAAAAATATAGAGATATGTTTACGTATTTCTAAACATACATTTTAGGCAAGGATAAAGTAGGATTATGGACAGTAAAATAGTCATAGATAATCCGCATACCTGCCTAATAAATTTAGCAATCATGTTAGTATATTTTTTATCTATGTCGAAATTTTTAAATATCAGTTTTACGAACGTTTTTAGGGTTCCGTAGCAAAATACGGGACCCTTATAGTTTCGTCATGTCTGTCTGTCTGTCCGTCCGTATGTCACAGCCACTTTTCTCCGAAACTATAAGAGCTATACTTTTGAAACTTGGTAAGTAGATGTAATCTGTAAACCGTATTAAGATTTTGATACAAAAATAGAAAAAAAAACAAAAAAAGTTAGGAGTGTCCGTATGGGACAACCCTAATTAAAACTGAACTAATTAGAACTGAAACTCAAAAATTTATTTGATCGAAATCATACGTGTGGGGTATCTTTGGATAGGTCATCAAAAATTATATTGAGGTTCCAAACATATTCTTTTTCTAAACGTTTGCGCGAGGGACTCTTCCAACGTGGTAAAAGTGTCCCCCTATAACTTCTAAAATAAGAGAAATAATAAAATAAAAAAAAGTGTATGATGTACATTACCATGTAAACTATCAACGAAAATTGGTTTGAACTTGTTCAAGTTACGTTAAGCGTCAGGTAGACGCCATCTATAATTTATTTTTTTAACGTGACAACGTCTATTAAATCGATGAACGCCGGCTGCATGCACGAAAAAGTGGCCCGTTGCGCTCATTGTTCCGTTACGCTCATTGTCCCGTTACACTCATTCTACACTTGCGCCGCATCTATCAATGCTTTGTTATGACGTTGTCACGTTAAGCTATCGTCCGTAAATCAAACGACTTTACAGACAACCAATTTTTTTGACGTGACAACGTTTAATGAATTGGTGAACGCCGGCTGCATGCATGAAAAAGTGTCCCGTTATGTCCCGTTACGCTCAGTATAGGCTTGCGCCGCTTCTATCAATGTTTTGTTATGACGTTGTCACGTTAAGCTATCGTCCGTAAACCAACTTTAGAGACAACCAATTATTTATTATTTTTATCTCTTCTAAAAAGTCATTAATAGGCAATACAAAAAAAAATTGGTTGTATGTAAAGTCGGTTGGTTTACGGACGATATCTTAACGTGACAACGTCATAACAAACCATTGACAGATGCGGCGCAAGCGTACAATGAGTGTAACGGGACAATGCGCGTAGCGGGACATAACGGGATACTTTTTCGTGCATGCAGACGTCTGCATCGATTTATTACACGTTGTCACGTCAAAAATATTAATTAAGTAGTAAGCCAGTTAGATAGCTAAAGAGTGAGCTCACTCTTCCCAACCATTACATAATTCCGTGCGCCTGAAGTATGGGAGGGCACATCCATTGATTTATATCGATCCTCTTTTGTATGTTCTATTGATACTTCGATAAGATCTGGTAGTAGATAATCTACAATTAGGCAAATAAATAAGTTGACTTTGATAAGAAATTAGTGCAAGGAGTGATGATAACAAAAGATAAATTGAGTTTGTCAATCTGTTCTTATCAACTAGCTAGCTGTGCTTTGTGGGTTCACGCATGGAAGTGTATTTTTTAGGGATAAAGTTATGGAGAACTGGTCGTTTTTTAATAACGAAGTGTGACGGTACAGTCTGATAATGTCAGGTGATACCTATGTGGAATAACCCTGTTATTTCTCTGGAAACATTGCCCTTTAAACTGGAACACAGTCATGTTTGCACATTAAGTAATTGTTGGGGGTACAAACTGGTATTTCTCCAGTCAGAATCAGCAAAGAAACTCATCTCTAAACATATTATCAAAATCATTTTGCAACAGTAGGTCCATACTTAATATTACTAATGACTGCAAAACCCTCTTTTCATATTGTCACAGTCTCTACATAAAAATACAATGTGTTACATGTGTTTCTTTCACTCCCCACTTACAATTAAAACTGTCATTTAATCAGAGCATCCTCACATAAAATTGACTTTAATCAAATAAGGTTGATACCAATCTGTTAATGTAATTACTCAATGTTGCCCTCCGCTTCTATGAAACATATGTTTGACATATTGTATGAAGGGACTGTTATATTATTCTATAGCGGTAGGACTTTCTGCAGTAACCTTGGGGAAGAACCACACCTTTGTTAGTTAATGAACTGCTAAGCAGTAATATGAAAACATTAATAAGGTCTGGTTTCAATGGCAATGTTTCAAGAAAATGACAGGGCATTAAAACAAACTACAGAAAATACAGAAGATTACACGGCAATAAGATGAAACATTTTAAATCAATGGGTGATGAGTGCAATGCAGTGCTAGGCAGTGTTTTGGACTTTCTGGTTCAAATACCGGTGTGGCACTGTCCTGTTATGGGCTAGTATTTTGCTTACCAACAGGTACAAGACACTCCGCCAACACATATCTGATTTTTAACACAACAGTTGAACCTTTGTGATAACCAATATAGCATCATCACCCCTCTGTTCTGCTGTTCCCACTGTTGGAACTCAAAGCCTTCAGGACAAGCGGAGACACAAGGAAAGATGTGTCCATTTATATGTCTTCCTGGTCTCTTGATTTTATTCCATATATAGGTCAGGAATATTTGCACAAACAATAAAAAAAATCTTGTGTGCCTGTAATTTTGTGAATTTTTGGAAATTGAGATTTACATTAATTAGTAACGTAAATGTAAATTTATGTTGTATAAAAGTTTACACTACAAAAAGGGTTACTAAATAAAAAAATCTACTTTGCTAACTTTTTCATAATGTTGTTTACATTGTATAGCGCGGTACTTATGATAGAAAATGCAACAGTTAGCAATGTAAAACATTTGTCCATCCGTTGTGTATGGAATTTGTGAGTGTTGCTGGTGTAACAGCAAGGTTGTATGTCAATATCTGGATGTTTAGATGTATGTTTGTTGTAAGAATTAAATGGATGAGTCTGAAATCTGGAATTTAGATAGATTATAGGCAGATAACACATGGCTATTTTTATACCTGCAATCAACATACCCACACTTTAAAGGATATGTTCAATTTTTACTCTATTTTTCCCTGGGTGATGAGCGCAGTGCTAAGTTGCGACTTGGAGTCTTCATGTTCTAATAACCGTGTGACTCTGTATCGTAATGGGCAGGCTTATTGCTTACCATCAGGCACAGGTCCTGCTTGTCTCTCTACAGTATAAAAATATATTTGTATAGCATCTACACTTTAACACCTTTTGAATTTCCCAAAGTTTGGCAAGCATCAAAGGCCACCCGAGGTCACTATAATAGGTCACTTTTTAAAAATAAGTTGTACATATTTTTTTTTGTAATATTATTATTTAATTGTTTAGGTACCTACTTATTGTCTAGGTACCAACCTTCATGTTTCCTTCCTCTATGGTCCAAACAAAGCATTCTTTCAAACGGAAAATAAAGCTCGTCCATGCCAATTAAACTTACATAATATCCTATTTATATCAAAAAAATATGCAACTAAACGATAAATATTAATGAATTCATGAAACGAACGCAATCAGAAAGCGTATCTTTAGCATTCATAACACAAACAATGCAGTTTTTCTAATAATGAGATGATTATAAAAATGAGTCTATTAGGATCTAATTGGAGAAGCATAAAATACAAAGGAATATAGTTACACACTTATAACGATGAAGCAAAATGGAAAACTAGCGTTTCAAACAATACTCAAGGGTCAAATCACCGAGTTTTAACTAAAAGCAGCTCAATACAGGACAGAAAACCAGAAAACACACTAGAGGCCTGAACATGTGCATTAAACTTTGTAAACAACAGCAATGAAAGAATAAGGGGGTAATATCGATCTCACGCTCACCATAATAATACAAAACCGGCAAACTTGAACAGCATCGACTATACAACTTTACGCCACAATTTGACACTGAAACGTTCACTTATTTGCACAAACCAACACTTCACAACAACCGTCGATATCTAAACATTTGTAATTAATAATATTTCAGTCACAAAACATGTTAAAAACACAATCACAGCATTTTTACGACGAAAACCGTTTGTTTCGCACCCGACAAACCATACAACGATACGCTGCAAAAGCGGCGACGAACTGGCACTGGCAGCAAAATTCAAATTCACTCACTTCATTTCTGGGCTGCCGTTGATTACCGTCGGATATCCCCAAACCTCTGGGTAAAAATTCCCAAATATAGGGTAAGTAATAACTTATACTCCTAATGTGGTATGAATTCTAAAAATATGTTTTTCTAATGTTTCGTATATATCAGATAATAAACAAACAACTGCGTCACAATAGTTCCTTTTATAGGAATTGTAAGTCATCACTTGATCAATTACCGCTAAAATGTTTACAGTTTAGTTAGAAATGTATATATTATAGGTAATTTATCACTTTATTTTCGTTTTCGTATAAATAAATTATATTAGACATTATTCTTACCAGAAAATAATAACTGCTGACTTACCGGTCTAATTAGAATAATTGGCGAATGCAATTTATTTCAAATAAAATAAAATAAATTTACGTATCCGATTGTGTTATTTAACTTCCTATAATAATTTTACTCAAATAGCATGATTTCGCTTGCGTAGTTTCTGTACATGAACTTTTCTGTGGCAAAAATAAACAGATGTCATATGTACCTATGTGTAATATCTGACCATAATTTATCTCTTTACCAAATTTTATCCATTTTGTACTTTGAGCGTAAAAAGTAAATAATGGCATCCACACATACAAAATTTCGCAAATATTTGGTATTGTTATCCTTTTCCTTCCTTTCTTTTTCTTCTTTTTGTACAATTGCGAAACAAAATCACAAATACAAGAATGATAATGATATAAACTCATAGTATAACTTATAATATATACCTACTCCTACTTACGTTACGTTTCACAAAAAGAAAGCATTGAACTGAATGGAAAAAAAAATTGGCAGTCATGGGATTGCCGATAAAAGTGAAAACTAATAAGTGAGAATTTGATAGTTCACTTTGGAAACAACGCGGATGAAACTGGAGAGCGTGGCCATGACCATGGCCATCTCGATCACTGGACCTTTTTGAAGTAAAAACTTCTTTGGGCGCGCCTAGGACAGGATTTTCGTGGGCTGTGAATTGAAATGAACCGTTACGCTCGGGTATGATAACAGTTTTTCGGGTAAGCTAGCATCCCGATGCTAGAGCGAGAAACAAAATACAGTGAACAAGCGCGTCAGAGCGAGACAGATAAAATAGTCCCTGTGTACATACCTGTATATATTTATATCTTTTTATACCGACATTAACTTCTAAGTACTTACCACTTTAATCTCGTTAATTGAACTTGTCACGAAAATTAAATTTGCATTTCACATCCATTGCAAATAAGGTTTTGTTGTAATATACTCGTACTACTGTTTTATCACGGCACTTACACTACGTAAACACACAAAATGAGACCAATTTTCATCACAGCACTTACACATACAGTTTAAACACAACATATATATGCATTTTTAGTGAAATACCTATAAAATAAATAAATAGCAAATACTAAAAAATTTGGTAGATAACCCTTAGCCAAACGCTATTTCCGAACCGCGTATTTTTTTTTAAATTTATTCTTAGCTATTGATACTTATCATTTCGCCACATGTTATTCTCGTGTTGCTGCGCTTACTAAGTATAATATTTTAATTTTCAATTTCTAAATAATTTGTATTATCCGCTCGCTTGCCCGTCGCTGCAAACCGCGCGACGCACTATGCCTCGCCCCCTGTAGCGTTGCTAGTCAAAATGCCCGGCAAAAAATACTTGCGCACCTCGCTATGCCCCGCGGATTTTACGCTTGCGGCGCGCGAGTCGAGATTCACGCAATCGTTCCTTGTGGATCAATTTGTTTTGAAAGATTATAAAGTGTTATATTTTTTATATTTAATATGAAACTAGCTATACAATGTTATCTTTTGTTTCTCCGTTTACGATTCTGGTGAAGAGTTATGGTATGTTGAAATTGAGATAGCGCGTTTTAAAGCTCGTCTTTTTAAAAACTCATAAGTACCTCTAAAATTGAAGCGATGACATATGGGTTTTAATCTTTGATTACGTGTATTATCTGTCACTTGTTTGTTGAAACTAAATTTAATAGTAAAATCAGAAAAACTAACATACACAGCCCGCACTGAATCAACACTCAATGACAAGATTGACAAGGAACGTTTTTTTTAAATTTCTTTTCTTTTTTCTATGGCTTAGATACTCTACTGGAATTAATATGACGGGAACTTTAACATAGAACGAGATAAATAATACAAACTAAACCCTAGAGGAATAAAGACGAGTAAATTAAACTTTTTCGACCGCGGGAGCCATGTTAACTACAGGTTGACACGGGCATTTTGAAGTGCGACGCCATGTCAACTACTAGTTAACACGGGCATTTTAGACTGAATCGCGATGTTAACTACTAGTTGACACGGGGATTTTAGCATTTGAGATTTGTTAACTACTAGTTGACACGGGCAAGCAAGCGGTTATTACAATTAATTAGTGGCCTTTAAATATAAGTATTTTTATTGTAACCGCTAATATTTTTTCATTTACGAACGTAACCTTTTAGTTCAATTTCCACGTCCACTTTTTTGAGCACAACTTATTGAGCCCACGGAAAATCTGTACGTGGTGCACCAAAAGAAATCTTCAATTAAAAAAAAAATGCGAAGAGAAGGAACATTTCAACAGCAAATGAAGAAGATTTAATTTATTTTGGGATCAAAGTTGCCACTATACTAAATTTCAATATAACAAGCCTTTGGTTTCGGTTCTTTGATTTTATTTATTCTGTTCAATCTACTTAACAGTTAGCGCTAGTAGACTTTTTTCCGGTCAACTGTCCAACGCTACCTCTCGATAGACGCGTAAAAAAAGCCGTGCGACTTCTCCCGTTAAAAACTAGACTAGAATTATTATAGAAGAAATTTCAAAAGGAAAAATACATTTGAATAGTTAATGAAACAAGATATCATTTTAGCTAAACATGTGAACTGAAAGCTCACGACTTCTTACCGAAAACCCAAATTCAAACTTAAATTTGTCTTTTTTATCCTAATTTCTCGCCAACTTTATTTTCTTTATTACAACAAACTTACGCTATCTGTTACCGTTTCATAAACTCATTGAAAAACCAATCTATATTTCCTTTCAAATAGTGATAAAATATAAACAAATGAGATGAATAATCTGCTAAATTAAACGATTGAAATGATTCTTCACAACGCAGCCACTGTTCCCGCCACGACTACGACCATTTCCAACAATTGAAATGGGCGAAAAAATATAACTTGTTGAAACGCCATCTATAGTTCTTTCTGAATATAAAAAACACAGTCAATACATATCAGCGCTACAGATTATTACTAAGACGTGTTTCCGAACGCTTCGTGCTTGTGGCACTGCAGTACCAGTAACAGTTGACCGGAAAATAAATTGTGGCAGTGTAGTGACCAGGGACAGGCAAGTGGATAAAGTAAGTTTTGAGAAGCGAAGTAGGTATGGTTTATTAATTAAAAAAAACATATATTACGGTCGAATTGAGAAACTTCCTTTTTTTGAAGTCGGTTAAAAATTACAAAATAATTTTTTCCCACCTTGGTGTCTATTTTTGCACATCTGGACATTCACCACAAATCGGGAAATTGTTCACAAGCTGGCAGCCCAATTTTACGTCTTTAACATCGCTCAATCTAAGTCACGTTCATTCGGTCGTTCTTGTTAGCTCACTTTGTCTGTGTCTATTTCGTTCTTTATTGCTATACGACCAAATAAAAAAATCAAAGTTTGTTCCAGGCTGGGAATGAAACGTTGTCATTTTTAAGTTGTTCGAGTTTTAGAGAGATTTTATTCGTTGTGACTTTCATCTAGCGGAATTATGTTGTACTAAAACAATATGTTTGTTTTACTGCCATCTAGCGGAAAATTATGAAATAATTACTAGTGATGAGAATCTCTTCTATTTTATGTAATTAGCGTAAATAGGTATTACTAAAATCATATTCTGACTTTTCTTGTACCTTGCTTCTACATTACTAACACAAACATAAATACAATAATTACATATATATTCGTGCTATAATATTTAAGTGAATATTTACAGCATTTCCCTCATCAATATGTTTTTCCACGGGTTTATACGTCATCCATGGTTGCGGTTCAGGAGCCGAACGTCAGAATCAGAATGTTTTATTGCGTAAACAGCTTGAACTCAATACTTTACGCGAACTTTATTTATAACATTGTACAGCACAAACCTTAAATTACTACACAATGACTACAAACAGACCTACTTAAATCCTTGCAGTTAGGGTTTCATAAAAATTGAGAAACATAAATTTTAAATAGCGTTACCTAGTGTTACGATTTGAAACTAGAGACGGTGCGTACTACATTTTACGGCAACCTCACGAAGCAATTACTGGGACTAAAAACTTTGATGTAGTTCATAAACTCCTTCATAGGTGGCAGTTATCTAAAGTAATTGTGACGTTGCAATGAATGAGGATGATGAATTTAAAAAAATACTATTGTAATTTATTTTAACTCCTTCGGTAAACTAAAAGCCAAATTAACTGTTCCGTACAAATACAAAAATATTTTGGCATATTATATAAACCCTTTTTTCTCGTAATCAGGCTTACTTTCATTGTAAAATTGGTTCCTAATTTTGATTAGAACTTTTATAATGTACTAGCTGTACCCTGTCACGCTTCGCTGTGCCACATTATGATGCAAAAATTAGATAAAAGCAATCCTTGATGCCGATTATATATCATTGCAAAATTTCAGCTCGATCGATGCAGAACTTTTTGAGTTTTTGAAGCGTACACAAACCAACATAACATTTTTATATATAGAGATGTACCTACTTGTAGCTTGTAGGTGTAAAAAATACTTGAATGAATTTGGCTGGCCACACTGCCGTCTGTCTAGATCCTGAAATATTTGTAATTCAAAATACTTACTAAACACCTATGTACCTACATACTTACCTATTTAATAACTTTTTTAACGAGAATGTTGTGGACGGACTTAAAAGATATGTTCACCACACTATCCAACTCTCTCAGACTCATACGTCGATTTTCGAGCACTAGCTTCTTGATTCTGTCGATGTTTCCTTTGGTCGTAGCGGTTGAAGGTCTACCAGAACGAGGCAAGTCTACTACTACTTCTCGGCCTTCTTTAAAAGCCTTATACCAATCATAAGCCCTTGTTTTCGATATACACGATTCGCCGTAGGTATTTCGCAACTTTTCTAGTGATTCACCACATGAAATATCATTCGATACACAAAATTTAAAGCACACTCTTTGTTCAACAATATTTTCCATTGTAAAAATCGTCGAGAACTCAAAATTGTGACCAACAAAAAGTGTAGTTTAAAACAAATTAAATGACAGATCCCGCTCAAACTTTGCGCGCTAAATCAGTACAGTGCTACCAACATGCAGTAAAAAAATTAAAACGACCCATTGAGTACATATATGTACTTTACTTTAGTTATTTGTCCTCAATGAAACGACCTCTTTTACACGGGTCTTTTTATTAACACTTTTACCGATACTTTTTACACAGAGTAGTATATCAGGCATAAATAGGTATGATGGGTAGGGGTAGGGGCATCACACAACAACTTGCTTCGGTGGCATCTTGTTGTGTGGTGGCGAATCCCGGCCGGCGGCGGCGCTGAGAACTTCTACACGCGCTCCTCACCCACCCCCTTGAGCTGTGCGTGTAGCAGTTGAGGAGAGGGATTAGAAGACTTGGGAAGGTTATTCCGCTAACATATCAGCCAAATAAAATTCCTAAGTATTCCAGATGAGGGTCGTTCACGAGCATTCTGATTAGCAGCGTGGTCAGTGGTAGATGAAGTTCAGTGAAGCTCATTCCCGAGCGTGATGATAGAATTCAATTCACAGCCTACGAAATATTTGTCTGTGGCGCGCCAAAAGAAGATTTCACTTCAAAAACATACAATTGAATTGAGAGCGTACAACGAAGAGGAGGCTCTTTTGAAGTTGGTTAAAAAGCACTAAAACTGGCTTTTATCTTATACGTAGGGGCAATAGGTACCGCGCTTAGATCTCAGTCATAAACCTGATGGTGAGGGAGAAAAAAATGTGGGAGTCATTTTGAAATGTCCAAAATGAACGGTTTCGTACACTTCCGCCCGTTGACCGCTGCGACCGCAGCTGAGGTGTTGGAACAACGAAGCCGTGGAGTCGAATAGCATTTTCTATATAACTACGCCATCGGCATAAACTTAATGTACTTGTTTAGTTAATACCGATGGTATTTATGGTATTTAGTGGTGCCGATAATATTAGTGGACAACTCACACACAACATCTGACCCCAAACTAAGAAAAGCTTGTGCTATAGAAGCCAGATAGCTGATATAATACTTATATATATATAGTTTAAAATATAATCTTATTATACATAGAACACAGGAACACACCCAGATACAATACAAATATTTCAATTCATTACACAAATATTTGCACTGGGTGGAAATCGAACCTACGACCCTCCGCTTTGCAGTCAGAGTTACTACCCACTACTACCCAGTCTAAGTCTTAGCACACTCACAGACCAGTCCCCTAATTCTAACGGGTCACAACTCACAAGTAAATCTAGGTGATATGCTAACTATGTACCCTAATTCACATAATTATGTGGTAGGTAAATATCATCTGTGTTTGCTTTTAAACTCTAATTCAAAAAGCATGTAGTTCATAAAAACTTTCTTACACATCACTTGTTGTATAATGTCACTGTAAAATTGTCTACACGGTTACGGTTACTTTGTAATCTGACGGGTTTTATAATTTTACGGCACCGTGTTAATGTCGTATGCCAGAGATCTGCATGCTATAATAACCATTTAGAACCTGGTTGACGGAGCTTTGTTCGGTTTAAATGCGTTTATAAAGGGCTCTAAATAAAATATTTTCTCAGAAAAAAAAACAAAAAGAAAAGACCCGAGAGTAACCATCAGGATTCGAACCGGGCCCTGTTGACTCCGAGGGCGAGCATATTTCGACTGAGCCATTTAGACTTAATGAACAGTGGCGAAATTAGTTATCGTAATGACATTGTAGGAATTTTTCATTGTCTAAAAACGCACATAAAATGATGTTTTTAAAAAATAAAACCTAGCTAGATCGATTTATCGTTCCCGAAACCCCCTGTATACATAATTTCATGAAAATCGTTCGAGCCCTTTCCGAGATTCAGATTATAAATATATATACCTACAAGAATTGGTCGTTTAAGGCCAGGTAATTCTGTCAAAGTAGGCATTTAACGCTGTCTTGTTCTCGCGACCGTCACCGACCGCGGAATCGGTGCCACAGTGCAGAAATAACATTAAAATATTGGACTACGTAATTTAAACTCATTTTTTGTTCAAGATTTGTTTACGTTTGTTTGTTTATGATAAGAGTTTTGTAGCTATATAAACGAATAAATATTAAATTTATCTATACTCGTAGGTATACAAAACTCAACCTTTTCTTTTTGGTCACACTATAAGTTGAGAACGACTTTTAAAATTTCATGCATCTTTTAAAATGTTTCCTAATAATTCACAAGTTCGTCAAAAATTTAAAAATGTGGTGAAACGTAATGCAAGGCCAGTAAATATAGACGGTTTTTGGCCAAGTTTGCAGTAAATTTCTAATCCAATTTTTTCTATGAGGTAAAGATCACTTACTGAGCATAAAATTACAAAATGCTCACAGATTCAGGTAGAGTTTCAAACGCCAATTGAAAAAACTGTTTTAGCCGATATTTTGAAACTATATATTTTGACAACAATTGTAGAAAATAAAATTTTGCATCTTTTGTTGCTTGTAAACTTTTTTTGTAAAACTTACCGTTTACGATTTATAGGCCATTTAATGATACGGTTGTGATGATGCCGAAAATAGTGGATGAAAATGATGTGGTCTACGATGGAACTTGCTTCTCTAATAGAAACAAACACAGTGTACCTCGTAACCCCAAGGATCGAACCTTCGACAAAAACCCACTCTGGCAATGCGTTTCACAGCTTAGTTGTTCTTATTACAAAAGTGGAGACCAAACTCTTCGTTCAACTCTTCAATCATTATGATGAACGGTGCTGTTCATTCGAGCAACGAGCAATATGATAGAATTACTTTAATTTAAAACCGACTACAAAAAAATCTACACGTAAAAATATTACCTACTATCTAAGGAGTCTATGGACACTTTGGCGAATGAGACCAGTCTTAGAATATCTTAGTTACCAAAATCCATCCAGCCGTTTGGAAGATATGTGGAAATAAAAGTTTTACAAACATAAAGATACGCGCGAAAACATAACCTTCTTCCATTCCGGTAAAAGAGACATGTTTATGCTACTGGGAACGGAATTCACATCTTATTTTTTTACATTGTTATCATTAAATTGGACATAATAAATCGTAATCGATAAGTTCGAAAAAAGTTTACTGGCAACAAAAGATGGGAAATTTTATTTTCTACAATAATAATAGGCTTTATAACTTTTTCGGAATATTGGCCAAAAACGTTTTTTTTTCGAGCTGGCGCTTGAAGCTCCACCTGGATTTGTTATTATTTTGTAATTTTATGCTCAGGAAATGATTCTAAACCGAAAAAATACGAATCGGAAATTTAGTATAGAGTTAAATTCTACGAGTACATAATTTTACTGTGATTTATTTTTTTTATAATATAATTTTTCTATGAGTAATCACAATATACCTATATTGTGATTCTAATTTGGGAAATAAAACAATAAATTTTACTGCCTTCTTATCTAATTTGGTCCAGTGGCTAAATTTCATTTTAAATAAGTTTTAAATTAACGAAGTTGGGTTTTAAGGGATTCGTAGACAAATTTTAAAATATACGTTATGTCTGTTCATCCGTATGTGACAGCCATTTTTCTCCGAAACTATAAGAAGTATACTATTAAAACTTGGTAAGTACATGTATTCTATGAACAATATTAACAGTTTCATACAAAAAACGAAAAAACAACAAATTTTGGTGGTGTCACAAACTTGGAAAATAAATTTAAAAAAAATCTATCAAAACCATACGTGTATCTATGGATAGGTGTTCAAAAATTGTATTGAAGTTCCTAACATTTTTTTTTCTAAACTGAATAGTTTGCGCAAGAATCTCTTCCAAAGTGGTAAAATCCGTATGTGAGGACTTTTCTTCCAAGTACTAAGTACCTTACTACCAAAGAATTTACCTAAATGGCATATATATATTAGGGGATTTACGCAGGGGATTTCTCCTCTCATTATTTCCTTATCCCGATCTCTGATTTGACGGACGAATATTTTACCGATACTAATCTATTTTCCATTGCATCTGCATTGAATTTTTTACTGATGTGTTATCGACGTCAGTTTTTTGAGACTCCCCTATTGGTCTACAACATAAAATAAACAGCGTACTAATTAGTATCAGCGTCTATTTGCAATTCCAATGAAAACGGTATCAAAAATCAAGATCACTAGTAATAGCGTGCTTCACTAGTAATACCTACTGATATTGTTATACTGTGGCACTATGATCGTAATATTTAAAATTTATTGGTTGTCAAAATTGCAAAATCAAGCACAGGCCCGTCGTCCGTGAGCGCCGAAACGCGACTGATCAGGCCCTGCCGAACGGCGCGCTATATATATGGTAGATATTAAAACATAGTGAATAACTGATACTTTTATCAAGTCAAACTCTGCGAATGCATCTATAAGTTTTTAGTGGCTTTCGTTGAGTACAAAAATTTAGTAAAAAAGATCATTAGTTTAGTCATAAACTTGAAAAAACTTTTTGAAAAGGGGTAACTTTGGGATTTTTTTCTATCAAGTAAAATTAATTAAATCGTGTTATTGACTGCGAATTGCACTAGATTAGATCCTTAACTAATACATATATTTTTTTCAGAGTTTAATACACTATTTTAAAGGTCTTAAAGTTGTTTTAAAAATTCAAAATTACGGCCTACACGCCCTTAAAGGTATAAGATATTGGAAATGTGTCACTTACCATCAGACGCATTTCTTGCTCGTCCTGTCTCTACTTTCCTACTAATATTTTAATACTGCGAAAGTTTCGGTCTTAAGAAGAGTTGCTTAATCACGTCGGTACGCGAGAATGGATCGGGTTAAAATTTGGAACACAAAGTCAAAGTATAGCTACAGATTATTTATACACTACTACACATACTATATAGATTACTAGTCGTAGCGCCTCGCGGTTATTACCACGTAGTTCCTGTTCACATAATTTTCCTGCGATACACTCTTATGTGTTTTTTCATACTGCAATATGTATTCAAAATTACCACGCGATCCGTTCATTGAAACATTCAAACATCGAATTTCATCATCATCATCAGCCGCAAGACGTCCACTGCTGAATATAGGCCTCCCCCCTAGATTTCCACAACAAACGGTCCTGCGCAACATGCAATCAGCGGTTTCCAGCGACATTTGTGAGGTCATCTGTCCATCTAGTAGAAGGCCGTCCAACACTACGTCTTCCGGTTCGTGGTCGCCACTCGAGAACCTTTCTTCCCCATCGGTTGTCAGTTCTGAGAGCGATGTGGCCTGCCCATTGCCACTTCAGTTTGCTTACTATTTGAGCTAGACCGGCCACTTTCGTTCTTTTGCGAATATCCTTATTACGCATTCTGTCGCACAAAGAGATTCCGAACATAACTCTCTCCATAGCTCGCTGTGTGACTTTGAGCTTCGTTATGAGGCCCACATTCACATCGAATTTAAACATTTATAATACTAGTAGGATGGTCAGGAATAACACAGAGGTTACTTTTCATCGCGAGAAAATAACTGATACGGCAACTACGCGAATGAAACCACGAGACACTACGATTATAGTATATTACAGTCATGGACCTATACAAAAAGTCGGACGTAGTCTCGCTAAAACAAAACTGTGTCCATCGAGTCGGCCACATAATATGCACGTGTGCGCTGTCACATACAGGCTGATACGCACACATCAGTCATCAGCCTATCAGTGACAACCTGACAACGCACACGTGCAAATGTGGCTCTAGTGGCACAGTTTTTGTTTTAGCGAGACTACGTCCGACTTTTTATACGTCCATGATTACAGTATATGTACGGTATACGGTATAGTACTTAATTATGTTATAAAAAAGTTTATCTAATTATTATCAGAGCTCTAACGACTCCATTCCATTCTTGTTCGCTCCGTGAAGAATGTTATTAAGTGGGTAGTCAGAAAAAACAAAAATATCTCTATCGGCCTTCCTGAGACGTGATAATTAGTAGATATAAAATCCATTCTGAAGTACGAACAGACAAACACGTTTTTCTAATCCCATTTATGAAATTCTTGGAACTGCGGCTTTGACCGGGTTAACATGTAAGTAAAACTGGTATATGGTATATCGTCATAGTTGTAGTATAATATCCAGTCTGACTACGGTCCTATATCCTACTTTGAGTATTATTATGAATGTCAAAGTTTCGATGTTTGTTGCTCAATTATGTCGGAACGGCTGAACGAACCGGATTCTCAATTCAATTTAATTTATTTATTCGAAACATAAATTCATAACAGCCCTTGTCATATAATATCCAGTCTGACTACGATCCTATATCCTACTTTGAGTATTATTATGAATGTCAAAGTTTCGATGTTTGTTGCTCAATTACGTCGGAACGGCTGAACGAACCGGATTCTCAATTCAATTTAATTTATTTATTCGAAACATAAATTCATAACAGCCCTTGTCATTCACAAAAAGGCAAAGAATCTGTGTACATAATAAGATTAAATAACTATGTCAACATTAATAAAGCAGCTGTAAAGGGGCGTCGTCAATTAAATGCAGCTGTAATAAACTATTTTTTACAAAAAATTAAACCGACTTCAACACCACAAATAGGCACTCAAAAGCGAAAAATAATTTAATATAGGTAATTATTATAACCTCTACTCACTCATCCATATGAAGTCGGTGCCAGGCTAGTTAAAAAGTTAGTAGATATACTATGTACGAGGTAGTAAGTAAGTAGGCATAGGTAAGTAGTATCTATATACTACCTGTTAGATTTGGCTGGCACCGACTTCATATAGATGAGTGAGTACAGGTTATAATAATTACCTATATTAAATTATTTTTCGCTTTTGAGTGCCTATTTGTGGTGTTGAAGTCGGTTTAATTTTTTGTAAAAAATAGTTTATTTTACCCTTTTTAGTGCTAAACAAGTTTTCACTAATGCATTTACACGATTTCGTGTTGAGATCTCAATACATGAATTAAACCCAAACACTGGGTAGTAAACCGTTAAGAAATTCCCTTGACTGTCCTTTATCTTCATCATCAGACCACTAATGACAGTCACAACCCATCTATGTAAAAAGTTCTCATCAATACAAATTCATCGAGCCCAAACACAAGGTAACTACTATGTACCGTCGAGGAGTTCCCTCGACCGTCTTCCCGTTCCCTCATCAGATCGACTCCAGACCATCTTTAAACTATACTGCTTTAAAATGCTCAAGCAAAAACTTAACTAACGCACTAGTCATCTTTACAATTTTCGAAAGTTATCCTCGATTTCTCTAGGATACCATCATCAGATCCTGGTTTCCTTATCATGGTACCACCCTTGGAATATCTCCTTTACAACAAAAAAAGAATCATCAAAATCGGTTCATAAACGACGAAGTTATCCGCGAACACAAATAAAAAAAAAAAAAAAAGAACATACATACGGTCGAATTGAGAAACCTCCTTTTTTGAAGTCGGTTAAAAAGGCTTTGTCAATGACAAAATAACAAATAATTTATACATATAGTAAACAGTACTTACTACATGAGTACAAGCAGTGATACATAAATAGTTTTAAATAATTATTATTTTAGCTTTTTCGTATCTCTTATGTACATTACTATCTTTAACAAAGTCATCATCTATATTACGAGTATAATATGCTTTGTTTAATGGCACGATAGTACTCATTTGACGTAAAACTGTTAATTTGAAAAATGCCTATATAATTGGTATGGAACTAATGCCGTACATAATCAAATGACTTAATTTACTCTGTAAACCGTTGCAAAATCATGAATTTTTCCGACAAACTTTTTATAGTTTCAATATCTCTTCTAATCTATTAATCCGCAATGCCAAACAAAAATCATGCGACAAGGAGAAATTATCGAGGGTTGCAACTTGAAACCCCCCCCCCCCCTCTCTCAATTGCACTGAGTTGGACTGTAATGTTGGACAGCCTACAAGTGACGGCATAGTGCTGGATCTTATTATTTTATACCCTTCTGTCATCCTACATAGGTCTCGTGGTGGTTCATGAGACCCATACATTTTGTTCACGGGCCTTTAATCTATTTTACTGAGTGTCTGAAGTAGGTTATGGGTTATGGTTGTTTCGAAAAAAATAATTAATTATTCCGTGTTAAAAAATGCCCAACATTGCCTTCATGTTTTGGCCTCAACGTTTTAGTCATATAATTATCGTATTTTTTTATTTGTTTGTGACATACAGTCTCATTTTAACGAGGAGGTATATGTGCCTAGTATTTAGTAATTGATACGGCAGCTGCAACCTACAACGCATTTACAACATCAACTTATTATATCGCGGCATCCTTGTTTCTAGAAATTGCATATTAAATACTTACATATTAATTTAATCTTTGATCATACTCGTAATCGGAAATTGTGTGCCTTATAAGTAAATGTTTATCATTTTCTCTAAATCAGTCTTATTTGCATACTTACCTAAAATTAATTTCATTGTACGTATGACTTGCCCAGTATAAATGACTATATCATGTTATAAGGTCACTAAATAATTGAATCTAATATTATAATATTGTAGTTTGGCATTTTGTCATGCTACTTTACTAGCACGTAACCGCGATTTCATCTGCATGGAATTTTAATGTGGATATTCCAATGATCTCAAAGTATATAAGTCTATGGGATATTCTCTTTTTTACCATTTATAGGTTTACCCTTGACCGCCATCTCGCCTGATGTTAAGCGACAATGAGGTCTACGACGGAGCGTGTTCACCTAGAAGAAACCGATTATATTAGGTATATACCGAGGAATACTTGTGTTTTTTCGGGATGAAAATGTTCTGTGTTATTCAGGCCCATAAAACAATCTATTTGCATTCTAAGCCCCAGCTTGATCCTTTCTGTTCTTACGGCGTGGTTGAGCAACAAAGGTCAAAATGCTTAAATATATCTATATCCAAGCTTTCACATAAAATACATATGTATAGTTATTATATCTATCCTTTTTTAACTTCCGACCAAAAAAGGGGTGTTATAAGTTTGACGTCGATGTCTGTCTATCTGTCTGTCTGTCTGTGGCACCGTAGAGCTCAAACGGATGGGTCGATTTCGATGCGTTTTTTTTATTTGAAAGTTAATATCCATGCGGATGTTCTTAGCTATGTTTGGTTAATATCGATTCAAGATGGCCGCCGCCACAAAATGGCGGACAAAATTTTTCGTCACAACCTACCTCAATATGGGTATCAAATTAAAGGGCTTGACTAGTAGAATACTATACACTATAAAACACAAATCCAAGATGGCCGCCACCACAAAATGGCGAATTATATTATTCTTTTCACTACTATCTCAATATGGGTATCAAACAAAAGGGCTTGACTAGTAGAATACATTGCACTATGACATATTTAAAATCCAAGATGGCCGCTTCCACAAAATGGCGAAATACATTTCTTTTTTTACAACTCTCTTAATATGGGTATCAAATGAAAGGGCTTGACTAGTAGAATGTTGTACAGATAACAAATCTGACGTAGTCGGGGGTTAATCAAAATTTTTATTTTGTTCTTGTACCCGACTGAAAGAAGGGTTATATTTTTCGCGCATATCTTGTATGTTTGTAAATTTCTTTATTCCCATGTATCTTCCAAACGGCTGGATGGATTTTGATAATTAAGATATCGTTAGATTCGTCTCAATCACCCAAGTGTCCTTAGAAAGTACGTATATTGTGTTACGTAATGTTTTATTATCTGTTGATTTTTGCAGTCGGGTTTTTTAAATTAAAGTTATTTACACATTTTGGTACATATATCTATTGTTTTACACAAGTATGTCTAACCTATTCTTTTTTTCTTTTCATGGTCCCATCTTTTGCTTTTTTTGCGTTATCGATGATGGTATAATCTAACATCATCATACTCATCAACTGCTGAAGACGCGTTTCCTACCTAGCAAAGAAAATGAGGCAGTGGGACAAGAAGGTTTTAAATGATGAATTCTGTTGAATACTATATTGTACATATATATAGCGTTTTCAAACTTGTGTGCTGTGTGTTTTTGAAGAATGCGATTTTTTACCAACTTCAAAAAAGGAAGAGGTTCTCAATCTTGTTGTGTGTTTTTTTTGTTTGGTACACTATCTATAGCTCCGCCAATTGTGAATCGATTTTGATGTTTTTTTTTGTTTGGTAGATCATAGGTGGTTCAAAATATTAACAAATAACTAAAATGTATTTTCATTTACTCCACGACTTACCTAGTAATCATTTGTTATGTTCAGAATTTAACTTTAATATTAAAGTCGAAGTTTTTTTTTTCCCAGAAAATAAATATTTTTTCAGTCAGCAGTAGGTCGTACTAAGGTAATTTTAATTAATTTGAGTATAGTTAAATGTTAAGCTTGATTGCTGCGTTTTATTTGTATAAACTGTTCCATGTTGCTTCGTAATAGCTGTTGTCTTAATTATTTTTCAAATTAGCTCGGCGAAATTCTGGTGTAGTAAAATAATTGGACTACCAGCTTTCTATCCTACTAATATTAAAATTGAGTAAGTTAGTGGATGTTTGCTGCTCAATGACATCGTAACGAACGGACCAGGTTGAAATTTGGAACAAATTTGATTATAGTCTGGAATAACACATAGGCTACTTTTAATTCCGGGAAAATAACGGGAACGGGAACTGCTATTATTCCATAATACGTTTTTTAGAACCGAAATCTTGCTTTATCGATCTTTTAAATCTCTGATGAGATGTGACAAGCGCAGTCCAGTGCTGCGTGCTATTGCGATGTTATGTGGCAGGCATGTTGCACCATCAGGCACATGTCCTGCTCGTCTCGTCAACCTATATTTAAAAAAAAAGAAGTGTGGCACTCGAGGACTGCCGCGGTAAAGCTATTGCATGTTGCATGCTTTTTTATCAACATAAGCAACAGGGATGTTAACAATTTTTCGGAATCGCTTTTATTTTGAAGAGTGACATTTGTGTACCTTAAAAATATCACGGGAAATCCGTTAAGTTGGCAACACTGCTAAGAGCATTTAGTCTGTAAAGCTAATACAAATAAGATTCAAAGTCGAATGACCGAGTGGGGAGGACGGCGTTACGGTCTTCCATCCCTCTTTCTTGTGAACATAAGAAAGAGATGCACAATCACTAAAATTCGGTCCCCAGGCCCGCGATAAAAGCTATGCAATAGCTTAAAAAAAAACGATGCGACTTCCTTCTTATTCGTATTCGTAGGCGGGTTTGTGTTTTCCGCAACTCGACGCGACGTCTCGATGTGCCTGTTTTGCGTGTGTGGGAATTAGGCTTCATTCCTGCCATCCCAGCTCCAGCAGGAAGCCCAGCAGCTTCTTCACGTTGCCGCATGCTTCGCGGAGCGTCCCCGGTGTGCCCAGGAACTTCGCCCGATGAGCCGCCACTCCCGTGCACTCCATGAGCACGTGAGCGCCCGTTTCTTCAGCCTCAAGGCAAGATTTGCAAAGAGGACTGTCGGTAATACCTAGTGTGAATAGGTGTTTATCGTACAAACCAAAATGCGGCCTCCTTACTAAGACACCGAATTGTCCACGATTTGAAGTTTGAAGGATATCATATCTTTGAAGTAGATCAGATACACTCAATCCGAAATATAAGCACAGTATCACTGCCAATGTATCTCTATCTGTGTTCTTTAAATACTACACGCGTCGGCCATTAACAGACTTTATTGAAACATTCCAAAAATTCAAATATTCATGAACAATTCTCAAGAACCGAACGCAATAGAAAATGCTCCATGTCTCGAAGAACGAGGACAAATATATTTAAAACCATCAAGTGCGAAGGAGATAACAAATATGAAGTCATAAATATCGCACAGCTGGACACTCAAGGTACTTTTTTCTCTCGAAAAACGAATATCTGTAAATCCCACACCAACTTAAAACTTGTGACGAAAAAAAATATAACCAAAATTTTTACGTACAACTATCTTTCATCACCGTATTAAATGCGATTTTAGTGCCGCGGATGTAATGAATATGAAAAGTGGTGCACAGTATACGTCGTTTACGAGTACAGTCGCGGTCACGAGTGCAATTCTCTGAAAACTTTTTATTCGAAAGTCATTGGCACGGTTGGACGTCCTTTTGTGACATGTAAGACAAAAAAGTCGAACAATTGGTAAGACTCTGAAGAAAGCTGGCTTGATGAGGAATGGAATCCCGGGGTCTGTTGGAATTGTAAACAAAAAATAAGTGATGCTGGAAACATTGGCAGCTTTTAATTAAAATTACGAACACACTTGTACAAACAAATGCTTGTTCAAGTTTTGAAATATGAAATGAATATCACATTAATATTAATACGTAAATTTTCTCCAAAAAAAAAAAAAAACAAAAACTATTCTACATTGAAATGAAACTCAGACACTCGACAAGAAATCAACTAAACACTGTTTCAATGTTATAGCGAGGGCGAATAATCATCGAGGTAAACCGTTATTTAGATTTCTGTTTATATTTCAAACACTGCAACATCGCTTTCGCAAAATTTATAATTGACGTCCTCTACAGTAGTATGATCTGATTGACATCAAGATCGTAACTATTGAGATAAACCCTTTCAGGCAACGCGTTCCACAGTCCAGACGTATTTATGTGTTACGAAAGTGAAGTCAAAGCTTCTCGTTAGTAGTTAGGAACGTCGACCATGAAACGTTAGTTAGTGTGATTTCGCAAAGGTGAATTGTAACGTTTTTGACTGTGAAAAAGTATGATGATACTGAGATTGATGGTTAAATTACGGCGGTAATTTGGATGTGTTCTCAAGACAACTCAATGTTTTTCACACATGCAAATTTGTGTGTGTGTGTGTGTGTATATTTTGTGTATTTGCTACCTTTTTAACCGAGTTGGATGATGTTGTTCTTTCAAATAAATCTTAGCCTCAAAAAGTAATGAATATTTTTTTATGACAAGGAAGTATTTTCACTTGCCTACTTAATTATTGGGCAAGATAAAACCTACAACATCAACCTTGAGAAAATAAGTATTTTTAACCGACTTTAAAATAGAAGGAGGTTTCTTGATTTATTACGCGTATGTTACGCTATAGCTCCACCAACTATGAATCTTTTTCTTTATTTTAATCTATTGCATAGCTTTTATCGCGGGCCTGGGGACCGAATTTTAGTAATCCATCATCTCTTTCTTATGTTCACAAGAAAGAGGGATGGAAGACCGTAACGCTGTCCTCCACACTCGGTCATTCGACTTTGAATCTTATTTGTAATAGCTTTACAGACTAAATGCTCTTAGCAGTGTTGCCAACTTAACGGATTTCCCGTGATATTTTTAATAGTAAACAAATGTCATTCTTCAAAATAAAAGCAATTCCGAAATTTTTTTAACATCCCTATTGCTTATGTTGATAAAAATGCATGCAACATGCAATAGCTTTACCGCGGCAGTGCCACACTTCTTTTTTTATTTTGTTTTGGTAGATCATCATAATTATGATGATTTTGATTCTAAACTTTATCGAAATATGTGAGGAAGTTTTTGGAATATGAACAAAAAACTAGTTTAAAAATTATTTTTTTCTAGACGACTTCGTGAGAGCTTCTTATGGAACTGGGCCGGGGTCTGAATTTAATTTTACATTGAAGTTTTTGTTTTTTCGAAGAAAATAAATTATTTGTCTATTGTCGAAATAAAATCCTACGCAGTTTTAAAAAATATTATTATGAGCTTACACTCGACTGCCATCTCGCCTGATGTTATAAAGCGACGATCTGGTCTACGATGGAGCGTGCATACCCGGATGAAACCGATTCACTCTCAATTTGAAGGCACCAAAATTGTTAGCATCGAGAAAAACCCGCTCAGACAACGCATTCCCCAACCCAGCCATTCTTATCACAAAATTAGAGTCAAATCTTGTCGTTCGAGCATTTCGAACGTCAGCTATGAAACAACGTGCTTTTTCAAACAAAAGGACAAGAATGCCCTTTTGTTCATCCAGATCATCCAGATCAGTTGCACACTCTCCGCAATGTATATAATAAAAACAGACAAGCTAGTAATTTTGCACCTATGTACTAGATTTTGAAGTCTTTTTCAAACAATCGACTCAATGTGTCTGTGTGTGTCTGGGTCTGTGTCTGGGTGTTTCTATGTATAATAAGTATGTATTTAAAAAACTATATAAGTATTATATCAGCTATCTGGCTGCCATCACACAAGCTTTGCTTAGTTTGGGGTCAGATGGTGTTGCGTGTGGATTGTCCACCAATATTTATTTATTTATTTATTTAATACCACGAATAAAACTACCGTTTCGAAAACGTATGTACTTTTGTGTCCACCTGTACAACAAAAACAGGCTAATAAATCCAAATAGGCCTCATAGGAAACCCTACAGCGTACCCGACACCGAACCTCTACCAATATAGGATGTTTAATTAATTATATACAGTGGGGATTCGATTAGTCATAGCATTATCGGGTTAAGAAGTTATTTATCATTTTTATTTTTAGCTTCCCCGTAGATTAAGTGATAGGTTAGGATTTTGGACATTTTAACGTGTTGAGCTGTTTAATAGCTTTGAAGGGTCAAGGTAGTTAGTCGGTGTTATATTTGCCTTATAATAGAGTTTTTTATTGTACAAAGTGACGAGACGAGCAGGACATGTGCCTGATGGTAAGCAACATGTCTACCTATAACAGGAAGCACGCAACTATTGAAACATGAAGACTCCAAGTTATTACATAGCACAGCGTTCGTCACCCAGAGATTTTTTTTTTACCTCCATGTCCTATAATTGATCTGGAAACATTGCCCTCCAAACCGGACAACAGTGACGCTTTCACATTACTGTTCAGCGGTAGGATAACCCGCAAATGTGTGGTACTTTAAAAAAAAACTTGCCACTCCACAGACTCCAGGTTTCGGGATCTTTGTCATTACATTTTTATTTTATTTACATATATCTTGGATTTGGAGAAGAAGAGGAAAATAGGGGGGTGTTGTGAATTCTAGTCTTTTGCCTAAGCCGCCCCCTCCCGGCCCAGAGCCTCCACTACGGCCGCATTTCTATCCTTGATGGCCAATTGTAGTTTGAATTCTCGGATGGTCTTCGGTGATGCAGCCAACGCTCGCCGCAACAACCGACCGATGGCGTCGTCGGTGTCGTCGAATGTGTCAAATGTGTTTTCCCCAGGCGGGGAAAAAGAGTTCTACCACTACAGAATAGCTGACAGAAACAGTTAATTTATTACTTTTTCCACCTGTCCTTAGCTTGTAGTGGTAAAGCACTGTTTGTCGAGTCAGCCTGGGGAAGTATCACACCTTTGCCAGTTATTCTATAGCCAAGCAGTAATGTGCAACATTCGTTTCTCTAGCAGTATTTATCCAAGTGCGGCACCACGTTTGTTAACACCACTGGCTTTAACGGTAAACATCGTGAAGAAACCGGCATACCTCAAGATATCTTTCATCCGGTAACCCGCACTTGGCCAGCGTGAATGACCTATTGAGAGAAGGTATCGAGTCCCAGCAGTGGGAACATCAAATGGGCTTATGCTATGTTTTATTTTCACTCAATTACACCTCAATAAAATTACACATACCTCTGTCGAGAGATAACTCCATGTTGGAAAGTATCGGCTACTTTCTATCCCAAAAAATCACCAATTTGACTGTATACTCGTAGACGTAAACCAATCGGTGCGTACTGAGTTACAAATAAAAATGTCCCCTTCGGCCATCGCCACAGAATCCTTTAATCCAAAAGCTAGTGCAATAAACCCAACTTTTCGTTGGATCTGATTGAGGGATCCACTATACCATTCCCTAACCAAAACGGACATCTATGTTTGTAAAAATTAGTACATCGATTTTATTAATATAAGATTGTAAGTCATAAGTCCTTTTTTTGTGACTTCCATACGATTAACATAAATTCCATTGGCCGTGACACGTTAACTCTAATCAAAATGTTTATTTTTTCTCGAAACTTTGTTATCTTTCTAAATAAAAGTGATCGCTTATTCTTATAGACCGGTCTTGGTGAGAAAGTATGGCTACGGTCTAAGTGGGTATGTTTTTTAAAACTTAAATAGGTTTAGTTCTTTTACAGTCGGGAGAACGATGACTGTTGGTTCAGTCTGATGACATCTGCTCTACTAATCTAATCAGTCACCCGACAAAGCACCCCCCTTTACTTTTGCTGGTAACCCCAATAATAAGTCAGCCGACATAGATTCACGCGTTAGTAGCGAGTTCGATACCGATTTTAAGTCGGAGGGTGTCTCACCCCCCATTCCGCTAGGGCACCAGGAGGTGCCAAACACTGTCCCCCGGCACTAGCCCGAGCCGAGGTTGAGCCGTCTGAGGCGCCCTCGTGCTAGCAGCCGTAACGGGTACACTCCGCGAGGCATAAGCTGAGCTTTGCATTTGTGTGAGTGTACATGGATAGTGTAGGTGTGACAACCGGCCTAAGGCGCGGCGCCATTCTGTCTCGCCGCGCTCCTGCCTGATTGGTGATCACTCACACTAATGCAAAGCTCAGCCTATACCTCGCGGACAAAATTTCAAGCTCCTGCCTGATTGGTGATCACTCACACTAATGCAAAGCTCAGCTTATACCTCGCGGAGTGTACCAGGTATCATCCCATGCATGCACTAACATTTCAATAGGTTTTATGTAGGTTAGGTTCTTTTTGGGTCCTGCAGCTTCGGCGCTAACCGCGGATCGTGGACAGCTGCCACAGGTTAATTTATTTAATTATCTTAGATCTCTGGGTGATGAGCGCAGTGCAGTGCTAGGTAATTATTTTGACTCTTCATGTTCCAATAGCTGCGTGTCGCTGTGCTGTTATGTGGCTGGCATTTTGCGTACCATCAGGCACATGTCCAGCTCGTCTCGTCACTCTAAATTATAAAAAAAAAAAGTTAAAAAAGAAGGTAAAGCTGTTTTTGAAATATGAACATAAAACGAAAATTTGCTTTCATGTATTTAGACAACCTAGTGATATATTCTTATGAAATTTGATCGGGTTTCTGATTTTAATTTTAAATTGTAGCCGGTTTTTTTATTTCGCAGAAAATAAATAATTCGTTTTATTATTCATCCATACGTTAAGTCCCAAAGATTCCATTTTGCACCTGCGAATGTGCTGACCGTGTCCTGTAAATTGCTTGAGAAATGAGACCCGTGGGATTGTTTACAAACACTCATGTAGGTATGTTACTACGTAGGCAAGGTGAAGTCATCTTGGATGGCTAGGATCTTCAGCAGTCTGGCGTATTTTTAACCCCCGACCAAAAAAGGGGTGTTATAAGTTTGACGTCGATGTCTGTCTGTCTGTGTGTGTGTCTGTCTGTGGCACCGTAGAGCTCAAACGGATGAGCCGATTTCGATGCGGTTTTTTGATTTGAAGGTTAATATCGTGCGGATGTTCTTAGCTATGTTTGGTGAATATCGATTCAAGATGGCCGCCTCCACAAAATGGCGGACAAAATTTTTTTTCACTACTACCTCGATATGGGTATCAAATGAAAGGGCTTGACTAGTAGAATACTATACACTACAACAAATTTCAAATCCAAGATGGCCGCCACCACAAAATGGCGAAATACATTTCTTTTTTCACAACTACCTCGATATGGGTATCAAATGAAAGGGCTTGACTAGTAGAATGTTGTACAGATTACAAATCTGAGGTAGTCGGGGGTTAGTCAAAATTTTTAATTTTGTTCTTGTTATTTATTTATTAAGTTAGAAGAAAAATAATTTATTTCACGCACATTTTTTTAAACTTTAATAGGTTTACACTTGACTGCCATCTCGCCTGATGTTAAGCGACTATCTCGCTATTTTCCTACTGTATTCTATACTATTCCAAACTATAATCTATTTTTTACTGACTTCAAAAAAGGAGGAGGTTATCAATTCGCTGGTATATTTTTTTGTATGTATGATACGCGATAGCGTCGTCAATCATGAATCGATTTTGATGGTTCTTCTTTTGTTTGGTAGATCATAGTTTAGAGATGGTCCCATACAAATTTTATCAAATGAAGGTCGTTGTATAGCGGGTTCTTAGACTATATAGATATCCATTAGATAGTTATGATCTTGGTGTCGTCAAATCTTAGAGTGAATGGATTTCTTTTTGGTAAACACGCTCCATCGTAGACCGCATCGTCGTTTAACATCAGGCGAGATGACGGTCAAGTATAAAACTTTAAAAGTAAAAAAAAAATTAAGTACTACCATGACCAGCCCAAGATTTACCTCTGTTGTTATTACATTTAACGAAAATAATTTTATTTTGGAATAAATGCCCGTCATAGTGACTACAAGAGTTGGTACGACGCACATAAAAGTAGAGTAAGTCGACGTTCCATTTAAAATGCGCACGCGCATTCCACAAAAAGAATTCAAAACCAGTGACAGTGCAATCGTAATATATCATAAGTCGACCGCAAACATCAATTTGAACTGAAAACTCTTCGCTCAAGTAAATGAAACAAGCGAGAGCTCTTGACCACTTAAGTTATTCGACTTCAGGTCAAATGCTTCACGGAGCAATTTTAAAAGGCGTTGGTTACGTTGACTCATATTGTTATTTCATTATAAATGCACAAAATGTCTTAATTAAATGATCGAAACCAGCGTAATAACTCAGAAAAAAATACACAGCCTCCTACTCCGGTTCTGGTATCTTACCTCTCGCTCTAACGTATAGGAATCCATGCACCATCTCATTTTGCTCCAGACGAACTTGTAAATTGTTCTTTTTACGGAATGTCTAGTTCGAGAAGGCAACAAATGCATTGCGTTGCAACAGTTTGAGTTCTGTTGCTAAGAAATAAAGTTGAGTTTAAATTTTGGTTGATTTTATTCGTCGTTTGGTATATTGAGGAGATGATCAAGTTATCTCACTCAGACAAAACAAAATACAGCTCGAGTCCTTTGAGCTTTCGAATATAGTTGCGCCGCGATTGCTTTTTGTAGCTTGTCCCTTTTCTTGGAGGATTTCATTCGTAAAACGGGTTTGATCTTCGAATCGTTTTAATATTGTTTTTTCTGAATAAAAATAGACTTTATTTTTGTTTGTTTTAAGGGATTGTTTTGTGAAATGACATTGTTTTATGTCACCGTGAAGATGTTACTGTCACGTTTCACTGATGAGATGTTTTCTTTTTTTAGCATTATTAAGAAGTACGGTGTACGATGCATCTGGGTTCAAGCAACTAATAAATGATTCATAGGGTACCTATTACGAGTGACGCGATTTCACGCATTCTGTTGACAACGTGGACGGACATCCTTTTGTAAGTGACTTGTTTGTAATGTGAACACGTCACTGTGTTGCGGTTTGAAGGGCAATGTTTCTAGAGAAATTACTGGGCATAGAGATGAATTCGCATCTTATATCTCTGTTGGACTCTTTATATTTCAATGGTTGCATGACACTGGGGTGTTATGGGCAGGCGTGTTACTTACCATCAGGCACATGTCCTGCTCGACTCGTCATTCTATCTCTATATAAAAATGTTATGTTGGTTTGTGTACGCTTCAAAAACTCAAAAAGTTCTGCACCGATCGAGCTGAAATTTTAGAATGATATATAATCCGCATCAAGGATCGTTTTCATCTATTTTGTGCATCACAATGTGACACAGCAAAGCGTGGCAGGGTACAGCTAGTTTTATATAAGTTAACGTGAAATTGTCAAAACGGTCAGATACTATTCCAACGTGAGATTTAAATCTTAATTAGGTTAGTTTGTAATCGGACGTCGCGTCGTCAGATTACAATGTGACTGGTTTTACAATTGTACGGCGACATCTATACTTATTATTTGAAAGCTGAAAAGGTGTTTTGTTTGAACTCACTTTTCTCAGGAACTACTGGACCGATTTAAAAAAATATTTCATTGTTAGATATGTAGGTGATCACTGAATGGTATAGGGCCTATATCATTCAGTAGTATATAGCATAGGCTATATATTATGGTTTACGGGCGAACCCAGGGGGGACTGCTGATGTTAAATAAAATAAGTGGACATTATTTTGTAAGTGATAGTATGTCGGTGGATCTTATACGAGAGCCTGTTTCTTATCATCCTGTGAAAGTACTCGTGTTGCAGTCTTCGCTTGAGTGTTAAGTGGGCAAACATTGTTGGTTTCTCGAGATTCTATTTTTGTTTTGCAGTTTCTTTAAAATGGGAGTGCTTTTAAGTTTACTTACGCAGGCTCTGAGGTGGGCGATATTTCATTGTATAATATAAATGAGACATAGTATTGCAAGTAATAGTATCTATATAGTATATTTTTGAAATATGTAATACGTATTTGGTTAACATTATTAAAATTGTTTAAAGAAAGAAAGTTACATAGTAAAAACAAAATGATACACGGGTTACTCACATGTGATATACTCGGTCTAGTCCACCTAAGTTTCGGCCGCGTCCTTCGGCCTTTCTCAAGAGATAGCGTGCACGTGACCACTTCTTGTTTGGCACTGAGGTCACGCACTTTCCTTAAAAAAGGCCGCAGGACGCGGCTGAAACTTAGTCGCACTAGACTTAAGAAAAAGGGTAGTCGCGAGAAAGGTGACTGCCGATCCAGAGCCCCTGGTTCGAATCACACACCCGCCACTATCTTTTTTTACCGATGCCGCGAACTTAACGGTGAAGGAAAACATCGTGAGGAAACCGACATGTTCTTAGAATCATTGGAAGTCATGTATCATCCATCAACTCGCACTGAGCTAGCGTGGTATATTATGGCCTTGACTCTCTTCTTCCGAGAGAAGGCCCCGAGTCCCAGCAGTGGGACAGTGGGAAGATTTAGTGAGCTTATGCTTACCTACACTGTGCCTACACATGTGCCTGTGCCTGTGCCTGTGCCTGTGCCTGTGCCTGTGCCTGTGCCTGTGCCTGTGCCTGTGCCTGTGCCTGTGCCTGTGCCTGTGCCTGTGCCTGTGCCTGTGCCTGTGCCTGTGCCTGTGCCTGTGCCTGTGCCTGTGCCTGTGCCTGTTTATAATTAAATACGCTCACAACGTATTCTCGTAGCTTAAGATTGAAATCACTTGCAGTTTTGTTTGCAACAATGTAGTTTTGCAATTGTTCCAAGTTTTCTCCTAACTAACAGTCGCGGACATGTTAAGGTTTTAAATCAAACTACATGCCTACATATTTAACCCTGATTTGCATTAGGATACTTGAATCTTCTATTTCCAGAAACGATCGAGACATTTCTAGAATGAAGTTACAAGACGTCAACCTAGATCAAATTCATCAAATGTACATCCATTTAAAAATGATAATTATATTATGCATTGATTACACATCTCATGATACACCTATCATTGATTATATGCCTATCAATTTAGGACATTTGCAGAGTCCTGTTCTCCTGTTGGAGAAGTATCATACCTTTTTTCAGTTCATCATCATCAGCCGGAAGACGTCCACTGCTCAACACAGGCTTCCCCACTAAGTTTCCACAACGAACTGTCCTGCGCAACCTGCAATCAGCTGTTTCTGGTGACTTTTGTGAGTTCATCTGTCCATCTAGTGGGAGGCCGTTCAACACTGCATCTTTCGGTTCGTGGTCCCCACTCGAGGAACTTTCTTCCCTATCGGATATAATTTCTTTGCTAGTTATTCTACCGCTAATCGATAATAATTATGCAATCCGCTTTGAAGGGCAATGTTTTCAGTACAGGGCATAGAGATAAAACATGACAAAGATATCTGCGTCAACTTGTCAACGTCAGCGTCAACGTCAAGTGCCACGTTAAGATTTGGTCTCTTCATGTTCCAATAGCTGCGTAACACTGTGCTGTTATAGGCAGGTGTGTTATAATATACCATCAGGCACATTGCTCAAAACTTTTTTTTTAATCACGAGTTTCGAGACGAGCATGACATGTGCAAAATGGTATATAGATAGCCTTATAATTTCTCTGGAAACATTGCCCTTCAAACCGAAACAAAGTAATGTTTGTACAATACTGCAATTACATTTAAAGCGGTATCGCCATGTGTTGTGTAGTACTGATTTTCAGAGTTCAAAGAAGTAGTCCAGTTTCTGTATACCCAAGGAATTTTTGTGCGTTCCCAGAAGGCTGGTTGAGTCGTCAGCTCTGTCATCGCATCTCAAACATTTGCTCGCTCGGACAAACAGTCAACCCAAGTGTTTGCTGACCACTTCACAAATAGATAATTATTTAGTCCGTTTCGTTACGTTTACGTTTTTATATTTGATATTTATTTACAGGAAGTTGGACGTGAAAGCTTATTTTATATTAGTGTAAAATATTTTTTTTAGTTCTTATCAGATACTCTTCGGAGTCTGCAACTCACAAGATGTGCCCTCCCAAACTTCAGGCCTACGGAATTATGTCATTGTCAACAACCAAAATAAGTAGAACCACAACATATCTCGCCGCTAGCGATTCTTGGGGTCAAGTAGATTGGTTATGTAAATCACTTAGGTTACACACAGAGACGCAGTTTATTGCCAATTTTAAGGTGCTCAAGGCATATCCAATGGTTTATATCAATGCTGCATGACTTAATCCCAGCTTGCTCTTTTTTCTATAGGATGCGGATGCGGATCTGCGGAATGTGTGTTGCCTGAGTGGGGCTTAAAACTTCGATTTGATGATTTAGGCTCTTCAAGTTCCAATGTGGTACAGTGATGTTATGGGCAGGCTGGTGTTGCTTATCTTCAGGCACGTATATTGTCTATCATCGCATCACTCTTTACTTTGAAAAATGTAAATTTGCCTGCTCATTTAACTTAGTTATCTTTCTGCAACAGAGAAGAGAAAGGAGTCAGCCTCATATGACGCAACGCGAGGTTCCACAGGGCTCTCCTCTTGGGCCTCTCTCATGGAAATTCGTCTACGACTACACACCAGTACTGGGCTGTTCCTTCACAACATGATCGAGAGCGGAGAGCTTTTCACCACCTTTACATGACGGTGGTGCACTCTATAGGGTGAATCACGACTATCCCTGGCGGCGATCGTGGCAGAGGACCTCTAACTGCAGACCGTCTTAGCCAAGATGCTCGACAGTGAGAGGTCGTGGTCTCCTTTTATCATCATTTGTGTCATCTCTACGAGATGACTGAGGAGCGAGATAGGGAGATAAATTCCTCTCACTCCTCCGCGGAGGGTGAAGACGCGGAAGCGAGCTACTCGTAATCGTTGAACTCAGTGCCACGGTACGGTGTCTTGCTACAATACGAGTTCCAATCATATTTCTTTTTAAAACCATTTTTATGGGAAGATAACAAAGAATGTACTCTTCATTGAGCTAGGATTCCTTAATAAGTTCCCTGGTAAGTGCCACACCTTTGCCAATTATTTTATCACCAAGCAGTTATGTGTAAATATTACTGTGTTACGATTTAAAAGCCAATGTTTTCACAGTAACTACATACAGGCTGTAGAGTCGATTGCTCGTGTGTGTGTGTTGTGTGATTGTGTTAGGCACCGATTTGGACATTTTGAAGTGAAAACTTTTTAGGCGCGTTGAGGCAACATTTTCGTGGGCTATAAAATGAATTTATCTGTCACGCTCGGGTATGATAATAATTTCCGGATGAACTCGGGATGCTAGAGCGAAAAACAAAATACAGTGATCAAGCGCGTCAGAGCGAGAAAGATAATATAGTCCTGTGAACCTGTGTTTATTATAAATTTGCTAGTCAAAAGTAATTTTTTTTTAAATTCATTCTTGGCTTTAGATACTAATCATTTCGCCACATGTTATTCTCGTGTTGCTGTGCTTACTGGGTATATACTAATTTTCAATTTATAATAATTAGTATTTTTAATTGTTAAAATTATTTAGTGGTCTTTAAAAGTATTGCTTATTTTAGTTTTCATTTATGCCGTGCGGTCTTAAGGGCACACATTTTTTTGTATTATAGAGTGACGAGACAAGCAGGACATAACAGTATAGCAGAATGACAGGCAGCTATAGGAAAATAAAGAGTCCAAACCCTAGCACTGTACTGCGCTCGGCACCCAGATTTATAAGACTTTTTATGCTCTGTAATTTCACTGGACAAATTGCCCTTCAAACCAAATGTGCAAACACAGATGTTTGCACATTACAACTTGGCGGTAGTAGAATAACTGGGAAAGTTTGTACTTCCCCAGGCAGGCTCTGTAAAAACTCCTACCACTACCAAACAGGATTTTGGGGCGTTGGATGCTTAGGGACTTCCATCTAGGGATAGGGTGGTGACGCGATGCTGGTTTCTGGCGCGTCACTGTCAAATGTGGGGGTCCGTCCGCAAGGTGGGGCCGCAAGTGCCAGGGTGGTGGTCAAATGTGTTAATGGTACCACAACTCTACCGCCAAGGCACGGCCGGAGAAACTTAACTTACCTTATTTGAAATTTACCTAGTTTTACCTACGAGTGACGAGACAAGCCGGACATGTGCCTGATGGTAAGCAACATGCCTGCCACATAACAGCACAGTTACACGCAGCTATTGGAACATGAAGAGTCCAAATAATTAGCTAGCCCTGCATTGCGCTCGTCACCCAGAGATGTCTTATACCCCAGTAATTTCTCAGGAAACATTGTCCTTTGAACTGGAACACAGTAATGTTTGCACACTGCTGCTTGGTGGCAGAATAACTGGCAAAGGTATGGTGAAGGTACTTCCCCAGGCGGACTGTTCAAGGGCTCCTACCACTACATGTGGGGATTCTAATCGGGATACCAACTCTTTATGACGTCGAGTACAGTATACCCCATCGATGCCTAAATTCATATCAAAAAATTGGCCATCAGACCGGCGGCATTCCCACGCTGTATGGCCACGGAAATATTTTGGGACAGATATAAAAGTGTTTACAAATTAGGTAGTAAACTTAGCTCTTGCAATGGTATTTATGTTCGTTTGTTTGTTAGCTTTTTTTTTTCTCTAACTCTTTTTATGGCTGTCTGCAAAGTTTTAGGGTTTCTGGCTCATTTATTTATTGTTTATTGTTTAAGATAAAAATAACTTCTACCTGGCCGTGAAGGAATTTCACCTCACAGTGGGCTGACAATAGATGTGTAAGATAAAGTATGATAAGGTTATGGTGTTACTTTAAGGTTATAATTTCTTTAAATTATATATTATTGTATTTTTTAAATGTAACATTGAACGAAAAACAGTGGCAATTTAGTTTCGTTTTAAACTATTCGTCTTGTGTGGTATTTTATTTTTAAACTACTTACGGAAGAGGTTGTCTCCTAGTTACGCGTCCTGAATACATAGGACCAAAGACGGTACATATTACATACGAGTAGGTATATGTGGGCTATTTCCTTTTGCCGGTTGCGTGGAAGAGATTGCTCTTAGCAATAAGGCCGCCACTTGTGGCACTAGTTAAAAGTGTTTATTTGTAATCTTTTAATTTGTTTGTGTCGCGATAAAGAGTTTCATCTATCTATTTACTTTATCTAAGCATATGATATAGGATAGCACGGTAAATGCTATAAATTTATATTTCATATTTATTAAAACAATGAGAAAAAAGGAAGACAAGAAGTAAGCAACACAGCAGCAGCTTTTAGAAAATGAAGTATCCAAATTCATATTTACCACTAAGCGTTTCAGTTCTTAGAGGTTTAAGGTTATTTATCACTTGACCCTGTAATTTTTGGCCAACATTGCCCTTCAAATCGGAACATAAATATATTTGCCTGTCACTTGACGGTAGAACAAGCAAAGATATGGCATTTCTACCACTATAAAACAAGAATTATTATTTTTGGTGCGGTTATTATCTTTTAGACATTAATTTATTAAATTAATCTATAACAAAATGCTAAATTAATATTTTCATATTGGTTTTGACTGTACCAGACTATACCCAGTTCATAATCTTCATAAAACCCTTTGGCCGACTTTATATTTGTCACCGTAAAATTGTGAAATCAGTCAGATTAAAATTTAGCCTCGTTATATTATAAAATAACCTAACCACCGTGAGATTATAATCTCACGCGTTAGGAATATTGTGAACTTGCTGTGATTGCAATTTTACGCCACATAGAAAAACTAAAATAAAAGAGATCCCCCACTTAGAGAGTTAAATTAATTTACTTTATAAATATAGAACCGTTGATGCAAATCAATGAATTTATCATTGTTTATGTAAGTGCATCAGTCAGCATAGCACTAAGAAAATGCGATTAAGACATTATCTGGTTAGCACTATCCGCGATAGAGCGAGACGGAACATAAATACGCCCGCATATAATTTGTACGGAAATAACTTTCTGTGGGAGTGGGACGGCGCGATTGAAATGTCAGACTCGACGCGTGCATAATGAGAAATCTGTCGTCTCTTTCGCTCTAGACGTTTTACAATCGTTTATTGTCATGTTACTGTCTCGTTTCGACGGGCGAGATTGAGATGAGAATGCCGGTGCGTTCCAGAGTCCTCCTTGCGTATAGTTTTATATTATTTTACGCCGCGCGCGTTGCGGACGCTTGTGTCCAACGTCCGCGCATTTTTTTAAAAACTATCGCCGCTTATTTTTAATTAAAACATTGATAAATCGATTGAACATTGACAGTGCAAGTGTAGTGACTCGATTTAAATCTAGTTAGTGGTTTAAAAGATTGCAAAGTGAAGTGTTGTGTATCGTATTTATAATTATACGAATGGATTGCTTATGCTTCGTCGATATAGTTTGACACAAGATGACCTGACTAATCAAGATATCAGTTGTAAGTAACTTTATACAACAATTTTTAAACATAACATTTTTTTTAAAACCAATTTTTTACACGTGTTAGATATACCTAGTTCGAAAAGTCACTTTAATTGGTTTACGTATGTATTGTGACATTATTGAAAAATGTTTTTTGGCATGTTATTTTTGTCATTGTGCTGTTTTGAGATTATCTTTGAAGTAGAATACTGTAACATGTGGTTTCGAGGTTCCTTTTGTACCTGCTTCGGTCAGAACTCGAAGGGACTGACTTTTTGTATGATTAAAAACAAAGAAATGTCCCGGAACGGCAGGGAGCCCATGCAGTGGTGCAGTCACGTTTTTAGTCTTTCCAGGGAATGGCTGGATTATGCCGACGCGACGTGTGATGCGATTTATTATGTTTTGCATCCTTTTGAATTTTACTATAAACCATGTATTAAAATTACATTGTTTTTATTAATTAATACGAATACCAGCTAGGTAATTGAATGTAGTCTGCTTATTTAATACTTTCATTGCAGTTTGTGAGCAAAATTAATCTTTCGTAATAACATAGTCAATAAAATGTAGGTATATCTACCCTCAAAAGCAAGAAACTTCAAAAAAGTCTGAGGGACGATTGAAGTAGGCAACAATGTCACTTACTTTACTTTTACAAATGAATTTTGATGTGGATTTTGTGTCGGTACAATGAGACACCAAAATTATAATATCTTCAAAAAGTAACAAAGTGAAGTAAGAAACTTATTTTCTTCAGTATGGTATATTCTGTCAAATCATAGAACAATTGACTAAACATAAATATTTGTATTTGTCATTGATAAACCAATCTTCCGAAATTAAATTAAAATGTCTCATAATTGGATCATCTTTTTTTTTTTTAAATACAATAGGTTGCATTTCCATAATAGAAGGTTCATGATGGACCGTTTTGTCTTACTATATCAACTGTCCGGATAATTAGTATCATAATTACAATCCAAGCAAAATTAAGCCAAATTAGTATTATAAATACTAAAAGCTGTATTACACTAAAAATGGCATTAAGTTATAAAGTTTATTGAGGACCTACACAGCTAAACCTCTGAGACGCGTAATCATAAAAGCCGGGATGATACGCCATAAAAATGTTTTGCAAATGAACAAATCGAGTAAAACTTCTGTTTTAAACCTTTATAAGATTTGATTTTATCACAAAGAATTTTGCCTACAACATTTAGAAAAACCCAGCGAAAGAGCTGATCAGTTTGAAACGGCTGTACTGATTTTAAAGAGACATTTAAGAACAATCGCTGCAAAGAAAATACTTCAAAATGAAAAAAAATAGCATTTAAATCGGTTTACCCATTTTAGAACCACGGAGTTACGGATAAACAAAGCAATTAAACTTATAAGCATATTATAATTTTACGTCACAGGTTAAAAAAACAAGTTTGATTCTTTGAAAGCCGGCATTTTCTAATTTTCCTAGAAAAATCTTAAAAGTATATTCTCTCTTCAAAACTGTTTTTTTAACGCAAAAACTTATCAAAATAGTTCTCAATTACGCTTATCATTGTGATACATACATTTGAAAAACAAATTTTAATACAATAATTTGACGGTTTAACTCTTTTATCACTCCGCATCTGTCGTTGTTAAAATTTTAATCCCAATGAAATATACATTGAAAACTGAAATTGTAATTTAAAACTGGATGTTAATGAAATTGTAGTGAAATAACCGAAAATAAAGCCATAAGAAAAATAAATAAAGGAATGTAGTTTTAGCTTATAAACTATATAAAACTGAATGTAATTCTTAAGACGTATTGGACTTGGTTGGATATAGTAGGCGTTTCACATACACAACTCTATTTAGCCCCAAACTAATCAAAGCTTGAATGTAAGATAGCTGATGTAATACTCATATTATTACTATTCGAATAAAAACAGAACAACAGTAATATACTAGCAGTTAGTTTAATATAATTAACTATCGGTTCGTTCTGGTTTCGCCTTGTACTTCTAAAATATAGCATATAGTACTCAGGGATCAGGGAAACATATCCAACGGTGAAAGACTTTTTGAAATCGGTCCAGTAATTCCTGATCTCAATTAGCGCGTTCAAACAACTTACCTCTTTACATTTTTGTAATATTAGTATAGTAGATTAATTGTCAATGAATGTTGTATATTTTTTTGATAGATATTTTCAAGCGAATAATTGTCTTGTTGGGACCAAACAAGACAATTATACTAAACAATTTTTAATTAAGTAAGTTAATAAGAATACCTAATCTATAGAACATCGAATAACGCTTCATCGTAGGCCGCATCTTTGCTATACATCGCAAAATGGTGATGTAGGATAAAAATATGTAGTAAAAAATAAGATCAATAATATTAAACCATCTAGTTGTGTCATACGTTTTCACCCGACGTTATTATACCCTATGAAAGATTGAGTTATCTGATGCACAAAAAGTAGTTTATAGTTCAGATTTTAGTATCAATACTTTTTTGTGTAGTGTTTCTACACTTGTAATAACCTATAATCATTTAAAAGAAGTGTAATTAGATATTTTTTGGATAGACATATTGCATTCATTCATTTCAGGCGTTGTCTGTACCTACACTACACTGTATTACGTATTTGGTAATCCTCTATCTATCTATTATTTATTTAGTTACACTAAATAGAAATACAATTATGCAACACTAAAAATATACTAAAATTAGTAATCATTCCGATCCAATAATTGATCAATACTTGAATTAATTAAAATACATTTAGACAAATCTGAACTTTCTTAAATTTGACATTTGCCTATGATTTTTGATTTCCTTTTACGCGTCTACAAATTTAAATGCGCCGAAGTCATATAATTTTTTTTTATTGTTTGCGTGAGCTTTATAAATACTTACAACAAAGTTTAATAAATAAGCTGTTGATATATTGTTACGATGTACCTAGTACTGAAAACCCTACTACAACTACTACAGTGTCAGTTGTATGGGACTATTTGTATGGACTGCCCTCGTGGCTTAGTGGGTAGTAACTCTGCCTGCGAAGCCGAGGGTTGTGGGTTCGATTCCCACCCAGTGCAAATATTTCTGTGATGAATTCAAATGTTTGCACTGTGTCTGGGTGTTTCTATTTATAGTAAGTAGGTATGTGTTTAAAACTATAAAAGTATTATATCAGCTATCTATAGTACAAGCTTTGCTTAGTTTAGGGTCAGGGTCAGATGGTGTCGTGTGTGAATTGTCCACCAATATTTACATATATGTTTATTTTCTACTGTTATTTCTAAAATGAATTATCAGACAGAAGTATTGAGATTATAAAATACGTCTAGCAAAGTTAGTGGTAACTAATACATTTATAATTATGGTAACATTAAAATGTGAAAATAAATATCATTCTACACATAAGTGTTCTAATGTATTATGAGATTGTCTTTTAATTATTACACAAATATTCTATCATATAAAACTATAATATGTATTTTATACATGTCTGTAATACATGTGCATAAGTGTCACCTATATCTGGCTTTCTTTATTACAATATTTGCTTAGTTATGCTAAGTTTGGTGTTTATGTGGAATGCCCGACAATTTTTATTTAGGACTACAATCTAATAATAACATAAGAGGTAATGGTATTTATCTCAACCTAACAATAGTATCTAAATTGATTTTCAATTAGTAAAACACGACTCTTTTAGCTTAAGTTAGGTGTTCCATACATAACATATTATAGATGATATACACTTTAAGAGATAATAAAGTAACTGGAAGTATTAGGGCTATGCACTGGAGTGGCTAATTTGCAAGTTTCACGGTGATTTCATTGCAGACCATGCCTGGGAGCCAAAGCGTCGTGATTTTCCATGCTTTATCCATTGCACGTCAACAGGGCCGTAGTCAGAAAGTTAGAAATAAATTTGGGGCAGAACGGCAGTGGTTTCGTGGGGCAGATGCTATTTCAACTTAAACAAGATATTTTATCGTTGTTGACATTTACTTCCCAATTTAACGAAGTTTTTTTTAAATTATCCAAATTGTGTTCGATACTCAATCATTTATTGCTTCGCACGCAACGTTACTAATAGAACATATTATTATTCATATTAATTAATAATACACAGATGAGTCGAAAAATTACGGACCTCGTAACCATCAACCAAACAATCTAGCATAATCATGAAGCAGAAAGGTTCTTTTCATAGTCAAATACGTTCATTCTAGAAATTTCTTTCTTTTCATTTAGATTTCTCTTCGATAGATTACAATCTAACGAAAAATAATGCGTTAAATTGTAGACAATATGTGACGTGTCCAACGATGGCGACTCTGGTTATTTTCTGGCGTGCGCTCGAATGTGGCTGGCAAATCCAAACTTCGTCTTGTGTTACCGTGTTTACAATACACCGGTGACATATATTTTATACCCAATTTTATCACAAAATGTTCGGAAACATCTGCTACAGTGCGAGTGAAAACATTATAGTAAAAATACAATTCAACTGTTTTCAATGATAATTCTGATGGGTATCTAGCTTAATAAACTTAGTTCGTTTGCTCTTCTTATTCTGGTCGTTTTCACACCCAACTCCCTGATTTTTCCACATATTATACATATTATTATATTTACATAATTATGTATATGCATGTGAAATTACAGTTTCATTCCATCAGTAAAATAGATAATAGTAACATTTTGAGCTCTATTTGTATGTATTTTCTGAAATATGGAACTTTACTAAAATCCCTTAATTACAAACCTGTACGCCAATGATGGCTGCTTTGTAGATTCATTTTTGAAACGCTCGCTCCTTAGCTCACACAAAAATGGCAAAGAAACTTTAGTAACTTTTACTACAATTATTTCCTAGACTCATGACATAGCAAAGCAGTTCGTAGTAAGTTATTCTACCACAAATTGTGAAGGTGAAAGATTAATTTATTCTCGGAATACAGGGAATTGTTTGCAGGAAAATGTTTTCTATGAAATCCGTCCAAAAACGCCAAGGGCTTTCAAATGCTTTCTCAAGTACATATATATACCTATTTTGTGTATGATGTACGTTTGTCCTATGGAAATCTGAGATGTAGTCTAAGATAACCATTTACCTATATTCTAGTTTTGAAAGACACGGGTAGCGTTATTTTAGCTTTAAGTATTATTTAACAATACTAAAACAAAATGATTCTCAACAGATTTTCATATATAATGGTATAATATAGTGAAATATTTAGGATATCTACCACACCACAGTCACATTGCAATCTTTTATTAACGTGTTTTATAAATATCATGTATCTTGACTGTAATTTTAGATGGTTTTTACCTATTTCACGTTGACATATCCTTACACTATTTTAAGTAACAAATCTACTTCCGACCATTTAATCTTAATCCGTAGTTTTACCGTAATATTATTCTTCTGAAAACTTAATTTATTAGGTAATTTGTTTTATGATTTTTTTTAATGTAATTGGCTTCATACTAGAAATAACGACTATTTCCGCCACTAGTACCACGAAGTAGTATTTTGTTAGTTACTAAAAGTGATATTAGAGAGAATTAGATCGTGGCGTATCAAATGAATTAATATCACATTAATCTCACTTACAAGTGTTGCTTCGTTTTTAATTGAGGTGTTTTGCAAAATAACACCAACTTAATGAAGATTTCTTTCACTGGATGCGGTTTTAGCTCACTATGCTGGTAGGTAATAATGTAAAAATATGCATAAAATTTATCTCTTGTGCCAACCAGATATAATATATTTAATACATTTCGGGATGTAATTTTAAATAATTCACGTTTAAATTTAGGTACATTGATAAAAAACAAATAGTACATTGATGTTGCTAGTTTATCCTTTGCCATGGCATTTCTAACACATATTTATTTCAAAGTATAAGGTGAAGGCAGGTATATTGGTGATTTAGGTAAGTAGGTGATATATTTTAAACGGAATACCACAAAGTTCCCTATGCAAGGAAATTCCAAGAGACAGCGACATCGAGTTGGTATGAGTGTGAGAAGAGGCATTTTTGCTGTTTCTGCTTTAGTAAAAAATATCCTGAAAAACGGTTTTTTTTCTATAAATTTTATGACACAGTTAAGATTAAATATGACTGTATAAAAATATTGGTTGTCACAAGATGACATTGGCTACCCCTATTTCGGTTTACTTAAAGGAGAGACGATCTTCTTAGCATTCCATGGATTCACCGTCTGCATGGTGGGGCATACGTAAAAGTATTTCCCCCACACAAAAATTAATGGCCAGTTTCTGCCCCTAGGAAAAAATTCCGGTTTACTTAAAGGCGATTAATCATTTTACTAGTAATGAAAATCTAAACATTTTTTAAAACTAAATTTGTATCAGATAAAATTAAAAAATCTGCGTGTTTTGTACTTGTTGTGTAACTACTTGGACTGTTTTTAATTTAGTAGCAGTAAGAGTATGGTCAGTTTTGAGCCTTACTTCACGTACCATAAAATTATTCATTAAACCTCGCAAAAGAGCAATTTCAAAACAATAAGAAATGATTCTGCACATGATTCAAATTCAAATTTAGAAAACCAACGTTCACATTTCACGAACCGTCGCAAGCGCACGATTGTTCCCGAACCGCCCTCAAACAGGGCTGTCATTTATCACAAACAAAGTTACGATAACTCTGAGAAATGTAACGGCTATTTAAAATTAAATTTAAATTACACTTCTATTAAAAATCCGTATTAGCAAATTTAAAGTTAATTTTGTGAAATACTTAGCAACCAAATAATCCTTGTAAACGGTGAATAAATGTCAATTATTTGGTTATCAAATTTGCTGAATTATGAACAATACTTTGAATACATATCCGAATGTGTGAATGTATACTGATAGTAATGTAAAATTATTACTTACGTACATACACGATATGAACAGCGATGTTGCGATATATACGTACTTTTATACAAACACAGTTATAAACAGCGGTGTCATTAACAGCGGTATCTCGAGTACAATTGTTTTGTACCATCTTCTCAAAAAATGCCTAAAGAACATAAAGTAATTTTCATTTGAACAATTAAAACAAGTTTTTTTAAATAACCTTGTAGTTTTAAGCTTCAAACCACGAATGACAATCGATCATTGTAAGAAAAACTGAAGAAATAATACATGTATATCTTTATGTCCTATTCTGAATATATCATTCCTTTGTATTATTGCCTTTATATTATTATTAGTAGAATGAGAAGTGGAAAGGCTTGGTAGAGGTATTTGGCCAACACTGCACCTGTTATATTTATAAATGACTTATTATTTATTATAGCGTGGCATAAAACATCTTACAAAAATTGAGTAAGTATCAACCCTACGTCAGGATGAACCACGAATAGAGTCATGACCTGAGCGACTCGAATCACGAAGACGTTCCGAGGTAATGACTTGTTCACATCGATATATCGATATTTTATAAAATCGATTAGGGTCTCTTTGAACTTGTAATGTGATAATGGTTATGTGATAAACCATGGGAAGATGCGATAGTTATGTTGTCTAATTTTATATTGTTTTTAACGTAGAGCGCGGAGTTGTACCATCATATAACTTTTTTACAGGTCTGATGTCTATCTGATGATACATCTGATTCGGGTATTAGTTTAATAGAAATAGCTCAAGACGCAGTTTCACGTACGAAGTGTTTATCACTAAAGAAGGTTACGAGACCTTTAGGAAAAACTAGGTAACTATCGAAACAGAGATATTGCATTGACACCTATAACTATATTAAACGTTTCCAGAAGGTCGGATTCAATCGATGCCTCTATATAGAGTTGTTTTTATTGTTTGAATTTTGAAGTTAAATTTGATGTAATCATAAAAAAGTATGGTTTATTAAAATAAATTTTGTTATTTGTCATAAAATCGCCCACATCTCACATTGCACCACACCTCCAACTTCAAGTTCACCGCTCGGCCAATCATAGCAAAATCACCAAAAACTTAACCGCATCCAAAAAATAAACATCTCGCACGTAGCTCGATTCCGAATAATTCCGATCGAATCACGCGCGGTCGTCGACACAACTCACAATCGAGGTTCGATCGAGTTGATTAAGTAATTATCGAAACTACACTTCTCTAGCGTGATTAGAGAAACGCAGATGTTCATCTTTCCCGTTTTGGTTTAAAAAAAGTATAATAGAGCTTTGAATCTTAAATTTGTAATGTATTTTAAAAAACGAGACAAACATTTCTAAAAAGTAACGTTGAATATAAATATATAAATTGAATCAAACGAACTGGTTGAAATATGAATTTCACTGAAATTGAATGAATTTGGATATGAATTGATATGAATTTGAAGTAATAATTAAGTTACCTACACTGTTTGTGCTGTCTTCGCGAATTGAAGAAAATATTTTTAATTAATAATTTGCAACACGCGTCTTCTATAATTTTCTACTTTTTCTATCACTTTCATAAATACATACATAAACTCACACAAACACCTAGCTGACCTAGAAACACGCCATCCGACTTGTGCCGTATTATTATTAAATATTTGTAGTGTAAACGATTGTATTGTCAGGAAAATGAATTTTATTGATTCAAACACTTATCCTATAAAGTATTTTATTTGAACTATTAAAATATGCAAGATGTAGAGATGAATAATAGCAGCAAATTATTATCTGATCAGATATTACATCACAGTTGTCTGGTATGTCATAGAAACACCCAATTTCTTCTCCAAACTTGTCTATCTGTTACGTGTTACTTATCTGTGCCTCTATCAAGTGTATAGTTGTACGCCCCGCGGCGCCGCTCGCAGTTCTTTATCCTAAATCATCTCCCTCATAAAAGATGATCGTTGAAAACTTATAACCAATTATTACGTATAGATGTTTTTTCCAAAGATTTATAGATGTATTTTTGACGTGCTCAGTAAAGTAACGCCGCAATGGAACGGAAATGAAGTCGATGAACCCGGGGTATATCACGACTCGGATTCTGTTGCTGTACGGACAATGACTTGCAGAGCACCTGTTTAATGAGGAGTCTTATCGAGATCGACTAGCTTGTGACATCTTTGTACGTCTTTGAATACTATTCATAGTACAAAGTAAAAAGTCGAAATTGTTGTTCTCAAATGAATGATTCACTGTTTGACAAACAACTTCCAGCCTTCAGTTAATGGACGTAGTTGTATTTCCATTTAGACAATATCAGTACTGTTAGTCTACCACGTCTTCGGACAAAATCATAAAAAAGTAGCATAAAAATTAGGACTTCAATTATTTTTTTGTTCCACCTCCAATTGATGTTTGGATGTTTTTTGTTCAATCACGTCGGAAAGGCTGAACAGATGGGGTTGACATTTGAAACGTCATACCAGACAGTATTCTTACTCAACATACATTATATATTTATATATCACGTTATACTTCATAAACTTCACGCAAAAGATACGATTCCTGCCAGAACAAAGACCAAAAAATCCACACACTTTCGAATACTCGTACTCAGTACGCGATATTTACGTACTAGTTCCGATAAAATATGAATATTGCATTCAATATTCGAACACTCAATTTATTTACGCTGTAGATAATAAAATTATTCGACTGGTGGGACTCCCGGACGGCAAACGCGTTTTATTCGAATTAACTACTCGGATCTTCTTCTATTTATAATGCATTGGTTATTTAAAATGTTTGTTATCTGAAAATGTTGTGTTGGTGTATATTAATTTTGTATTTTATTGCTTCGAATTGGAAAAATAAATTGTTTGATTGATTCGATCCGATTCGATTATTATGTCAATAGTAGCAGCATCCGCGGTTTTACCCGCGTAATTCCAGTTTCCGTTATTTTTTCGGGATAAAAATAGTCCATTTCTTCGTCCAAACTATAATCTACCTGTGTTCCAAATTTGAACCCGATCTGTTTACATGTTACGACGTGATTGAGCAACAAACATACTAATATCAAAACATCCATACATTGCAATTTATAATGTTATAGTAGGGTGTAGTAAAAGTAATTCCTAAAAAGTATTCCTGGTAATATTAGTTAAATCCAAACCATTATTTGCAATATTTTTTCATTTTCGTCATTCACCCACCCTTATCATACTTTACGTGGGGTCGGTACAACATCCTCTATTCCTCTTCCTCCATTCATCATATCTGAGTTAATACAAAGTTAGCACCTTTCTTGATTATGCCCTTTATCTTTGGGCGACTGAACAATAACATAAAACTTCTTTCAGTTTAGAAAATATATTTTGGATCCTATAGTCCAAATAGCGGCCCATTCAGGTTTCGGTCGGCCGATTCTGTATGAACGTTTTGTTTCAGTAATCTGTGTGTATCTTCTCCTAATATATAAAATTCTCGTGTCACAGTTTTCGTTGCCATACTCCTCCGAAACGGCTTGACCGATTTTGATGAAATTTTTTGTGCTTATCCGGTATCTATGAGAATCGGCCAACATCTATTTTTCATCCCTCTAAATGTTAGGGGTAGTCCACCCCTAAATTTTATTTTTTTTTTTTAGACAAAATTTTTAATTTATATTTTTTTATGATACAAAATACATACAATACTCAATTTTCACCCTTCTATGATCAACCCTTATTTTATTAGGAAATTATTTATATGGCAAAACAACGTTTGCCGGGTCAGCTAGTTGTCATATACCTAAATACAATAAAAGTTGTCTTATTGTACAAGTTGAACCAAATAACATATAAATGATAACTTTCGTGAATATCGATTGACTTGATGAAGAGTTTACTGGAAACAATCATAATGACACTGGATTTTTATATGTTAAGATTAACTGATAAATAATGTCATAGAACATCAACAGGTGAAGCCGTGTAAAACAGCTATAACAAACTTATGTATTAATGAGACATCATATTGTGGTCAAAAACCATTAATCAATAACTTTAATTTAAAAAAAACCTGACTGTAAAATTAAACACAATGTAATACATAAACAAAACATTATGTAATACAATATACTATCTAAGGACACTTGGGTGATTGAGACGAATCTAACGATATCTTAATTTTCAAAATCCATCCAGCCGTTTGGAAGATTCGTGAGAATAAAGAAATTTACAAACATACAAAATACGCGCGAAAAACATAACCATTCTTTCAGTCGGGTAAAAAGGTAAAATAATTATAGTGTTAGGATTTCTGTACACAAACACTTGTTGGTTCCACTTGCCACATTGGACGTGGCTTGTTTTTAAATTCCAAAAAGGAAGGATCCACTTCCAACCTAATAAAATCGTATCGAAGCCAATAACTTGCGTACAAAATAAATAAAAAAAACGCTCAGTAATTTCGCCGATATCGCTAAGTCGTTTAGTTATTTGGTCGGGAACTGGTCTGGAAGAGGTCAAGTGCGGTCACGCCCTTAGATGAAGACATTGGTTGGATATGAAACGCCTGGAGTGAGCTGTTGCGTTTGTGTAGCCTTATCTCGATGATAGAGGGTCGCTTTTTGTAGTGAAAACTTCTTTTGCTGCGCCACAGACAGCTTTTCGTGGGATGTGAATTCAATTCTAGCATCACGCTCGGGAATGATAAGAAATTTTCGGGTAAACTCGGGATCATGGCCATTGGTAATTTAGAAATGCGTCAGCATTTCAAATGTTGTGATACCTCTTCTAATCCATTATTCCGCAATGCCGTACAAAAATCATGTGAGAAGGACAAATGATCGAGAGTTGCAACCCAGTATCTTCACCTGTACTCAGTTGGACAGCGTATAAATGCCGAGCATAGTGCTGAATCTTATTATTTTATAACCTTCTATATTATATCATCCTACATATGTCTCCTGGTGGTTCAAATGACCCATAAATTTTGTTCACCAGTCTGTAGTCTAGTAGCGTCGGAGCGGACATTACAGCGGAGTGGTGAATTCTTCTGAGTTCACGCTACCGACATACGCAATAACAATCTATCTGTAGCTATACAGACGGCGCATTTAGTAACATTAACAAACAGCAGTGTTTCATACTAAAATTATAAATTTTCACTTCTCTCGGCAGTTTTATGTCTGCCCATTACTTTTTCTGAAAAACCAACTTCAATTAAACAATAAACTTACACACTCAAAGCTTAGAAAACTGTTGCCTTATTACTGTTTCCCCAACACATGAATCCATACCTAAGTGATGAGGACAAGTAACCATTGTAAGCAGTCAAGACCGTAAGTATACTTACTATTTTAAACAACGTACGAAGTGCATATGACTGTTGGTTCAATTTAGTTCACACTCTTTCTATTTGATGTTTCCAGCTCAAAGAGCAGTCAGATTTCACCCTAAAAGCTGGATGGTTTCAACTTTCGAACGAACTGTTCTAGTATTTAGAGTAATCAATAATACGTATATGAACCTTAACAATATTAGTTCCGGCCTCAATAATGAGGTATTCGTCTATTGATAAATTTTCATATCCATAAAATTAAATGCACCCAGTGCTAAGGAGGAAGTGAGAACTTCATAAAATCGCGGCAACAAACATAAAAAACAGTTATTTACTATTCGTTTTCTTATAATTGAATTAACGTGATAGTGGGAGATTGTCTTTTGTTGTATTTTTAACCCCCGACCAAAAAAAGGGGTGTTATAAGTTTGACGTCGATGTCTGTCTGTCTGTCTGTCTGTCTGTCTGTCTGTCTGTCTGTCTGTCTGTCTGTCTGTCTGTGTGTGTGTCTGTCTGTGGCACCGTAGAGCTCAAACGGATGGACCGATTTCAATGCGGTTTTTTTTATTCGAAGGTTGATATCCGTGCGGATGTTCTTAGCTATGTTTGGTTAATATCGATTCAAGATGGCCGCCTCCACAAAATGGCGGACAAAATATTTCTTCACAACTTATCTCAATATGGGTATCAAATGAAAGGGCTTGACTAGTAGAATACAATACATAATAACAAATTTCAAATCCAAGATGGCCGCCACCACAAAATGGCTGATTACATTATTTTTTTCACTACTACCTCAATATGGGTATCAAACGAAAGGTCTTAACTAGTAGAATACTTTGCACTATGACAAATTTAAATCCAAGATGGCCGCTACTACAAAATGGCGAAATACATTTCTTTTTTCACAACTACCTCGATATGGGTATCAAATGAAAGGGCTTGACTAGTAGAATGTTGTAAAGATAACAAATCTGAGGTAGTCGGGGGTTAGTCAAAATTTTTAATTTTGTTCTTGTCTACTAATTGCGTGTTCTGAGAAAATGCGCGCAAATGGGAAAATTGGGATATTGATGATTTAGATGCTTAATTTCTTTTGGATAGAACGTCGTATTTTGTGCCTGACATGTTTCAATTCAACGTAGTTACATCCTTTTTCTCACAATAGGTAATAGTTCTGTATTGTATGCTTTTCAGGCGATGCAATCGCTTGCATAAGCAACCCATTAGCTCTATTATGGTTTAAACTCTCCCACTAGGAGAGAGTCAAGACCATAATCCATCAGGGGGTCTACCGCCTAACGAAAACTGTCTTAGTTTTGACGTCGCCCTCTCTTTTCTTTTCGCTAGAATATATAGAGACAGCAATACCAAAGCTAAAGTCGATTTAGTTAGGCGGTAGAAGGGCTAGTTGTGTTGGGAGATAACGAAATGTATCTTCACTATATTTTCATTCATCGTTAATACGTAATGATGACTTTGTACATCTGTACTTGGAAAAATGCACAGAAGTGCAGGCGAGAATTGAATCTACGACTTAACGATCCTGAATCGCACATTCTAATCACTAAGCCACAAAGTTTCTCAACAGCAACTGCTTGATCGCAATCATATTATTGATAAAAAAAAGAAAACATCCAAGCAATCAATACTTCCCAAAGGCTAGCCAACTCCGATGGCACCGTGACACGACCAGAAAATACGATCACAAAATATTTGTACAGTCAGCATCGTAATAAACACACAGAAGCGCGTCGAATCTCGGCCTTCACTAAATAAAATTTTGGAAGAGCAAAAAAACTTAAAGTAAGCGACGAAAGAGCCATCTTTTCGGGGTAGAACTAATTGGTGGCACATCGGGCATTGAAACGCAGTTTAAACTCTACAGTCATGTATTTAAGTTGTAAACTCGTTTGGGGTCCAAGAGAGGCTTGGTTGGTATAGTTAAAAAAGTTATTTGTTAAACTTGCACCACTATTTTGATGTCCGGTTTAAGAGCGTGAGGTTCTTTCGACAAAAAACTATGGCCCTATTCTTTAACTCCCACGTCCGTGTGTTGGGCAAACATATTCGAACAATTTACCGGTGAAGAAGCGAGTGATTCTGTTTTTGTGCACAACAATTAAAGTAATGATTATCTGTTAATTTGAGATTTTGAACGTATCGGTTAAGTATTAGTTTTTTAAGGCACAAATTGATTGGCATTAAGTGGGCTTGTCCCTAACTAATCTTACTATTAACTAATCTTACGAGATAGTGAGTGTTCTATCTATAAAGTGCTTGTATTACGCGCTATTGGTCGTTTCTAAACTGTATCTGTACGTATGATATCTAGTTATTTCACACGCTTATAATTCGTCCACAAAATCGAGGCGATTGATTGTTTTTCCCTGTCTTAAACTCTAACTCAAAGGAAATGGTCAAGTTGTTTGTGTTTAAATATGACAATTCTGGAACTTCACTTATCGAACTCATACACTTTTCTGATATATACTGTTATAGCTGTCGTACAAAAGTAACTCATCAGTCAGCAACTATCAATTTCGAGCATTTTGAACGAATGGTTTGGTCTCACTCGCACGACTAGCATAAACCGAAGCTTGTGTTGTATTACTACAACAACAATACCGATTCCCCTTGTGATCAAAATCGTGTGATTCAAGAATAAAGGCCCTGACTGCGTCGTAATCACTAATCTTCGAAGCTCGTAGAGCTTTCTCAAGACGGTACAACTTATTTGAGCTTAGATTCAGAATGAGCTCAATTTATTTGGTTAGATGAGTTTGTGGTACTGGTCTAAGATGTATTTATGTATTGGGTAGGTTGACATTGTGTGTTTACTTAATTTATTCATGCATTTGGGATTTTATATGCGACTGTATGTAAGCTAGACTTAATGGCCATGCACTAGTATTATTACGGGATGTTAACCGTGGTCGAGTCCGCTATATTTCGGTGCAGTTACCTGTGACTATACTATCTACCCGTCTAGTTTACTTGTGAATGGTGTAAGAAACTGCATGGAACACTACGCGAGTAAATATGCGGGGTGCTTTTAGTAAATCCTAACTACATACATAAATATACATATAATAAACACGCCATGTAAGTAGCCTGCAGTAGTATCGGTAACACCGGATTTGTCACGTATTGCATCAAGACCATAAATAACTCCATTGCCTTTGACAGCACACCTTGCGTTTCCATTACAAATAATACTTAAAAATCTGCAGTAAAGTATGGCCACGCGTTGGGATTATAATCTGACAGATGGCTAATGTGAACATTTCGGTAATTTGAAAAAAGAGGTTCAATATTATGTGTTGTTAGACCTCAGTACTGGCCACATAGATAGTAAAAACTTCTGTTAATGTTTTGAATTCGGAGCGAGTTGGAGTGATTTTCTATTGTTTTGATTTGGAATTGCAGTTGTAAGCATGTGTTTTCAATGCTTATGTATTGTTTAAGGCAGACCCTAATACAATCTCTTTTTAGAACGTCAAAGAGACAATGATAATTAAATAAATTAATGTTGATTGTATTTCAACAAACAAAGAATATGTTTTGTAAGGAAAAACAAGTTTAATTAATGAAATAGAACAAGTAAAACCCCATTTCAATTAAGTCGAGTTAACATGTGTGTGTGTATCGTAAAATTTAAATTTTGAACAGTTAAGTTTTACTTCTATTTATTTTAGATCATTAAATACAGCACACAAAAGGCTGTTTTGTGCGAAAGGAACTAGTTTCACAGATATACAAGCACAAAAAAAGCGTATTTTGATGTCTAAATAGACACGTCAGAGAATTCAGGTAGACGGCAAGGTGGAACGGTGCGGCAAACTTGTCTAAAGGTAATTTACGTACGGCCGAATAAAAGAACTAAAATGTCTGAGCTGATTATTCAAACTATACAACAAAAGCGCCCGCAATATTCCTACTTTAGGAAGGAGGCCCGTAACACACTCCTCAGTGAAAGAATCGTCATTAATTTTAACGGTCACCGGTCCGGTGATTTGTTAGATATGAAGAAATTTATTTTTTTAATAATTCGATAGCCGATTCGAAATTTGATCAAGATGTGTATGAGAGCTTTTTATGCGATGATTTGTTGTTTTCGACCAGTATTATTCAACTTTTTAAATAACACATGTTTATATTTTAAAATTAAAAATACACTGGCCGCTAAGACTTACCACAGACAACAAAAGTCACGAACGATTGCGCACCAAAAAGTTTTTACCGAAAAAAATAGCGTTCACCGAATTTTATTACCTCGAACTACATCCTAATGGCATTCAACAATAGGGAATTTATTCTACCTGACGGTCCTGGAGACTATTGTGCTCTCGGGACCTGCGTTTCGTTTTTTTTTCCTGATCCTTGTTAGCAAGTTTTCGAATAGATCTCCCGAGGACAATGGCAGGTTACATATTTATAAGTATGGGCAAGATACAGGTGTTCTGTGTAAAACCGGGCGGTATCGGCGTCGAATCGCTTCAACGGTAAGTTGATAGCTTTATTCGGGGCAGTTCGAGGGCTTTGGGTTCGGATGAAAGTCGTTGGAAGGACGGGGAATGTAGGAAACGTTTATTTGGAGTTTAGGGACTCCAAAATGTAGATGAGACACCTGATTAAACTCAGTTTCATAGTTTTAAGTGTATTTGATGGCTCTAGCGCCGAAATTTTTGATTTCGATTGGACTTGACTTAAGAAATTTTAGCTCCCTTTATTGGACTATGTCATTACTACTGACTATTACTACTAAGTTAAAACAAACTTAATTTTGATGATTTACTTAATTTATCACACTATGTCATCATCGTCATCAGCCGCAAGACGTCCACTGCTGAACATAGGCCTCCTCCTAAATTTCCACAACCTGTTGTGTAAATGTTTATGTGTAGGTACTTATTCACTATGAATTATTATTTTTTAACTTATTTGAATTATTTATTCCTTAGAAAATAGCAGATTTCGAGGATATATATCCAATATATATATATCATAAATACCCGGTGTATTTTGACAAAATACATTACATAATTGTACAATTAGCAATAAATTTTACTAAACCGTAATTGATTATTACTAATATGAACCGATTTATTTAATCTCAGAGCCGACGTTTGTTTAAAGCTCCCACTTATCTCAAGTTCCAAGCACCGGAAATCACATAACCCAAGCATTAAACAATCAAGCAAGCATTATCTTATCAACTTCGTACAGACAGACATACAGGATGCCCGTTTAGCTCCCTAATGTGACGGCCGAAGCCCGGGCAAACAGACTAGTTTAACAAATATGTCTCAGATTTGAGGAGGCAAATATTGGACGTGTTACGTGTTGCTTAATTAATTTTTGTGGTTTTGGTTGGTAAATAGAGCAAAAATAAATTCGTCGGTCAACGGTGCGTTTTAAAAATAAAAAGGTGTGTGATTTTGTAAGCACGCTTTGTACGTAAGTTTTATTTTTAAATAAAGAGTGACGAGACGAGCAGGTCATATGGCTGATGATAAGCAACATGCCTGCCACATAACATCACAGTGACACGCAGCTAATGGAACATGAAGAGTCCAAATCATTACCTAGCACTACTCTGCGCTCGTCACCCAGAGATCGTAGACCGCTCCACGCTCCATCGTAGACCGCATCGTCGCTTAACATCAGGCGAGATAACGGTCAAGTGTAAACCTATTAAAGTTAAAAAAAATCTAAGATGTTATATCTCTAAGCCCTGTAATTTCTCTGGAAACATCGCCCTTCAAACCGGAACACAGTAAAGTTCGCACATTACTGCTTGGCGGTAGAATAACTGGCATAGGTGTGGTACTTCCCCAGGCGGACTCTGCTAAGAGTCCTACCACTAAACAAATATTTTTACACTACAAGTTTCTAAGAAGTCTAACTCCAAGCATAGAATAACTAATTTATTTTAGGCAAGAAGTAGGCATTAACCTGAAATTACTTATAATGTTCACTAAAATGTTGAATAAAATAAAATAATAAATAAATAGCTAACTGGTGTCGGTTTTTCGTGGCGGTGCGGTGGGCGCGTGCGTTGAAAAATGTCGTACTTACTCTCATCATTTTTCCCTAAACCGCCAAAATTTCAAAAATAAAAATAATAATTATTTTATTTTCATATCTGCATCTGTATAGATAATGTCCCAACCAATTAACATCGAATATTGGTTTATTTTTATAGCGTAAAGCGTAAATATTTTGTATTTATAATGTCGATCACTTCTATACCGATTAAAGTTACAAGTAAATCGGCTCAAAAATTTACAGATTTTTCGTTCCCGTAATCTTCGAGCCAACAATTGAAATAACACCGCATTAATTTAGTGATAAAGGTCCAACTTAATCAATACTCAAGCCCTAGGAGATGATAACGACCCAATATTTCATATTTAATTCTAACACATATCATCGTAACTGCCTTACTTCTAAAAATCTTAGTCAAAAGTGTATTATTTTCGAAAAGAATTGCTCAAGATTTCTTGACTTTGTATGTCAAAAAATCTTTACTCAAGACGAAGACAAAGTAAAAAACAAATTCTGGGGATATCTAGGATAAACAACATTGGTCGTTAGGTAATAAAAATGTCACTCAATAACAGCCTCTAAATCTAAGTATCACAAATACCACATTCTCTTATCATTTATCCCTGTCTCGCTTCTATCTCATTTCCCTTGCCCCGAGCCGTATTTCCCTTCAATCTAGGCTCCCATAAGTTTCCAGCACTCTAATAAGTACAGAACCAGTTTCATAGGAATTCGTGTGGGCGACCCAACCACGTTTCCGAAACCATTGTTACACTATACTGCAGTATTTGAACTATCGCGTTTCTGTGGGATTAATACAGTTTAAAAACCTTAGGTCTTAGGGAAGTCGGTGGGTGGAGGCGGCACCAGATCGGTCATTGTGGAAATCTTTGGGGGAGGTTTATGCCCAACAGTGGACGTCTGCAGGCAGATGATGATGAAAACCTTAGGCATATAATATGAATTTATTGTTATAAATGTTTGTGTATTTTTTTCTTTATCTTTTTAACAGACTTCCAAAAAAGAAGCTATCAATTCAGCAACTACCATATTTATATTTCTTACATGAATTAGTTTATATGTAAACTCACAAGATCAACATTTACAGGTAGGATATAATGATTTACCTTTTATGATTATATTGTTATTACTTGGTTAATACAGATCTGAAATCTTTCTGTAACAATCATCTAGATATTTATCTAAATACTCGTAGAAGAACTACTTTCAAAGTAAAATACAGAAGTGTTAGAAGGTATAACTTTCTGGGGTATGTAATACAAATAATTTGAATTTCTGTGAATATAAAACTACAAATGCATCCCAATAGTTAAACGTGAAGTGGGATGTTTATGTAAACAATTATTATGTTATCTTGGATATATAGGTATATTTTTTTACAATTTTCATTAAATCTGTAAAGAATAATAGTTGCTCTTTTCTACATTTAATTTTTCTAAAATTTTACCCTAAGTAAGGTCCTACTCAAAAATAGAACAAGTTGATATACTGTTAGATTCACTACAAGACATGCATTATGACGCCACAAAATGTGGATTAGCGTAAAATGGATAAAATATCTTCATTTTAGGGAAATCTGAAAGGTACAGGTGTATGTAAGTTTGTGTTATCTATATGACATGATATCTCCATGTCATGACGTTTTTGACATATATTTCACGGGTTGATGGTTATTCTAATTTTAATTTATTTTATTTTTATTCATTAAATACAACTGAATTTATAAACACATTTTATTGCTATGTTCTTGTAGGATTTATATTTCACCGTAATTTATGTTTTTCTAAGCATGATATTTTCAGAATTATCGTTGAAGGTCAATTACAGTGAGATAGGTGTTGAAACTATAAAATGTTTCGTCTGATTTAATATTCGCAATTTTTTATATCTATTATTCATCACATTAATGTATATATTTTGTTTAAGTCACTAGATATTTTCTATGCATTACTTTCGACTACGCCGTTCCTTACCATCAAATGAATTGGTAATTAAACGAGAATAAGTGTTATATATAAAAAAAAAAATGTAGGAAAAATCAAATCAAATCTTTAATTTCTAATAGATTCTGATTAAAAAGCTCATCAGTGAAACACAAAACTAAGATTTATAAATCTAGTTTAACTCAGCTTCAAAAACCTTTACCTAGTATGCACTACAAGATTACGTTAACCCTTAACTAATCTGGCTTCTACTTGTTTGGTGCGTTCGCTTCGTTGCGCGCGCGCCGGTAGCTCGCACCCTATCGCTAACTAGCTCCGCAAACTGACATTATCACCCTGGGACCATAGTAATGTGTTTGTTTTTAGAACTCGTTCTATGGAATCGATGAAAGTTACTTTGTAAACGTTGGATTAGGAACGTCCAGTTTTCATAGGAATTAAAAAAATATTCCATATGAAAACTTTAGTACGTTATCAAGCTGCGCTATGAAAAATACATACATACAACAATAAGTTTAAAAAGTAAAATTGATCTCTAATCAAGTATCAATCAACTCATCATAAAAACAGTGGGTTTTTAACATTTAGGTAGTTGCAGTTTCCCTTAACCCTTTTAACAACCATCAGGCGAGTTGGTGGTCAAACGCGGACCTATACGCGATAAAAAAAAACTCAAGTTCAATAAATCAACACGGCGAATTAATCTCAATCAAAGCGTCAAATAATCGCGATCAACCCTAACATAACATTGTGCATTTTAATGCACATTCTGATACGTATTTTACGATATAATTTATATAGGCTATAAATACGATTCTCGTACCTAATTAATGTTTTGCCGAGGGCTTGTATAACGAGCTGACGGTTATGGGCTGTTATTTGAATTGTTTCAACCATCTCTTGAGTTTTAAATCTATGGTATTATAAAACCTTTGGTACGGGTCTTCTGTGGCTTGTAAAGTCGTTTTGGAAACTGTGTTCTTGACTGAACATATTTTACATCTGTACTATTTTAGTAGTGATAAAACGTCTGGCATTATTTACATGGACATACAATCCACATCCACATGGGAAAATACCAGTTCTTTGGTAGTTGTTCTACTACCAAGCAGTAATGTACAAACGTTCATGTGATTCGGTTTGAAGAGCAATGTATCTAAATCGGCGGCAAACGAGCGAAGTTCATGGCGGAGTTTAACATAACGTGACATGTACGTTATGTTCAAACGGCTGCGTGGTTGTTGCTGTGTTTATATGGGCAAGAGTCGCTAGAGTGTTGACCATCAGGCAAACTTCTAGCTTGTCCTGTAACTTGCGAAAAAAGAACTATTACTATCCTACAGAAAACCTTTTGATATTTTATGCTTATCTGCCTTTTAGCTTGAACAGCTTAAAACAAAATAAATATGGGTATTTCCAAATAAATGCAATTTAAGGTGCCTCGTGTTCTTCTAGGTATTTGTACTCCATTTTGGTCGTATCGTTGCTTTACATGAGAATATATGCGCCGGTCATGCGCACACATAAAAAACTGGGTTAAAAAACAATACAGTGAAAAAAACAACAATTTTTTCGTACACGATAGTAAAAATAAAAAAATATATGTATTACGGAAGCAATTTCGGCTATTTCAGTTTCAAACATTTTTATGACAAAAGACAGACAAAAGTAAATACACTTAAGAATAATTTGCAGTGTTGAAGTACACATAATAGAGCAGATTAAAGACATTTAAAAATCCGAAATAGTAGGATTATTTGAACAAGTGTACGGTGACCACATTTCAAGTACGAACCTTTCTGTCCTTTCTAAAGGACGGAAAGGTATGACAGGTTAAACAACTAACAATAGGAAGTGAAGATTTGTGAAAATTGTCATTTTGAAAGAAAAAAATCATATTTGAAAGGGACGTACTTTAGAATTTTGACGCGGGTATTGATTTAGTTTTTGCTTTTCACTTTTGAAGTGCTTGTGTGTCGTTGACTGATTGATATTATTTTGGATTAGTGCAGAAATGTTTGATAATTTATGACTTAGAAAACAAATACGTTTGTTAAAGATTCGGCTACATTCAAGTATCGAAGTATTGACGTGACAACGTCTTATAAATTGGTTTGCCGGGTGACACTTCAAGAAACTGCGTTACGCTCCGCTCACGTTATGCGCTCACAACGAGAGCGAGTGAGAGGCACGCGTCCCTTCCACTCGGGCATGGTTAGCCCGCCTAAGAGCGAGAGAGACAGACATAAAAAGTGAAAGGCACGCGTCCCTTCCGTAAAATTATTTTACAACTCAAAGTCGTTGTCACGTAAAACTTTCGCCCGTATACCGACTTTACAGGCAACCATTTTTTATAGTTCAGCTTCTACTATTCGGTATGATGATTTACATAAGGACATCTATCGCTCAGGGGTATCGAAATGAAACGCACTTATTTTTAAGTTATTTTTTAATTATAATATTACAAAATACAAATACAAAATACAAAAATCTTTATTGCTGTTTGCAGGTAAGATAAGATGATACAAAACATTTAAATAATTGACCCATACAAACTGGCCTCTTCTTCTAGAGGCATGCAATATGTCTGGCAACGCAGTTTACATTTTTATTATTGTGTAACTTAGAGCAAGGGCAAGAGCACGCTTCATCGTAGACCGTTTCATCGCTTAACATCAGGCGAGATGCAGGGCAAGTGTAAACCTATAATCGTTGAAAAAGCAAAACATGCGCAGGATGGTAAGCAACACGCAGCTATGAGTATTTGATCGTGAATCCAAATTATTACCTAGAACAGCAAAGCACTTCCCAAGCAGACTACAACGAATCTTATGACTTAGGTACTAGTGAATTGCCCAAATAATCCTATCTTAACCTTACCTTGTGAGGAAAATCATTATTCTTATCCACAACCAAAACCGCCCTATCCGCTTCTACACGTCAATTAGTACAAGACTACCCGTCAAAACTATTTTAAATCTACCTCGAAACCACCCCTATTAATAGGGCATGAAAGTTGAAATTCAGAAACCCGAGAGGTAAAAGTTTGTAGACAAGTTTGCTCACAATATCTCACAGTTACACTAAAACTGATTCTCGGAAAATGTTTTAACTTTGGCCAATATTTACGGAGCGAAGCCGTGGGGCGAACAGTAGCTTATTGGTATTTCGGATTCTGGTCTCCGTCAATATTGATTTTGACCAGCTTTGGTCAATATGGTTTTGGTGCATGTGCAATACAATGTACATGATATTAAGGTGAGATTTGGTTCGATTACTGTCATGATTAATTTATCTTCACGATTTAAAAAAAATTGTAACAAAGTCAAAGTTTTAATCGTAATTCTGGTTTTTATGTAGTTAGGCGTAAGGTTAACCTTAATATAAACTAAAATAATTCACAATGTAAAATTTGACTTTCATTTTTCGTTTAATTAATCTTCACGATTTAAAAAAAAATCGTAACATAGTCAAAGTTTTAATCTTAATTCTGGTTTTTATGTAGATCCCTTATCTTAAGCCCATAATTTAATGTTTATACAATGTTTACTCAATTCCTTAATTATCGTCGTCTCATATATTTTTTTATCAACGAAACCCAAAAAGCATGATCTAATTTTTATACAACGTTTATTTAACTAAGACAATAACCAAACAGAACGAGCAAAACCAACATTAATTCCAAACGCAAACTGCACCTACGCAAATAGAGTGATAGCTCCCAAATTAAAGTAAATATGTACACTGGATGTCACGTAAATATGACATTATGTCCACAATGTGCATGTCTGTGCACACAGTGGGACATGTTTCCTCAGTTCGTTACGTGTTGGAAGAATTTTGGTGTGAATCGAATCGATTTTAACTGTTTGAGAGTAATAATGATATAGAACCGTCGATCTAATTGACCATCTACATATCTAAATAACTCAAGTGAACATTAGTTTTGTTGTTAATAACCCATTTAAAACTTAAAACACAGTCACAAAATTACTAGCTTATCGTTTTTATCGGATACACTTCGGGTAGTGTTTTGATCTGCATGATTTATTACCATCTTGCCTTTTCTCTATCGGATTGCTTGTAGCTCGAAAAAGTAACATCGTTTCATGGTTGACGTTCCAAGGACTCGAACGAAGAGGTTTGACGACTCTTCTTTTGTGATAAGAACGTCAAGGTTTTGGAATGTGTTGCGTGAGTGGGTTTTCTCGGTAGTTGCAATCTTGGTGTCTTGGTTCAAATCGAGAGTGAATTTGAACTAGTTCCTTTTAGGTAAATACTCGTTATCGTAGACGGCATCGTTGCCAAAGCCTAACATCAGACAAGGTGGCGGTCAAGTGTAAGCCTAAAATAGTTTTAAAAATATTCGGAAGTAGAGGCGAGATTCGATCCTGGCAATATAAAATATGCAATGACATAGGAATAGGTTAAAACGTTACGTTACATTACGTTGGAAACCTTTATTAAAACTTGCGTAAGGAATGTGAAATCAAGCCTGAAGTAGCTGTTATATATTTTAAGATATTTTCCCTCATCATAGAGTTTGCTCTAGAAATGCCCCTAGTCACACAACACGCTAGGGCTGTCACTCCACAAGTAATGGCTCAGTTTTTTAAACCAGCTTTATTATATAAGAATAACTACGCTAAAAGGCCGTATTAAAAAGTAAATTTTCAATGTGTATTAGATATAAACTAAAAAATAAACTCAAGTCAATGTCGAGGCATTTGAACAGTTGATTGTAAGTCTGCTCATGAATGCTCATGCTGTTGAATCATAAATATGCCGTGGATTTGAATAACACCCAAGGTAAAAATATTATAAAATATATGTAATGAATATGCATGGTAGTTCTATGATTTGGTAGTCTTAATAGGTTTCTAGCTTAGGATACGTGCTAGTATGTATGTAGTTGCAATTTCGTTTTTATAATATAAATTTGGAGCTAAATAGTTTTGTTTGATAAAAATCACATTTTTAAATCCAGGAAATACCAGTTGCAAACTCAGAGTCGGATAATTCGGAGAGAATTGAGAGAGATCTTTCAAATGGGACAAAAAAAAAGTAAGTTCGCTCCATCGTAGACCGCATCGTCGCTTCACATGTGGGATGATGGTCCAGTGTAAATCAAAAATAGAAAAAAAACAAAGCTCCGTTGCGACAGCCCTACCGTCTCATATGCACGACCGCGTCAATATTGACACAAGCAGTAAGCTGCACCGAAGCGTCGCGGCAACCCCGGCCCGGTCAATATTTGCCTATTTGCGCGCGCGCATCCAACCAATAATGCACTTCTATCATCATTATTTGGACTTGAACGATGTCCGTATTGAGTACTTTGAGTGGATGTGAGTTTCTGTGAATAGCGTACCTATCGTATATTTGAAAACATAAGATTACATTCTTCGTTATCGACTTCTCGATGGAATCAATATCGAGAAATCCTACTTCATACTAATACTATAAATCCGAAAGTTTGAGTGTATGTTGCTCAATCACACTTGATTTGGAGACCGAGCAATAAACCTCGGGACACTGATATTAAAGTATTTGGTGCTATAGTATTTTATGTCAGTATCGACAAGTATTTTGTCAACAGAATTGCATCGATTGTTGTTTATAAAAAACATTTTAACAATATTTTTAATAATATTGATTTCAATTATTAAATAATTTATTTCAGTAAACACCATATACAATAAAAAAAAAATCACACAAATTAATTCATAATCAATAAATAGCGAATTGAAAAAAAAATTATAATGTAGTGACGACGACGAGACAAGTAAGACCTGTTGCGTCTGATTAATAAAGTCTTCCATAAAATCAATACAAATTGTTTAGGTTTGAACCCAAAATATAAATAACTTGAATTAAACCGAGCACGCCATGTAAGCTCATACGAAACATACTAACGTGTAGTATACGATGCAAGTTCTCATTGCGAGTGATAAAGACACTCCATGGGTCCGCGCCGGTCTCTGATGCAATAGTGTTGCTTGCGCATTTCATCGATATCCATGGTTCCGCGCCGGTCTCTGATGCAATAGTGTTGCTTGCGCATTTCATCGATATCGATAAAAAATGTGAGTGATTATAACAAGACAATCATATTTTTCGTGATATAAATACAGGATTTGTTTGTAATTTTGAGATAATCAGCTTCGAAAATACATCTTGATTTCAGTCTTTTATTTGTGAATACATAGATTTACAACATAAGTTAATTTTTGAAAAAAAAAGTTTAATTGAGCAAAAATATCGTAAGTGGCCATCGTGGCGTGAATTAGACTAAAATTTGGGCTCTAATTTAATAACTATATAATTTTAATTTGAAATAATAAAATCAAAAGTATAATAAACTTTTATCACCCGTGGCACTTTGAGCACCTGCAGCTTTCGCGGTGCCTGCCACTGGGCTGAAACTACGCTGATCGGAGCGTTGAAGTCAGAGTTCGTTAAAATAAAATACAAAAAAATAATTTAATAACTTCTAACAAGTCAGAGTTCGTTAAAATAAAATACAAAAAAAGTTCTACTTAAAATAAGGATAAAATTAATGTAAATAAACTAATAAACCGTTTATCGTATCACACGTTTTGGTAAACTACAAAAGTAGAATATCTTTAATAAGCTTTTCAGCGTTCCGTTTTTTAATTCTCAAATAAGAAAAAAAATAACACTAACATTAACTGAATGAAAACTTCAATAATTTTTAGATCCTAGATAAATAGTCACCCGTAATGCCGTAGACCGGCGATGTTCTTCAAAAGTATTTGTTTTTTCTCCTCACCATTCCTACAAAACAGAAATAAATATGAAATTGAAACATCCAATTAAAACAATACACAATCCTACACTAGCCCGGGCATCGACATTATCGGGCATCTTACAATAATGGCCCGGGCGTGGCGTACAAAACGAACAACGAGGAACTGGGCCTTTGTCCCCTACCATGGGTCTAACTGTAACAAACATCTCAAGAACATTCGAGTTAAGCTATCAAATTTGTGAGTAAACCCACATAGATATCGATGTTTTAACGTTTGTGTCGTGAAAAGTCAAAGAGATAATAATTTGATAAGTAAAGTAAAAATTGTTTTTGTCAAAAATAATTTCACAGACAGACAAGATTTAAATGGAAAGCGGTCCTATGCTAAGATGCTTTTGCGATGGAAGCGACATAGCTTCATCATTGACGTCCCAAAGACTCGATCTAAGAGGCTTGAATAATTTTTGTATTACGAACGTGAAAATGCGTTGTCTGAGTGGGGGTTTTCTTGATGGCTACAATATTGGTGTTAGCAAGTGGAGAGTGAATCGATTTCTTCTAGGTAGGTAACTGCGCGCATTGTGTGTTACAAAAAGAAGTTACTTAGCGGATCTGTATACATTTTCGATTTGACACCACAAAAACTAAAATTTTGCTAAGTCATGTTTTACAGCAAAATGAAAATTTATAAGACATCTACATTTCATTAATTTTGAGAGCGACCTTTATTTCCATGTTGATAAGGCTCAGAATCTCGGAAAAGAAATGTTCAACGGTATTCGAATCGAATATTCAAGGTATTTACAAAGATTTAGCGAAACGTCTTTGTGATGCAACTCGTGACCAAAATGCTGGCCTTTTTTTTGCTCAGCGCATAAGTATCGCCATTCAACGTGGCAATGGGGCTAGCATTTTGGGCACGATTCCTGCTGGCATCGGTCTTATAGACTAATATCGTGTACATTATGTAAATAAATATACCTATATTGTTAATATTTTCCTGAAATAAATGACCTATATGTAGTAGTATATGATAAAAAAATGGGCATTAAGTAAAAGGTATTACGAATTCATAGTACTGGCTCTAGTACTGGAACGAGTGTATTCATCGAACTTGTACCAGTACCACGAGTATAACGAGTGTATTCAACAAGCTAAAGTGAGTATTAGAATTCTTAGTGCGAGTTTCGACAGTTACTCATTTTTATCGATAATAGCTTAATGCCAATTCGCCTGGTGTTAAGTGATGTTGAAGTTAACAATCGAGCACTTTATTTAAAATACAACAATTTGCTCATGTTTTGAAAACACTCAAAATATCGGTCAGGCAATATCCACTCAAACAAATAAAGAATATGGAGCCAAATCTGTTTTCCTGCATTTTCGTTACATTTTTCATTACACATCACATAAAATAAATAAAAAAGCGAAATATTACGTATCTCTATAATGGCTAACGAATTTGAAAGAAATTAAAAAAGTAGTAAGAACATAACCTGGTTAACACAATTACTACTTTTTATCCCTTTTAATTTTGTGTGTTTCTTAAGCTGCGACTAGTGTTAAAATAAAATGTGGACAAGTGTCCAAAGGCCACCTTCAATACAATCAAGACGAGAAACTCCCACTTATCCGATGTATGTACGTTGCACATAACTATCAATTTGTGCTCGCGATTCCTTCGTGAGGTTATTTTTCACTTACTTCTGTAAATATATCTACGTTGGTTTGTTTTGAATTACGTCTTCACATATTTCTGAACTGATATGTGGGTAATATTTTAAATTGATGTAGTAAGTCTTCATTTTTATATGAGGCGTTATTAGTAGGTATATAAAAGCAAAAAATGTGTTACAATAGCTCTTGCTTCTCAATAGCTTATCTAAATGCGCCACAGGTAGCGTTAATGTCTTATTTGGTACACAAATTGAATAATTATTTGATTGCAATCTGTTTTTATTACAGCGAAATGTTTTTATTTGAAACTTAAGGCGCACCGCGGTGTAAACCACGGCTTAACCGAAATTACCTATAGAATATAAATATGTAGACCGAAATTACCTATATATATATATATATGTAGCCCAAGTTAGTCCTTATAACGTTGACTATCTGCCAGTGAAAATCCTGCTAAAATCAGTCTAGCTGGTTCAGAGATTAGCCGGAACGCCCGGAACAAACGTACAGGTAGACAGCCAAAATATTTTTAACTTAATAAAATAACGCCTCATAATTGTTTAGTGAAAAAAATCTGAAATTAGGAATAAACTTTAATTTTATTAATCTGTATATATGTATAGATCTACCGCGCTCTAGAATGTTTTTTTCAAATTTTATATTTCCTCAGAAATTTACACATTTCAAACTTAGGAACCTTGGAATTTACACACTACAACACTTTGCAATAACGTATTAAGAGAACGGGGCCCACAATCTAACCCCATTAACAACCAAAGCTCGAAGACGTCAAATAAAAGGTGTAAGACCATAACATTGAAGAGTGATTGCAATGATTTTATGCTAATGAAGCCATTTCAATACGGCAGCGTTTCCTGGTAAGTACTTAAAGATTCCATTTATAAAAGTCCCTATCTTTATTGTATATCTTGAACATATAAATGATATTAAAAGAAGTTGTAAAATTATAATTTATGCGATATACTATAGAATTTAATTTGGTAACGATATACATATACAAACAAAATAAAATTTAAACCAATTTACTTGCCTATAAGGACTATGTTAATAATTAAGATTTTAGTGTATTTTTACATTCAATGTAAGAATGAGTTTGAGTTCAAATCGCCTAGTGTTATAAAACAAAGGGGCTTACGACCGTTTTTCATATTTTTATGTTGATGTACGTCGGAAACCTAAACCCATAACACAAGTCTCAGGATTTCTCTCTCTGTCACTCGATGGACCTGACGGGTGCTGGGTCCTTCGTGTGGCACGGCGAATCCATGGATTGCTAAGAAGTTCGTCTCATAATATGCAACCCGCACTTGGCCGTAATCTCCCATGATGGTAAGCGACAATGCATTCTATGAAAAAAAAAACAACATAAAACCGATATCAATTGTTTAATTCACGCATAAATGTCAACTTGACTTTTTGTATCGATTTAAAGATTAAATTAGCGAAAATCGATATTTATTGGCCATATAATTCGTTGAGGGGCGGAAATAATGATTAAAATACTTATAAAATGAACTTTTAGTTTATTGTATGATACAATCACGTTGGAACGTTTGAACGGATAGGGTTGAAATTCAGAACACGGATAGATTATAATCTGGAATACCAAATAGGCTATCTTTTATTGCGGTAAATTTACGGAAACGGGAACAACGCGGGTAAAAACGTAGGGCGCTGCTAGTATATAATAACCTTAGATAAAGAATAAGTGTACCTATAGATCAGGGTTTTCCGCACAGTTCCTTTGTACCTGTGTAATAGTAAGCAGATGAGGTGAATGTTAGCTATGGCGACATAGTGATGTGCCGCGACAAAATTATGATACTTCCACAAGAGCGACAAGGCAAGAGCGAGCAGATCCGTGCTTTCGGTGTAAAGCGTTTTTTCTAACTCTATACGTAGTATATGTAAACTCTTTGATAATAACGAAAAATATTTGAAATTCTGCAGTCGTACCATTATTATAAATGTCTATCTTTGGGTATTTGGATGTTAGTTGCTCAATCATGTCGTAACGTATGAACAGATCGAGCTGAAATTTGAAATGCAGATAGATTATAGTCTGAAAGAATACATAGGCTACTTTTATCACGGCAAAATAACGGGAACGGGAACTACGCGGGTAACACCGCGGGGCGCTGATAGTCTTACAATAATAACGTAAATAATTGGGATTCGGAGGTTATAATACTATAATATAATTCATATTCAATTGTATTCCAAAACTCTAGAATTGGATTCGTTTCTGACTAAAGTTATACATTTTTAACATCATTTCTCAACGATAACTGGCAATCAGTGGGTCCGTGACTTACATCGCACTGTTTCAAATCGAATGTGCTGTAATGATAGTGATGTGCGTTTGTAATTTACGAAGGATTGAGTTATTAGTGCCCAAGATACCGGGAACTACAGGTTGGTAGGGTTGCCCGGTTCGATTCTTTGGGAAATTTCGAGGAAAATATACGAGAATTTAAATATTACTACGTGAAGCAACAGTTTTGCACACTTTTTTTACGAAAATTTAGCGTACGGAAGAGTATGAAATTTCGCACACTAGGCTTCTTATTTCAAAACACGGGTTAACATTAGTACAAGAATTAAGCCAGGTTTAAACCAAGTCTAAGTCTAAACGTTATTACAAAACGAAGTTTTACTCTAAACCACATTAACCACGTTATCTTTATTTATTTATTCAATTTCAGTTGTCTTCCATACTCACAGTATACACCAAAGCGCACAGAAGGCCAGAAAAATACTACAAAATAAATCAAACATCATAGCTTGTTATAATACCTATAACATGAAATATATAAGAAATAAATTAGGTAGATGAGTCCCTAACATTCACAAATTATACGTTATGGCGTGATTGAGCAACAAACATACAAACTTTGACATTTATAACATACTTTATAACAAAGATTTATCGAAACGTCTTTGTGATGCAACTCGTGACCAAAATGCTGGCCTTTTTTTGCTCAGCGAATAAGTATCGCCATTCAACGTGGCAATGGGACTAGCATTTTGGGCACGATTCCTGCTGGCACCGGTCTTCTAGACTAAATCCATGTACATTTTGTAAATAAATGTACATAATTGATACTTTTTAATCATAAATAAGATAATATGTATTAGTAGATTAAATAGTTAAATGCGAATTTACTCATTCCTTCATTCTATATGCAAAATAGAGAAACGAGTATAATTATTGGAACTTCTTATTTCAATTGTGGCAACCTTAGTTACCGTCGTCCCAAACTCTGTTTTGGGCATCTAATGTAGTTTTGATAATGTATACTGTAGTGGGAACATTAGAGGAGATTGTGTTCCCTCTATTAAGATGTTCGTTCCGCTGATGAAAGTTTTCGTCTAGTTACGTTATTTTAAAATCCATAAAATAGATATTGGAAGTGGGATCGGGACGTAAACTTGGGTATTGATTGGAGTTCTTTTATTTCGACATCTCATTTACACTTATAATATTTTTTTATATGGTTTGGTCACGACAGGCGTGGTTGGATGGTCGATAAACGAATCAATTCTATTGATGAGTATTACGGAGAAATATTATTGAAGTTGTGTTTTGTATTTATTTTTTTGAAAATTATATTTTGTCTAAATATCTGTATTTGAATACTTCACATGGCCCTGAGACGTCGATCATCTAAAATAACTTAAGCTAAGTGTCTACTCTGAGATATCAACTTCCCACTAAATTTTGATTCACAATTAGTCAGATTATTAATTACATGCCATATAAATAGTCTCTAGTGAAACTCAACATACAATCTAACAATAAAAAAATATATATTTATGTAACCCTTACTTTCGTATTTCAAATAATTTGTGAAACAATTATTGTAACCACACAAACATCAGTATCTCTATAAAACTTTGGCTTCACTCAAAAAAACTTTTGGCTCATGTTTTTTCTATTCTGAGAAGTTTTGAATAGGTAGTTATTTTACAGTCCAAAAAAATAACACATTTATTACGATACTGGTAGTGATTAATATTTAAACCATTAAAACCACAACAAAATATAACTCTACAAAAACTCAACACCACTGATCCATGGTAAAACAAACCGTTTTGAATTTTCCACTGAAGACACTTTGAAATCCACTGCCTGCTCTCTTGCGTATATCGTCACTTCATCGAGTTTCAAGGCATCTACGCTACGTTTGTCCATTTCCAGTTCGCCTATAACCACTCTGAGACACGATCAATTTGTGATAATAGAAAAGATAATAATAATAGAATAGATTTATCCATCAAATCCTGTAATACATTCATTGGTTCTATTTATGTCTCACGGTTACAAACAGACTAAATCATACTAGAAACGTGGACTTCTGGAATAATAAAACGATACAGATCTAATTTACGGTCTTTCAACGACATCCCGAAACATAACATGTCGATAATCTCTATCGAAGTGAAAGTTTTGTCAAGAAAACTACATCAATACTCCGAGTATCTCGCTCTATTCTGTATGAGACTCGTAAAGTTCTATGACAAGAGATAATCAAATTAAGAGTCATCGTCATGCAGGCGCGCTATATATTTTTTTTTCTTATACAAATTACCTTATTATTCCTTCGGGGTCTATACGTGGACGTACTCAAGCCGTAAGTAAAGGTGGGCGAAGCATATGAAGGGCTTGTTTCTATGTTGAGTGGTCTTACGCATGATTTCGCCTTACTAAGTAACAAAAGAGACAAGGTCTAATACCAGTCAGTGATGATGATAACTTTACTACATGATTTATTAAAAAACTAAATTGCAATGAAATACCATTGACAATAATGTTAAATGTTTGTTAACTCATTTGCTTGATCGTGAAAATGTAGTTTTTTTCATAGAATATTATCGAATAAAAACTCCCGTTACTCCTGATAATTTTTAATACATAAATATGTATATTAGAAATGTTCCTTCAAAGGAAACAAAATAAATGTAGTGTATGTTTCGACCAAGGCTTTAAGTAATAAAAAACATTTATTTCAATAATCTACTACGAACGTTAAATCTAAAATATCATATTACCTGTCAACCTGTCATGGTTAGTAGGTCTATGACTACCCCAAAGATTCCCACCTTAATGCGTCCCTGAGCCCGTGGGTGTAAGTTTGTCGCTCTCAGTTTTTTGGTCGTTTTGAATTGATGATGGTATTTTTTGTCTCATATTGTAAGGTAATCACTGCATGTCTTTATCGTGGCTAATGATCTCAGATTAACATGTCGGGCTCTGTGATGATGATGATGAGCCCGAATGAGATTATTTCGAGTTCAGAGAATATTTGTGGCTTGGAAGTGTTGATGACGATTTTTTGTCGTTTTAATACAGATAGATAGATATGCTCTTTATTGACACACCAAACAAAATTAAACACAGAAAAAAAGAGAACAATACATTTTACAGTAGTGCGACAATGGGCGACCTTATCGCTGAAAGCGATCTCTTCCAGACCACTTTAGGATGGAAATTAATATTTGGACAAGTATACGGGGTGTGCAAATAAGAATTTAACAAAGCATATACGTATATATTGGAAAGAAAACAAGAATTATGATAAAAATAAAATAGAATAATTAAATACCTACATATAATACATACTAATAAAAACAAAATAAATACAACTGTAATTGCAACTGGAGAAAATCGACAAACAACAACAAACTACATTTTCAACAATTAAAATTGTTTAACAAATTTAATATAGTTTCCTTCTGGATGTATTTTGAAAACCATGTGCTCGAAATCAAATCCACTGATGTCGCGCGTTGTGGTAAGGAAGTTAAAGTAAGTATGGCTGAAGCTATAGAAGTACAATTTAACGCTTAGGGCCTCGTGAGATTTTTTATTATTTCATTGAATTGCACTGCGATTATTTTTATAATACTTGTAGAAGTTTAATGAATTCAAAAACAGGCATTTTTACAAAATTAGTACATCAAACATAATATTTTATCATTTTTTAACTATTGGACTTTTATAATATCTCCCTTGACCTTCCTTGAAATCAAAACATGGAATATAGGGTAAATCGAATGGTTATTATTCAACGTATAGCTAAATCTTCGCCTGGAAAAATGTTCAAAAAGTGTTCAAAAAAATCAAACTTAACCTTTAAGATAGCCATTTCTTTCATGAGCATTAAGAATGTGTTTCTTTTTTGTTTATTTTCGTATTGTACTCCATAAAGAGTTTCTATCTATCTATAATTTTCAGGTTCTTAGCTTCAAATATCACAATCAATTAATAGAACCTGTGATGTTTGATTTTTAACAAACTTTTATGCTACCAAAATCTCAAACATTTTAAATATCGAAGCATCATAGAGTACTTCAACATTTCCTTTAACGGCCATCGAGATCCAACAGAGATGCCACGTCATTCCTGTTTCCTCACTAATGACGTACTCACAATTAATTTATATTTACTTACATCAAAAATGTCAATTAAAATATCGTTAAAATTCCACCATGAGATCTCTCTCTTTAAAGCCAACATTTGACAAGAAAGAAGTTCAAAATAAAATTAAACATTTTGAATTTGAAAGGGAGACCGCGAAACAAGTCCTAACGAACTTGAGTCTTGGTCGTTTTTTAGAATTCCGTGCCCAAAGAGTATCTAAATAACGTTGGTAATGCAATGCTGAATTTACGTATTTAAATTTCTTCAGCATTTACTTTTTATCTCACTAATATTACTGTGTTAGTTTATGGGATTCTTAATGTGTTGGTTTGTTACTACGTCTCTCTGTTCTAAGTATTTCGTGTCGAAATGCATACTATGTAAATAAGCATAAATTGATAGAAGTTAACCCAAGAAATGGGTCAAGAGCTAGTAGGTATACATTGTGACCATTATACATTTTTCATAGACGTCTTGAGTCTTGACATAAAAGATAGTGAATCTGTTCATTGATAGGTCGTGGGTTCTATAAGTACCTAGGATAAAAACATTTGTCTGAAATTTATATCTTAACTATGTATTTACAAATACATATGTATATAGACTTCCATAGCACAAGCCTTGCTTGGTTTGCAGTTAAATGGAGTTGTGTGGAAAAATGTTGGCCAATTTTTTTTTTCAATCATCATATCTTATTTATTACATATAGCAAATAAGTATTAGATATTTTAGAATAAACAACCAAAGATTTCAGTCAATAAATAAACAAAACGGAACATACACACAACATTTTCAATTGACTACAGAGAAAAAACAAACATGGCGGAACCACACGACGCAAGTCTAACTCTCCCTTGTCCAGTTTGTTCCTTTTTCTATACTGGCAAGACTGCATGTCGACGCTCAAGAGAACCTCGAGGCGATTTGGGTGGAGGTTGCTTTGGCTTTTTTAGCTCGCCAGAGCTTGTTCCTGCGGGTAATGGCTTCATTATACAGCTTGGAATCTCGCCAGAGCTCGAGGGCGGTGCAAAAACTTGCTGCGAGAGAGTATGTACTCGTGTAGACAGTAAGGTTTGATTCGGAACATCCATTGTACAACAACTTTGCAAGTCTGCTAAAAACTAACTCAAAATTTACCTGTAGGTTTGTTGTGTAGTAGAAACAAACTAACATAACATTGCATTGTGACTGTTTGTCGTTAATATATTTTTAAAATAACTACATGTTAAATATTTTTCGTCACAGATTTCAGAAACAAGAAATCTGTGCTTTTCGTGTACTTGTGTAACTTCCCAAAATAAAAACTCGATGCTTAAAAGCTCTAATTTCTATTTGTCACTAATATAATAATATACCTATATTTAACATATTTTCCCATCTGGATTTTATCAAAGTAAATGAAAATATTAGAATTTAATTATTAAAATAATCCGTTTAACCATTGACTCTCCCACTCGACAGCGATTTTAGGAAGGTATCTAACCTTTCCTTTTGGGTTTCCGCGCAATGTTTTCCTTAACTGTATTTAAGTTAGCGGCATTATGCACATGACTTCAAAAAGACAGTGGTCCGCCTGGGATTGCCTGTTACGGTTCTCTACACTAGACCAGTCATAACTTACAAGACCAGCCGCAAGAGGAAATCATCAAGGAACCCAAATCGAAGCACACCTGAAAGCATTCCATTATCATATTTAAAGCATAAAGATACCATCCTCATTTACCGTCCAGCCATACTCATTTTTACATCAACACGTATCATGGTGTGTATGTGAGATATTGTCTCAGTTACACTTCTGCTATACCCTCTTCTTTTATCTCACACAAGTGTTTCCAAACCCACGGAAAAATAAAGCTCAATCGAAAATGTTACAGTAATCGTTCATGAGTTATTAGTGTCATTATGTAATTATGTGCTCAGTTTCGGCGTCTTTTTTTGTGTTCCGATGTTTCGGTTGCAATTTTGCAGCTTCTGACGTTGTTTTTGGACCCCGGTGGCTTCTTATCGAAAGTGACGTCTGTTGAGTTTAAATTGGAATTTTTGTAACACTATAGCTGACGTCGGTTCATGAAGTGTTGCCAAGTAACTATTTTACGAAGTAACTATTTTCTGATCTGTGGTGTTGCTACTAATTCAAATTTTATAGTTCATCTACCCATATAGTCAATTTTGAAAACTTTTTTTTTTAGAATGGCCTGTAGTAGAGTGATGCTATACTACCTAATGGACTTTGAATTAGTGCAAATACGCAAGATAACGCACCGAAAAACCTAATTTTCACTACATCGCATAAAACAAAGTCACTTCCCGCGTCTATCCGTTCCTATATAAGTATGCTTAGATCTTTAAAACCACCAAACAGATTTTGGTGTAGATTTTTTTAATAGATAGTGATTCAAGAGGAAGGTTTATATGTCTATGTAACAACACATTTGTGACAATATTCTGACAAATAAACTGATTTTGATTTTTTGGTATTTAAATAACACGTGTATAAAATAACAAAGAAACATGAATAATTTAATGGTTTCTGATGTAATGTCATAAATAAACACATTTTTTGCGCTTACACTGCAAACGCTGGCTGAACCCTATGAGCCTAACCCTATGGTGAAAACACCAAACGACCTACCAAACAAACAAAAAATATCGTTTTTTAAAAGACGGCTTGCTTGACATTCTTATTATACCGTCAGTAAATATTGTTATTTAGATTTCTACTCATTTAGTGTGGTCTTTGATGGATACGAATGAAGAATGTTAACTTTAAACTTATCTTGAAAAATTGAAGTTCAATTTTTTTATTGAATATCAAAAATTAAGAAAAAAAACGATCTATGTTTTAATCAGATATGTAACTTTGGACAACTGAGCAAATTAAAAGATTCGTTTGCACATTTACACTGATATGTTATTTCATTTAAGTACCGTAACCGAAGAATCTCACGGATTTCTGTAAAATAAATCGATCCCTCGATATAGTAAGACCTGTTTTGTAATTAATCGATATCATGTCCCCTCACTACTTTAGTGCCAATTTACCGTGTGGGGTTCCTGCGTCTTGGTCATAATGACAGCTTCTCTTTGTAAATTCGTTTAAAAATTACTTTGTGATCAAAATTACAGAAAAGCTTAATAAAGGAGCCACTGTCTTAATGGCAAATGAATTCGTATTCAAAATTCTAGTTTCATTTCTTTATTAATTAATGTAAAAAAGTTGGTCGTACAGTCCGAATTGTTCGTTTTCAGTATTAAGCGATGCGTTTTGTTCGCGCCCTGTAATTAACAAAGCAGTTTGCGTTTCGATTATACTCGAATATTCGAGAAATCGGTAATTATCGGCAATATTTTCAATTACTTTATTAGGGATGCGCTTTACGCATGGGTAATGATATGGGAAGGCAATTTCTCTTTCGAGTTCTGATTACGATGGCATACTTGAGCAATTTTTCTAAAATAATTTTTAACAGATTTATTTATTTATTGCTGTTATTTTTGGGTTGTTTTCTCTCAGTACAAGGTTTAAGTCCCTCTTTTCCTCTTTTTTTTCGTGTCCAATAAATGTTCCCACTGTTGGGACTCAAGGTTTTCTTACCCAAAGAGATAATTAACACCAAAAAGTGGATAACAAGAGCGTTTTATTATTGTATTTACTTTACTTTATTATTGTCGTAACTTCACTAAAAATAAATAAATATTGGTGGTATTTTCTCACCGAAACTTTCTCTGAAACTAAGCAAAGTTTGTATTACGTGAGTAAAATACTCGTAGCTAATATTATACTTTGAAATAGAAAATCCACGTTTTTTATACATCAAATCCAGCGACCCGCACTGGGTCAGCCTGGTGGATTAAAGGCTTGACTCTCTAATTGCGAGAGAAGGCACCGAGTCAGCAGTGAAAACATTTAGTACACAGAACAAATATTTTATTAATCACACAAATATTTGCCCTAGGTGGGAATCAAACCCACGGTTCCGCAGACTACTTACCTACTCAGCTATTAAGCCAGTCAAATTTGACACTTGAAACTTTAAACTTGACTAAGAAATAGCAAACATGTAACACGATAAACTCAAGTGAAAAATAACATCATATAATTTATATTAATATTGTACATACATCCTTTATAAAGCGATTTGTGCAGCAGATAACAAATAAGCGAACAATAAAGTACTCGCCCTTAACAAAAACAACATTAATCTGAATCTTTTTTTTCTCTTCGGGAATGGTTTCGCGTTTATCTCTATTCAGCCATTGAAGAGGTGCAATAAATATCGTGAGCACACGTCCGCAATTGAAACGTATACTACTTAATAATCGCTTGAGTGTGCGCGTGTTATATTTATAAACGCAGTACAGCGATGCAGAATCCAGTTTAGACGACCCAAGGGTTAATAAATATTTTGGAAGGGTTAACAATTTTTTTATAAGGGCTATTAAAAAAAATCTAATTATTAACAAACAATTCTAAGGATTAACAAAAGAACGAATTGTTTTAGGGTAAAACTCAGTAGGCAATCAGCCGATTTTTTTATCGAAAATAGTTTTGCACCTGACCATCATCTTGCCTGATGTTAAGCGATGATGCAGTTTTTGATAAAACACACTTATCTAGAAGAAACCGAATCACGTTCGAACACTTGAACACACTAAGATTAATATTATCTTAAAACTCACTAAGGTAACAAATTCCACAAGTAAAATGTCAACCATAAACATTTCTTTTGCAACTCAACCATAAACATATATTTTTGCCTACCAGTTAGAGAAAAAAGACCAAGACGATACAAGGTTGCGCAGACCAGCGACACACTTTCTGAAATATATCTGTTTAAAACCCATAAGTTTATGTAATATGCATATTCCTGTCTGTCCGTATGAAACTGAGTTACTGGTATCAGAGTACTTGTATTGTACATTGAAACGATACAAAGGCGATGTTCCTACGTGTGGTCAGCGCTTTACTCACATCAATAGCCGTAGAGTTATATAATGTAACGCCAATATGTGATATTATCGATAACCATATCTACAATACTAGTTTTATTAATTAGGGGATAGTTACTGTGGTTATTATGGTCAGTTTACGTGAACATGTTGCCTGAAACTGCATCCACATATCGGTGTTAGAAACAGTGATAGAAATAGACAGTTGAAATTTAACACAGTTAATATTTTTCTGTTACCTCCTATATATACAATATAATATAATAAATACAAATACTAAAAATTAAATAAATGTTTAACGGGGCTCCCATACAACAAACGTGACTTTTTGCTCGATATTGATAATGACTAGAGAAAATATTCACAGATTATTTATTTATACATATAAATATACAAATAAAAAATTAAATTATATAAAACAAATGTTTAAGGGCACTCGTACACGAGACATAATTTTGTACCGTTTTAAAAAAATTTTTGGTACGGAAACCTTCGTGCGTGAGTTTGACTCGCACTTGGCAGGTTTTCATAAGTCTACCTAATACTCTTCAAAAGTCACGAAATGTACAATTATTCAAAAACACATTTGTAGTATGATGTGTTATCAAATCAGTTAATGAAAAAATCCCTTTTGACATTGTTACAAATGGTTTTGTGTTGTGACTACCGATATCGATATTTTTAATCACCTATCCCATCACTATTGTAAGTGACAGGTGCGGTTTTGAAATCGAATAGGTTGATTAAGCATTGATTGTTAGTCTTTCTTTTAATCATGTAGCTATTATTATGATGAATTGGTTTTAATCGTCATCGTCTTATTGTAGAATTAGCTTTGAAGCTTTGAAACTAACAACTATCAGTGGTATTATAGACAGACAGGACGAGCAGGCCAATGAACAAGAAGAGTCTAAATCGTTACCTAACACTGCACTGTGCTAGTCACCCAGAGATATAATATAGTATATCTCTTTACCCTTTGTTTATTTTTAACCGACTTCAAACGGAGAAAGATTTGAGGTATTTTATGTTGTTGTTTTAAAATAAGGCGCAACAAAGAATTAATACATCTATGCAATCTATGCATCTTAAACAATGTTCAACGCCATTCAATAAATAATAATAAAAAAATGAGATTAAAGAAGTTTCCACTTCGAAAAGAAGATAAATCAAAAACTATTTCTACCGGCAATTTTTCAAACTATTTTCATTTCAATTATAAAGTATACGGTGGTAAAACTTACATACATATACATTTACGACAACAGTCACGCAAAATAACATTTACAAGTATCCTCTTATTGACCAATAAATCTTGATACAAAGACATTAAGCGTCCATGTTTTATAACTTAAGTACTTGCTGTTAATCGATTGAACTGTAAAATGTTGTAAATGAAGTACCTACCTAACTTGGTGATTCGATTCAAAGAAATAAAATGAAGGAGCTAAAAATATTCGAATTTTCGAAGTTCCGAATATTATTTCGATTATATTTTGAAAGATAAATAAACAAAAAACGTAAAAACAAAATAAAAAATTTGATTTACTCCCAGCTACCTCAGATTTGTAATTTGTCGAACACTCTACTAATACATAAAGAACAAGCAGAAATACTTTGTTAACTACTGCACTGTAGAAACATAAGATGATTTATTTCTATACCATGTAATTTCTTATGCATATAATGCAGTGGCCTGAGTATCTTGTCTATAATGATGATAATGACTAGGCAGCTTTCTGTCTATTTATTTGAAAAGAAGAAGTAAAATTTTGGATTCGGGCCGCGCGGTCATTCCGTATTCAGTGCTGCGCCGATTTCGCAGCGGTGTCAACACAGAATCGATTCACTCGATCACACGTAGATAATCGAATAGCGTCACGTGTGGTCTCGATACTATCGCTACGCGCGAATAAACTACTTGACAACTTGACAACTAGTGTTGTGAGTATTGCTAATTGCAATATCATCGAATCTTGTTAAGTTTCTACAAAATTTATTGAATAATCAAATTTGAAGTTTTTTACTCGAACTCATGTTAATATTTAAAAACGTGAAAGGTTGGATGTTTGCTCAATCACGTCCGAACGCCTGAATGGATCGAGTTGAAATTTGGAACACAGATAGGTATAAAGTTACACAAAATATACTTATGGTATGGAAAAGTACATCCGATTCCGAAAAAATGCAGACTTCCCTAAAAAATCCCTACCAACAAATTATTTTTTTTTACACTTCCATAGTACAAGCTTTGCTTAGTTTGGGGTCAGATGGTGTTGTGTGTGAATTGTCCACCAATATTTATTTACACTTGTAAAAATAAAATTTTAAGATAAATAAAGTACCTACGTTTATTTGTTTTTAAATTACCGACATGATAGATGATGACGCGTGTGTAAAGCAGTAACAAAAACAGTGGAACAATTTCAAGTGAAATTTCGAATGACCCAAAAATACTTTTACAAAAATACTAGAGTTTATTTGGCCCAACGTTTATATAACTAGTGGTGGGCTTGAGAATCTTGATTATCTTTAGACCTACATTGGTATATGTCTAATTCAGATGTGTTTAATATGTGTTAGGTATGTAGCGTTGTGTAGTTCTCTATGTTTTTTAATTGTATAAATAAAGACTGTGCCCGTTTTTATACATTTTTTTCCCAGCACTAGCGACACGCATGTCACATCACTACTCCGCTGGATAATATCGCCGGCACGCGTGAACTAACCGCATTGACGGCGCCGGACTCAGTGCTCCTCACCTTATCTCTGGCCTTGCGTAGAATAACTAGCGGAATACTGCGGTTACTTTCGGTATTTCACAGTTATTTAATTTTATCTAAGAAAACAAACACCGGAGTTTACAACTAAACTGAGATATTCGCGTCCAAATTTCATGAATTTTGTGGAAACATCATGCTGTTCCGATGTTCGGAACGAAAATATATAGAAGCAAAGTTTTTTGTGTTATTTACGACATTCTTATATTAGATGTTCCAAATACTCTAATGAAGAGGTTTAGCTCTACTTTTGTGATAAGAAGGTATATCTACGTTTTTAGAATGCATTCCTTATGGAGTTTTTCCTGATGGTTACAACCTTGGTGTCTTCAAACGAGAGTTAATCGGTTTGTTCTAGGTAAACACGATCCATTTTAGACCGCATCATCGCTTAGAATCAGGCGAGATAGCGGTCAAGTATAACCGTAAAACAATTAAAAAAGGTATTACGAGTATGTAACTAATGTTTAAAAATAAATGTGTCTAATGTGCTACGTTTGCTACGGATGTCTACAAAACTATAGCTTCTACGATTCAAACGTAGCAAGCTGCTACTAGAAACTTTTCAAATAGTTATACCTAAGTAAGTTCAGATGAGGTGATCTCGATTGGACAGATATATTTTAACCACTAAAGTATCCACTGCTTAACGTAGGATAATGTCGCTAATATACTCGTAAAACAGTGAAAGAAAACATCGGCTAAGTATCAGCTTGAGGCTCTGGAATCGATTGAGAGGCGTGCCAAAAGGCTCATAGGCAAAGACATTCTAGCGCGAAAAAGACTTCATAGTCTTGAACATCGCCGCAAGATAGCTAGCTTATCGGTTTTTTATCGGATACACTTCGGAGAGTGTGCAACTGATCTGCATGATCTAATACCTCCTTGCCCTTTTTTCTATCGTACTTCTCGTAACTCAAAGAAGCGGCACCGTTTCATGGTGGATATTCCAAAGACACGGACGAAGAGGTTTGACTCTACGTTTGTGATAAGAACATCTAGGCTGTGGAATGAGTTGCCTGAGTGGGTTTTCCCCGATAGTTATAATCTTGGTGTCTTCAAATCGAGAGTGAATCGGTTTTTTCTAGGTAAACACGCTCCATCGTAGACCGCATCGTCGCTTAACATCAGGCGAGATGGCGGTCAAGTGTAAACCTATAAAAGTTACAAAAAAAAAAACATTGTGAAGAAACTGACATGTACTTAGAATCTTTCGAGGTCATGTGTCATTTTCCAACCCGCACTTGGCCTGCGTGGTGGATTATCTCTTGAGTCTTGACCTTGCGAGAGAAGGGCTCGAGTCTCAGCAGGGGGAACATTTAGTTGGCTGCTTATGCTAACGTAGAATAATTAATATATGTTACATAATTTATAGTTTTATCCATTAAAACCTGAATAAATAAATATTTCCTGTCAAACTCTAGTAAACTTCGTCTTGGAAATGGCCACTTCAAAAGGCATTTTCTCTGGAATAAAGCCTTCTATTCCCGTATTTTACCACCTCTTGTTATCTTCGCCCGAGGCGTCGTAGGCATCGCGATGGCTAGATAGCGAGTCCCGCTAGATCTTAATCGGTAGATGTATTAGCACTGGAGCTTGGGTGTAGTGCAAGTCAAAAGAAACCGTATTTTCAAACGACCTAAGCGACTTTATTTTTATTCATACCATGGATACGTTAGTTATTATTAATACATAAATAAATATTGGTGGACAATGCACACACAACACCATCTGACCCCAACTAAGTTATTGATATAATACTACGCTCAACTTTGATGGATATCGAGTCCAAGGCAAATTAGCTGCCAAAAACTAGGTGTCCTCTCAAAGGTGCGAAAGTACTTCAAATCTGAACAATTACTTTTGTTATACAAAGCACAGATTCGTTCTTGTATGGAGTACTGTTCGCACCTTTGGCATGGATCGGATGAAAAAAAAAAAATATAATACTTATATAGTTGTAAATACATGCTAATTATACATGGGAAAATCTAGACTCAGTACAAACATATGAATGTATCAAACAAATATTTGCACTGGGTGGGAATCGAATCCACGACCCTCGACTTCACAGGCAGATTTAATGCCCACTAAGCCATGAGGCCAGCCAATTGCTATTATTCCTACATTGTAAAAAAATAGGACTAAAAAATTTAAACTGTCAAAGTCAAAGTTTAGTGTACCAATAAATTGCATCTATTTCACAGATCTATCTGGTTATTGTGGAAATTGTTCCAGACGCCTTACCAGTAAACCAGTCCGTTTTTACTTTTGTGCAATGTTTTCTACATCTATTCTTATAAAAGAAATATCTCTAATCATGTGAGTCCTTTACGCCAAGCCCTTAGCTCTGGGTCCTTTACACACTTATAAAGCTTTCTGGTGGCATTTAATTAACCCTTACAAGATTTATCGCGTCCACTTACGCATGCGTCATGCGTAGGGTTGCTACGCGATTGATTTCAAAAATATTTTGTGAGATTTATGCAAACCAAAATTAATCCCTTTTAGTTTATTTTTTAATATACGGTTGTGACTTGTCCCCCATTTGTATTATTCTCTATAACAAGGCAATGACTCAGTTCTAGTATGTGTCTTTCCACAGAAACCTTCGAGCGTTTTAAGTTAAAGGGCTTTTAAGGTAAGTAGTCTAATTTGCTTGCAGAAAGGTCAGGTACGTAAAACCGTCAGTGTCTACTAAAATAAAATACCGTTACCTTACATAAATACAATTTAGAAAAAGAGAAGTTTTAAAGGTTTTGGAAAGTAGTATTTTCAAAAAATATTTAGAATTCAATTGTGTCATAAGTAACGAATAACCATTCGTCGATTGACGAATTCAAAAAGGTTTTATAAATGTAACCTAATTTCCGACGTTAATTAAAACGTTCTGACCAAGAAAAAATACCAAAATCAAAGCTTTTCAGGTTTCTAAATATAATGGCTATAATTACGGCATCATCGTCTTTACCTTAAAATAGCTACCTGGCACTGTGTCTTGTTCGTATCATCACTCTTCTAATAAACTACAAAAGATTATTTCAACCCTATTCAATTTTGATATAGTGCGCGCATATGACCCAATCGGCGATTTCTTAAAATCGATTCTGTATTTGGGTTAATCGAAATATAGAGATTTACACTTTATAATTGTGATATTTCAATAGTGATGGGAAAATTAATAACCATATTTTATTTGTCCACTAACGCATCGATATGTCAACTATAAATGAATAATCGATCGTTAATACAGAATTAATAATTAATACTATCGATTTTATCGTTTTATTTGAGTAATAGTTATTCGTTAAGAGATTAACGTCAGAGTAAGATGCATTAAGATTAAGCCCTTCAATTGGAGTATAAAACTATGATATATGACGTCATTGTTATTATTAGTTGCTTTATCTTACTGAAGAATAAATTAATTGGAAAGTGAAGTTAAATATTTATTCAGTAGACTTTTAGGTAATAGAGGTATATTTAAAAGTGTATTTCCAAGATAAGTGATAGTACTGTGTATAACTAATACAAATATACATCACTTATAGATGTAGGTAGTAGGTACGTTGGCATGTGGCGAAATCTACCATGCTGAATGCACTTAAAGGATAATATAAAGAAAAAAATAGATTTAAATTATTTTTAATGTAATAAATCGTTGTTGTTATTAATAGGTTTTATAATGTACAATACGTTAATGCTATTCTTTAACACTTATCATTAGGTATTCAGTTTTTCAATCGTCCTCAAAAATCTACTCAACATAATTCAAAGAAGAAAACAAAAGCATCAACTTTGTATCCGTCAAAAAATCACCCCTCATAAGGCGAAACGGCTTTATAAAGGTGGTTCCACACCCGCGTTAAGGCGGTGCCACACGGCCGATAATTAAAGAGGCCACTGGATGATAAATAACTGACTGTCCGTGTTTTTACCGCAGATGTCATTATCTTGGTCGACTCTATCAGCCGTCAACGTTATAGTATACATCTGGAGATGTTAAAACCAGTCTGAAAGGGTATTGTGATAATGCTATCTTTGAAGGGTACTTCAGCTGATTATTGACATTAATGTGCACTACTGACGATAATTGTGAGCAACTTTTATTGACTGCACGTAATAAAAGTTTAATGTCTTGAATATATTATAAGGTAGAAATAGCTTGCAAAATTGTATTTATCACGATAGTAAGTCCTTAAGTATGATGAACGACTAAATTAGAAATAATGAGTTATGTTTACGATAAAATCTATGCATTTGCTATTGTAGCAATTGATTATAATTCGTCTTAGTATGAAAACTAACGTGGTTATTACGCATTTTAAATAAATAGACTCCCCCTATTAAACGTGAGCTACCCGTGTATTTATTTAAGATTCTAATTCTTCATTACAAATACAATTTAATCACAAGATTAATTGTTGACATGACATGTTTGGCTTGTTCTGTCACTCTATAGGTACTACTTACTAATACTATACTTATTTATTAATATATTAATAGTATTAGGAATGTAAAAATTTAGAATTTATGATATTTGTTGCTCAGTCCCATCGTGTGAACTGTATAGATCAAGGTTACTTAATTCTACGAGTATTATGGTCTGAAATAGAATGTATATAATTTTTTACCTCCTACTGACGTCCTTAGGGAATAGTTTATAAACTGTTGGAGGATGAAGTCGCGGGCCAATCTTAGTAATTTCTAAAGAACAATAAAAACAATAAAAAATTTGTATCTATAAACAGGACATCCCTAATGCTAAAGAATATTTTTATAATGGGACTCATTTAAAAAAATTAAGAACAATTATCGGTGTGGCGGTTTCAACATCTCCAATGACAATCGATCCGAGTGACAGCGTAGCGCATGAATAATCGAAAGGTTCGAGTTGATGAGTGCGTGTGAGAGCTTTTTTGTCGTGACCACGACTGGTGTACAACTCTAGCTTCGTGGACCGCTAGTGCAGTCATCTCGAATATCGATAACAATATTTTTCAATCCCATTTAACTTTAACCATGTTTGTATCTACATGAATCTTTGCAGAGTCTACTTGGGAGCAAGAGCACAAAGAGCAGTGATGTGCAAACATTACTGTCCGGTTTGCAGGGAAATGTTTCCTGTGAAATTACAGGGTACTTATAGAGATAAATCATGAAATATCTATAGCTGAAGATCGCAGTACAATGCTAGATAATGATTTAGACTCTTCAAGTTCCAATAGCTGCGTGAAATTGTGTGTTATGGCAGGCGTGTTGCTTACCATCAGGCACCTTTCCTGCTATCCCGTCACTCTTTACTATAGAAAAAAAAAACATTTTCATCACAAACAAATTTGTTTATGACCACTTGTTCACGTGATGGTAGTAACTGTATGGTAAGGTATATTTATTGCGAACGAAACACAAATTGATATCTGCGTTTAAATTAATCAGTACCTAATGAAATTTCGTGACGAATTTGGCTATTTTAATAAACTGTAAGCTTACCTAATATTCATTGTCGAAAACTGAAAAAAAACTTTATATCTTCATGAACATTGATGAAAAGCAAATATTCTGTGAGATTTATTTATCGATATCGACAAAATGATTCCCCATCCTTAATAGCCCCAAAAGGAAGGTCAAGAAAAAAAGTATTTCAGAAACAAATAATTATGATTGGGCGTAAAAAAATTACTTAATCCTCTGCCGCCGTTGCCTCGTTAATGGGGAAACTTGGTTTGGTTCGAAAAATACGAGAGCAAGTGTGAGGGAAGGTGTTAAGTTATATCTTTCTTGTGTTCTAGAAACTGGTCAATAAATTAGTTCTTATTATTTGCCCCGTGGTTTTACCCAATGATACGTGACCTTCCAGACTATATATCATCTGATTGTTTACCAAATTACAACCTCGAATTTAAATTAATAATGATAGTTAAATTAAAATTACAATCCGTTAAGTCATCCCGTTACATGGAAGGTACTCCACCGACAAGAGCGTCGCTCTTAAATTATGAATGAATGAAGACGTCCCGACGTAATTGAGCAACAAACTTTGGCATTTATAATATTCATAGAATAAGTAGAACTAGTCGGATAATAAATTTTTTAAAACCTTTTGAAGGTCAAGAAGGACAAGGTCAGTAAGTACTTGTCTTACAAGGTTACCGTCATGTGGGATGTTTTATTGATGATCATGGTCTGACAGTCATCTGAAAAACACCCTTATAAGCGACCTTAGGCTTTCAAGCTAGGCTATCAAGCCAGTGTTAGCAAGCAAGCTAGCTAGTACTTATAGCTTCGTGCAGGCAACGCTATGCAACGCTAGTTTTGTCTACACGAAGATTGAAGCTACTAGCTTGCTACCCTAGCTTGAAATACTAACCGCGTAGCTTTTGCATTATGGCGTAATACTTGAACGCCGAATAAAATGTTTTAGGATGAACATACATATGAGGGGTTTAATAAAATTATTGTATTTTTGTCACAGGTACTGATGCTAAACTAATGCTACGCTTTACGGAATTGTGGTAAGTACGAGATTCACTCTTGTTGTATCTCTATCCATATTTTTTCTACACTCAAGTTTTCTTGAATTTAATTGAAGACACGTAGGTAATTTAAACTTAATTTGATTGTTTGATTCCTGTTGAGAAAGCATCCTAGTGATATCTTCTCTATAGTTACTGTGGATACATCATAAGGTAAACAAGCTTTTTTTATAAAAATTAAAATGTGAAAACAAGAGATTTCCTAAATAAAATTATTCAATTTCAAGTCCATCTTCAGAATACATAATGCTCATATGTTATGTCGATACAAAAAAGAAATACTAATTTGTTATCGAGTTAGATAGGTTATTGCTTAATATTGACAGATTGTTCTTAAGACGATGATTTGGAAAGACATTTATCATTACAATGACTCTAAAGCCTAAATAAAAGTTACTAATTACACCAATTAAATTAACTATTAATCTATAATAAATAGCTCAGCGTAATATACGTTAAAATTATTTAACTACAATGCAATCAAACATAGTGCTTAAAAATTCAAATTTTCAAGTTATTTTCATACATTAACACTATTGTAACTCTTAACTACTAAGCTATAAAAACGTGTTTCATATAACACGACACCAATATCTAAACCAATGATTATCAGTCGTTAACCAGTCAGCTGTCACTTTATAACAGAATCATCATCATCTGTTTTCTAAATAGCTTTGCACCGTAGGATATTTTTTAACGGCTGTAAAATATGCGTGGCTGGATCTGAATTGGGGTAACCATAAGTTTCTCATTTTCTTGAATACTCGATAATGACACGTTTTCAAGACGTAAAAGATAGTCCTTAATTTCAGTAAAGGTGTTCGTGTGTTCATTGTAATGTTTTGATTTGCATCGATATAAATCAAAAGATGTGCCCTGAGCACCTTGAAATTGTTAACAATCTGCGTCTCTGTGTGTAGCGTGAAGTGGTTTACAACTACTAATCTACTTGACCCCTACAATCGCTAGCGGCGAGATATGTTGCGGTTCTACTTATTATCGTTGTTGACAACGAATAGTGATAGGTATAAACGTCCGGCGTCCACCGCGTCCTACAACCGATTAGAACGGTAAGAGTGAGCTCACTATTCCCAACGGTTACATAATTCCGAGCGCCTGAAGTTTGGGAGGGCACATTCATTGATTTATATCGATGTTCTTTTGTTGAAGTTTTATTTATATTGTTGCATTATAATTTCTTTGGAAACATTGCCTTTCAAATCGAGGACAGATGTGTGCACATTACATCTTAGCGGTAGAATAACTGACATAAGTGTCGTATTTCACCAGGTGGACTCTGCAAACATTGCTACCACTACTATCGTAAAGATAAATTAAGAAAGACCTATATTTTTTTTACCGATTCTGGTTATATCTCTTCACAAGACACTTTTGAAATGATGATTAAAAAACTAATTAGCCCGTCAGATAATAAAAAAATATTGTTCTCGTATTTTTAGTTGTTCACAAAAAAAAAATACGAAGATTTAGTTCTTAGAACTTTATTGTACGATTTTTACAAATACGTGACGTCACTACGGCTTAATCCGAAAGTTTCATGAACAATATCTTTGTTGATTTGTAATGTCTGGAAATAAAACATTTCCATAATCTGACGGACTGATTATAATAGTATTATTTTGATCTAGGCATCATCCCAATTTTATGTTTAGGTCACTAATATATTATTTATCAATTAGTACACTGTCGTTAACAGAAACGTAAAATATGGCGTCGTTATTGAGTAATGATTTTTTAAAGGGGAACTTCCAAAGAGGTCACGCTTTATCTAAGAGAACTTCCCATAGAACACTGAACGTCTGGTCACCTTAGTCGTACTGAAACGAGGGTTCGTTATGACGTCATTAGCCGCTACGCTAAAGAGTTACACCTGCTGGTGGGTGGAATTTAAGTTGCTCCAAAGTTTAAGTTATCAAATTGAAGTATTGAACTAAGTTCTAGGTTTTGAAGATATGCTTCTTTACCCGCGTTGAACACTTTATGTTAGGGGAAATCTTATGGGTTCGGGTCACCGACATTTTAATGAAGCGGCATAGCGTCGGAGCGGCGGTGGAGTAGCGTGCGTGTTAGACGCTTTTTGAATGGGTGACCCAAGAGTTTACATACGAGTATAGAGCTGGCACAAACGCTTTACACCAAAAACACGGGAAGTGTCATACTTTTGTCGCGGCACATCACTCTGTTGCCATAGAAAGTATACACGTCATCTACTTACGATTGACACAAAGGAACCGTGCGGAAAATATAACTCTATGACTCTCTACGTAGTATATGTAAACTCTTTGGGTGAAACGTTGTGAGTTTACCTCATTGATATACTCGTAACAATATTTCTGTGCTTTATGATTTCTGAAATGAAACTTTTTTTGGCGTGCCACAGACAAATTTAGTTTTTGTGGGCTGTGAATTGAACTCTAGCGTCTCTTTTAATACTGAAATTAAAAGTATTCCATCTATCGCCAGTACAGTCAGCAATTTTTTAACTATGCATAAAAATACATTAAATCAATAAAAAAAACTACCATATATTTGACTCACGTATAAATATACTGTTTTGTGTCTTTGGTGAAATTGACAATTGTGTAACATTGCATAAAGTTTTACAATGTCTGGGCTTATTCGTTTTATTTTAGACTAACGGTCCGTCTCGGCTTCGCCCGTGGTACATAATATATAGTCTATATCACTCAGAAACCATGCACATATCCAGCGGTGAAATATTTTTTTAAATCGGTCCAATACTTCCTGAGATTAGCGCGTTCAAACAAAAAACCTATTCAGCTTTGTTATTTTCGAACAGGTTAAAGTCGGTTTTTGCTTTTCGGAGAAAATGATTGAGAATTATAGTATGATTTTTCTGAGACATTTCTACTAAGTTCTACTAACACGCAAGAAGCCATTCAAAATCTGAACAAAAAGAGATCAGACCAGGTAGCCGGCTCCGGCCGGTATGCACCCTAGGATCGTTTCTAAGAAATCGGGAACTGCGCCCGCGCCGGCGACATTGTGCGTTTCGTATAATTCACCTCTTTTTATCACTTCTAAGGCCGTTTGAGCTCAGATATTTTACCGGATTATTGAGGAGATTGAAGTGAAACTTTTGAGTTTTTCTGTTATTTAGTTTGTGATGAGTTTACCTCCGTATTTCAAACCTTGATTACCGTAATGTTTTTTTCTCTGCTTTTTTAACGTCACATGAATCGAAAATATCTGTAGAAGTTTAATTTTGTTTGAGCCGAGCAGTGATTTACTAACCTAACCTGATTAACTATAAATACTTACCTACATATAAGTATAATGTTAACCATTCCGGAAAGCATTTCATATACGAGTACATACTTATGACACTTAGCGTACTGTAATCTGCGTAGAGTAACTTATGATGCTACTACAGAGTATCTCTCTACTTAGTCTGTGGCTACTAGCTCATTTGTTAGATGTTTGGATGTTTGTTGCTCAATCACGTCGGAACTGTTTTACAGATTATGTTGCAATTTGGAACACAATTAGTTTATAATCTGGAAAAACAAACAGGCTACTTTTTATCCTGAAAATATGATAATAACGGGAACGGGAATCACGATAGTAAAACCACGGGGCCCTGTTAGTATATTATATTTGTATGATTGTTTGAGAGTTAAGACGCATTTGGGGATATTATTATACTGTATTATACTAACACAGCGCGTAAGTCTGTCTGTTCAGTACAGAACATAATATTTTTACAGTCCACAATATAATCGAGTTTTAGTCTTATTCACATTAAATCTATGTTTAATTAAGGTTGAACTAGCAACACTACATGTGAATAGGTTAAATTTTTCTATTTCCGGTTGTCACTTGACTCCGGCCTTCCGTTACCTACTGTGCTATGAACTCAATTCAATTTCAATTTATTTCTTCGAACCATTATTTTACAATAAAAACTTTGTAACGTCAATGACAAAAAAAAATACATAAGAAAACAGTTTGAATACAAAACTAATCAATAATATCAACATTTAAAGTAAGCGGCTGTAAAGAGGCCTTGTCCAGATTTTGCAGATGTAAAAGGGCTTTGTCAAAGATGGTACAATAAGAGTTTTAGATTGCAATAAATCTAATTTAATATTTTTAAGGACATAAGCCTTTTATTCAAAAAGTCAAACGACACTCGCTTTAAACAATAGTAACCCACATAACTCGATAAGGTCCACTGCACCACGTGACAAATCGAGAGCTTTCAGGTCATTGCTACCAAACAAATGCAAAACTACACCTATTCTATACTCTATGGCCTTAGAATAAGGGCTAGAATTTCAAGTGTGATTCTTTGCTGTCTGGTCCGAGATGACTTTGTTTGTAATGTATGTTTTTACATTGAAGTACGTATCTGTTAAAAACTTTAAATGATATAGTACATTTTTATTTTTTCATTAGTTGACATCATCATCATTTTATATTAATTTCATTTGTGTTTTAACCGACTTCAAAAAAAGGAGGTTTCTCAATTCGACTGTATATATGTTTTTTCTTACTATTGTTTGCCCGCGATTCTGTCTTAACTTACAGTTTATAAATGGCCTTTTCCTAAAGAACTCAAGCACTTTTTAGAATGTAAAGAGTTATTCTGATCTTATTTAAGTTCCGAATTTCAGCTTGATTCTTTCAGTTCTTGTAACCAATAAGTTCATATTAATTACGAACTTTTACAAAATAATATAATTGATAAAATTTGTTATTATTCATTTTGTTCAAGTGTTGTTATTTCTTAAAATATTATATGTAATTCCATTTGCTTCTCTATTGGCAAAATAGATAGAATAATAATAAAAGTTAATAACTTTATACGTACCCTATATTATACTTTGTTGTAATATCCTAGATTTCATTTAAAATTTTGTTTTAAATTTCGTTGTATAAAAATTTAATTTACTTTTGTTATTTTTTTTTCAAAATCGATTTCCAGAGAAACCTGGAAATAAAGGCCCGGTTACCCAAAAAATAATTTAAACCTCCGTTTAATTTGTTAAACAGACCAATAAAGAGGCACGCGCGTGACTTACTGCAGTTAAATGCCTCCGTACAATGTAAGGGCAACTTAAATAAACTTAACTGAAACTTGTACTCAGAAACAATGAAATAATGTGTTTATTTTTGATTTGTTGTGGATTCAGAAATATCAGAGTTTTGTTTCTTGGGAAGTATGTTAAGTTACAGTTTAATATTTTCGAAAGTAGCTTGCTATATTAAGCTTTGTTTCCATTGTTAGTTTTTGTTTTCGAATAGTAAATCACAGGCATAAATCATAACTTTTTGGATTTGATTCACAGTTTTAATTGACGTGTAAATTTACTTTTTAACAAAACATTCATAATCTTTTACATCCTAATGACTATGTATTAGGGTGTAAAAAGTTTTATTTTATTAACTAAACGAAATTTATTTTGTTGATTCACGGGCTAGCTTATTGCCTTTAAATAATAATCTAGGTCTCATCAAGGTCTGTCTCAATAGGTTTTTATAAGTATGCGTGATTCATCTTCATCTACAACACATTTTCTTACCAACAAGTGAGTTGGTGGTAAAACGCAGTCAAGTGCGGGTTGACACATGTTCTCGAAAGTTGATTTTGTTTGATTTCGCTAGGTTCCTCACGATGTTTTTTTCCTTCGCCGATAAAACCAAAAGTTATGACGAACATGTATCTTTATTGCATATGATAAAAAATAAATTGTACATTGTATAACATCTGTAAATTTCGATTGTGGTCTGTAACACGGCTAGTCTGAACGGGAACAAAAAAACTGTAGAACCGCTAACCGCAAACTAAGCAGGCGCGCGAGCAAGCGTTAGTGTAATCCGCGGTTTGTGAAACATGACTCAGTGTCAGTAAAGACCGTGCAATTTTATTAAAAACTAGCTGTACTGTCACGCTTCGCTGTGGCACATTGTGATGAAAAATTAGGTAAAAACAATTCTTGATACGGATTATATTTCACTAGATGCCCGCCCCGGCTTCGCCCGTGGTATATTATATAGCACTCATCGGGATCCCGAACATATCCAACGGTGAAAGAATGACTGAAATCGGTTCACTCATTCCTGAGAATATCGATTTCAAACAAAAAACCTCTTCAGCAACCTGCTACGCCACCTGTCGGAAACAAAGTCTGTGGTCGTACCAACTCAGATTTAGAAAAAAAAAAGCAAAGGTTTATATTCAAGGCACAGATTACTGAAATTCAATGACGCAATCTTTGACACATGCTGTCATGTGTCATGTCAAAGCACGAAACGTACGAAAACTCTCAAAAGGGGAAAATTTTTTCCCGATTATATTACATTCTTGTTTCATGCTCCGCTTCAATTAATAGTAGAGTTATTTTCTATAGCCTAAAGCCTTCCTCGATAAATGGACTATCCAATAGAAAAAAAATCTTTCAATTCGGACCAGTACTTCCCGAGATCCTAGCGTTCAAGCAAACAAACAAACAAACAAACTCTTCAGCTTTATAATATTAGTATAGATTCTAAAATTTCAGCTCGGTCGGTGTAGAATTTTTAGACTTTTTGAAGCGTACACAAACCAACATAACATTTTTATATATGTAGATAGATGTATGGCCAAAATGCAATACTAAGCGCGAGCGTTATGTTTTTTTAACTTTTATAGGTTTATACATAACCGCCATCTTGCCTGACTTCAACTTGAAGAATAACTTTAATTTTGACTTATCCAATCTGAGATTAGATCGATAGTGGTAAAGAAATCAATAATCGACGAGTCACCTGATAGTAAGTGGCACTAACCATAGCTTTGTATTTTTAAGTATTCTAAGAAGCAATCTAACCGCGGTATAATTCATCAATAATTTTGTCCCTTTGAGTGTGTCGTTACTACTGTCTCGGTTTGAAGAGCAATTTTTCCAGCGAAATTGCTTGGCTAAGAGATAAAACATCTTCCATATATTTCCTGGCGACGAGCACAATGCGGTGCTATGTAATGATTTGTTTTATCATTGAAAACCAAAGCCAGACGATTTCGCAATTCGGTATGCCACCAAGGCATCACAGCTATAGGCAGAGGTGCTGTGATGAAAACCCACCCATATTAGACGGTTAAATAACGTCAGTACAATATCAATCAACCGGATTAGCATTCAACTAATGACGTGACGATTTATACGACCGTACCCGAAAAGTATCAGGCTTGCATTCTAATCAAAATACTGTAATAGTAAAAACGACTAAGTGACGGCGGTAAAATAAATTTTGGCTATGTCTGTGATATAGAGATGAGATGAGATTTGGCTATGTGAGTTATAGACACGATAATTCGAATGGAAATTTTTGCTGAACCTAGGTTAAAAATGAGAGTTCAACTGGAAATTTTGGATATGTCTGGATTATAGACATGAAAATTCTACTGGGCATGTTTGTACACCAAACATACCCAGTAGAATTTTCGAGAATTTAGAGGTTATAGTCGTAGATATGAGAATTTAACTGAAAATGTTAGACATATCTCAATTATAGAGGTGAGAATTCAACTGAAAATGTTCCCTGTGTCTGGGTTATACAGATGAGAATTCAACTGGACATTTGGGCTATGTCTAGGTTAAAAAGATGAATATTCAGCTGAAAATTCTAGCTGTATCTGGGTTATAGAGATTGGAACTCAACAATTTGTTTAGTAATAATTAATTACTGTATGTAATGCGAATTATTTTTTTGTGGCGTGTAATGTAATGTAATGTATGTTACCAATAAAGAATCTGAATCTGAATCTGAATCTCAACAGAAAATGTGGGGCCATATTTCTGTTCTAAAGGTGAGAATTCAACTGGAAATTTATTGCCGTACTAGATGTCCGCCCCAGCGTTGCCCGTGGTACTATACAATATAGTACTCATCAGGATCCCGTACACATACAACGGTGAAAGAATGACTGAAATCGGTTCAGTAATTCCTGAGAATATCGCTTTCAAACAAAACACCTCTTCAGCTACTTGCTACGCCACCTGTCGGAAATTGGTTGTACCAACTCAGATTTAGAAGAAAAAAAAAGATTGTTAAAGGTTTTATATTCAAGAGGTATGTAATCTGTGATATTCAATGTTGCAATCTTAGACACATGCTGTCATGTGTCATGTCAAAGCACGAAACGTACGAAAACTCTCAAAAAGGAATATTTTTTCCCGATTTTGTTACATTCTTGATTCATGCTCCGCTTCTATTAATAGTAGCGTTATTTTCTATAGCCTATAGCCTTCCTGGATAAATGGACTATCCAATAGAAAAAATAATCTTTCAATCCGGACCACTACTTCCCGAGATTCGAGCGTTCAAACAAACAAACTCTTCAGCTTTATAATATTAGTATAGATTATAAGACTTCACGTAAGCTCAGAAAAACTAATAACGATGTGTTTAACACGCTTTTTAGTAATAATATTAAAATCGGCTGTTTTATATACATAAATATGCATTACCTGAGTTGGCTTCTCCCGATGTTTACAATCTTGGTGTCTTTAAGAGGAGAGTCAATCGGTTTCTCCTAAGTAAGCATGCAACATCGTAAACCGCATTTTCGCAAAACATCAAGCGAGATGGCGGTCTAAAACTATTGTTAAAAAAACGTATCAGTAACTGTAATGGTTTTAAGTTTACAATCTTGATATGAGTTAATCAAAACTTGTGCCTGATAACCCATAACAGCGTGGAATATATTTCATCAGTCCCACCCTATCGCTGTACATGAGACCAGATTGCCGATCTCTCAGTAAAAATCATTAAACATTTACATCTCAAAAAAACACAATAAACATTATTTCTTTTCCCCTCCCTATCCTTGCACAAAAATGCATCATCAAGTAACTCCACGTAGCTACAAAGTCGAGACTAATTCATATTCAACAAACACTTAGGTAATTCAATTTGGGCTTTGGATGTTAAGAATTAGCATTGATGTATTTTATACTTCACTTCCTTCGACGCAGACGAAAATTTCGAGGAATAATTTGATAAACTGCTTCCTTTTGGCACCTGTTGCATTGTTGTCTGTCTTTTGGTCTTTTTAATGTTAAATACTGTAGAGATTTGATGGGGTGACGATATTGTAACTATCGTGGGTCGAAACAAGAACGAGACTGACGACAAAGAGAATGACGTGTTGTAAAGCAAGGTGATGATAGTTAGTTAGTTTCAAGGGCGGATTCAACTTTGGCTCCAGGGGGATGCCATTATCGGCATCAGTGATCCATTTATGTACTGGACCCAAAACCAGGGGGAGCTTATGACCCCATGACCCCCTCCTGGATCCGCGCCTGGTTAGTTTAGTTAACTAACTAACTAAGGTGATGATGATGTTCCTTTTTTTTAATATAGAGCGATGTGACAAGCAGCTTTCACTTCAAAAAACGGAATGTTGTAGAAATTCAGGACGCACACTTCACACACACAAAACGAGCACACTACATAACCGGAACGGACAAAATATTGCATAGGAAAAGCAAAACTGTCAACTGTTAAAAACGCAGAGCGAAATAAAACGCACAGATTTCTAAAACAAAAGGCAGATGGAACGTGCAGAACACAGATCCTTAGGTCCAGAAAGCAAATATCAAACGCCAAAGCAAATACAAACTCCAGTCAGTACGAAACGGACTTCCGTCTCGTACGGGAGTCTCGTGTGATTTTATGTTTTGTACAAGATTGTGCCGTCTTGTGTCTTCAAACATTGCAAACATTGTTCCCAAAAATAAGAAAAGGAAAGAGGAATATCATTTCATAGGAAAGTTTGAATATTTTTACTGCTTTTTGTATAATTTAGGCGATTTCATTTCGATTGATAAATAGTAACACAACACCTCAACGAAAATTGGTTAGTGTTCCTGGACTAAACTGAAATTATTTTCCCTAAAGTTAAGGTAAAATATAGATTATGATTTTTTTGAAGATACTCGTAGACCAAATTATTTATGTACTTAAGTAGATTGTATTATTCTATTTTAAACCCTATTTTTATAATCGTAATTTTTTAATTTAATGTTAATCGATGCCTAGCACAAATCCACGTCATTACTAGTGTTTATAAAAATACTAATAGTGTTGATGAAAACTATAGGTATGAAGCAAGTTTTAATTCTTATAAGTAGGTATAGTGGAGCTTAAAAAAGTAGGCGAGTTCTTTTGAGAGATCTGATTGTTTTAATCAACCTCTTGTTATCTGGTCGAGTCAGTAGTGACATTGTCGAAGTTTTACCCAAAAAAAATGTTGGGATCAGGCCAATCGCTGTTGGCACCACATATACTGGCCTTGCTGCCAAGGTGGGTTGTAGGTATAAAGCGTTGCACTTTCGAGCTCCCTGTCCCACAAACTTGATTTTGGTTCTCTGAGTGGACGTGAGGCTGCTGTCCTGACTTTCTTTGTCCATAATTGGGGAGAGGACTGTTAAAGGTGTACGTCAAAAACGCCTTTAATTTGGTTGATTGTGGAGCCCCTTTGTCCGAAGTGAAGAATTATTATTAGCTTTGTCGTTTTATTCCAAATTTTCTCTACGAATATTCGAATTTTTAGTTGCATGCTAAATCAAAATTCTTAACTTCATAGGATGGAAATAGTAATAACAAGAAATCCTTGCATAATATATAATCGGTTTAATAATAAATTATTTTAACATTATAATATATGTGTTTATTATACGCGAAGATTTCCGAAGCTAAGACAACAATATTATAGTGGGATTTTTTTCTTAAGACTGGGAACATTACACGCACACCAACGTGAGTAATTTGACAACGTCGGTGAGAGCTGTCACTCATACATAACTAATGACTGGCCTCACAGTGTCGTTCATGAAGGTTTCATCTGTTTAGAAATCTGTGAATAAAACGATAAAAAATTTCACAAACCTTTGTTTCACATAACACGTTATTTTTTAAAAATGTGGCTACTTTGTACTCCAAATATTTGCCTTTTAGCTCGGCGTAGATATTTGGAACTAACCAACCGTCACTAAATACCTAACTACAAAAGAACGGAGACTGTTAACAACGTGGCATACATACAAATATTACTACACTTTGACAGGCGATAATTGAACATATCTGTGACCAATTTTAGGGCCCGTTGCATGTGTCAGTTAAGTATTTGGGGCTTTGTCTCCGTTTAAAGTTGCAACACTTTATATACATACAAAGGTGGTACAAGCAGTGAAAAAGAACTAGTGTTTAAAGTAAACCAAGTATTGTTTTTAGCTGCGCGGTAGTCTATACTAATATTATCTATTTATTTACATCTATTGGCATCGTTTAGCGAATCATCCTTTTAATCGGAAAATTTTCAGGAAGCAATTTTTTCAGAGCTAATTTGTATTTCGAAGAAATGAATTACTACTTTCTATTCATGTAATCATATCAATGGTTAAATAATATTATGCAGGGTTATGTCTTGCCAGATCGTTCTTTGAATTCTTTGATCTATTCGGTTTGTAGGGTCTTCTGCACTAGCCTATGATTCGGTAGGCAGTACTGCATTTTCGGCCATTTCGGCCGTGGGATCTTTAAAAAAACATGTTAATGTAGGGTGCGTAAATATATCCCAACAGAATGCGTTCATTTTATCTACAAATTTCTCACAAACTGGCTTATAGTCATTTCTATTAGTAAATTCTGTCAAATATTTTTTTCATCATTTTACTTGATAAACAAAACTTTGACATTTGGGGCTTAGCAAAAGCCTTTGTCCATTTTTTTTTAATAAAGAGTGACGAGACTAGACGAGAGCAAAAATATAACGAGTGAGACCAAAACCGTAAGAAAAATATAACGGAAGTGACGCGTAAAAACTGCCTGTGATCAGTGCTGCCAACTTTTTTATATGATTATCATTAATAATAAAATCAACCAATCTTTTTTTTGCAAATGTTGTTGCTTTCTATATCCGAAGGAACTTCGTTTATGTCTGGTGTCCCTTGACACGACATTTTTTTACTTTTACAACTCACGATAACTTGTTTAAAGTTAACATATCATCCGTCACAGGACAAATAAATTAGGCATACGACGTCGATATACATGACTCTTAGATAGAGAATAAGTAAATAAATCAGGGTTTTACACACGATTCCTTTGTACCAATCGTAAGCAGATGACGTGCGTACTAGCTATGGCAACAGAGTGATGTGCCGCGACAAAAGTATGACACCTCCACAAGAGCGATCAGACCCGTGCTTTTGGTGTAAAGCGTTCATTCAAACTCTATAAGTGTTATATGTACATTCTTTGACATGACTTCTCTGAATTTCTCTACTCTATACTAAAATAGCTAGAGGAAAATTATAAAACCGTCATTATCAATCGTGTATATCGTTAAAAATAAATGGATATTATTTCAGTTAACCTTCAATCCGACAAAGCATAAAATATAACACGATTCCCGGAACATATAAATAAGGGGTGCACAAATATTTCATCGCTTCAGTATATTGAGACCAGCAATAAAACGCAATAACTGTTGGCAGTCGGCCATATTTTTTTAAAAACAAACACCAAGGTAGTTTAGAATCCCTGCCATTATTCCTGGCCACTGAGAAACAGCGCCACAATCGCGATTGACTATTACTCGAATATTACCTGCTGTTTAAAAAAATTGTTTATCTTTTCGGCACATGACGTGAGTGGAGGCGTAGACTCTAGTTACTTTTAGGATGTCGGTTCACACTTCGATTTGTTGAGTGTTCCGAAAATAATTTATTTTCGTAATAATATCGTTACAAAATGGTTTTTAATTTTTTTGTGATTAATAGTGTTTGTTGGTTTTCATCATGCTTAGAGATATGTCTATTATTTATGTTTGATATTTGTATATATACAGATTAAACAAAATAACAATTTAGAGATGGAGATGGAGAGTATTAATATGGTTTGACGCTATGGCCGACTAGTAGGTCATTTATGCATCTGTTTTAGCGTGGTCTGAAATTAGAAATATTCCCATATTATAGACGAATTCGTTGTTCATTAACTTTTGAACTTGATTTTAGGGTATGATTTGCCTTCAAAATTTGTATTTAAAATGAAAAGGCGTCAATACCTATTGACCCTAATGACGTTGTCTCATTAAATTAGCCAATCGTGTCGAAATATTGGTCACAATAAATTTAAAAAACCTTCAGATATTATAATCTACCGACGTCATAACCGTGAGATTGTAGTGTGATGGTGTTGACAATTTTACGGTTAACATAACGCATGTCATGTCACTTATTCTTACACAAGTTATAAAATTATGTAGGAAACTTGAATGCAAGTGAAGAATGGACTCTTCAAGCTAATTACCTCATTACGTTTAATCAGATCTCGTATCATGTTGCTCTTGATGGATCGGTCTAAAAATCATGTAGGAATCCAAGACGTGATCATGAATGAACTGACACTGGTACGGGTTTTTCAAATTGATTCTGATTTAGTCTGTACCATTCCAGAAAAATCATAAATGACATAATTAAAGAAAGATAAGACATGTGTCATTTGTCAACTCGCATTTGATTAGTGTGGGGAATTGAGGGCTTTACTTACATGTGAAGTATGACCTAGCCTAACCTAGAAGAGTCCTATCCGTGGGAACATTTAGTGTTTTTTTTATTAATTTATGATAACTTATTTGCACTTGCTATCTCGCCTGATGTTGAACAATGATGCAGTCTACGGTGGAGCGCACATATAGAAAACCTATTCACTCTAAACTTGAGGAAACATTGGGAAAACCCACTCAGGCCGCTTCTTCCAGTCTAGACGTTTTAGTTACGAAAGTGGAGTAAAATTTTTGGTTTTGTGCGTAACACGATTAGATATTTACCTTTCATCGCTTTATGGATAATTCTGATGTGCTTAGTGTAAGAAGTTATTGAGATTTTTACTTGTAGAGTCGTGTATTCACGATGTAAGATTTTAACATATAAGCGGATTGCAGCGGAGAGCGAAAAGTCTCTCGTACGGCGGCATTTGTACAGTCAAGATCAATAATATCATTAATAATGTATACAGTGTCGTGGTTTAATTTCATCTTCAGTAACAGTAACACCTACATTGGTGACCCCAGACATTTAAGTGAACAGTGAATTGAAATGGAACCACGCCGCTGTATAAATTGCAAATTGTATTGAGCTTGACTGTACAAGTGACGCTGGGCAAGAGACTGCTCGCTCTCCGCTGCAATCCGCTTATATACTAAAATATTACATCCTAAATACATGACTCTACATACTGTAGTGTATGTAGTTTTCATATCACTTTACTTTCATTCATAACTAACTACACATCATATCATTATTTACACATATTCATAGGTATTTAAACATCTGTCATCCGCTGTCACACCCACAGACATTTGTCCGCATTTAAACGAAAATAATATTTATAGCTTAAAAAAAATACTATAAAATATACTCGTAAAGTCACCAGCCGCCCAAAACCGTAAATCTAGAAGATGATCACCAATCAACACATAAAAATCTTAATGTAAATAAATATCTTCCACCTGCAACTTTATTGTTTCTTGTTTAAATTCACCTTACTTTTATATTTTACTTCCTCCGCCGTGTTAGGAATACTGTAGCCAATCGACAAGCTTAAACTAAATAGTTCAAAAAATGTAATAGTCCCGAAATGAACTTTACTACCCAGTAAACTAGGAATAAATTTTACTTATAGGTAAGGTGTAGACGCATTAGTAAGTTTGTAAAACAGAGGCGTCAAGTCATTAAGCAGTCGCCGCCGAAAAAGTAATAAAGAGTAAAAAAACATAAATAAAAGCCTAAGCATAATGTACCTGCTTCTAATAGTTAAATAGGGCTACATGTATGTCGCATGTCGCAATTCCATTTGGCGTATATTTGAAATGGTCAGCAGCAAATTTTGTCAGCAATAAAAATACAACCTGAATGGTATCCTCTTTAGTTGCAATTTTTTGCAACTATTTTTAATATTTAGAATTGGGAGAATATAGCTCTACTAATTAAAACAAATTAGTTAAAATTCATTAAGGTATTTAGGAGCTATTTTACACATACATATTTTTGTGACGTGATTATTTGTTATAAACGCGATCCAAACACAAAGTACAAAAATATGAAGAAAATGTATAGTTTTTTGGGTTAATTTAAATCAGCGCCCCTTTTGTGGTCCAAATTTGCTGATGAAGCTATTTAAACAACACTTGAGTTAAAATTATTCTGACTAACTTTTAAATTGTGCTTTGCTTGTATTAGGTGACGATATAACTAATGATTTTACATCTAAGTAAGTTTCTATTTTGTGACTTGATGCCGGTTTTTTTAGTTATACATTATCAATACTTGTATGCTAAACAAGTGGGACTTGGAAACTTCAACTACATAACTTTTTAATCGCTAATCCATCCTTTTCGTAAGCTTGTATTATAATCTTCTAATAAATGGTTTTAATTCCGAAGAATCATGAATATCCAACAATCTTCTAAAGTTTATTTATTTTAATAGTTATTTCATTCACAAATATAGCTGACCATTACTGACACCAAATTAGTTTTCTAGCTGACCACTTTATTTTCTATTCTCAATTTACATTGCTAAACAACAATCGTATATGTATATATACGTTACTAGAATTTGAAAATACTGGTTCATTGACGTATGCTTTCAAATATTTTGCTCGAGACTGCTCTGAATCAGTTTTACTGGCTATTTGAATCAATCACTATGATACAGTGTTGAATTATTAAAGATGTCTGAAAGTTTATTGAGTCTTAATTTATAACTTCTCTTCACAGAATTTTTCACTTCCGTAGAACGTATTACAAATACTTTCCATTTTTTTTTTCTACAAAAAATGAATGTCTTGCGCGTTTTCTTTTATACAATTTCTATTAAAAAATTATTTTGCATAAAATGGGCAACCATTAATTAAACAACGATGTTCGCGCCAAAATAATGTTTCGGAGTAAAAAACACTTTGGCAAAATAAATTGCATGTTGGCTAATTCGATGCTTCCATTCTTCCATCCTTTTCCGCACAATGAATGAGACACCTGAGTGAGAAGGAAAGCAATATCGTCGTGGCAGTTTGGAACAATAGAAAAAATGATGGCTGCGCGTTCTCTCGATGGACTTTGTTCGCTGTGAAAACTTGTAGATATCCAATCACCTTTTCGGATATATTCGCTTTAAAACTATAATTTGTGTCGTCGATTATAGCCAATTGCTTTCTACAATCAAACGTTCGTGTGTGAAGACTGTGATGTGTAAATTACCAAACTCAAATTTGTTCGCTTGGATTGGATAACAGGCCTAAAATCGGTTTGAGTTGAAAAGTTGAAACTGAAGAACTCCAACAGATGAAACAAGGTATTTATTGTGCATCCATCCATTTCCTAGTGAGAACTAATCTAGCCGCTCATTTCCTGTTTAGTTCTAAACATTCCTTTCGTATTGGCCAACACATCGCGTTTAACATATTTCAAATTTCAAATCAAAATTCATACAGTCCATTAAATTCCGTTTTTTTTGTTGTACTCGCACAAACATTATTTGGTCCGTAACGAACCGGATAAGTACCTGGTAATCGCTAATTGCAAAACGTTATTACGGTTAATAGGTATTTACTTATAAATGTCAAATCAAAACGTAAGCGTACCGTTATAGGCACCTACATCAATGTAGGTGCATTGTAGGTTGTATTCGTTGTTCATAATTCACATAAGTAAACTGTCCGCTATAGGTAAATGCTTATATAGCTATCGTGCTATTTCGTATAACCCCGCATAAGTAGCTAATTTGCCTATGATAGTTGGATACTTAAATAGCATATTTCGCACAATCTCAAATAGGTACCTAATTTCGCTTATGTAACTCCTATTGCAGGTAGGTACTTATATAGCTGTCTTGGTATTTTGTTTCTTTGATTTCTCGCATCGCACATTATTTACTCGCCTGGTTGTAGGTAGTAAATAATCTCTCGTTATAGTTTCGCACAGTCGCGCTTACTCGCTTAAATTCATTCGGTGGATATTTTAGTATACTTAGTGGGCGTAACACTAACTAGGTACTTTCTTTCATAAACCCGCAAAACTAGTTAATTGGTTAGGTAGATAATTTGTATAGGTACTAGTTTCGTCAATAACTTTATCTCGTTGTTGCGCTTGCACCTGCGTGAGTAGGTATACATAACGTACGTTCTTATTATTCTGTAGTTCTGTTCTCCAACTCAATACATTTACAGTAATATTTTGGTAATTTCGCTTGCTTGCTGCTAGTTTAATTGAAATTCAAAATGACTGAGGCGCAATTAAAATTAAATTATGGTAAGAGGGACGCGATGTTCGCTCGCATCCAAGCGATTGCTGATCGTACAAATGATCTTTCAAGGGAGGTTACTAAAGAAACTTTCCTGGACGAAATCGAAACTATTGATAAATTACTCATTAATTTTGAAAATGTTTTGGATAAAATAAACTCACTCGAATTAGAATTAAATCCCAAGTTCGTGGTAAATTATCAGGCACTCGATTCCTTTGATGATTTGTTTGGTCGTATCAAGCGTGTGTCAAGGTCATTGTTCACCCCCGCTTCCGACATAAAACCAGGAGGCCAACAACAAAGGAGCGATCGCCCTCGGTTGCCTCCCATCCAAATTCCAGAGTTTGATGGTGACATTAAAGCCTGGCCGATATTTTATGCTAATTTTCAAACCATGGTGCATAACAACTCGTCGCTTACTGACTCGGAAAGATTATACTATTTGATCGGTAAATTATCTGGTAAGGCAAGAACGGTCTGTGCTGGTATTAATCCGACCGCTGAAAATTACATGCTTCTTTTGATACACTAATTAGTAAATTTGAGGACAAGCGGCTACTGGCTACTTCGTATTTAGATCAAATATTCGATTTGAAACCATTAACTAGTGCCAGCACACACAACTTGGAATTATTTCTCGCCAAATTCGCTACTTCAGTGTCCGCGCTCAAAAATCTCAAGCTCAGTAGTCTAGACGATTTTTTATTTTTGTATCTCGCACTAAAAAGATTAGATCCAGAAACCGCACGCGCTTTTGAAATGGATAATCGTGGCACTGATATTCCATCCTTCAAAAGTTTAGAATCGTTCGTTCGCGATCACATTAAAATATTACAGCGTACGTCGTCGTTCGGAAGCCAAGAAGCTACTAAGGAGGCTGCTTACCGTCGACCGGAGGTGGCATCGAAGTTCGATAAATCAACACATACTTACGTTAATATCGCGACTTCATCGGAAAGATCGAATCTGCAATCCGCGTGCTCACTATGTCAATCGGAACATGATAATGTGTTTAAATGTCAAGGATTTCAAAGGCTTAATTCAATGAACGTTATGATTTTGTGAAGATTAACAATCTTTGCATTAATTGTTTAGGTAAATGGCATCGTGTCTCGGCCTGTCGCTCAAATGGTCGTTGCCATAAATGCCAAAATAGGCATCATACAATGCTTCACTTTGAAAATAATAATGCCGCATCCAATGTGAGCAAACCTTCGTCGCTCGCGGTGACTGTTCCGCCGTTGTTGCCGTCTTCTCTTGCCGCCGCACATCTTTCGGTTTCTTCTTTCGCTTCGCCCGCGCCCGCTACTTTGCCTACCGAAAAGGTCTCGCTTTGTACATTCAATAGCTCGGTATCAAATGTGCCTACTACTGTCTTACTCGCTACGGCAAAAGTAATTATTATTGACGCTCACGGAAAGGAACACAGTGTTCGCGCGCTTTTAGATAGTGCATCACAAAGTAATTTTATTACTCGCGAGTGTTGTAATCGTCTCAAATTCAATACTCAGAAGGCTTCTTGTACAGTTGTTAAAGGAATAGGAGGGTCTAGTAAGACTATTCAAGGTTCGAAAAATGTTAGATTCTTCTCGCGTTTCGATCGAAATACATATTATGATATGGAGTCATTGATTGTAGACAAGGTCACCGAAAGTCTACCTACGATTTCGGTTGACACATCCACGCTCGGTAGCTTTAATAGCTTGCCATTGGCAGACAATACTTACGCTGTTCCTGGAAATATTGAAATGTTGATTGAGCTTCATTATTTCCACATCTTCTGTTGCCTGGCAGAGTGCAAGGTAGCTCAAACTCCGCGTCGCCATCGCCATGTGCTTTAGAAACCGTGCTCGGTTATGTTATCGTTGGTGCCGTACCCGCCCGATTTGATAATGCCTATTCGACATTTTCCTTCTGTTGCGTCGTTGATCCTATAGAATCCGTTGTCCGTAAGTTCGGGAAGCCGAAAGAAGTCAGCGTTCCGACTATTTTCAGCTCAGATAATAACGACTGCGAAGAGTTTTATGTTCGCAATACCACTCGCGACAAAGACGGGCGCTACACAGTGGCGCTCCTTTCAAAGGCGATGTCCAAGCCCTCGGAAATTCTCGTCGAAATGTCGAGATGCGCATTATTTGTCTGGAACGGAAAATGCAGCACTCGCCTAATTTAAAGCAAGTTTACGATGAATATTTAAATAAAGATTATAAATCGGTCGCGCCACCAGAAACAGACGAAACCATAGAATTACAATCTTATATTATCCCACATCACGGGATAATTCGAGAAGATAAGATCATATCGAAGTTGCGCGTCGTGCTACATGGCAGTGCCAGCACTAGCACGCACGTCTCGCTTAATGGCATTCTTTATAATGGCAAAAATGTACAAGGCAACATGTACCAAATTTTGATTAATTTTCGCTTATTTCGTGTAGCACTGTGGGCTGATATACGTCAAATGCTTTTGTGGATTGGTATTCGCGAGTGTGATCGTAGATTTCAACGCATTTTGTTTCGGGTTTCGCCTAAAGAATCTTTACAAGTTTCTCAATTAAATCGCGTTATAGGAGATCAAATCTTATCATTTGAGGAATTGAGCACTATTCTAGCCCAAATTGAAGCGGTAATGAATACTCGTCCGTTGTGTCGTACGCTTTCTAGCGACCCAGCGGAATCACTCGCGTTAACTCCAGCGCATTTTCTTACTCTAACTCCTCTGAAATATTTTCCCTCGAAAGAGATTCGAGAGGATAGACTCCATTTACTTCCAAGGCATGACCTGTTAGACAAGCTCGTTCAGTCATTTTGGAAGCGTTGGAGGACAGAATATCTACACACGTTGCAGTCTCGTGAAAAATGGAACACGCCTGTTAACCCAGTTACTGTCGGAACGGTAGTGATACTTACTGCCGAAAATGCTCCACCACTTCATTGGCCTCTAGGAATTGTGGAAGAGGTGTTTCCTGGTGCTGATGGCGTAACTCGTATAGTTCGTGTTAAGACCGCTACCGGATCGTATCTTCGCCCGGTTGTACGTCTCTGTCCCTTGCCTAATCAGTAGACTCGGTAGATTTCGCGGTTAGGTTAGAACTATAATTTAGGTTAGTAATTAGTTTTATTATCAGTAGCTTATTATTCATTGCATACATAGTATTTTATTATCTTTTTTGAAGGAAACCCTTCAAGCCGGGGAGAATGTTCGCGCCAAAATAATGTTTCGGAGTAAAAAACACTTTGGCAAAATAAATTGCATGTTGGCTAATTCGATGCTTCCATTCTTCCATCCTTTTCCGCACAATGAATGAGACACCTGAGTGAGAAGGAAAGCAATATCGTCGTGGCAGTTTGGAACAATAGAAAAAAATGATGGCTGCGCGTTCTCTCGATGGACTTTGTTCGCTGTGAAAAACTTGTAGATATCCAATCACCTTTTCGGATATATTCGCTTTAAAACTATAATTTGTGTCGTCGATTATAGCCAATTGCTTTCTACAATCAAACGTTCGTGTGTGAAGACTGTGATGTGTAAATTACCAAACTCAAATTTGTTCGCTTGGATTGGATAACAGGCCTAAAATCGGTTTGAGTTGAAAAGTTGAAACTGAAGAACTCCAACAGATGAAACAAGGTATTTATTGTGCATCCATCCATTTCCTAGTGAGAACTAATCTAGCCGCTCATTTCCTGTTTAGTTCTAAACATTCCTTTCGTATTGGCCAACACATCGCGTTTAACATATTTCAAATTTCAAATCAAAATTCATACAGTCCATTAAATTCCGTTTTTTTTGTTGTACTCGCACAAACAAACGATTTTCATTTTTTTTGTACATAGGGCGCAAAGAAAAGTACATATATATAGTTCTGCTTCCTTCACATTTGATAATTTACCTCTAATATTAAAATGATGCCATTACAAATTACTCTGATGCTCGTAACGATAAGGTTGTCTGTTTTTTATTTATATGCTTTTATTAATTAATACTGCACACCCTCTCCCTCATGTTGAAATACGAAGCAGTTTGCGATAGAGCGCCTTTTCCTAAAAAAATCTATTCACTATCGCCTTGGGGGCACCAAAATTGCTGTTCCGGTTTGAAGGACAATGTGCCTAGAGAAATTACTGGGTTAAGAGATAAAACACCTTATATCTCTGTGTCACGAGCGCAGTGCGGTGCCGTTTATTGATTTGGATTCTTCATGTTCCAATAGCTACTGTTACTGTGCTGATATGTACTATCAGGCGCAAGTTTTGCTCGTCTAGTCACTCTATACTCTATCCTATAATAAAATATGTATCGGAATATCCGTACTCGGGCAACGTATTCTACTAGTTCTACTCTAGCCGTTACTAGTTTATTATTCTGATTTTCCGCATTTAATTGTTTGGCTAAAACTTAAACACATACCTTGACCTATGTACTATGTTAAATTATTATAGACTGTAATACTTATAGGCTGTAATACTTATAGGCTGTAATACGTACAATAATCCGGACGAAATCAGGATCCAGTGTTTATTTAATAAAGTTCATAGCTACATCTCGGTTATAAACCAATTGATGACAAAATAATTGAACGTTTGAAGGAAAGCTTCGATGGATTACAGTGAAAATAAAGCACATGATTCATTTTTACCAATAACCAAAATAAAAACTATAATCAGTGCAAGTTGACCCTACATTGCGAAGAATTGATGCGAGTCTTGGATTCAACTTATAGTGGTAACACACGTTTTAGTCGTTGGTTATTGGGAATAAAAGCTGAAGTTCATAACACGTAAGTATTTTGCTTACAATGGACCATAAAGTTATTAAATTTATAAATTATACGTCTCCGGAACTTGCGGTGAGGAAGTCCCTCATTGTTGGGTTTATTAAAGTGCATTGTATTGATAAATCGATTTTTAAGTTAATTTTTAGTAGATATTGTAATAAAATGCAATAAAAAAGTAAGTATCAAGAATTTTAATTATGTAATTTATTTGTATGGTGTTTTAGGGACCAGTTGACTTTAGATGCCTTCTACTCTGAAATTCGCCACTAAAATTTTAGCTAGTGGTGAATACGCTGGGCCCTAACTAACCTAAACATCTTGAGACAATATATCAAGCAATCCTGAACAATGAACATAAACATCTTTCTAGGACAGGCGTCAACCTACACTTTGCCAACGTAGTGTATTATGACCGTAACTCTCTACTTGTGAAAGAAAATTCCCATATTTTTTTTACTTTTATAGGTTTACACTTGACCGCCATCTCCGCCTGATGTTAAGCGACGATGCAATCTACGATGGAACGTATATATATACTTACCTAGAAGAAATCGATTCACTCTCGATTTGAAGTCACAAAAATTCATTGACTCAAGTAGTAAGCATTTCAAGAAATAAAATAAGCGGAAGCTTATAGTACGAAAATACAAATTATATGTCAAAATCTAGTTTCAATACAAAGACAACCATTGATTCAAAATAACTCTAGCTCGTGGAATTACACACGGTACACTTTCCCAGAACATCGTCCTGACTGAAATAGTTTACTGAAAGTTAATAAAACTTATAGGTGGTCGGCTGGTCGGTACTCTTACTACACTTAGAAAAGACTTAAACTTAAACGTTACTACATCTCTCGCTTACTTGTTAAGTACAGTGAGTGTGGTAAGTACTTAGAGAATAAGTAAATATATGTAAACCCTTTAGGTAAGTATACGGATATACGGGATGCTATAGGCGGATCTAGCACTAAACTAAAACTGTCTTAGCATTGATATTGCTCTCTCTTTTCTTTTTGCTAGAAAATTAGAGATAGCAATAACATTAGCCAAAGCGTAACAATACTCATTATTAACAATACCTAAAAACAAATAGCATACTTTAGATTAGTGGTAAATTTGTATCGATTCTATTGATTGTAACGGCACTTAAAAGGTATTTGTTGATATCGTAAAATTTACTAGAAAATCTAAGGTTCTATTCGGGAGAATGGTGCCTACCAATCCGAAGACTCCGCACCACTATCTTTTCGAAGTCATGTGTGTAATAATTTAGTTGGGTGGTAGAAGAGGACGCTTAGAGTACGCTTTTAAGTGTTGCGTGTTCTTGACTGGAGACCACGAATTGGCATTGCAGGGCAGTTTTAGGCTAGATCGAATGATGATATACGGAAGATAGCAGGCAGTGGATGGAACGTAACGCTGAGGATTGAGCTGAGTAGCGACCCCTAGGAGAGGCCTATGTCCAGCAGTGGACTATAGTAGGTATGATGATGCTTTGAAGTCATCATCATCAGCCACAAGACGTCCACTGCTGAACATAGGCCTCCCCCCTAGATTTCCACAACGAACGGTCCTGCGCAACCTGCAACCAGCGGTTTCCAGCGACCTTTGTGAGGTCATCTGTCCATCTAGTGGGAGGCCGTCCAACTTTGCGTCTTCCGGTTCGTGGTCGCCACTCGAGAACCTTTCTTCCCCATCGGTTGTCAGTTCTGCGAGCGATGTGGCCTGCCCATTGCCACTTCAGCTTGCTTACTCTTTGAGCTATGTCGGCCACTTTCGTTCTTTTGCGAATATCCTCATTACGGATTCTGTCGCGCAAAGAGACTCCGAGCATAGCTCTCTCCATAGCTCGCTGTGTGACTTTGAGCTTCGTTATGAGACCAACTTTTGAAGTACGCTTTGAAGTACGCCAGGTAAATTATAGTTCTGTTGTTTTAATGACGAATTAATTGATACAAACAGTGCCTGGCTTAGTTATCGTCTCCGTTATTTTCTCACAATAAAAAGTAGCCTCCGTGCTATTCCAGACTATAATCTAACTGTGAAACTCAACCCAATCCGTTAAGCCGTTCCGATGTGATTGAGCAACAAATTTCCAAAGTTTTGCATTTAAAAGACTAGTTGAATAAATCAGGGTTTTCCTTATTTTAAATGTAATTTCCCAGCTCTGCTTCTAAACATAACGTATCTTGTTTACTGGTACAACGACACCGACTTCATTCTGCCGGACGCACGTCCATTCCCCTTTAGACTGGCCGCATAAAGCCATTTTAAAGCTAACAATATTTAACACCATGTCACTATAATATTTCCACTACAAATACACAATACATCTCTATCAATTACTTAGGAAGTAGATATTGTTACAATATTAGGTTGTCATTGTCAAGCGGTCTTTCGAATTCATATTATGAACGATACATCTAATTAAAAACAAAGTATTTAATACACGATTTCACATGTCACACAAATTTGCTGTCGAGTTAAAATATCAGAAGATTAATTCCAAAACAGCCAAATTGTACATAGGAAAAATCTAAAAGGAAAAATGGCGCTTTGAAGTACGAGTCGTCCGTCTTTTTTTCAAAAATTTAGATTAAATATATATTATATGTATACTTGACATTGGCGAAATTGTGAGCCTAAACCACAATAAAAATCATAAACCAAGAGTTAAAGTTGAATTGTACATAGGTAAGCTGGAAATTACCCAGATGCCAACAAACCCAGCAATAAAAAAACAAATTAAAACAAAAGACCAGAATCAACAATCTTAGAATATGTGAGATCTCCAAATCAATCAACTAAAGCTTTTTCATATAAACTGAATGAAATGCAATTATACTAAAAAGAAAAGGTAGAACTATGTAAGTGCGAGTAAGTGTAATATGTAGAACTGTCCAACTAAGCGGTAGTCCCATTAGATTGTGTAGTTTAGACTCAGCGTCTCTTGTATTATTATAGTGATACTAACAGAACCGCGCGTAACTGCCGTTCCCGCAATTTTCTCGCAATAAACAGTAGCCTATATATGTATGCTGTTACATACTATTTCAGTGTTCAAAATTTCGAACCGCTGTTCAGGCGTTATTAAGAAACAGGCATGGAAACATCATAACTTTCCGTATTTATAATATCATTAGGTAGTAGCAAAAGTATCTTTGACAGCAGTTAGATGAGGCCCGAGGCCATACATAGGTCTAAACCCAGTGGTATCTCGTAGTTACAGTCGCGTGGTTCCCGATCCTGATATTTTTTGTCGTATTGGGTTTCCATTATTCCATCTTATGCAGGGATACCCTATTTCGTTTAAATAAAATACAGCATATAACAATAGGTATACATTTAGCTATCTTAGGGAAAGAATTTCTAAAATTGGTCCCGTAGTTTTTGTGTGAAAGAATAGCAAACGAACAAACAAAAATCTAATCTTTCTTCTTTACAATATTATTTTCGATAATTTGTCGCAAAAGCTTAGCACTATAAAAATAAAAAGCTTGTTATGTTAATAAAAGAGATTTAAAAACAAAGTTATAGCGGACATTTTCTATTTAATGGAATATTTGTTCCATTATAATTGTGACAAGGTGATAAACCATGAGCGTGTAAGGTGTCGAGTCTAGGACAGGCTCATTGTGAATTATGGATGTACTGCGCCTGCGCATGACGAATGCTAAGTTTCATGAAAGAAGCCGTGCTTCTACAGTTATATGTCGACGGATACAACGCTGTGATCGATTGGCGATAAGCCTGATGGTTATAAAGATGTTGCTATGAAATTAAATTGTATCCAACAATTTTGTAAGAAAGATAATTTATTATCTCCGAAAAAACAATAATTTTAATGTTAAATTATATTCAGACACTCGATCAAATGTCATAAGACGCAATCACTTAGTCGTCCAGATGTAATAAAGTAAATTTTAGTTGTTTGTTCAAATTGGTTCAAAAATCGCCACAGCGATTTCGATAAAATTTGTATGGATACTTTAAGCTATGATCCGTAGATCATAATTCAAAAATTTAACTGCACTGCGCTCGTTACCCTGAAATATGAGATGTTTGATTTCTATGCCCGGTAACTTTAAACATAATTTGATTTAAAATGTTACTTTATTTCAGTACGAAACAAAAAGAACTCACAGTACATTGAACAAAACTCAATTCTACGTCTAAAGCCAATAAAATCCGTAAAAACTAAGCAATTATTCTCACATTATTACAACAGCGGGAGATAGTCTAGGCTTAATTAAGAAACGTTTCCTTACAAAATAATTACAATAGTTGAATGCAAAAGCATTTCAATTATTCTAGTACGTTTAACATTTATAATGAAACAAAAAAATCGCACTTCCCCCAATGCAAGTTCTGCCATAATTATGGCACGGGCTAATTTACCCACAACTGTATTAAAAAGCCATAAATTTGAACAACGAAATGCTTGACAATCTTGCGCTGACATAATGAGTTTTTTTTACTGAATGAAGGTGAAGGTAAGTAAAAGGTTAATCAACAGCTGGCAATATAAAGAGGCGGAGGTAAAAGGTTAATCAACAGCTGGCAATAATTTTGTAATTAGAGGGAATATTAAAAATAATGATTGAGAATGTATTTTACGTATTTTACTTGTTTTTATTTCTAAGTACATAATTTGCCTGTTGCTTTAGAAGAATAGAAAGATATACTAGAAATTGTTGCCCGTGAAATGACTATTTTCCATACAAACGCCACTGTGGAGCTCTCTTCTTCTTCTTCTTTGATTGTTGAGAGCTATTTCTGGCTTCCATTCGGTTGTATGACCATAATTTAATTGTAGTAGGTTTGCACAGATTTCAAATGTCTTGTGTATATTAAAATGTTTCAGCAGGATGTTCAATAGAATTTGGCCGGTATTCAGATTGAATAGTAGTAGCTCTTGCAGTTGGTCGGTGTAGTAGAGATTTGTTTGTTAGTGATTAGTAGTTGTATATTTAATACATTAAACCTCTGCAATAGACAAACACAAAGATAACATCACAAGATATACATAAAAGTATAGGTATGAATTTAAATAAAAATACAATTTATCACACATATAAAACAAGAATTATAGTTTGATATTATTTCTTTTAATATATTTACTGAGGACATACACAAATGGATGATATATACTAATGGGAGGAGATTGGTGAAATTAGCAGGGCGGGGAAGGTCCGGAGGATCATGCCGTGATAAACATTGACATTTGCAGTCTATCGTCTCCCTCTGTAACCCTGTAGTTTAATTAGAAACTAGCAGCATTCTTGGACTTGTGGTTTTACCACACAAAATGGCATTGTAACAGCTCAAATCGTGTTCCATGCGCTCCATTTGTCGCTCTCGACTATCTCAATCAGGAGACGTCACCTGAAGATAAAAGATAGCTTCTATGCTACACTGACAATTTAATATGTTTTTGTTTCCGTTCTCGTATTATCGAAGATAAAAGACTAGCCTTTATTAACAAAACAAAAATACAATGAGAACTGCACTACCCTACAAACCTACCTAACTAACTACTTTTATTTTCCAAATTTCAATCCGATTGCGCAACACATGTACAATCGTATATCCACACAAACAAGTTCGGGTTATGCGTCGAAAACTCTAGACCTTAGAGGGTCAGGCCTAGGAGCTACAAACATCAAAATATATGCCCCAAACAAAAGGACATAAAAAAAAGATGTGGTTACGTGATTGTCCAACAAACAAATATCATAACTAGACATTAAACATCCAAATTTCACGTTTATAATATTAGTGGGATAACTAGCCAAGTGCATGACGGACCACTAGTAGGATAGGCCGTTGTTGTTTATAATGTATCTACAGGCATTAATCACGATTTAATTCATTGTTTAAATACCTCGACGTTTCGGCAGCGTTACAACCGCCGTGGTCACGAGAAGACTGAACACAGTCTTCTTGTTCTTGAGACACAGTTCTTGAACACACGTCTCCACTTTATTCTTGAAGACACAGTTCTTGAAGACAGTCTTCTCGTGACCACGGCGGTTGTAACGCTGCCGAAACGTCGAGGTATTTAAACAATGAATTAAATCGTGATTAAGTCCTGTAGATACATTATAAACATTATGTGTTCAAATCGCGAAAGTTTAAAAACAATATAGGCCGTTGTTGCTTATCATTCACTAAAACTTGACATTGAGTTTGTTCAATTGATGTTACGAGCTATTTTGATTTGTCTTAGAATAACTCAGATATCTAGAAAGAGTTAATGCTTTTAATGCGCTTCTGTTTCATCAGATTTGACCTTGCCAAGACTATAATTTAAATTCCATTTGCATTCCTTCATTTGTCTCCATTGCCTACAGGGCTGAGATGTCAATCGGAATACAAGGAAAACATATATTAAACACGTGTCAAATACTAAACCAATGTAGAATTTGCAAACGCATTGGAAAGTGCGTTCGGTTGCATGCCAGAATGTGGCATGCGTCGTGAAATCGTGGCATGTTTTACACCTATCTACATACCAAGGAGGTGAAGTTTGTTCTGGGAAATTGTTCTAGAAGATAGTTCTGCCGAAAATCTGTTTAATCTACTTTTAAAAATACGAAATTCAGTTCACTACAACGAGATTAAATCTCTTATATCTCTGGGTGGCGAGCGCAGTGCAGTGATAGGTCATGATTTGGACTCTTCATGTTCCAATAGTTGCGTTTTTGTGCCGTTATGGATTTGCATGTTACTTATCATAATGCACATGTCCTTGTCGTCTCGTCACTCTATTAATATCAATTTAAAAAAGTTTTTGTCACTGGTAAATTTATCTGATTTTTATTGAAATATACATAGTATGCATATCTTAATATATATAAATCTCGTGTCACAATGTTTGTCCTCAATGGATTCCTAAACCATTTATCCGATTTTAATCAAATTTGGACACCGAGTGAAGATGGATCCAACTTAAAAGATAGGATAGTTTTTATTTCGATTAATAGGCTTTATGTGACCATATCCGAGCGAAGCCGGAAAGGGCCGCTAGTATGTTTCTATATTTAGCTTCTAAAATAAAATGAAATGAAATATTCATCTAAATGTGTACAACTAACACATAATACTCAGCATAAACTCTTAGGTGTTGAAACCTGTGTCGTCGTAAGTAAAAATACATGAATATATAAGTAGCAATGAATAACTAAATAAACAAAATACATTTGTACAAAGCTGAAACTTAACAATAATATATCACTTAATAAATAATAATGTCGCACATCCGTTATTTTACGCAGTTATGCGCTGAGTTAATAATAGAAAAAAATAAGGATTACGCAGAAATGTACGCATCGTACGCACCAAAGCAAGAACGTTTAAATAGAAAACATTGATAATATTGTAATTATGAAAACATTACGCCGCCGTTTCGTTCCTCATGCTACACATAATATATATGATTGTATATACATTCATATTTATGTTATCACATCCCACTAAATATTACCATTGCTGAGACTCTCTCGTGGGTAATTCTCTCTCTAAGAGAGAGTCAAAGTCATAATCTATCATGGTAGCCCAGTGCAGAATAGTGGAAGAGACGTCACCTCAGAAGATTTTTAGATTATTTAGAATATTGTATTAAGCAATTTCACCACCTTATTATCGTTAATATAGAAACCGTTCCTGCCACCAATCAATACCATTGATCGAACTATAATATATCTTATCTCTTAAGTTGGGCCAAATTGCACATAAATATGTTTTCAACTTTCGTGAACATAGCTTGACTTGGTGAAGACATCAATGTGAACAAACATCATAACACTAAATTTTTACATATCAAGATTTGCCATGGTCATAAATATTGGTGGAGCAAGTGTATGATTGTCATGCAATTTTAAAGATCCGTCTTCGTAGTGTATTTCGCTACGATAACTAGCTTTCAAATTCAATAAGCAACGCTTTCCCGTAGTTCTTTTTTCCTGTGTAACCTAGGAGACTTAAACGTTCTCTAATTAGACAATTCGTGTTCAAGCCGCGCAAGCGCAGCTGAGGCCATATAATGATGCGGTCTATTGTCTTACCTGACTTATCGGCGCGCAGAATACACACTCAGTAGGTGAAGTCTGTAAGTGTGTCACGTGCCGAAACGTCTGGGTAATAAATCAATCAATTACATTTAAATGCGGCAATGGAAATCTAAGAGTTTCTAAAGTTGTTAATATTCACTAAATCTAAATCTGCATATACTAGTCTATACTAATATTATAAAGCTGAAGAGTTTGTTTGAACGCTAGGATCTCTGGAAGTATTGGTCCGATTTGAAAGATTCTTTTTGTATGGGATAGTCCATTTATCGAGGAAGGCTATAGGCTATAGAACATAACGCTGCTATCAATAGAAGCGGAGCATGAATCAAGAATGTAACAAAAACGGGAGAAAAATAATCCTTTTTGAGCGTTTTCGTAGCGTGCTTAAACATGACAGCATGTGTCTAAGATTGCGTCATTGAATAAAACCTTTGCTAATCAAATTTGTGTCTAAAGAAATCTGAGTTGGTACGACCAATTTCCGACAGGTAGCGTAGCAGGTAGCTGAAGAGGTTTTTTGTTTGAAAGCGATTTTATCAGGCATGACTGAACCGATTTCAGTCATTCTTTCACCGTTGCTATATTTTATAATGTACCACGGGCGAAGCCGGACATCTAGTAGCTTAAATAATTAGTAGCGTAATAGCTTATTTGATTTAATGCGCTATTCTCAGGAACTACTTAACAGATTTCAAAGAATCTTTCACCTGTGAATATCTTCTTGATCCTTTAGTGCGAAATGCTATATTTTATCTACCACGGGTGAAGCCGGGGTCGACTGTTAGTATAGTAATAAATATCTTTAAGCAAGCAACTCTTGTATATACAAGTTGCTAATTGAGTTATTATTTATATATAAATAATCTGAATATCAGAAACGGCATCAACGATTTTTATGACGTAGTATATGGGGTTTTCGGAGGCGATAAATCAATGTTGCTGGGTTTCATTTTTCGAAAATGTCGTTTTAACCGTATTTCTGTCATACAATAATAATAATAATAACTGGCTGCGCTTCGGGGACCTCTTCGGAGAAACCGAGGGGTTTGCCTGTGCAATTGCAGATGAGCTTATCAAGACGAACAATTACCGGAAATACATAATGAAGGACGGTACGGTCGACATTTGTCGAGCATGCTGCCGTCCAGGCGAATCTCTTCGTCATGTTATTTCCGGTTGTTCGCATCTTGCTAACGGCGAGTACTTGCACAGACATAACCTAGTAGCCAGGATCAGCCAACAGCAACTTGCTCTTCGACACGGCCTTGTCGAGTCCGAGGTACCGTACTATAAGTACGCACCTCTGCCAGTTCTCGAGAATGGTCGTGCGTTGCTCTACTGGGACCGCTCTATCATCACGGACAAGACTATTGTCGCCAATAAGCCTGATATCGTGCTGGTAGACCGGTCTCAGCGTCGGGCTGTGATCGTCGATATCACCATACCACATGACGAGAACCTCGTGAAAGCTGAGAAGGACAAGCTTAGCAAGTACCTTGACTTGGCTCACGAGGTTACCGCCATGTGGGATGTTGATCCCACGATCATAGTCCCCATAGTCGTATCGGCAAACGGCCTTATAGCGAAAAGTCTCGACCAACATCTCAAGAGACTTTCGCTAGACGGTTGGATCAAGAGTCAGATGCAGAAGGCGGTCATCCTTGACACAGTGCGCATCGTCAGGAGGTTCTACAGTCTGCAGCCCTAACCACCGGTAGCTTGGGCCTTGCCCCCGCTGATGGCGGCAAACTAGGTTTAGGTTTTTATAATGTTTTTATGTTGTTTTTATATACAAATATTGTAAAAATGTAAACCTAAGAAAATGATTAAATGAGTGAATTATAATAATAAATTTTGTTTCGCAAACTTACATATCTAATTACATAGTTACACCAAGAACTTAGAACTAAAACCAAACAAAGTACAATCATTTCGGTTTCGAGGTGTTCACTGAAACCCACACTTTTTTTTTTTACATACAGGTACTAACATTAATGTAGAACAGTACCGTTGACATTTGTCAGGACGCAACTTTCCTGAAGAATCTTTTTGTCATGTATTTCTGGGTATTGCATCTTTCCAAGAGCGAGTACTCAAGTACAACAAAGCAGCCAAGATCATCCACTAACAAATTGGTTATCGAAACGGCGCTGATGAGTCCGAGAGGCCATACGCATACGCATAAATACGCGTTTGTGCCAGTTCTTCGAAATGTTCGCGTGTTTTTGTGTTGGGACCAGTCTGTCATCTCGATTGTCTCCAAAATATTTATTACCTTTAAATGAAAACACGTAATTTACTAGCAGGCGTTTTGTAAGGCGGCAAATAGTTGCATTTAACTAAAGCCACAAAACATGCGATCACAATTTTATTTTTACTCTTTCAAACTTCGTGTGAACTTACCCTTCTGCCGACTCTGTGTCTTATCCATACTAACTTATTATACTTAGCCAATGAGTCCGTGAGCGGGCGTCCAAACGACCAATTGACGAAGTTTTGGCGCTGCGGTGAGTTCACTATGCATAATTGGCAGTGACGGCTTGATGCATATTGATTAACTGTGTTTACTGTGACATTGGTGTAAATTCAAGGACCTAATAAGTAGGAAGGTAGTAGCGGTCTGGATGAAAGACAGAACGTAAATCGTTAATTGGATTGTTTGGCCATGTATATTTGGGTAACGAGCGCAGTGGAGTGATTTGGACGCTATACAGGGGTATTGGTTACCACTCAGGCAACGATGAATGAAAATGAATTGCAAGTCTCATGTATTGCTTGCTCTTTTTTACATTAGCTCTGAATTAGGAGCGCTCCGCAGTTTTGGCTGAGCAGTTTACATCCCTGTAATTTTTTTGCGATAAAAAGCAGGCTCTATGTTATTTCGGACTAGCTAGCTGTGCGACACTGTCCTGTTACGGACAGATGTTGCTTACTATCAGGCGCACGACCTGCTCGTCCCTACACTCGATATTTAAAAAAACTAATTTCATTACTTGTTTTTGCACATTTCTAGAGATGTCAAGTATTCGTAGTTCATTTGGACTTAACAGCATAAAAATAAACGATCGACAAAAACGGTGCCAGTGAGCTAATTAATACCACAGCCATACCTAAGGGCAGTTAACGTAATTTTAATGAAAATAATGACTTACTTTTTGCAAAGCAACCGCAAGAAATGAAGTCGTTCCTATTATGACTTCTTTTATTTTACTACAATTTTTTTGTTCAAATTCTCTGTTCTATGAGCTTTGTAATTGCAATTTTGCATGTGTTTCAACGTTGCAGAGTTCTGAGAATTGATGCGTTTTTGGACGAATTTGATGTTATTCGATTTAGGTAATAAATCTCGTACTATCAGGTCAGTCTTACTCGACCAGTCACACGATACAATAAAAAGTAAATAATATGTATGATTTAAAAAAAACGCATCAATCGTAGAAAAATAAAACAGATCCGATTACTATACAAGTAAGTAAAAATAAAAACTCAAAAACCCTGGTGCATGAAAAGTGAAACAAACTATGTATTTATACTTACATACTAATAAAAACTGAAAATAGTAAAACAGACACTTAGATTTCTGGTGGTCTAAAATTCTACAATATTTGTTATTGCATTAATACTATTATTGCAGAAAATAAAATATATTTTAATAAAGAATTATAACAACTGAACAGTTGGGATACATTGAACAATTAGATTGGCAGTCGAAATTGGCTATTCGACTTCTAAAATTTTACCTTCGCGAAAAAGATTAGAAAATATGGACACTACGACACTACTGCAATTACGAGTATGCTTGAAAATTGAATTTTTTTACATTTATTTCAGTTTTGTGATATACATTGATATATATACCTGTCCATTTCACGACACACTTAAGTACTAACTATGGTGAATAACTATATTCTCATTGTTTTTTAGACCTACATACCTAGATATAAATAATTAATGGAGATCTGTAAATTAGCGTTGTAAGTCTCATTATCGATAAATTGCCTACGATATACTTGATATTTATCTTTTAATGATTCAATCACCTGTGTGATGCGATTATTAACAATTGATGTCTTGATCTTGTTTTCGATTACTTTTTTAAGAAAATGAAATGAGTTTGTTAGTATTAATTTTTGTTCTTGTTTTAAACAGTGTCGTTAAAAACTGATTCCTATAAAAAAATTGGTTTACATTTGAATTTTTATAGTCATTAAACTCTTATATTTTTATCAATGTTTATAGTACAAAAGGATTCAAAAAATTATAAGTAGATATTTTTTTTTCTACTTTGGCTCTAGCAGCTTAGTTCGTGTCAAATCAAATTGTATTGGGTATTTAATTATATACTTGTATATTATGCTCAGATCATCTTGTTAAATATAGTTAGATTGGTACATAATATATGTGTATGTTAGGCCTTTGTTCGTTTTTCCACTAAGTCCTAAGATAGTGGCGAAGCAGTAAAAGTCCCCTGAGAAACACTGTCAGAACTACATTCTGAAATAATGAAATATACACAAGGGAGGTACAAACCAAAAAAGAAAACTACTTCTATGTATTCTACACAAACTAAGCTACTTTATAAATAAATTAATATTGGTGGACAATTCACACACAGCACATTCTGACCCCAAACTAAGCAAAGCTTGTAATATGGCGGCCAGATACTTAATATAATACTTATATAATTGTAAATACATACTTATTATACATAGAAACACCCAGACACAGTGCAAATATTTGAATTCATCACACAAATATTTGCACTCGTGGGTGGGAATCGAACCCACGACCCTCGGCATCGCAGGCAGAGTTACTGCCCACTAAGCCACGAGGCCAGACGTTATGTATGAGTATACATATATTTATTTATGTATCTTAATACAAGTGAGTAATTGTGAAGCTAGTTTTACGTAGAATAGTAAAAATAGAGAAAGAGCGTAATCTAAAACACTAAATACCGGCCAGCCTCGTCTTCGTTTCTGAGAAGACTCAAAACAATTCGTGGACTAAAAACAATTAAATTGTAATTAAGGTCCGTATTAAGAGAGAAGGCATGCACGGGCACATTACGGCACCCATTTTAGTGTTAGTGATGAGAGTTATGATATCTGTGAAAGTATCGATAAAAATAAACTATCCATATTTTATACTTACATAGTTCCAAACCTTTTTATTTTATAAGTGAATATCGTACATGGTTTTAAAGTTATGAAGTTCGCAAGAAAACTATAACATTTAAATAAAGACTTGATAAAACGGTTTTTTTTATATAAATTTATGTCCAAAAAAACATAAGAGAAACTTGGTAGCGAAACAAAGCGTCAGCCTTAAAAACTGTACGTTATATAAAAAAGCAAAACACTCCATTAATCCATTGCATTCAAAAAACACGACTCGATATTTGAATGGCCGATAAAACTCGACACTCGCAACGCCCGCCAATTTTGCATGCATAAACATCGTAAATCTCATTCAATGAAAATGAGTATCGATAATCGATATCGACTTTAACGATCGTTTCATTACGAGACTATGGTCGCAGTTTTCCTGTCAAAATGTCGTAAGTTTGTAACCGTTGGAATGACTTGGGCCTTTTACCACTCGTGTAGTGTCGAGGCCGTACAAGACAATGCCGGACCGCGTCCAAAACAATCACATCTTCATTAATTACGTTAAGAATTTTTGTGATGGCAGCACTAAATATGGTGTGGTTCACGTGATAATCAGACGCGAATCACAGTTATGATGTAATGAGTCTTTCTGTTGAATAATTGTAAAAAATAAAGGAGCGTTTTATTTTGAGAGTTTGTAATTTGAAGCACTTTAACGTTCAGCGATATGATGTTTGGGTTCTTGTTAATAAAATTATTTTATTGCTTACCAGAAAAGCCCGTGTAGTGAAAATGTATTTCTTGTAGAATACTTAATAGAAAATTTAAATTATTTTATTTAGATTACAAATACAACACTGATTAATATACGAATAGTTATGAAAAAGTATCCAAAAATTAAGAAATGCAGCTGGTGTTACGTCAGAAGAAGTGAAAATTCAAATATTTGTTTGAAGCTGAAGTTACGGTTGGTCTAGTCGGGAGAACGACGACTGCCGATCCGGAGCCACCGGGTTCGAATCCCACCACGCGCACCACTGTCTTTTCAAAGTCATGTGCGTAATGCCGCTAACTTAAAAACGGTGATGGAAAACATCGTGATGAAACCGACATGTACCTAGAATCTTTCGAAGTCATGTGCCATCCACCAACCCGCACTTGGCCAGCGTGGTGGATTATAGCTTTAACTCTGTCCTTACGAGAGAAGGCCTCGAGTCCCAGCAGTGGGAACATTTAGTGGGCTGCTTATGCTTATGCAGTTCAGAATGACAACGATACGATTTTTTATTGATTTCTGTGATTGAGTTCATTCACTAAGATAAAATTAGTGCATTTTAATCAATATTCTCGATGTATCAGTTTTCACTAACGCTGACACTTACGCCACACCTCAATTTCTTCGTATGTGCTAATGACAGTGCGACCGCGCCTCAATTTGTCGCTCCCCGTTTTTGTCGATCACCGTCGGCATTCCGCCGTGATCAAGGCCCTTTCCCATCCTTATTACGTTTGTAATTACTTCGTACTTTGTAGTAATGCATTTGCAAACAATTTCTGGACATTGTTTAAGTAAAATTAAAGAAATGTAATTTGGTATTTTTGGACAGTGCATAGCCCATTTTACTAAATCCATATCCACAGCTTCGTAATCTTTAAGTGAATGTGAAGTCGTCTCATAGTAATTTTTGTATAATAATCAATCAGTACTTCATACCCTTTTTAGTTTAGCAAATACAGTTATTCTCAGTATATCTTATTTATTTATCGAAGGGTGAAAATGATATACAGTACCGGGGCACAACAAATTGGTAAACTTTAGTTTGTTTAATACCTATACATATATGTATTTCAATGTAGAACTCTCTCGGTTCTTAAAAAATAACTGAGGGTCGAATAAATTAGATTAATTAATTACGATAACATTATTAACGACAACTTCATTGTTTCAGATGCAACCAGCGGAAAAAATGACACGTCAACATAATAACGATGCTATCGAGTAACACAAACACGATGATGAACAAAATGTTAGTGATAGCACTTGAATTGACTTGATAAATATCTTGAGTGGTGCTAAAACTTTCAGTGATGACAACGGATTAAAATTTCCAAAATATGCAAATCAATGCAATTTAAAATCCAGTGCAGTAGACAAGAATACAATAAACATATCAAAACATACCTTTCAATGGAACAGATTTAAATTTCAAGTGGAAAACTAGTGGCCTTATTAAAATTGTTAGTGACAAAACAAACAGAAATGTGTAGTCGGACGTAAAAAAGTGTAAAACAAAACAAGCAGTGAAAGACGATACTAACACATAAGATGAAAAAAATCATAAAGTAACATAAACCGTCGACAAAGTAGATTTTACAGTGAAAGTATACGAACATGGTTAAATGGAATAGACTATATACGAGGTAGTTAAAGTGAATATGTCAGGGTCTGGACATAATAGAGTGGTATAAACTGTCAGCGAGGTGGATGATGAAGTGAATATGCCAGACCGAGAGTCGGTGGGCGCTGGGAGTGGGTTTCTTCCGCTGCAGTTTCCGTCAGCGTTTGCCGCCTTCCATGCAGCTTCGCCGCCGGGAGGTCAAGCGTCGGCGATGCATCACGCTACGCATTATCATCATCATGCGCAGTAAGTACTTCTTTATCATTGAGTTTATTGCCTAGTAATATTTCGTTATTTTATTCGAAGATATGATCAACTCTGACAGCATCTCCTGGTTCCCGTTATTTTCTCGCCATAAAAAAACCTATAAGTTATCCTAGACTTTAACCTGACTATTTTTAAAATTTCAACCCCATCCGTTCTGGTGTTCCGACTTTTGTTCCGGCTTTGATCAAATTTGCCAATAACAGTAAAACTTTGAGAAGTTTCAACCAAAACTGGTTAAAAGAAGGTTTTAGATAAATTCCTTCGAAAATGTAATCTTTTTGCTGGTTCAAATTATGATTAAGTCTTTTGTAATTTGAATGTTACCGTTACTTGTAATTTGCGTTATTTTTCAATTGAAATGTAATATACATGGAACGATTTTATTTATTGCCTTCACTCGATTTTACGAACCTCATTCCGAATTTATGTAAGAGTAAAATTTATTAATTGAAATTCAATTAAATTGAAACATTGCAATTACAATTCCTCTTTTATCGTATCTCTAATTTATATTAGCTGCACTAAATTAATTGAAGAACAGTTGGCTTATTGATTTGTAAAAAATGGTTGTCTGTAAAGTCGGTTGGTTTACGTACAATAGTTTAACGTGACAACGTCATCACAAAACATTGATATATGCGGCGTACAATGAGCGTAACGGGACACTTTTTCGTGCATGCAGTCGGCGTTCATCGATTTATTAGACGGTGCCACTTCTAAAATAAGAAATGATTACTTAGTAAGGTTACTGCAATGGGAAAAAATTTCTTTATAAGAATTTAAATGTCTTAAACATACGTCATTAGCACTACTAAACAAAAATACGTGCAAGATAAGTCTGCATTATTAATATGTAGATATATTGTATTTATCCCGCGGATATTGCATGTATGAGATATACAATGAAAGACCAGAGACATGATAAAAAAAAATGTTTTTAATTTTTTTTTGCGTAGCATAAAAAAATCGAAATCTAGACACACGGCAGCGTGGCCAGCCAAGTTCATTCAAGTAAACTGGCAAGCCGCACCATGTGTAATATTACACGAATCATTAGAAGCTACTTTTGTCCTCCTCATAACTTAAAAAACTATTGCACATTAACTTGTGATCTATGATTTCTACACCATAATAGGGTAAATCTAAGTTTAAGTCAACTATGTACATGTTGCAATTAAAAAGTGACGATGATGACGTCTACTACTGCCTACAGAAGTTCAGAATAGCCCAGAATGTCTCTCTCTATTCATAAAGCGTTTGGTAAACTTATCATTGTCAGAGTACTCAATGAGTACTACGCATTTGACTACCATCTCATGTGGTCTACGATGGAGTGCGCTTACTTAGAAGTCATCACATCATAATTATTTTTAAAGATGTCGTTTTTCGTTTTTGAAGTGAAAACTTCTGTTGGCGCACCACTGACAGATTTTCTGTGGGCTGTGAATTGACCTCAAGCGTCACGTCCGCAAATAACCGAAAAGAAGTCTTCGGGTGAACTCGGGAACATAGTCATTGCCATGGCGTGTTACCATGATTACCATTACACATTTACACATCTAACGATACCCATTTATTCTAAATGGTCATGGCCATGCTTAGAAGACTAACTTAGACATAAGATTTTTGACGATTTATTCTAGCGTCCTCCGATTTCTTTCTCCCGCGTAGTTTCCAAAGTAAGGTATCAAATTCTGCGTTATAAAGTTTTCATTTCTATCAGCAGTCCCTATGACTGACAATTTATTGTTTTTGTTGCAGCTTGTCAAGTACGTATATTTTAATTTAGAGACTACGTATATTTTACTAGTGTAGTGGAAGTAGGTTAACCACATTTCTGTTATAATACCCATATCATTTATTTTTGTGGTCACTAACCATAAAACGTACACCTTGTACCCTTATATCTTAAAATAAAATTTGGACCTTCGTTCTATGGATAATAATAATTAGTATTTCTTAAGACTTATGCTTTTAATTTAATGAATTTAGAAAAAAAAACTATTCACTAAGGATGACTGATTTTTTTTGGCAAATAAACATGTGCTATACCAAGCTATAATTTATCTACGTTCCTATATATTATTATGCTGTAACTAGGTAACACAGATTTGACAACAATAACACTTATAAAAAATCTGTAGAATATTGGTAGATAGATAGATAAACTCTTTATTGCACTTAAATAATACTATTATATTCCTTATATTGTAGTTTTTGTCGTCAATTAGTTTAAAAGCTTAATTTAACATTGTTAATCAGTACGTACATTACACTTTATGAATGCATTTAATATTTACGGTATTTTATCTATTAAATTCTTTGCTACGAGTAAAATTTTACTCGCGTGTTGAAATTGCATTTAGTTACAGAATACTATTATTATAACAACTCACTACCGTAAGCTAATTCTCATTTATAAAATTACTCTTATAGCTGTCTAATTACAGCCATTCCATTTCTTTCAATTTTATGCGCTCTACTTTTTAGGATTCCGTAGGAAATAGTTCTGTAGTTATTATAGTAACTCTTTATGCTCAATGATACAATCTTACTGCTTGTAATTTTAATTGGCATGACAATAAAGTGTATCTTTTTTATAATATAGAGTGACAAGACGAACAAGACATACACCTGATGGTAAGTAACACGCCTGCTCATCACAGTATCACATAGTTATTTGAACTTGAAGAGTCCAAATATCTATACTAGTACTACACTGCGCTCATCACCCAGATATGCATACTAATACCATGGACGTATAAAAAAGTCAGACGTAGTGTCGCTAAAACAAAAAACTGTGTCACTAGAGTCGGCCACATTTGCACGTGTGCTTTGTTAGGTTGTCACTGATAGGCTGACACGCAACATATACACAAGTAGAGCGTGTAATGACGTCTTAGATCTCTGGGTGACGAGAGCAGTGCAGTGCTAGGGTGCAATGATTTTGACTCTTCATGTCACTGTTCTGTTATGTGGCAGGCATGTTGCTTACCATCAAGCACATGTCCTGCTCGTCTCGTCACTATTAATTTTTAAAAAATACCCACCGATGTGTGCGTGTCAGCCTGTATGTGACAGTCAGCGCACAAGTGCATATTATATGGCCAACTCGATGGACACAGTTTTTGTTTTAGCGAGACTACGTCCGACTTTTTATACGTCCATGACTAATATATAATAATTTCTCTCAAAATATTGCCCTTTAAACTGTAACACAGTAATATTAGCACATTATTCCTTGGCGGTGGAATAACTGGAAAAGGCGTATTACTTGCCAAGGCGGACTCTGCAAAGAATCCTTCACTGCAATGATGTCTATATTCTTTTTTCATAATGGGGTATATTCCTACCTATCCATTAATATATGTTATGAAGGAATACGGGACCCTTTCGCTAGCACGAAATGTCACATACTCAAAGGTTTAAACATCTATCGCATGGATTAAAGTCTTTCACATCGAAACCATCTACATATGTAATTTTATTATGATTCTTGTAGAGCAAGTGTCCTTTAATATTACGACCAGAGTCCGTTCGCTCCTAAACGTCAGACCACGTTTATTGGACTACTTCATAAAACAGAGTGGTTCATTTAACATCCAACACAAAAATACCACCAGCTTTTTATTACATAATTGCGCTTACCATTTTACGCTCAACTTCACCTGATATGCCAACTTTGTCGTATTCATATGCAATTAATATTTCGTCGTTATCTTTTGAATTCATATTCGTTTCTTGTACACCTTTACGAGTGCGGTGCTCCATTAATGCACCCGCTTTTATTTCGACTTCAGCGACAACTTTTTTATTTTTCTGAGGATAGTTTATATCGGGAGCAGGTAGAAACTTTTAGATTAGATTAGAGTCGGCGTATTAGGCCGTGGTTTACGGTCGACTATAAAACCTCGTACGGTCGAGACAAGGTGTTACTTAATGATAATTTATTGCGAAACATCGGACACGAAAGCGGCTCGATTTGACGACAGCATTAATCTTTCGTAACTGGACACAATAAAAGTTATCGTAAAGTTTGAAGGGGGTTCGATCGACGAATGCACAGACCGGCAAGTGACAAATGATGGACAGGAAGTCGTCAAAGGATTGAGACGTTTACAATGTTAGGAGGGACGTGAAAAGCAGGAAGGTTCGGTTCAACAAATGAGTTGCTTGAGCTCAAAAGAAGGGTGATGCATGGCCAGTCGCCAGAGATGATTAATGCCCCGATGCCTCGCGGCCCTTCTCCTCTCGATATAAACATGAAATTAAACATTCGAAATGTTAATTTACTACACGAATGAACTTTCAAATCGACTGATTGGCGCAATTGGTGTCAAGTCCTTTTCCCCAATAATAAATCCTTTGTCATCATTATGATATCAAGTCACAATTCAGGACTAATTTAATGGAGTTTTATGGTCATAAATCAACGAGACTAGAGTGCTAATGCAATTCACTCCTTCAACGTAAAATATACGAGCCATAAACGTATCCTCATAATTTATTGTGATTGCGTAATACGAAGAAAGTATAAAATTTTCCTGGAACCTTAAGGAATCTCAATCTTTGTGATATGGATTTAGTCGCTGCGCCGGATGGGTGTACCATTAACGACAGCTTCTCGGTGGCTCATTTAACCCGCTGCTGCGATAATTGCCACCACGTGTTTATTTCGAACCATTCTATTTATAACAAGCACAATGGGTTGGACACGATCGGTTATTTTGGCTTCGTTTGTTTCGTCAAAGTCGATTTTGTCCTGCCACAAAAGAGGTGTTGCGAGTCGGCTGTCGTTTGATTCATTAAGTGGAACCCTTTGAACTGATGAATAGACTTTGCGTGCCATTGCGCCTATTAATTCTGTTTCAGCGTTTTTAGCTACGCGTTACTCTTCCAAGACAAGTCTATTCCGTTGTTTTACATAGTTTGAATCGTCTGTATTTATCGGTTGTTTTGTCGGTACATTTGTCTTGTCTTCATTCACTATTTCCGTCTCAATCAAGGGCTCTCGAGCTAAGATAGTCAAGAAAATTTCGACATCTGTTTTTTTGGCGGTTTTGAGGTTTTGCTAATAATAAGATATTGTTTATTAATTAAATATACAATTGGGATAACATTTTACTTTTTTAATTAACATTGTTACCTTGTATATTTTGTATTAAATTTGGCGCTGTACAACAAAACTGGACGCAAGTATTAATTAAATACAATTATTCATTTTGGTGCCTTCCTGTCGAGCTTGAACCTCTTATAGATAAACCTATTATAGATCACATCGTCTCTTAACATCAGAGCAGTTAGCAACATAAAGATAAGATAATAAAGCCCTTTATTAATTAAAATCCAGAAAAAGAAAACAATATAAAAAATAAACTTAAGAACATTACAATGTAGACGCTTCAATTGGCGGCTTTATCGCTTTAAGCTTTGATAGCAGCGGTCAAGCATCAGAATATCAAAGATAAAAAAATACAGTTTGCATGTTGTATTCGCATCTAGAAAATTTAATTAAATCAATATAATTATATACAATATACAATTTATACTCATTGATTGCTAACTTATGTGATTCTGCCATAAGTTTGTGTAATCGTCTATCTCAAATTGAACTTTCAACCCCAGGGTCACAACCGATTACAGCCTCCAAATCATCTTGCCTTCAACTTTCAACAAGCAGCCATAGAAAGTAATTCCTAGCGCTGTCACCACAAAAGCTGAGTAATAAAGAGCTATTCACAAGCCCGCATCCCACCGGCCTCATTATGAACTCATCCTGTCTTCACAAATCATCGACAGGAAAAAAAAATGATGGTAAGAGCTAAGACAAAAGCTTTATCGGCCATCGATTGGCCTACGTGCCACACACGTCGGCCATTGTCTCCTTAGCTGTTAACTGTCCATGGCAATTATAGAATACAACTTTATAATCATGGATTGTATCGAGTCTTTATCGTATGTATCAATGTTGTTATTAAACCTGATCGCGTCATTTGATATCGATTCGTTTATATTCGATGGTTTTGTAGATATGTAATTCGACAGTTCATAGACAACGGTATAAGATTTAGTAGTGGTAGGACTCTTGGCAGAGTCCGCCTGGGGAAGTACCACACCTTTGCCAGTTATTCTACCGCCAAGCAGTAATGTGTTCAAACATTACTGTGTTCCGGTTTGAAGGGTAATGTTTCCAGAAAAATTACAGGGCTTAGAGATATAACATCTTAGATCTCTGGGTAGGTAATGATTTTGACTCTTCATGTTCCAATAGCTGCATGTCACTGTTGTTGTTGTTATGTGGCAGGCATGTTGCTTACCATCAGACAATGCCAAGGCTATGTCCTGCTTGTTTCGTCAAACTTTATTTATTTCAAAAAAAATATGAAGAGGACAATCTACGCTAGTGTTACTAACTAGCAGTTCGACTTCGCCCGTGGTACATAACATATAACCTATAGCATCCAAGGATCACGTATTTATCCATTAAAGAATTTATGAAATCAGTCCAGTAGCTCCTGAAATTAGCGCGGTCCAACAAAAAACCTATTCTGCTATATAATATATGTATGGAATACTTGTGTTGGATCGAATTCTCTATGCAGGGTTAAAAATTCTAGCAATTAATCGTATTAGATCCAATTACTAACAAACTAGGAACAATTTAATTTAAAAATGAATCTACAGATATGCGGTAAGATTTTGTTACTCACATGAAATCAATAAAAATAATTACATATATCTCAAGTACACCAGTTGGAATTTTGGCAGAATAACAAAATATAACACTAAAGATTAGCTAGCTTCAATTAAAACCCACAAATTTATTTGAGATTCAAACGTCAGAACACTATGTTTAAATCGTGTTCGAATTATATTGTCGACTGTTTTGGGAGATCTGATACTTTCGTAGATTTCAATTAGGATAGCCATCGGCGGTCGTATTTTGTGTAACTTATGTGGTTTTATTGGAAACTTTCTGTTTGTGTTCACGCCTCGTGTTAGTTAAAATATTTTGAAACGGAATCATGTTTCATGTGTCTTTATCCAAGTTTCTACCAAACATATTAATTCGTTTTGTTAACTCAAACCATGGACGTATAAAAAAGTCGGACGTAGTCTCGCTAAAAACTGTGTCACTTGAGTCGGCCACATTTGGACGTGTGCGTTGTCAAGTTGTCACTGATAGGCTGACACGCACATATATACACAAGTAGCGCGTGTAATGACTCATTGATGTGTGCGTGTCAGCCTATATGTGACAGCGCACACGTGCATATTATGTGGCCGACTCAATGGACACAGTTTTTGTTTTAGAGAGACTATGTCCAACTTTTTTTATACGTCCATGACTCAAACTAACTAACGAAATTATCGACTTGAATAACATTTTGCTTGTATTATAAATTGCATAAAAAGGCTTGGTACAGCATAGGCTGAGGCAGTAGAAATTTTACAGAAGCGCAGGGTGCGTCATTAGACCCTAAAATGTTTTATTTTAGTCATCTGAAATGTCTCAAGCTTTTTCAAACAGAGACGAAAGGAAGACATTATATTTTTTTCCCAAAATGACCAAAATTTGTCTATATCACACCACATGTGCCGCCAAAGACCCATTTATTATCCCCTTCCGATTTGGCCAATATTTATCTATTGCCCTTTTCTTAACGACCTTCTAATGGCACTGACAAAAAACTGACAATGAAGCCATGTGTCGAATCTGGTCAAACTTGGCTCGAAAATCGACCAGAGCAGGATCCGAGAGTCTAACCCAAAGCGTTTACCTAATTTTACTACGTAGTACCTGGTTGACCGAGCTCTGCTCGGTTTAAATGCGTTTTTATAGGGATCTAAGTAAAAGATTTTCTCAGAAAAAAAAGAACAAAAAGAGACGTCTCGAGTGTAACCATCAGGATTCAAACCGGAGCCTGTTGACTCCGAGGGCGAGCATATTCCGTCTGAGTCATTTAGACTTAAGAACAGTGGCGAAATAAGTTATCGTATTCTAATGACATTATAGGAGTTTTTTGTTGTCTAAAAACGCGCATAAAATGATGTTTTAAAAAAATAAAACCTAGCTAGATCGATTTATCGTCCCCGAAACCCCTTGAATACATAATTTCATGAAAATCGTTCGAGCCGTTTCCGAGATTCAAATTCTATATACATATATCTATATACCTACAAGAATTGGTCGTTTAAAGGTATAAGATAGAGTTAGATTTTCCGCACGGTCCCTTTGTGTCAATCGTAAGCAGATGACGTGCATGCATACGTTCTATGATTCTATGCTAACAGAGTGCTGTGCCGCGACAAGAGTATGACACTTCCACAAGAGCGACAAGGCAAGAAAGATGCTACCTGTGCTTTCGGTGTAAAGCGTTTGTGCCTCTGTACGTAGTATATGTAAACTCTTTAGTCTAACCGCCTAGTTAACATGTCTTAGATTTGACATTGCTCTTTCTTTTCGTTTAAAATTACAGAAACAGAAATAGGAAACTCAACGCTGATTAGTTAGGCGGTAGACCTACCGGCTGTAATCCAGAAAATACATTTTGAACTAATATAAATATTTAATTTCTAGCTGACCCGGCAATCTTCGTACCGCCTTATTTTTACAGTGATTAATTAGCCCGTTCAACATTATTTCATTTTTGTTTTCACGAAATGTATATGTTTTGGGAAAAATTAGGAGAGTGCATTTTTACGATGCGCGCGCAAATTGTCACGGAAACCGACACTCTGAAGTTACCTAGTCAAACATTTAAACAAACAAGTAGTAAGCATAGTCCAGGGGCACGAAACCGCCGTACGAAAACTGTCGTAGCTCCGATGTTTCTCTCTCTTTTCTTTTCGTTTGATACGATAGAGATGGCAATAGCAAAGTTAAAGCCGATTTAGTTAGGCGCTAGAAGGCCGGGTTCATATTTCGTTTGTTAGCATGAGGAATAACAAGAACAAAATTAAAAATTTTGATTAACCCCCGACTACCTCGGATTTGTAATCTGTACAACATTTTGCTAGTCAAGCCCTTTCATTTGATACCCATATTAAGGGAGTTGTGAAAAAATAAATGTATTTCGCCATTTTGTGGTAGCGGCCATCTTGGATTTGAAATTTGTGATAGTGCAAAGTATTCTACTAGTCAAGCCCTTTCATTTGATACCCATATTGTGGTAGTAGTGAAAAAAATAATGTAATTCGCCATTTTGTGATGGCGGCCATCTTGGATTTGAAATTTGTTATTATGTATTGTATTTTACTAGTCAAGCCCTTTCATTTGATACCCATATTGAGATAAGTTGTGAAGAAATATTTTGTCCGCCATTTTGTGGAGGCGGCCATCTTGAATCGATATTAACCAAACATAGCTAAGAACATCCGCACGGATATCAACCTTCGAATAAAAAAAACCGCATTGAAATCGGTCCATCCGTTTGAGCTCTACGGTGCCACAGACAGACACACACACACAGACAGACAGACAGACAGACAGACAGACAGACCGACAGACAGACAGACAGACAGACATCGACGTCAAACTTATAACACCCCTTTTTTTGGTCGGGGGTTAAAGAGAAGAAGGGTATTGAGGAAGGGCTTGCTTGTATACACACTTTCTTTTTCTTTATGTAAGTGCCGAATAAATTTCATAAATATGCGTTTAAAGATAAGATGTTAATTTTGGATTAAAAACATACACTTCTATTGTTTAAATTAGAGATGCACCGAGTAGGACTTTTGCCGAGTAACGAGTGCAGAGTTTTACTCGGTTCACATTTTTTCAGCCGAGTATTCGGCCGAGTAACTCGATTCAATCAAATTCCCATTTCACGCGTGTAAACAAGTACAAGTTACATAACCTACTACTCATTCATTAGCATAATTTGGATTTTGATTTTATTAATTGTGATTGTCAAAGATTTTCTATAAATATATTTATTTTCTAAATTAGTAATAATTACTTTTTGATTAACACTGTTGTTGTAATTATATCTACGTAAATATATTTTTTATATTAAACCGAGTACACTCGGCATTCAAACCAAATTATCGGGCCGAGTACGAGTATCAAAAAACCTGCCGAATACGTCGAGTATCTCTATTTTAAATGTATAGATTGGTTGCAAAGTTCTATTACACAGATTAGATGGTTAAATAATAATTTTTTCGATGTTACAAAAAAAAATTGTTGAAATTGCCACGGACTAATATCCCGTAGGAACGGTCACTCGTAAGGAGTTCCGGTCGTAAATAGTCCGATCCCGGCATCCTGTTTGACAGTCATTGCTGTGACCACGCCTCGGGCGTAAATAGAATCCGTGAGTATTATCCTGGGAAATTATGGTACAATCAGTGTCACATTTATTGTACAAATGTCACATTTAGTGACATTTTTGATCGACTTCAAGAAAGGAGGAGGTTCTCAATCTGATTGTATGTTGTTTTTTGTATATACGTTACGCTACGTTACGTTATATATGTTACGCAATATCACCTCTAATTGTGATTCGATTTTGATTTTGTTTCGTTTTGCATTTGTTTCATAGATCATAGTTCAGAGATGGTCCCTTGCAAATTTTATCGAAATCGGTGTGGTGGTTCTGAAATATTAGATAAATAACTAAAATAAGCTTTCATGTACTTTAACGCCGTAGTGATAGATTTTTACGAAATTTGGTCGAGTGCCTGAATTTAATTTTAAATTTAATTTTAAAATTTAATTTAATTTTAAGTCACATCCACAGTTGTTAATAAAATATTTTGACTTTGACTATTTGTAAAAAAAAAACAGATGTGGAATTTATCATCAGATCTTCAACTATAAATAGTTGGAAGCACAAACACATTCACATTCCGACATGTAAATATTTCTGTATATTTTATGTGTATTTTTGTATATCCATCCACACATTATTATATTACCTAGTTTGCGTAGCAGACTGTACGTGTCTTAAATAGGATTTTGATAGCTGCTCGGTATGCTTGCGATGCAGCGTTCTAAATACAGATGAGTATGATCACTGACATCTATATTTTGCTAATAAAGTGCATAAAAAAGTGAATAAGTAAATAACATGAATTAAATATGATCACACACACGATCATACCATAAGCAACCACTAAATGTTCTCACTGCCAGGACCCCTGCCTTCTTTCGAAGAAAGGAGTCAAAACCAAAATACACAAAGCTGGTTCAGTGTGGGCGGCAGATGATGAGAGAGATCTTTCTGGGAACATGTTGGTTTCCTCAGGATGTTTTCTGTCACCATCAATACAGCAGTATAATAGAAACAGACTCGTTACTAAAAGACCACACATTTAAGAAAACGCAGATATAAACTTCTGAAGGGTGAGGATCCTAATTGTATACATATGTGGATAGATAAAACATAGAATAATAGACGCATATTGCACATGAACAAAGCAAACCATAAATTATCGACGCGTTCCAAATATGTAAATTAATGTAATTAATCATACCACATCAAAGTAACTACTTATCTGAATCTAACATCTCAATATGATTAAGACATAACCGATAACCGCCCACGTTATATTTCAAAATTTGAACCGTAATTAAATTAGCATTATTTATTCCCAATAATCGAACAGGCAGTCCATAAAAACGTTTTTAATAACCTAAAAAAGCATAAAAAGCGTTTCGGTCATGCAACGTCGCGTGCGCACGGTAGCCGAAACAATCGCGAGTGTGCGTCGGATCTGCGTGTAAAGCGGGCTCATTAAAATCTTTTGTGTGCGAGCAGCCTTAGGACAGATTTATTGGGTAGGTTGCTGGTTAGATATCGTGTGTAATGCTGTTTTAGTGAATTGTTAAGTTAAACAATTTAGTGGCAATTTAAATATAATTAACAAGGTATTTCTCTAGTAGTAGTTACTCTTTGTAAAGTCTCCACCTAAGGAAATACTACAACTTTACCAGTTATTGTACAACCAACGAGTAATATACAAACATTATTGCGTTCCGGTATAAATAGCATTGTTTTCATAAAGTTTACAGGGCAAAGAGATCAATCATCTTGTATGTGGCTCTTCTAACACTTAACTTGATTAGCTTTGACTTTGCTGTCTCTATAATGTTAAGCAAAAAGAAAAAGAGAGCGATATCCAAGCTAAGATAGTTTTAGCTATGCGGTAGACTCTCGGGTAACCAGTTTAGTGCGATACGTGTCTGTGGTCAACTCTTCATGTTCAAATTATTACGTTGCTCTGTGGGTAGGGATAATAAAAATTATAATGATATAAGTCATTCGCTAACCCAAATTAGCCAACATAGTAGATGAAGGCCTTCTCTTTGTAAGGGCCTGATTCGCAGCAGTTGGTACATATTATTATAGTGGGCTGCTTAAGCATGCTTTTGCTTCGAGAGATCATGATTTCTGCTGTAACGTTTCCCACAGTCATACCGTAAATCTGTAATTAATAAAGTAATAAGACTGTAAATCATCAAACTTTATTCAAAAAGCCAAAAAAGTAGAAACGAACAGCAAATGACCACACTTGAAACAATATGGGTCCATTACGTAAAAAAAAGTTAACCCGAGGAGTTAATCAATACAAATAAAAAAAATATAGGTCCATTTGATACGTCATGTAAATCGTAAAGGCAATACGCGATACGCCTTGGCATAAAACAATCGCGCGTTTGCCGGGTGTGGAAATTTATGTTGCGGGTGCGCAGGGACCTTACTGGTTTAACGACGCAAGTATACGTGGAGCTTTATTTTGTGGAATTAATAAAGGGTTTAATTAACTTCAATCAAACCCGGGTTGAATGGAAATGTGTTCAGAAAATTTTCAGGGCACATAATTTTTTTTTTTTAAATAAACATGGGCGACGAGCGCTATGAGCAGTTCTATGCAGTAATTTGGCTCCTCATTCTTGACTCTATCCTTGTACGCGAACGACCTGAGTCCCATCTGTGGATATACTGTGGGATTTTTACACTTGACCGTCATTGTGTTTGATGTTAAGTTACGATGCGGTCTAATAACACTCTCGATTTGAAGACACCAAGGTTGTAACCATCATAAACACACACAAAAAATGTATGTAAAAATATTTTATGCAAATAGGTAATATTAAAATAATAATGAAAGAAAAGCTTTTAAATCAGTTTGCCTGTATACTTCCGCCCTTCTTAGTGGGCGTACACAAAATCACAGTTGCTCACTAAACTGCCCATTAACGAAGACATTACAACGTCCCGCTTACATAATTCATAATTAACATCATATCCCATGACATAAGGATTAAAATATAAATATGAATGAGAAACCGCGTGACAAACAAATTTGCTTACAATAAACTAGGTGGAAGGACTATATTTAGATTCTATGTGGGAGGCGGGGAAGAGTTGATGAGTGATTGACCTGAATCATGTATTTAAAACTCAGTCTTGATGAAGTGTAGTTGTAAAAGTTACGATTCATTTCAATTTCACGTAACCGTGAAGGCTAGGATGTGCTATCACACAATCGCAAGATCGTACATTCAAGTGCCGCCTGTACTTCTGTGTATTTTTAGCCGATTTCAAAAAAGGAATCTTCTCATTTTTTTTTGTATGTAAGCTATGCGATAGCGCCGCCAATTGTGAATAAATTTAAATGGTTGTTTTTGAAGTCAAAACTTTTTTGGCGCGCTACAGACAAATTTTTCGTGGGCTGTGAATTGAATTCTAGCGTTACGGTCGGGAATGATAAGAAATCTTCGGGTAAACTCGGGACCACGGCCATGCTCAGGCCCTTCTTAAAGTAAGCTATCAAATTCTGAGTTATAAGTTTTCACTTCTATCGGCAGTTCCTATGATTGGCAACTTTTTATTTATTTGATCATAGTTCATATAGTTCAGAGGTGGTCCCATATAAATTTCATCTAAATCGGTATAGCGGTTTTTGAAATAACAACAAAATGATTTTATGCATTTAGACGATATAGTGATTGATTTTTATAAAATAGGTTCGAGTGTCTGAGCTTAATTTTTAATTTTATGGTCGGTTTTTAGAGTTCCGTAGCGAAATGGCAAAATACGGGACCCTTATAGATTCGTCATGTCTGTCTGTCCGTCCGTATGTCACAGCCACTTTTCTCCGAAACTATAAGAGCTATACTATTGAAACTTGGTAAGTAGATGTAATCTGTGAACTGCATTAAGATTTTGATACAAAAAATAGTAAAAAACAAAAATTTTTAGGGGTGTCCCATAAATAGAACTGAAACTCAAAAATTTTTTTTTGGTCAATACCATATGTGTGGGTTCTATTCTATCCATAGGTCATCAAAAATGATATTATTAAGGTTTCTAACATTTTTTTTTTCTAAATTGAATAGTTTGCGCGAGGGACTCTTCCAAAGTGGTAAAAAGTGTCCCCCCTGTAACTTCTAAAATAAGAGAATCACAAAATAAAAAAAAGTGTACGATGTACGTTACCATGTAAACTATCAACGAAAATTGGTTTGAATGATATCTAGTTAGTAATTTTATTTTAATACGCCATATATAGACTATTGTTAAAACACTAATTAAACGAAGTACAAGAACTTGTGTATTATGTTACTTGCTGCTACGGAAGTCTTCATGGGCGAGCCCGACTCGCACTTGACCACTTTTTTTTTTTACTATAATATATTGTTCTAAGAGCAGATTTACCATTTTATCGTTACTGCTAGGCTTAACAGCGTAGGAAAACATCGTGTGCTCACGACGACCGACATGTTTCGTCCGCCAGCCAGGTCGACTTAATATCAGCTAGAGACATTCGATTCTAACGAGAAAAAGCGGGTCTAACGAGAAAAAGCGGGTCTAACGAGAAAAAGCGGGTCTAACGAGGTTTTAAAGAGCAACGACACCCTTGTTTTTTAAATTAAGTTATTTATTTCAAGTAACTTTAACACAAAAACATAATTATTCATGTAATTAAATTACTATTCTTAAAATATCGTAATCTCTATTTTTAAGATTGTTTGTTTTGTAAGTTGTTTTGTTAAGTGCATGCAATAAAGAGTTTATCTATCTAATCTTTTACTTCGATTTTTTTATTTATACCCGCATTTTTATGGACAAATCTCTTTCGCTTCATTCTCGTTAGACTATTCAAAATACGTCCAAAAGTGTAGTGTAACCTGACCGTCTCTAGACGTGGGTAACACAATACGGTATCAAAGCGCGTTAGTTAGGAAACGAGCCACCTGCTGTTTGCATAGACATCAACTTGTGGCGCCGCGGTTTCGGACATAAGCTGAAGCGGACAAACGCGACTATGCGTTTACTATTAAAATATTATTTATTATTATTTAACTTACTAATAAAATATTATTTTAAAAATAAATTATGATTAGTATTAAAAATGCAAAAATTGTATATTTAGATGTTTGTTTCTCAAACACGTTAGAACGGCTGTACGGTTTGGGTGTGAATTGAATGGCGCACCAATTATAATCTGAAAGAATAGCACAGGGACTACTTTTTATCACGGGAAAGTAATGGGAACTAATGGGATGCTGCTAGTAATTAAAATTAAATTGCGTTTTTTTAAAATTAAAGTGCAATTTATGTAACTACATGTAAATTAGTGAATAAAATGACTAGAATAAATGAATAGAATAAATAGCACGAATAGTAAACGTTTTCAAAACTTTAAAAATAAAAATTTCACTGTACGATAATTAACGTGTAGACAAAAAAATTAATAATTTTATATTTATTAGTAATTTTTTTTTGTAATGAGTAATGTTACTTTTTTATTATTTTGTCTTATTTTTACCATTACTTTCCAAGAATTCGCTGTTAAATAAACTATTTAAAATTTATTTTTCCATATTGATTCAATAGTCATGAGACCACAAATTATTTAAAAAAATAACGTATTATTGTTCTCTTTGTGTATCTAGTACGTATATGTTTATGAGAGTAAATTAAGTTTAGTATGACTATTGAAATCGCCATTTTCGCGTAACTTGAGCCGATAACATTCTAAAATAAAGTAAATATAGACGCGTGAAGGGTTAAATTTGTTGAAATTTTGGTTACTAATGACGTTCCGGAAGCGATCAAGGGTTGATTTAAAGAAAATAGCATCTATTAATAATATAGACTGTTAACCCTAGCTAGCAACACGTCTGCCCATAACAACACAGTATCACTGACTTAGATAAAGAATAAGTAAATACATAGATCAGGGTTTCCGCACGGTTCCATTGGACAAATCGTAAGCAGATGAGGTGTATGCTAGCTATAGCGACGTAGTGATATGCCGCGACAAAAGTATGACACTTCCACAAAAGCGATCAGACCCGTGCTTTCGGTGTAAAGCGTTTGTTCTAACTCCATACGTGGTATATGTAAACTCTTTGGTCATACAGCTATTGGAACTTGGAACATGAAACAAAATGTTTACCTAGCTTTGCACTGCGCTTGTCACCAAGAAACCTAGATTTATGTCACCTTTATCTATACTTATAATAAAACTGTAACGGGTCGAATTCTGTACATTGAAGATATTTTGAATTTATTTTTTTTGGGGCACTCCATAGTCGATACTGATGGCGAAACTGCATTTTTTTTCTTTCATGTCTGTCTGTCTGTCTGTCTTTCTGTATAGGGATCACGCATCACGCCGAAACTACTGATTCAATTCAGCTGAAACTTGGCATGATTTTAGTTTATACTAAGGACATTGCTGTAGGCTACTTTTGATCCCCAAATTCTGATCGGTTTTCTTGCGGGAGGGGGTGAAAGTCAGAATGTGTATTTGGTTGTAACTCATGTTTGCGTTGTTTAATTTCATTAATTCTTTTTTAGAAAGAACACATTTTTTATATTGTCCCGTCAAAATTTGAACAATATCGGTTAGTTGGTTCGGAAATTACACAAACATTAAATAATAAACGACACGCGCGGCGCGTTCGGTACATACTAACTTCTAAGTATTCTGTGTATCACAGACGATCCACAGAATATCTAGATTCTAGATACTAGAAAGTGCCCACGTGATCGCGTCGCGTCATCTTGGATGACAAAATAATTGTCATAAATATATTTTTGTGTGGAAAAACAAACATCATTCGGTTATAATCGACTTCAAACAAGGAGGATGTTCTCAATCGGGTTGCATGTTTTTTTATTTGGTTTTATTTTACGCGATAACTCCGCTAATTGTTAGTTTGATTTTTATTGATTTTGATAATTCCTTTTTTGTTTGGTAGAAAATACTTCAGAGGTGATCTTAGATATCGAAAACAGATATCAAATATCAACAAAAACTAAAATCAGCTTACATTTAATCTGAACGCCAGTTATACCTTCTTATAAAATTTAGTCGAATGACAGAATTAAATTACCTGTCATTGAAGTAGATTTTTGTATTTTGGAGAAAACATATCAGCATAATAAGTAGCAGCATAAACAACCCATTAAATGTTCCCACTGCTGGGCGTCAGGGCCTTCTCTCGCAAGGAGAGAGATAAGGCTATCCACCACGCTGGCCCAGTGTCGGTTGGTGGATGACATATGACTTAGAACTTAGATTATAGGTAGATTTCGGTTTCTTTACGGTGTTTTCATTCACCGTTTTAATTTAGATTAACATGACCCTGAAAAGATAGTGGTGCGCGTGGTTTTGAACCCTGGGTCTCCGGATCGACAGTCGCCGTTCTCCCGACTAGGTCAGCTGTAACTTACTAGACCAGCCGTAACTTATTAGAAAACGTATTATTTCAATCCAAATACTGTTTAAAATTTAAAGGTAGTGTTCAACAAGCTTCGGTGACCGAAGCAGACCGTTGTTAGGGTTCCGTACACAAAGGGTAAAAACGGGACCCTATTACTGAGATTTCGCTATCCGTCCGTCCGTCCGTCCATTTGTCACCAGGCTGTATCTCAAGAACGGTGATAGCTAGACAGTTGAAATTTTCGCAGATGATGTATTTCTATTGCCGCTTTAATCATGGCGGAACGTATCAAGTGATCGGGTTGAAATTTGAAATAGAATTAGATTACAGTCTGGAAGAACACATAGGCTAAACATTGCCTATGTTCAAGTACTCTATGTATTACGTAACAAACATCCAAACAGTGACATTCATAATATTTACAGGACAATGTTGGAATGGCTGAACATATTTGGATGGAATTCGAAACACACGTAGTTTGAACTCAGAAATAGCAAATCGGTTACTTATAGGTTACTGTGACGTAGGAAAGACTAAGCAAATTTGGTAGATAATTGAAACAGAAATAACTCATAGTCTGAAATACCACATTTATGTATTTATTACCTATCAACCTGAAAAGAAGCATGGGCCCTAAGGAAACAAATATTAACTATCACGTCAAAACGGCACAACGAATTGGGTTGACATACGAAACACATATAGTTTAGAGTCTAAAATTTCACATGGACTAATAAGTCTACATTTTCATTTAACTCCATATTAATATAAGCATATATTTTCGTCAGGAAGTTGATGTGATAGTAAGGTAAAAGCCAAAAATGAAAAATATATGCACCCGTTTTGGCGTAGATAATATACGTGATTTGCGTTCACAATCAAAATAACAAGCAACATAATATTCTCATTAGATGGCGCCAATGCCAGTTTAAATCTAAAAGCACTAAAGGCCATTTAAATCGATGTTTTGCTATTGTGGTATGTATTTTTTCTTTCATCACTAGGTGGCGTTACTGGTATTCTATTGTATTGTACTAATAAGTTTTTTGCTGCTAAAAGGATTATGATGCCAAATTTGGATTCTTTCGTTCTTGATTTTTTTGTGTGTTACCTACAATTAAATTCATACATTAACATTTCACTAGGACTTGGCTTAGATTTACGGGTTCAACTTGCTTGAATATCATTAAAACTCAAAATTTTAATTATTTTGATTCCACACAGGCTTCGTTCAAAATTTTACGCCGGCGAAGTCGCGGGTAACAGCTAGAAAACAGCTTGCGGATAAAAAGAAATAGGTAAAAAAAAATAGGTATCAGATCATGCACATTAGCTTCAGACTTTTCATAATGTATCCTATAAAAATCCTACAAACTTAACACTTGCGGCTATGTTCGATACTACGAAACCTTACTAAGTATGTTTGATTTTGTTTAAAAAAAGAAAAACAAAGATGATAAAATTCAATAAATTTTTGTGTGGAAAAACAAATTCACTCAAACTCAAAGGTTTTTCAATGACTACTTATCCAAATATTTGACGTACGATACTTCCAATTAATGTATCAGTCAGTAACATCTACTACGCGAACGAAGTAGCGGGTTCAGCTAGTACATAATATTTATCTCTATACCCCGTAATTCTCTGAAAACATTGCATTTAGAGTCCTCTACAAAAAACATACAAGTATCCATTATAGTAGAAAAATAATATTATTTTTCAAATTCCAAGAAATTATCCAAGACACTACTCTGTACAGTATATACTGTCTTGGGACTGATGTATGTGTCTACCTAGTCCACAGGCTGATAATTATAATGTATTATAAATTTTTAATTAATAGCATGAATAACGTATTCATTGAAACCGTATGAATAAAGATAAAAGATTTATATTTAGCTTTAATGCAAGGTTACGCACAAACATAATAAACTGAGACACTTTTTACTTCTTTTCAAAAATATTTTATTTTTTATTAGATAACCCTCGCTTTCCAGAACTAGACTCGGCTTAAGTTAAAATTTTGTCATCTTTTTCAAAGTTAAAGTTTTCTTTTGTAAAACTTTAAAGACTTCACAAGAAGAAGTATCACACAGTTTTTTTCAGTTATTCTGTTCTCAAGCTGTAATAAACGAATATGTGTTGTGATTTAAAGGGCAATGTTTCCAAAATAAATAAATTACGTGACAAAGAAATCATCAAGTGACGAGCTAATTGTTAACGATTTCAACTCTTCATGCTAAAATAGCGTGGGGCTGTAGTATGTTGTAGACAAATACCATGCATACATCATACTACTTATTCCACTCTATGTATTTGTAATTTAGAAAATCAAAGTTTTTTGAGATCATTTTTAATAATATGGTAGCTATAAAAAATTCAATGTTTTTTACGACAATATATCAGTGCTTTAGATGCTTACTTGTCATGCTCATAATAATTGTATTAACTACACATACTTTTTTGCATAACCTAGAGTGAAATATGGGCATATCTTTCGCTCTATCAGTTGCAATGAACTCTTTATTAAAATGAATAAAATAAACGTAAAAATACATTTATATATCTAAGTATGGCAACAAAACGAAAGCAGCACAACTCGTACAATAAAACAGTCAAGTTATGATGTCACTTTATGAAGTGACAGTCATGTCTATATTTTTATCGAAAATATAAAAGTTACAGTATTTTGAAGGATCGTAAAATGTTTGCGGGTGTTTATTAGTACTTGAGGCACAAGAAAGAGCGGATGTACTCGTATTTTTTTGGGAGTACTTAAGTGGTCTTTAGATAACTAATAGCGCCCCGCGATGTTTCCTGCGTAAAAAGTAGTCTTTGTACTATTTCAGACTACAATCTAACAGTATTCCGAATTTCCACTCGATCCGTTAAGCCGTACCAAAGTTACGATGACGCGATTAAGTAACTAACATACAAACGTTGACAATTATAATTGGTTTCCTCACGATGTTTTCTTCGAAATCTCAAGAGCGATGGCGATTTGTACATCTAGGTTTAGGAAAATATTCAGAGGCTGGTAGACTGGCGGTAAAAATGGGTTTCAAGCCAACGTCACTATTGTGCAAATCGCTGTTCTCACCACTATGGACACCTCGGAGCAAATTTTTGCCAGATAATTACATATGTAGTTAAAAAATATATATATTGGAACGAAGTTCCTTATCGCGCGTTGTGAAAGGGGGCTAAACGGAAAAAAATCTTACGAAAAGTTGTCACGACACTTTTTGCTATTGTAAGCTGTGCGACGTCGCATGTTTCTCTGTCTGTCTCTCTCTCTCTCTTATAGAAAGCAAGCCAGATATTTTCATTTCTATTTCGCATTGAACAGTGTGGTGTCAAAAAAAAATCAGTCAGTCAGTCAGTTGTAAATCACAAATAATAAAAAATAATAATAATTCCTTCACTAATTAATCGAAAGGAACTTCGTTCCATCCGGGTGTCCCTTGACACCTCTCAAGTTTTATTTTTATTTTTAACGCTTTGGAGTAACCAAAGCACTTTTCAAACTTGTTTACTAATTTAAAAAAACTGTTTTAAATATAACTTTATTCCTTTAATCTAAAGTAAAATAAATAAAGTACCTAATATCTTCTTTTCCAACTTCTTTGCTAATATCAAACAGTTTTAGGGATGTTTTCTTTTATTTGAATACTTTTACGTCTCTCATGACTTGCACCATTCACGAGCCCTATCCAGTGTCAGATCTTTTCACAAATTGCTGCAGTTTTTTGGAAATCCATTACCATAAAATTCCGTTTCACGTTTTTATTATTTCATTACGACATTGCGAACAAAATTGGACAAATACTTTTGGGAGTACGTGGGTTGTTTTAACGATTTGGTTAACTTAATTTTTTTCTTTAGTTCATAACATCCGTGAAAGCATTGATGAATACAAATAAAAAATATTTCTGTTTATATTTTTTACAATAAAACCTTTTAGATCAGACTAAATTTTTTTAAGCAGAAACCTATGGCAGAATTGGCCTTAAGCAGTCTCTGCTGTCTACCCAACTTTGGCTTGGCTTAAAATTTTCTGACCTTTGTCTGGATGTAGTAAATTTCACAAAATACAAAATTTTGCTGAGTGTCTGAATTGAATTTTAATTTGAAGTCTGTTTACTTTAATTTACCCTTTATTGATTACTCCCGTCTTTCTATGGTTTAACTCCTTTTCCATACCACGGTTGCCTGGAAGAGATCGCTTTTAGCGATACGATCGCCATTTGCTACTCTATTTTTAAGATTGTTTGTTTTGTTAAGTGCAATAAAGAGTTTATCTATCTATCTACTTTCGGAGAAAAATTAATTATTTTAACAAATATCTCAGTTTATATGTATATTGTCCCACTGCATTATCTTAGTTTATATGTATATTATCCACTCAAAGGTTCTCTCCCTTCTCTGTACTTTTCTTGGTTTAGAGCAACAGTTCTTCAATCAGTTCTTCCAGTCTTCCCTAAAAGTATCTATCTAATTCGGTCCGCCATCTCTTCCTTGGTCTTCCGGCCGGTTGTACTTGTTGTGGGAATTAATTAGTTATTAAATATTCTAGATTAAGAGAAAGAAAAGTATAATAAATATAAATATTTTCAATTTAATTCTAGTTTCTTTCCTACCGGTAGCCGATCACTACCGATTGAGACTCCGCTAGGGTTCGACTCGGCATCGTCTTTTGTTATTTTCTAAGTCGCCTTCTCCCAGATCCTCCATCACGACTGCATTTTTGTCCCTGATGGCCATCTGTAAGCTGTTATTGCTAAAGGTCAAAACCCTATCTACCGTCTAACTGCTACTTAATCTACGCCTAGGCTCGTAAACTGCTCTAGGGCATACTAACACCAGGCTATTCTGTGGGTCGTAAAGTCAGCGTCTCAATAAAAAATGCCCTGAAGCGGGTTCCAAGTTTACGAGCTTTCGAGTTTGAAACGAGTAGAGGGCTGGTAGGTAGTTTACGTGTACGTATGTTTTCCTTCTGGTCTGTTCATTGAATTATCACAAGCTTTGTAGTGGTAGGACTCTTGGCAGTCCGCCTGTGGATGTACCACATCATTGCCAGTTATTGAACCGCCAATCTGTAATGTGCATTGCGTTCCGGTTTTTGAAGGGAAATGTTTCAAATAAATCTTAGAGCACAGATGTAAATTATTATTTTATCTCAGAATAACCAACACAGTGTTAGTAGCTGCTCAAAAATGGGACGCGAGTTGCTTACCATCAGGCACATGTCTTACTCTTTTCGTCATTCGATATCTTAAATGTATTGTTCTTTTTTTCTGAGTTTAATTTTATTTGGTGTGTCAATAAAGATTATATCTATCTATCCCAAAAAGTTTAATATTGTTTATTCTATCACTCCTTTTGTAAATAAACCATTGAATTAAGCAGACAAACATATTGAAGCAGTGTTAACTTTAAGGTTTATGTAAGATGTAGCTGAGCACATCAACTTACAGAAAACAGAGAAGAGTGTAAACGATGTTTCAGTTTCTTTTTTTATTCAATAATAGGTAGGCGCTAGCTAGCGGTCTACAATGGTGCGTGCTTCCTCGAAAAAAACGGCTCGTAGTTCGAAAAGCGACATCCTTTCATGATGGACGTTCCAAAGACTCAACATGTAAAAATTCACGTTTTTATTGTATGCATTTCGTAGCTAAAATTAACTTCTCCAACGAAAGATTATCCTTATTAATGGACCTTTATTTAATGAGTTCTAGAACCTGTGCCGTTTAAGTTAAAATCATAAAAGCTCATAAATAAAAGTTTAATCATAAATAGGGCATAATAGCGACTATAGAAAATTTCCCGCTAGTGTGCAGATTGTAACTATAATTATTAATCTGTGGAAAAAGTAAAACGGTAAGTAGTTTTTTATTAAATATATAAGGTTACACAGATTGGGTGTAATTAGCGACGAACAAATCAGTTTCTTCTAGGTAAGCACGCTCTATCGTGGACCTCATCGTCACTTAATATCAGACAAGATGGCGGTTAAAAGCAAATCTCAAAGAAAAAAAATGATAGTCATAGGGACTGCTAATAGAAGTGAAAACTCAGAATTTGATAGCTCACTTTGGGAACTATGCTAGTGAAATCGGAGTGCGTGGTCCTGAGTATGGCCATCTCGAAATGCTGACGCATATATAGATGGCCATGGTCCCGAGTTTAACAAAAGATTTCTTTCATTTATGAACGTGACGCTTGAGTTCAATTCACAGCTCATGAAAATCTGTGTGTTGCGCCAAAAAAAAATATCGTTGGACAATTCACACACAACACCAACTGACCCCAATCTAAACAAAGCTTGTATTATGTTGGCCAGATAGCTGATATAATGGAATTTTATAGTTTTAAATACATACTTATTATGTTATTATACATAGAAACAGACAGTACAAATATTTGAAAAATTCAAATATTTGCACTGGGTGGGAATCGAACCCACGACCCTCGGCTTCACAGGCAGAGTTACTGCCCACTAAGCCACGAGGCCATTTAAAAGAAGTCTTCAAAACCCACGATAGTGAATCCCACTTTCTAACCACGAAGTCATCACGATATCATTAATAACCGTTCTGTTTTGCGTAACCCAGACATAAATTATTATTGACATAATTATGTTGCTCTATATCTTAAGCTGTTTCAGTAGAAAAAAAGTGGAATTCTGTTATATTTATAGCTATTATAATGACCGTAAGTTCCGTTGGATAATTGATATTATAAATACATTAATTAATATATAATGCGAGTCAAAGAATCAGTAACTGCTCAATAATATAAGAGTGGAATGGAGTTTTGATAAGTAGTTTCTATTTGTATAACTTCAAATACTCGTATTTTTTTAACCCACTAATATGATAAACTTTTATAAATAATACACAATAATGCAATATATATATACAATACACTATAAAATACATAACACAGTTTTTGGAGAGTGTGAAAATGATCTACATGATCTAATGCTTATTTACCTTACCTTTTTTGTTATCGGACTTCTCGTAGATCAAAAAAGCGAGAACGTTTCATGATAGACGTGCCAAAGGCTCTAACTTCTCAAGTGCCAATCTATAATAGTTCGGGGTAATTTCAATAAATAAATAAATATTGGTGGACAATTCACACACACAACACCATCTGACCCCAATCTAAGCAAAGCTTGCACTATGGCGGCCAGATAGCTGATATAATACTTAATATGGATGGACGTGTGCATGTTTGTAACATTTCATTTAAAAGCGAAGAAAACCAGCATGTTCCCAGAAAGATATTTTTCAAGAATTTTTTTACAGAGATTTTTGATAATTTTGTCACACGACAAAATTATCACTCTTTAAAAAAATACAGATATACGACGATACAGTCTATGATGAACCGTGCTTACCTAGAACAAACCGATTCACCCACAATTTGTGTCATCCACAAACCCGTACTTGACCAGCATTTAATTATGACCTAGGCTCTGTCTAGTGAAAGCCCTGTCTGTGTCCTAGCAGTAGGAAAATAAAGTGGCCAATGCATCATCATGTATGTTTTTGTAGAGGTAGATGGGTAGAGATTTCAATGAGGTATTTTTGAGTGTTTCCTGATTTTCAAGAGACTTCAAGTGCTTTACAATGCCAATGACCTTCCCCAATCAGTACCATCGCATTCCATATGAAGTCAACTAGCTGACGTCATGGAGAAAGCACTAAAATTATCCTCAACAGTACTTCGTTGTGAGAGGTCAATCAATAGATGCATTCAGCTCTGAATATAGTTAGTTATGCTTCCTTGTCAAAATAAATCCGTAACAAACACCAACCAAAATGCTGGCGTATATTTGGCCCACTATAAAAGCATTGCCATTCAGCGTACCGCCAGTATGCTGGGGACGCTTTTGCTACTTACTCATCATCATCAGCCTATCATAGTCCACTGGCTTACATAGGCCTCCCATGGCTCACCACTCAGCCCGATCCTGAGCTTTACGTCTCCATCCACTACCTTCCGTATATCGTCACTCCATCTAGTCACAGCGGTCCATAGTTTGATCCACGCCTCGTTTATTGATGTCTCGATGAAAAATTGTCTATGCTGTTCCAGATTATAGTATATCTGTTCAATGTTTTTTTCTCAACAACGCCGCTAATGGAATTTCCACTTTTTTATATAATAAGTGACGAGACGAGCAGGACATGTGTCTGATGGTAAACAACATGCCTGCCACATAACAGCACAGTGACACGCAGCTATTGGAACATGAAGAGTCCAAATCATTACTTATCACTGCACTGCGCTCATCACCCAGACATCTAAGATGTTATATCTCTAAGCCCTGTAATTTCTCTGGAAACACTTCAAAAAGGTATAAATTTAACATTGAATGTTAGAATATCACTGGAAGCTTTTATACGGTACCAAATGAAACTCACCTACAATACTGAAAAGTCATCTAAATAAAAAATATTTAAATTACAAAATTGTTAAATCATGATACGCAATTATTTGGTGAAGAATACGATTACAAAAGTTATCGCTACGACCTGCGCCTGCGCCGACCCAATAGATAAGTTAACAGCTGTTTAGCAATATTCAAAGTTACAGTGGAATTTTACTAGGCATTTAATTTTGCTTACGATTTACTTCTTTATTTGCCTGTTTGTAAAATCCGCTTAGAGAAGTTCCACACATTTGCCAGTTTATTCCAACACAAAGCAGTAATGGTCCAACATCACTGTGTTCGGGCTAGAAGGACAATGTTTCCAGAGAAATTACAGGGCATAGATATAAATCAAATATCTCTAAGAGTTTCAGATGATGATTTGGACTCTTCATGTTTCTAAAGCTGCGTGACACTATGCGGTTGTGGGCGCAGATGTGGGTGCAAAAGCACCAAATCTTGGGGCTCTTAGGCGAAGGCTTTTGTTGCCGTCTCGGGTCGTCGTCTTAGGGATAGGGGGCGTGAACCTCGCTCAGGTTTCCATCTGGTCCAAAACATTTCCCTGGCCTGTCCTTTATATCCTGGAATTGCGTGAAATCAGCGTGGAGAAACTGACAGTCTGATGGGTACTTTGGTCGGTTGACGAAGAGGCAAAATTAATTACCACAAACTTGCGTTTGATGGACATTTTAAACTGTGTTTATTTAAAGAAATGTTTGTAATTCACCAATAAAAAATCCTTTGTTTACAAACAATCAGTTTCACCTGTTGATGGAAGCTGTGGGAGCCAAGGTCCCGGTAGGAAGTGTCCCGTCGACATCCGCGCCCAGAATACCCGTACGTCATAATTCATCGGGTCCGATGACCTGTGGAGGAAATGACCGTTCTAGGTACAAGTGACTAGGGATGGGACGTGCGTAACTAGACGATATACTTTGACTATTTCAATCAAATTTGTCGATCGATAAAAATTTTATCTGTCGACTCGTGGTCAGTTCCCGATTTCACATTCCATAAAATGAAGGTGTGTTGTTTTGATGTTTTTTAACCGTTATGTTGTTTTGACTGCCATCTCGCGTAATGTTAAGCGACGATGCGTTCTTCGATGGAACCAGTCTTTGACGGAATAACAAAAACCGATTTCGAGCAAGAGAATCGTTTCTTAAGAGCTTTTTGCTTAGCTTCGATTTCTGAATTTAGAGAGATATAATGAACTTTGAATGAAGGAGAAGGAGAATTGACAGTTCTTTTTTCATTAAACTGAAAAATATCCTATCATGTTTGCCTGCAAAGCCGTTGGGTTCGATTCATACCCCAGGGCGAATATTTGTATGCTGAATTTAAATATTTGGTCGCAGTCTGGGTGTTTATGTGTATATAATGATGAATTTACAATTATATAATTATTTCTTATATCAACTATCTGACTTTTAATTTGGGACTACATGGTGTTGTGTGAAAAATGTCCACCAAAATTTGTACTCAAAATTTCATCCGCCTCCAGTTTTGGTACTTTACTTTATTTTGGTAAAACTTTATGTTTATATAAAATTGGGTGCAATGTCTATACATCGAGGTAAATACTGTTGTATTCGAATACTTTCTCTACGTTAGTCCCTTGTCCCATCCTTACTCGCAGGCAATACTGACGTGCAGCTATAAAATAACGCCAGATGATTTATTTGTAAACAGACGGCTGCGTACGCACATATAACGCGTCAGTCACCGCGCGCCCGTAATATGGGAGTACAGGCGATGGGAGCGATGGGATTTCCTTATTCGATCAATATATGGGACTTTTATGGGTTATATAACATTTTGTTTATATTTACGTACTGTATAAATTGTTCCGAAATTGGTCAAAGTTTCACGCCTTGAAAGCTCTTTCTTAATCCGAATAACAAATGTGTGACTGATGTGTGATTATGTGGGTGTAGGACTTTTCAGAGTATCTCTGGGGAACTACATCTGCTAGTTATTTTACCGCCAAAAAGATTTGGGCACATTTGACTGTGTTTCTGTTTTTTTTATTCATTAATTTTATAGGTGCTTTTAGACTACAAGTCTATGCCAGCCCCAACCATATTTTCAATATTTTTATATTTACTAACTATGAGCATGTAATAAGCCAACTAGGTAAATTAATAGTCGAGCAGGAATGATTTCGAGCCCAGAGAAAACAATCCGCCAGTCCTTAAATCATTCCTGCTTCTTTAGAATTATGGTAAGATAACATTTCTTGAATTACGCCAACATTGGACTCACTGACGTTTAGTTCCAGAAAGTGTTTCTGTTTGAAAGGCAAAGTTTCCTGAGAAAAGCAACGCGACAAATCATTTTAAATGTCTAGGTGACGAACGCAGTGCTCTGCTAATAAGTAATTTTGATTTTTCATCTTTATTGCGCTGCGTTGCGCTGTGCTGCAATGGTGAGGCGTGCTACTTGTCTTCAAGTGATGATGAATGTGTCTACCTCATCAAAAGTGTGTGTGTGTGTGTGTGTGTGGAAACATTCTGTCAACTCCAGTATTTTCTTACTTCTACAATATGGGAACCTTTAAATGCGTGAATAGTTATCCTCTGAGTAGGCATATTGCACCTACCAATATGCCTACTCAGAACACAGGGCACAGGCACTTTATTAGGATAAGGGCACAGGCAAGATTAGATCTTAAATCCAAGTAATGCGAGGTGAAAAGTAGCTAAATTCGTGAAAATTTCTTCGTAAAAAAATACCTTCTTCACAAAACTCGGACTAGTGTGAGGCTTGCCTAATAGATATAAATATGTTTGATGATTGCAACATGAAACGAATTTAAAAAGGATTTAGCTTAACTAAAAAAATAAGATGACTCATTAGTGAAAAAATCGCCTTTCCAACCAAAACACAGTAATGTTTGCTTTGCACACTGCTACAATATACTAACAATAGAATAACTACTCCAACGGACTCTACTTGTAGGAAGAGTCTTAGTACTACACTTTCGTTTATAAGTGTAATTTGAATTAAATTCATGTCATTTTTGTGTCGATTGTACCCACATGCGCGGACGCATCCGACGCTTGTTTACAATAGCGGATTTGTTTATTTTCGCTGTATATGGATTAAAAAGCTCCTAAACTCCGTTTCGGGAGTTTATTACCTTCCTTATTTAGACGTTCACATAAAACGAATTTTTATTTTGTTTAAAATATCGAACATTAAGCAATTGGTATTTTTAAATCCTGTTTATTGTTGTAAATTTATGACGCGTCACATGACAATACATAATGTTCCCACTGCTGGGTCTTAGGGTATATCCTTACATGGACAGAGTCAAGGTACCGTAGACTATGCTACGATGTTGTCCAAGTGTATTGGGTTATAGTCTTGTTTTTCTTTGTGAGAGAACGCCCCGAGTCCTAGCAATGTAGACATTAATTGGTTGCTAATGTAACAAATACTCCCATGAAAACGGCTCAATTTCTTCATAGTAATCCAACTGAAATATATTAACAAGTTGAAAAGACAAAAACAGTTACTTAGGTTCGGTGTATTATTTGCAACAGCAGTTAAACTGCAAATACATATGATATCTAAACTGTGATTATAAATAATGTCACGAACGTCACAGTTAAACACGAGACAGTAAATCAACTTTAAATTAATGAGAGCGATGTTTCGACACATGTCCGAATAGATGCAATAAAACTATTATTTTTACTGGTTTCTAACGAGGCTACGTTTTATGGACGTCTCAATCGTGGCAGAGTTGTCGTAAAATAAAAGAGAATAATAAAATTGTGCAACTCTGTCTGATTCTAAACTGTGGTCATAATTCATTTGGTAATAAAACTGTTTGAGTTGTGAGTAGGTATATTTTTGAGGATGTCTCCATTATCAAAAGTAATATAGTTGTAAATCATTAAAATTGTCATTGTTAATTTAATGTAAATTTTAGTAATGTAATGTAGATTATAAAACGTACAATAACTAAAAAAAAAAATCTAATCAGTATAAATTTTTTTCATTTAATAAATAAGTATTAGAAGACTTTTTCGAACATCAATAATTGGCTTCAAACTCGTATTCTCATGAACCGGCTTGACCAATTTTATTGATTTTTGGTTTAGTTTATTTGGAATAATTATGAGAATGGATAGTAAAGTATTTTTTACTCTACCACCTCCATCTACTTCTCTTGAATAGTTTGATTCATACATACTTGAATCGCGATTTTTGATTTATCAAGAGCATATTTTTTTGTAAAAATAATGTAACTGCTGACCTAAAGTGATTTGTCTTCAGTGTCGCGTGACATTTAATTTTTTTACATTTATCACTTTCATTGCATACCTAAATTTGATTTCTTTGATAAGTTTTATGTCAAAGCAAAGTTTGCAAGGTCAGCCTTCTGTAAATACATACTTATGATATTTTTTGGACAAAAATATAGAATTTACATTTTTTTTAAATGTACATACATCACGATTGTCATAATGAGGTGATCTTAATTCCACGCGATGTAATACTTAGTCTAAATGAGCTACAATTGAACAAAACCAACTCATATTTTGATGATCTACGATTTGGTTTATGGTTTCACCCATGAGGGCTTAATTATTGGGTCAGAGGTTTATTGTTCTGGTCAATTGTTTGTTTATTGGACAATCTGTTGGGGAGAAGAGGAATTGCTTTTCGGTGTGATAGAGGTTTCTATCAACATATACTAAATGTATGTATTTGTATGTACATGTTTTCTCTTGTTTTATTGGTAGTGTTTAAATAAATTAAATTTTAGGAATTCGGTGCCTTTGTGTGGAAATTTTAAGCCAATGGATTTTTCGTCAGTGTTTTTATTCAAATCTACACTATTTTTCCGACTTCCTTCTTCAGAATTCCTCGTTCCTTTGTTCAAATGTCTATAGTAATGACTGAAAGTCTTTTTAAGATTTTTTTGGGCCAACAATTTTCACTTTTCAATCATTTTACGTTTTGAGTTTGAAAACCGATTTTCTTTAAATTATTTATCACTAAATTAAATTTCTGTGTACTCATTATCGGCTTTAATACTGATTTGTATGAAAGTTGCATTAATTACCATAAAAATTATCTATTAAAATTATTGTCTTATAAGTACAATGAAATGTTACTTAATAATTTTAGACAATATATTGCTTAACATCCATAACAGACAAGTTTATTATTTTGTAAACAGATACCGAGGTCACTTGCTTGACCTCTTTAACTATGATATATCGAACACCTAATATAGGGCAATTATTGATAAACAGATTGTTAAATGACAAGGAAGCACTTATTTCATCCAAAGCATAGTTCGAAGTTCGTGCTGTTTCAAAACACTTTAATAATGGGTCATTACGTTACTTGGCAAAAGGTATGATATACATCATTCTTGATGTCTTGACTGTATCGTTTGGTATAGTACAAAAGTTAAAAAACGGATATTATGACGTATTTGTAGAGCTTGATTAATTTGAGAGGTTGACGAAATTCAGCGTAAGTACTTTCATTTGAGCAACGAAACAAATGATAAGTTAATCATTTATGTGTACGTCAGGGCATGATTGTAAGTACTTAGTTTTTTATATTATAACGTTTGTAGTGTGACATAAGTACTAATAACATCATTTAATATTGTTTTGAACTCAACAATGGAAGACATTCAAAGTCAATTATACGATTTGCATGCATGCTTGTTAGTAATAAAATACTTTATTTATAGACCTGACTGTATGAAGATTGATATACAACGAATGTTGTTAATTAAATACGTTTCAATTATTGCTCAGAGCTGAGCAGTAGCTAGAAATGTTTTGTCCTATTTACCGTCATATCAACTAAAGTACAAAAATAAATGCTGACATATTTTGTCAGATCAAAATCCCTTTTGATCTGACATCTGTTCCGGGTTCCCACCCGGTTAGGGGTCATGATTTTTTTATAGGAGCGACAAGACGCCTAAGACCAGCATTTGATGGTACCTAAGGACTGCGTTCTTCAAAATCTGAATGTTCTTATTACTGCCCAGCACTGCAAGCTATCTCTGCCCTATAATTTCTCTGGATACAGAGCCCTTCAAACCGGAACACAGTAAGATTTGCACATTACTGCTGCAGTAGGTATAACTGACAAAGGTTTAATATTGATCTTCTCGAGAAGACTCATCAAAGAGTTCTACCACTACCAATCACTAATATCTACTGCTAATTATATTTCAAGTGTTTAATCAAGTGTTTTCAAAATTGCCCTCTATTCAGTTTGCTTTCAAATAAAATGTTTAAGAATAGCCATGAGCAAAGTTTAATTTGCGCTAGTTAGTTCATGAGCAAAACTAATTGCCCTTGTTATAATTCCGTGCATGCAATCGGTCATGTCAAGATGTGCGGACGCACAACACTTCATCATTGTACTTGATGCAGAAACTCCTGTTACATCTATGGTTACACTTAGCTTGAGATGTGTTTGAAGTGTTTCAACTTCGTCTTTTCTTATCTAGGCTATAAATTTGATTGATTTATTTAAAATGTATTGGTTCGATGTAATTTATTGTCTTTATGGATTTATACTTACTGCGACTCATTTTCCTAATTAATTTCCCTCATAGTATTGACTGCCGTAACTGGTATAACCTTTTTTTAGTAATATACGTTTAGTTTCGTTGTGGTTTTAGTTCTCTCTCACTGTACATACTATAATATTGTTGTTAAGTGCTATTTTTTTACTTAACCTCTGTTGTCCCACTTCTGGGCAAAGTCTCGGTCACCTCAACTCCCTCCACTTTATCCGGTCCTGAAGTTCCGTTCTCCAATCTTTTTTAAAGACTTCGAGCTCGTTCTTCCATAACGTTGGAAGACGACCCTGACTGATGGCGTTCACATTAAAGTAGAAGTAGATATTATCAACAATATATTTAGTCATAAGTTTACGTTTGAGATCGTTTTACATCACAAACCTTGATCACTTATTTACTAGTTTGACCTTACCCAAATTGGCATATTTTTGTCTCCAGTGAATTTTAAGTAAAAAAATATTCATGTGTCTTACAGGTATGATGTTTACTGAAATATGTATTATGTATTGATTTTAAGTACTCCATAAAGATTAGTATCACAGATTTTATCTTTTAATTTCGTTTATTCTTCCCAAATTTATTTCTTACCAAATTGTACATTACCTCTCAGTCCTATTTCTAGTTTGTTGCAGTTTACCTTTGCATGTTTTATATTAACAAAGGATACAGACAAACTCGGTACTTCTGCATTATTCAACAGTATTGACATGTCAGCCTGTAGATTGTTGAAAAGATTGGGCTTAACCTCTGCAAGTTTCTTATGCATTGTTGTTTTAGTGATTACCATTGGTATTATTATTATTCGGTACTAATATCAGTTTCTAATCAATTATATTATTTTAGGAAAGGATCCGTGGCAGTTGGCTTATAATAGTCTCCACTGCTTACCGAAATTTGGGCTGGGGCAGAAGGCCCAGAGTCCTGGAGTCCTATTAAACAAATACTCATCGTCATACAAAACAACAACATTTATTAGTGTTTACTGACCATTAACGACAATAATTTGATTACGTTTACAGTTTCTATGCAAATTTAAGTTAAATTCTGTCTATCCCACTTTTCCGAGATCATTAGGCTTTTTAATTTTTTTTTTCTTCCACCTATTTTAGGTAGGTATCACCTTCATCCAATTTCTCATACTTGTGCTACTGATCGGCTTGACAGCGTACATTCATTTTATAAAATACCAGAGGCCAAATTTGGCCTCCAAATCAACACACCATAGAGCTGTTGCATAATGCAATAGGATTGACATGTCAGCCTGTAGATTGCGTCCTGCGATTGGTCCTGAGCGACTCATTGTTCTCTTATCTCCGCTCGTCGATACAAATGATACTGTATTGTTCTAGGATTTGTTTAGTTTAGCTTTCCTGAGTTGAATTTGGCGCGACCCTAAGAGTTATAATTCATTGCTATTTAATCTAGCTAGCTATCTCGAAAAATTTAATAACATCACTTACTATAAAATTCATAGTGATTAACACGTTTAACTGCTGGTTGAACAACTGAACGACAAGATGCCGATCTTTTATCAATTTACTGAACATCTCTCAGTCTTTTGTTTCTTTCACTCGTTCTTTTGATGGTAAATTAATTCTTTTGTACTTAATTGCGTATGTAATGTACATCTACATTTCAATTTACGTACCTACGTCAAAAAGTTCCCTACAAGGGAAACGTATTGATTGACAAAATCGTAAAAACCCTAGACGAGGCAGGTAAACGTCATTATAAAGGTGTCGATACACTATAAGTTGTCTTTAGTATAAAATATGGGTATTTGTAACTGGCAACCTTCTTGTAGTATCCCGCAGATTCGGACCTTCTTGGAAGGATCTCTTCGCACATGCGTATAGTATGACTCACACTTGTCGCAACGCAATTGAGCATCAAGTTTTCATACTTAGAACAGTTTTGTTAAGATTTTAAAATTGCTTCTATTAATTTTTTGGCGTGCCTCCCACGTAACAAAATTGAGGAATACAGTCTGGAATTGCATTCGTTGTACAAACACCCAAGTTTTTATAAGAATAAGAATTTATTTATTTTCTTGGCAACATATTTAGAATTAGCAGTGATCCGCGGTTTTACCCGCGTCGATCCCGTTATTTTCACGGGATAAAAAGCTTAAGTTTTTTTACAGACTGTAATCTATCCATGTTCCAAACTTCAGCCCGATTCGTTCATACGTTTCGACGTAAGAGCAACAAACATCATTATTTTCACATTGACAATATTAATAATAAAATCTTAATATTAGTTGGCTTATTTAACTAATCCTAAGAAAACATAAAACATTGCTTTGTGGTACTTAATGTACTACACCCATGGACGTACAAAAAAAGTCGGACGTAGTCTCGCTAAAACAAAAACTGTGTCCAGCGAGTCGGCCACATAATATGCACGTGTGTGCTGTCACATACAGGCTGACACGCAGACATCAGCGGGTCATTACACGCGCTATTTGTGTATGTGTGCGTGTCAGCCTATCAGTGACAACCTGACAACGCACACGTGCAAATATGGCCGACTCTAGTGACACAGTTTTTTTTTAGCGGGACTACGTCCGATTTTTATATACGTCCATAACTACACCACATAGTTCCCGTTTTCCCGCAACAAAAAGTAGTTATTCCAGACTATAATCTAACTATGATCTAAATGTCAACGTTATCCATTTAGCCGTTCCGATGTGATTGAGCAACAAACATACGGACATCCAAACTTTTGCTTTTATAATATACATATGTACGTAGCATACCAGGGTTACTATTTATAAATCTTATAATAATACAGCAAAACTTATGAATCAAATAAGTAAGCCAATGCCACAGTTTAATTATAACTTTAAATATATTCGCGAATTCTTAAAATGAAAAGGAAAATGACGAGGTTGAAAATACCGGTGTCTGACAGGTTCATAATGATATCATTTTGTGAATTAAGAGATTTAATCTTACTTCGTAGGTGTTACATGCTCATGCCATGTCGCTTATTTTATTGAGATTTATTTTTGATTTTTATGTTTTAATTTGATATTTTATTGCACATTGGAACTGGCATAGAATTTTTTTTGTTTGGGTGTTTCAATGTAGCAAACAAAGTTACATTATTATACTAATATTGTAAATGAAAAAGTTTGTAAGAATGTGTGGATGTGTGTTTGTTTCTCTTTCACGCAAAAACTACTGAAGGAATTGGGAATAAATTTGGTACATAGATAGCTAATGATCTGGAGTAACACATAAGCTACTTTTTATTCCGGGAAAGTAACGAGATCGGGAAATACGTGGGCATTGCTAGTAAAAGTATTATATTAGATATTTGGATCAACTTGGTACATAATACAAGCTTTGCTTAGTTTGGGTCTAGTTTGTGTGAGAAATCTCATTCATCGTATTTTCAACCTCGTCATTTTCCTTTTCATTTGTATTATTTAAATAAGTTGAATACAGTTTATTCATCTATGACTATACGCGTATAACATTAGGAAAAGCCTATTCCGTATATGACGATTAGAATCGCAGAAAAAGATTACGTACAAATTTGAGACTTTCCTATTCAATATGGCCGTGCATTTATACAAATTTTGTAAGTATTTAAATTTCCAAATATTGCATCGGACAAGTATAAATGAATTGAATTGAGATCTTTCTGAAAATACATTAAAATTAGCCACAATTTATGCTAAAAACTTAATTTCCGATAATTTATGTCTCCGCATTTAATTTAAATCTCAAAAATAAATCATTCTATACACAAAGCGTGCATTCAAGAGTCATCGCGTTAATTCTCACAGAAGGCACGAAACCGCACCTTAACTGTTATTTTTATTCTTGATCCCAATTCCCCATGTGGACCCTTATAAATCTGTCAGCTGGACACTTCACTTTAAGACCTTTGCATACGAAGACATTCTGCACTTGCCACAAGAACATAGCACATTGTAAATGAAATATTTGTTCTGTGTGTTTATTTGTATAATAATATTTACGATTATATTAGTATTAGCAGTGCCCCGCGGTTTTGCCCGCGCAGTTTCCGTTCATTTTCTTGTGATATAAAGTTGTCTATGTGTCATTTCAGATTATAATCTGTGTTCCCAATTTCAACCGATCCGTTCAAATGATCTTTCGTCTTATATTAAGTAGCTATATAGGTATTTATAATTATAAATTTATATTATAATGTTTAAGTATTTTATAAGTTATTATAATATACTATAGATTTTTTTATTAGCTTTCATAATATAGGTCTTTCTTCGTTAGGGGCTAGTTGTTAGTGATGTGAGTAGATTTTTTTAACAAAATGCAAATATTATTATAAAATAATAAAATAAAATTATAATATAATAAAATGTATTTGTTTATAAATTTATTTCTGCTACGAAGAACGAACGATAAGATAAATGAACATTGTTTTAAATTTTTCGCCATAATCTATTTAAGCCTCATTTTAATTTTTAGTACATCAATCCTGTAAAGAAGTTTTATTCTATGAATTATTATAAATTAAGTTAAATATTATTATTATTTTTTTTCTTAACAATTTTAGTTATTTTCGTTTGGTATGCTGCAAAACTCTTGAGTTCTGTAGCATCCTTTTTTTTATTTTTATTGTGGAAGTGTAGGTAAAATAATTTTAAGTGTGCCCCAGCCCTTATGGTTTACAGCCGCCAGATTTTCGCGGCATCCGCCGGCAAATCTTGAATTATGGCTTACTCTTGTTGAAAATCTCACAAAAGAACTACAATTCTTGTACCAAATTCATAAAAGTAAATTCATTATCAGCACATAAATATTTTAGGGATTAGTTACCCGTGTATGATAAATGTCCACCTTTGTTTTTTCCTCAAAACTTGCAATTTGTTTTGATTACGTATATTTCCAACGGTGAAATATTTTTTTAAATCGTCCTCCTAGCCCCTGAAATTAGCGTGTTCAATCGAATAAACTCTACAGCTTTATAATATTAGTATGTATTAGTATATGTAGAATAGAAACACCTTTTGCATAATTTATCTAAAGATAAAAAGTTGCCTAGTCCACGCTTACTTATCTTTGTACCAAATATTAACCAGATCCATTCAGTAGGTACGTAGTTTTTTCAGCTAAGAATGACAAACATCCATCCATACATACAATTTTTATACTTTTCTTCTGAGAGAAGGCTCCGAGTCCCAACAGTAGGTATCATAAAATGGGCTGCTAAAGTTGTTTGCTACATCATTATATAACGTTATGTCCCTGTCTATATCGACTAATTGGCCATTTCGCGAAAAAAACAGGGAACCGTATAAACCCCGCACAGCCCACGGTAATTGTAAACTGGTTATATGAAAGATTCATGAAACAATAATTGAGTCGTACCAACGTTGCCTGCCCTATTAGACTTTCAAAATGGCTGACAATCTTACCTGTCAATTGGCTGTGATTTACACGAAAACTCAGGAAACTTACCTTAATTACGTCAGCTGTGACGTAATGTAGAAAATCGGTTGATTAAATTTAATATTTTAACGTCATAATAAAAAGTGTTATTTTTTTAAAGTTTGTTACTTAGGTTATATAAATATATTGTATGCTGAGAAGTGACTAAAATGAAAGAAATATTACAGTAGAATACTTATAAAATAAGCGATAAAATAAGCGTTTAGTATTTATTACTTATCGTATGTCAAAAAAGGCATTTTCAGAAAGCCAGATTTAAATTATAAATTGGACAAGTTATTGATATAATGACATTGACATTGCTTGTCAAGTTTGGTTTGGTAAAGAATTTCTTTAGCAAAATGAAACATTGGCTCTGTATTTTGCGCTATTCCTTTGGAGAATTAAGTACTTTATTGACAGGTATATTTATTTACATTTTGAATAATTGCCTTACAACAATAATTCTAAAATAAAACAAAAAGTATGTTGGAGTAAGTCCATAATTTGAAACTGAAAAATAATGTAAACAAATGCTCAGTACCAGAGTTCGCGTGCGCGCGAAATCTGTAAAACTCGTTTCATAACAAGTTTCAAAACTTTCTTTACGAAACACTACTTATATAGTTATCCTTGTCACACGTATAGATCACTTTTAAGTAGTTTCCGTGTGCGAAAAAGACAGCGAACATGAAGACGTCACGCGGGCCAAAGGCGCGCGTTTTTGCACTTGTTTTATTTGTAGCCGCCATTTTTTTTTTTTTTTGTGCAAAAGCTACGTCTTTGTTCCGCGGAGGGCGCAATCCGACGCTGGTAAGGATAATTTCTTTATTCTGCTGGCCCACCCGACAATTTTCTTCTTCATTATGGACTTGATTTGTTTAATAATTTTATTACTGGCCGCATTGCGATTGTGTTTTGTTTTTCTTTTATTTTCTAGATTGGCGCGTTTAGCGTTGAGGTTAGGTTTAAATTTTGCGGTGAATGTGGGAACCTTTCTTGTACTATCTAAGATTGGATAGTGTTTTGTTTTAACTGTTTTTATAAAATTATTAGTGTATGCTAATCATGGATAGGGAAAACAATGGTGGTTTTTTGTCGACAACTTTATATGCATATAACTTTTGATTCATTTTCCAATAAATATACATATTTGCAACTTCCATAAAGTCAATGTTCTTACTTCCAGCTGTTTGTTAATCGTTTTTTATTCGAAAGCGTCCAGACATATTACGTCACGGATGCCGCTGTTGTTTCAGGGTTACGATTAGAGATGAGCGGTTACAATAATGATTCGGAAAATCAACGTTGAGCAAATTTATAAATAAAAAATTGCAAATAAGACATGCCAAATACATTTATGAACATGAAATTGTAAATATCGTCAGTTTGTAATTTAACGATGCTAGATTATTTACTAACTGAATCTAATCTGCCGTAGGTATATATATAATCTTGCGTTTTATTGTAAACTAACATTATTTATAATTTTACGGCGAAATTTAAAATCATATGAAAAATTTCTTATTATAACCTAATTTTAATATATTATTATGCACAAGATTTTTCCTGTCTCCTCACTACTCACTGACTATTCTCACTATAAGGAATAATAAATAGGTTCGTCATGGTCAAGTCTGTTCTTTATCATACTATATCATCGCTTTCTATTAGAACAGTTGTGGTGAATCGCTAGGCCATTTCATTTTAAAACAAGTCTTTGTTTCATAATACCTAGTGTTTTATTTGCCATATTGGTTCCATGGTTATTATTGTTCTTAATTAAACGTAGCCCTCTCAATATATAACAATAATCCGCTCTTTTGTGCTTTATACAGGCCTTTCGAGTAACCTTCTAAAAAGTTACGATCATTTTATGGTATCGAATTTATTCGATTAAATTCAATCGACACGATTATCGTCGTCCGCATCTCTAACTTTCAACCTCTTTTTACCACGGAACCCCACTGTTGGGCCTTGAACGACGCACCGGGATGTCGGCAATACTTGGAAATCCTTGAATATTTTGAAAAACATTTTGGAGAGAAAAAGTTATCGTGTCATTGTGTTCGAAATATTTCGAACAAATGACCGATCATCTTCGTTTCGTGATTGGTTAATTACTGGGCCGTTTTTTGTTATTTAATCGGCGTTTTACACACTGATTTAACTAAACTTATTATTGTCTATTTGATAAATTTTAACGCGAAGTTGTAAATGCAGCTTTATAGTTTTTTGTTTCAACGTTAAGAAATATCGTAAATTATTTACTAATCAAACCTGACTCAAACATTTGACAGTCGTTTGGCGCGTTAGTCGTGTGTAAATATTTGAAAGACGACGGTGAAACGCGACCTCGATGCATTGATATATTTAACGTCATAAGTTAATGGAAAAACACATTGTTTTTTTTTAAAAAAATAATCTGAAACAAATAAATTAAATCAAAACACACGATAATTTTCATTCAAACACAAACACATTTTTTTGTACAGTTAGTTATTTGACAGTTGATTCGAATAAATTCAACTCTAATTTTGAATTTAAGTTGAATCGATTATACAATATGCTACATTGCTAAACGGAGTTATGACAGGTGGTCTCAAGTTTTGACAGATTGATGATTTAGTAGTTTTTCAAAACGGCTATTGAAGTTTTCCAGGGACTTATGGCAGTTGCCCTTAAAGAAATCTTAGTATTTACCTTAGTTTACAAAATACTATTTTATTTAAAACACAGCTCTCTTCCAATATTTTCAATAATGTTAGTACCTAATTTCTGTGTACTTAAGAGCGTTTTTCCTTTGTTTCCAGGCTAGCAGCAGCGGCAGCCGCGGCGGCGGGAGCGACCACTGAGCTGAGCTACCTCGCCGCCCTCCACCCCGCGTACCGCCCCGTGCCCTACGACCATCCCCTCTACAACGCTAACACTTTAAGAGGTAACCATCTTTGTTATTTTTCATACGTCATAGCAACCCAGTAAAATCCGCTCGGTAGTAGAGGAAACTCGTAACCAATACCCATATTTTGCTCCCTTAAAAAAAGAAATAGCAACCCACTTAATTTTCCCCACTGCTGGGACTCGGAGAATCCTCTCAGATCAGGCAAGGTTTAACCAATAAAGGTTGGCCCAGTATGAATGGCGCATGACGTCGAAATATTCTTGGAGCATGAGGGCTTCCTCATGATATTTTAAAACAACTGTACTACTGTACTTATACTTGACTAATCTCTTGGCTTAGTGGGTAGTAACTCTGCCTGCGAAGCCGAGAGTCGTGGGTTCAATTCCCACCCAGTGCAAATATTTCTATGTATAATAAGTATGTATTTAAAAATATGTAAGTATTATATCAGCTATCTGGCCGCCAGCTTACAAGTTTTGCTTAGTTTGGGGTCAGATGGTGTTGTGTGTGAATTGTCCACCAATATTTATTTATTTAAATATACTCCGAGGTTTAGGCGGGGTTAGAACCTAAAACCTCTAGATGGTAAAGGGCAGGTATAAGCTACAAGACTACAAATATTTCTATCTACATGTGGCGCCATCTATCTATCGATATTACAAAACTGATGTAATCTGAATAACGAATTAAAAAAAATTGAATTCGCCGACTTTCGGTTCTTTAAACTACGGTTCTACACAGATTCAAAATGTTGGTACAATGACACGTAGAGATAAAAGCTTTTTTTTTTTTTTTTTTTTTTTATTTAAATTAGCCACTCCACAGACTCCGGGGTCCGTGATCTTTGTCATTACAATTATCGTTTTTTACACATATCTTGGATAAGGAGAAGAAGAGGAAAATAGGAGGGAGTTGGGTACATTTAAAATCTAATTCTAGTGCTCGTCTGTAGAGCCGATCACTACCGGTTGGGATTCCGCTAGTAATCGACTCGACATCGAGTGTTTGCCTTGTCATTTGCCTAAGCTGCCTCCTCCCGGCCCAGAGCCTCCACAACGGCCGCATTTCTGTCCCTGATGGCCATCTGTAGGTTAAAATCGCGGATGGTCTTCGGTGATGCAGCCCACGCTCGCCGCACGAACCGACCGATGGCGTCGTCGGTGTCGTCAGCGTAATATGTGAAGGTCCCGTGTGCCGTGAGATTGCCACTACCGCATGGGGCACGCTCTCGTGCAGCTTCATGTTTGCCTTGGTTTGATTACGATTACCGACTCGTATGTTAGTCCTTGAGCTTCATGGATAGTAAGGATGCGTGACCCGGTGCCTGATCCATAACCCTGGTTTGTCAGGGTCTCCTTCTCCTCTTGAGTGTGAACTAAGAAGAGGGTATTTGGTAGGGTGTTGGGTATTTGCGCTCCCTTATATCTTCTCTGTTCTAGGGACTTTATACGGGACGCTGAAGAGTACATACCGGAGTATATTTCCCTCAGTGCATATGCGACGTCCATTGGGTTTCGATGTGTGCAGAGCAACTCCTGGCTGATCTTTGTTACCAGGTTCGGGCGATGATACCTCATTTCGAAGAGATTTTCCTGTCGATATAAGGCAACTGATTGACGTCTCCAATGAGGACAATTTCACCAGCACCAGATAGCCTTGAAGCCATCACAATGGCTCCAAATGGTTCATGAGAGCTTCGTCCACCATGAGGCGACTGAAACTTTCTCTACCGAAACCATTTACCAGAGCAGAAGCCATGGTTCGCACTCTGGTTTTGACCAGGTTTCCGATTCGGTGCGATAGCTTTTCTCTTAGATCTTTTGCTGCCTCAGTTGTTGTAGTGATGATGGCGTCCTTGTCCACGTCGAAGTGTCTAATCACCCATGTTGTTTTTCCACATCCTGGAACTCCGTTGACCCACTGTATTCTCGGTACCTCCCAATTTTCCCAATCTGCTTTGACGTTTCCGTTCCCTTCGATGGTCTTGGCCATCTCTAGGATCTTATCGTCCAGCATAATCTTGGTGCATCGGGCAGTAACTACAATTGGGTCATTTGGTGGTGTCGCATAAACAGGCACTCCGCGCGCTCTGTCTCTCTCTCGTTCAGTGTCACGAAGCCATTTTCTGCACTGTAAGCTGCCATATACTGTCCTGTCATGGTTCCCTTGATGACCCGGGAAGTGACATTATTGTAAATGGCTGCTTCGGCCTCCTCGAGTTTCGCCTTTAAAAGGCTTTCACTTCCTAGCCTATAGGACTGCATGATGTTTTCGCAGGTCTTGAGGTTGACTTGTCGTGTCGCGCTCAGTGTGGCTATGAATTCGATGAAGGCGTTGCGTGCATGGCTCCGCGGCTCCAAGCCGTGACATAGCGGGGCGGTTCAACCTGTCCCATGTCGGCTCTCGTTCGGGCTGGTTGTTGCTGTGAAGCTGCTTTGGGGGTCTTTGACGTCGAGGGGGGCGATGAATGGGATGTGATTCGGAGTACGCTCCTTGCTGCTGCGTTGAAAGCAGTCACGAACGCCGTGTTGGTGCCTCGGCTGCTAGTTAGATTGGCTGAGGCTTTTTCCGCGGCTGCCCTCTGCTGTACTCTTTCGGAGCCGGTTTGGATGGTCGAACTAGGAACAGGATGTCCCCAGCTGTCAGTTGCATTTGTTTGGTCGTGCGAAGGGGCTCTGAGGAAGCTCAGATTTTCTCCCTGTCTTCGTATACGACAACCTCATGATGTTTAGAGGCCTCAATGCAACCCAGCCGGTCTGCGACTCTCGCTCTTGAATATTCGATTGCCATCGCATCCACGCTTATCACCCGGGGTGTTTCACCTGCATTTCTGCTCAGATGTGCGAGCAGCGCACTTGCCTGTATGAAAGGCGTCCGACCTTCCGAGTACTCTATTAGTGCAATCGTTTTGTTTTCGATCGCACCAACCGAAATCGGTGGCCGTCTACCTCGCACACCGGCATGGCGTCGTAGGTTTTCCGCTTCATCGTGACTTTTGCGGTACTCCCATTGAGCAGGCAAGACAATCCAGGCGACAAACGGGCTCGTTTCGCTCCCCAAGCGAAGCAAAAGCTTATTCCGAATCTTTCTTTGTTGCTGTCCATGAAGAGAGCCACTCCGCGGATACGGATCCCTGCTTCTCCTCGGTCTGCGTTCTCCAGTAGTTGTTTGACGGAGATGCTCTTCGAGGAGTTATGTTGGGCGGGAACCGCATGCCGCGCGGCGTCCACAGACAGCGGGGCAGGGTGTGGTGGTGATGGGGGGCGCGTATTTGAATTAGTGGAGTTTCTCATGGCCGCTATGCGGAATGAGCTCTCCATGAAGGACAGGAGCCGTGTTCTGTTATCTGGATCTACTAAGATGTTGTGGAGATCCGAGACAACCAGTCTTCTGTCGATCATAGATTCGAGCTCATGTCTTGCGACCATGAATCGGGGACAATCGACTAGCACATGCCAGACTGTTTCGGGTTGGTTGGGGTCACACTCGCATGCCGGACTGCTCTTGAGCTTAAATCTGTACAGGTAATCTGCTATTCCTCCGTGTCCCGTCAACGCTTGTACCTGGAAGGGAGTCAGTTTCGTGGTTCTCATCACCCGATATGCGTTTGCTATATCGGGGAGGAACGTCTGGGTGACTTTTCCGGTGTCCCAGGTCTCATATCGATCCTGCCATTTCTTGACCGATTCTTCGCGGATTTTCCTTTGACGTAGGACAAGGGATCCCCGTAGTCCCTGGGTGACTCCGTGAGTGCCGCCGATTTGGCCAGTTCGTCGGCTCTTTCGTTGCCGACGGTGCCAACATGCGCTCTCACCCAGAAAAGACGAAGAGATCTCCTTCAGCATTTATCTGTCCAATGTTTTCCTTTACGCACTTAACCAAGGGTGGCTCGTTTTGGGTTACTTAGCAGTTCGAGTGAAGATCGGGAGTCACTCAGGACATTGACTTCTGGGTCCTTGCTCTTTAACGCCATTTGAGTTGCCCGGTACAGAGCAGAGATAAAAAGCTAAGGTAATTTAATCTAGTACAGTTGAAATGATGACTAGGGGCAACTTTGCGGATAAGCAAATAATTAGAACTGTACGTTGTGAAGATGTGTGTGCTTTACTCGTAAGTCCAAGGAAGTTATTAAGCTCTTTTAGGAGATTTATAAAATCACTTCTAAGTGTACTATAACGTTTTATTATTACTTACTATTTTTTTAAACTGACGGTTTAACGATTTGCCTTAAACGCACAATGCCACGAAACTATTAAAACATAAGTTATCTAATTCATAATCATCATTATTATAATAAGCGTATCTTAATGCACTGCTGGACATATACTTCTTCCATGGCTCACCAGTCACCACGCAGCCCATTCTCAGTTTTACGTTTGCATCCACTGCCTGCTGTATTCCTTACATCGCCACTTCAACTAATCTCAACAAGACGTTCAACACTACACTTTTACTAAGTTACCTAATTCACTAAAGAATTTTACCCATAAGCCGTTGGGAAGAAATTCGATACCAATTACCTTATCTACCTAGTACCTCATAAAACTCCCAAGCATCCAAACAGCAAGTACTAAAATACAGAAAGTGGAGTATAAAAATACCAGCGTCAGACTAGACGCTATAAAACGCTAAAACAATGAAAACAATGCGATAAGCTGCGATTGAACCTGAGAGTTATTGGCTGCACTTCATAAATTATAGGGCTGCTACGTGCAAATAACAGAACGCTGGCCAATATCGGAATATTGCTACGGCGGGCAATTTGGCTTTGTTTGATGAATCGGAGAGTAATAGCTGTTGGATTACGGAAATCATCTATAGAAGAGGGATTTACAATGAGTTGTGTTTATTTTAAAGTAAGAAACCGGTGTTAGCGATGAAACTCACATTGACTTTCGTGGGTCGAAGCTGGAGGCTATTATTGGTACATGATAGATGCAGATAGTAAGTGAGAGAAGTCAGCCGATACCAGCTAGAAACTAAAGATTTCTCAGTTTTGCAACACAATCCCCAAATATTAAGTCAGGGTACAAATGGGCAGGTGAAAATTTTCCTTTCTAGGAATCTTTTTCACTCATTGATGATGAGATGCCAGGTCAGTCCTTAATTTTGTTTACGCGTGGTAGCTTAAGCTGAGGTCGTAAAGCCCGAGTTTCCCTTGATTGTCAGTTAAATATTTAAATCGATTCAATAAAAATCATTTATTCAGTTTTTTTGGATTGTGTTCCAATTCTCAGTGTTGATTTGTATAAAAGCATTTTTGTTTGATGCAAAGTGACGTTTGGAAGCCCGGGTAAAGGTTCTTAGTTTAGCGTTTGGAAGATTATTTTTCAAATGATACTGTTAGTGTTAACTGTGCGGAGTGCATCAGCGCTTTTCATCAAAGTAGCCCTATACGGGGAGGGACTTTCTATCCACTCATACCACAAACAAAGTTCAAACAATAAAAAAAAATATTTTGTCCCAGCACAAGTCTTGTGTCAACCCTATTCTGTGTGAACGATGTAATGCAAACCGAACCAGCAAGATAAACGTGTAACTCAATACTGTTATTGCAAATATTATGCATGTTTAGGCACTGTTTGTGCATTTATTTCACGCTATTAATGTAACAAGAAGCTGAGGGTAATATTACTGAGAAATAACAGATATTAATCTATCATATTAAATGCTTGGTGCAGTATTGTTTAAGGAGTTTAAGGTCTGATAGGGTTCGTAAAGTATGGGATTTATTGTAGAGCTTTGGTTTAAAGGATTGCTTATTCTGATTTTACTTGATTGATCTTGAATTTTAACAGTTGTTCCACGTTTTACAGCGTTACACTACGCTCGTTACCCAGAGATATATATTTCATCTTTTTATATTGTAATTACCAGATTTCAAAAGAAAACGAAGTTCTTTATTCGAAAATAAATGTGATTGGCTTTGTTTTGATGATTATTCTTGCGTTTGGCACAACATACTTCAGAGGTGGGTATAACCCTTTAAATTGCAACGAAATTGTTTATTTTTGGTTACGAAGAAAACTCAAGAATTTCAAACCGTCATACAGCACAGCTTATATAGCTTACATACACACATTACTGCTTGGCACTAGAAAGACTTTCGAAGATGTGGTATTCCCTACTGCACTTGGTACTGCAAAAATCATACCAATACAAGGAAATGATTATTAGTACGAATTTAATTACCAATTCTTTACCCATATCAAAACTCAAGCAATCTCACAAATTGAATTGAACCCGCATGAAAACCACAAGCCGTACACAAATTTTAAAACGTCGTAAGTGCTGCAGTTGCAAAGCACTTAGGACGTTATTGCATTGAAAATTTTTAGTATCCAAGGACCAGTTTGAACACACTATACTCTCAATTTATCTATACACAGAGGTGTTAATTAGGATTAAACTCACGACTGCTACCATTCCTAACTCAATCCAGTCAAAGAAAAACTAACCTTACTTCTATAAGTTACAGTTCAAATAGAGTTGCGACGAAAAAGATGACAGATACGTTTAAAGACCATTAAAAGACGGGCGTAAGTCACGGGTGGAATCGGCATGCGGTAACGAAGGGATGATCTTTGTAATGGCAATTAAGACGTCTATACGCTTTTTATACGAAAACGACAGAGAATACAAGTAAATAAGGCTATAGCATAAAAAGCTTAGTCTTTGGCTTATGGTGACAACAAGTAAATAAAGTTACAGCGTAAAAAAAACTTTATCCTTAGCTTAGATCACATTTCACAGTCGTGGTTACTTAACTTCCCGCGTCTGTCTGTCTCTATATATTTATGCTTAGATCTTTAAAACCACCAAACAGATTTTGATACGAGTTTATAAATAGATAGAGTGTTTCAAGAGGAAGGTTTATATGTATAATACGTGCATAAAATAGCAGAGAAACACGTGTAACTTTAAAGGTTTCTAATGTAATGTCATAAATAAACAATTTTTTTGCGCTTACACTGCAAACTCTACCTTTTAAAAGGTCTACAAAAAGTCTGCAATAGTATATGTATATCTCTTAGGAATAACCCAAAATAACCATTTTTATTAGTACTGTTATTTAGTATCAGCATTGCACCCGTGCAAAGCCTGGCGGGTTTCTAGTTTAGTATAAAACAAAACTAATGTTGCACAATACGTCGTCCATGTAGCCACAGATATATACTGCTATTGTTTATATGTGTATATATATGGGAACTCACAAGATTTAACCCATCTAACAAGAACAAAATTAAAAATTTTGATTAACCCCCGATTATCTGGGATTTGTTATGTGTACAATATTCTACTAGTCAAGCCCTTTCATTTGATACCCATATTAAGGGAGTTGTGAAAAAATAAATGTATTTCGCCATTTTGTGGTAGCGGCCATCTTGGATTTGAAATTTGTCATTGTGCAAAGTATTCTACTAGTCAAGCCCTTTCGTTTGATACCCATATTGAGGTAGTAGTGAAAAATATAATATAATCCGCCATTTTGTGGCGGCGGCCATCTTGAATTTGTTTTTTTTTTATAGTGTATAGTATTCTACTAGTCAAGCCCTTTCGTTTGATACCCATATTGAGGTAGGTTTTGAAGAAATATTTTGTCCGCCATTTTGTGGCGGCGGCCATTTTGAATCGACATTAACCAAACATAGCTAAGAACATCCGCACGGATATTAACCTTCAAATAAAAAAAACCGCATCGAAATCGGTTCATCCGTTTGAGCTCTACGGTGCCACAGACAGACACACACACAGACAGACAGACAGACAGACAGACATCGACGTCAAACTTATAACACCCCTTTTTTTGGTCGGGGGTTAAAAAGAGCAACTCAACGTTACGCTAAAATAGCATGTCTGTGACGCGAAATCGTAAAAATTTCAGCTACCAAAAAGTGATAAGGGATCTAATTACAGTCATTTCAAAAAACTGACCATTTAATTAACACCACATTCAAGTTTACTGCAATCTGATGGAAGTGCCTAACAACGTATTATGTAGTATTTAACGAGAGTCCACTAATGTTGCCTATTGTTGAGAATGAGTATGGACGGTGCGCTGAAGTGGTACAAGTAATGGACTCTAAGCGATTTAGTTATTATAGTCTAAGCTATTTTTCACTTATATGGTATGTAAGGTTTTTTATGATTTTATGGTTGACGAGTTTTATATGGTTATGACTACTCTTTTATAATACGAAAATGAAAATATTCAATTTTGACATCGATAGTAACGACTATAGAGTACAGTTTAAAATAAAATATTATCAGTCAAACTGCAGATAGAAGTGAAGACTTAAAACTTATAACTTTGGTATTAAACAGCATTAATGGTGTACCATATACAGTATAATCACCAGTGGCACTTGTACTTCACGTATATCAGTGGAACGAAGTCACATGATTTCACTCATCGAAAAAATGTCTATATTAGCATGTTGGGGTACGAACCTATAGAATTTTCCCCAATCAAAAAGTCCACAACACGACTAAATAAGTTTACACTCAAAAACTTTAATCGACAACTAAAAATATATGATGTTTTTGAACACTTGAACTTTTGATTTCTTAACTACATTGCTGAGTACATTTTTGAGAACTTAACACAAGATATTAAATTTCCGTACAAAATAATGATAATTTAGTCCTGGGCAGACCATACACATATAAATTAGTTTGACAAAAATATTACTCGTGTTATCAGTCACAAGTAGAAAATAAAAGTGGTCAAGTGCAAGTCGGGCTCGCCCATGAAGGCTTGTATCAAAATACAAAAGTTCTTGTAGTTCGTTGTTACATTAATCAGTGTTTTAACAAAAGTCAATTTATGACGTATTAAAATAAAACTACTAACTAGATATCATTCAAACCAATTTTCGTTGATGGTTTACATGGTAACGTACATCATACACTTTTTTTTATTTTTGTCATTCTCTTATTTTAGAAGTTACAGGGGGACACACTTTTTAGCACTTTGGAAGAGTCCATCGCGCAAACTATTCAGTTTAGAAAAAAAAAAATGTTAGAAACCTAAATATCATTTTTAATGACCCATCCATAGATACCCCATACGTATGGTATTGATCCAATTTTTGTTTTTTTTTCTATTTTTTGTATCAAAATCTTAATGCGGTTCACAGATTACATCTACTTACCAAGTTTCAATAGTATAGCTTTTATAGTTTCGGAGTAAAATGGCTGTGACATACGGACGGTCAGACAGACAGACAGACATGACGAATCTATAAGGGTATTTTGCCATTTGGCTACGGAACCCTAAAAATGATGAAGCGCGTCGTGCCATCAGCACAGTTCAGTTGAAAGGTAGTGAAACCTACAGTTACTCACACAGTTACCAGCAAGTGTCTCAAGTAACTTAACTCCCCGTCCGTGTGCCGTGGCGTATTCCCGAAACGAGAGTGTTTATGGCAAAAAGTCCGCGCCCGCGCCGGTGTCAGCTGACGGTCCGGCAGCCGGGTCGGGTTGCGCTTGTCGCATCTCTGTATAACGCTCAATTAGATGCAATTTTTTCTTGACACTTTTTGGTGGATGGTTTTGCGATAAAGTACCAAGCTTGTTAATTACAAATATAAAAGTAGTTGAGTGAACACAATAATTTTTTTTCTTTTTGATGTCGATGATCTTGTTCTAAGCAGCTTTATTTATTTCCTACTCATAAAATGTATATTTTAAGTTTTTTTAATTGTAGTACCTACTACTGATAAAACAGGTTTATTCCGAACCTGGCTCGAAAACCTGACCCGCTACAGGGTTAGGTTAGGAACAGCAAAAAAATATTAATTTTCATTCCCAACCTAACTATACTACATTTATTAAATTTACTGATACTATTAGTACTATTTATATTACTAATAGTATTAGTAAATTTAATATTATTTTCCTACATGGCCATAGGTCGGGGTCGTATCTCATCACATCTCACATCACACGGTGTTGACAATTTTACGGTGACAGGCACAATTATAATTGATATTATGTACACACAAGCAAAACAAAATGCATATCATTAAAAGTATTATTGTGGATATAGTATTTAACATGTTGATAGGTACCGCTATGATAGTATCAATGAAATAACATTATTGAAAAATTTGCAATATTTTAAATAATTCCATATTAAAATTGCATCTGCGTTACTCGATAACTTGAAAACATGCTCATATGCAAACTTGGTCATAAATATTTCGTGTAAAGAGTCACTTAAGTAACAAATTAAAGTTATCTGACAACGGATAAACTGAAACGATAAAATTATTTAGATTAGAACTTACAATTACGATTACAATTTGAACTTGGAATTAAATTAACAAAAGTTGTTGTTGTTTGAAACAGCTGTCGTTCTTCATGATACATGTATGTTGGATAAAAATATGCTCGATAACGATTTGAACGTCTATAGCACCGTCGATTTGATTTTAATGTTACTTAAAGTACTTGACTTACTTACGTGATTTATTTATTCTATAGGTAAAGTAAATATGCATAAAATTCATATTAAACTGATGTTTCGCGGGCTTAAACTTATCAACATTAATTATGAAAAAGTAATCACGTCTCACAAATTTAATTGGGATGGAGATGTTGCCAAGCAAAATGATGAAAAGTCTACTCAAACTACTCAAAAACTCAAATGATGAAAGATGAAGGTTTCTGTGAAACCTTTTTCGATTTAGCCTAATTCCTTAATAACTGTCTATATAAAATCTGAATAGCATCCTTTCGCGGACAACCATCCAAACAGGCTAACTGGAACGTCCAAGCATCAAGTTACTACCGGACCCAGTTTTATGATACACATACCCACTTGACCATGGGTGACCTTCGCTCCTCGGTAGACTCGTCTAGATATCCGCAGATCTTTAACATTTAACTTTTTTTTAATTAAGGGTCTGGGTTCTGTTTTAGTTTATTAGATGCTGATCATGAAAAGACTCATTAACTATGACACTGTCTTAACTGTGTATTTAACTGTCTGTTTAGAGATCAACGCATGCATGATTCACTTAATCGTCACGAGATTAACTTGACAGAGAAATAAAATTACAAATGATTCGTGCTTGACATTCTGGTTTTATATTAATTTAATGATAAATTAATCATAGCCAGAGAAATAGGTAAGAACATCAATCAAGCTGACACTTAAATCTAGTTGCCAACCAAAAAAAGCTAGTTGCATCCAAGCGAGCGTTATTAATGTAAAATGGTTAAGACCGGCGGTCCGTCATCAGCCAACTGCAAAATTTCGCAACATAAGTGACAAGCCGAAACTTAATAACTTACTCAGAAATGCACCAGCAAATTGGGAGCTTGAGACCGGACCGGCTCCGTAACCCTACACCGTTTTACCGAACCCCCGACACATATAAATCGTATTTTTATTCAAATCGAGCGTACGTGCCGCGATAAAGCCTTTTTAAAACAAATAACCAAACATCCAGCGGAAAACCCGACAAGCGAAACTGTGCCATAACAAAACTAAGTAAAGCTGAAATTGGATACAAAACAATCGCTGCACAAGACACATGGGACATGAAACTTTACAGTTGCAGTAACAGAGTTGTAGATTCTGATATAAATTGTCCTGTTAAGATGGTCGATCCTGACCGCGACAATGCTAAAAGAAACTACGCGCATTATGTAAACGAGGTAAATTATAATCTGATCAGAGAAGTAGTAGAATGAGAATTGGATGTTATAAATGCATCAGATAAGACTCACGATTATGATGTTAAGCAAAAGCATTTTAAAAGTTGTAGAAGAGCTGAGGCTTAATTGGAAACTTATTCACTCGATTTAGACATTGTAAGATGAACAGATTCGTTCAAAAAGATAAAATAAGAGTGCGATGTAACATAGCGCGTGGAAAATAAATCTGATTGCCACACATTGCACAAGTATTTTATGTTTTACGTTAAAGGAAATATCAAGGGAGACACGTTAAGCGCTCAACTACTCGTGTTTGCCTTTTTGATAAAGTTGTTCACACCGATACCTTCATTATTCAGTTTTTTCCGAACGAAATGTTAATCACCACGTTTTGCAGTTGCAAGGTTTTTGCTTCTCAGAATTACACGAAACATTTTAATCAAGTCGCTAATGGTACAGGTGCCAATCACCATCAGTTTAATAATGCACTTGATTTCCTTTATTTGAACAATATTAACGCAAAAAATAATGACTATAATAAAATGAACGCTTGTGCAGTTCGTGGAAAAGGCAAATGTTTAAATGCTATAAAGTTTTTATCCAGGTGGGATGAAATCGTAAAACTGGAGTAAAATGAAAAAAAAAATGGTTTATATGCGGCCATGAAAATTGATATTTGTGTATGTCTTTATTTCGATAATCGTAAATTCAGATCCAGTTTCGGTTAAACTAAGCGTATAACCTGTTGAAAGTGTAAAAGAGTTCAGGTTACTTCAGATAATTTGTTTAAATAATATTATAATATCGAAACAAACTTAACATGCCTGAAATAGGTTTGAATACAAGTAAACATTTCAAAGGTTGTATCGAGTTATATCTTAAGGCCAGGTAATTCTGTCAAAGTAGGCATTTAATGCTGTCTTGTACTCGCGACCGTTCTGATGCGCGGAATCGGTGCCACAGTGCAGAAATAACATTAAAATATTGGACTATGTAATTTAAACTCAATTTTTCAAGATTTGTTTATACTAGTGGTAAAGTTTTGTTGCTATATAATATAAATGAAGAAATATAAATTTATCTATACTCGTAGGTACGAGTATACATAACTGAACCTTTTCTTTTTTGGTCACACTATAAGTTGAGACCGGTTTTTCCAATTTCATGCATCTTTTTAAAATGTTTCCTAAAATCTCAAGTTCGTCAAAAATTTAACAAAATGTGCTGAAACGTAGTGAAAGGTCAGTAAAATAGACGGTTTTTGTTCAACTTTGCACTAAATTTCTAATCCAATTTTTTTTTGTATGAGGTAAAGATCACTTACTGAGCATAAAATTACAAAATGCTCACAGATCCAGGTAGAGCTTCAAACGCCAATGGAAAAAAAACTGTTTTAGCCGATATTTTGGAAACTATAATATATTATGACAACAATTGTAGAAAATAATATTTTTTGCATCTTTTGTTGTTAGTATACTTTTTGTAAAACTTACCGTTTACTATGTATAGCTCATTTAATGATACGGTTGCGATGATATCGATGATAGTGGATGAAAATGATGCGGTCTACGATGGAACTTGCTTCTCTAATAGAAACATGGTGTACCTCTTAACCCCAAGGTTCGAACCATCGACAAAACCCACTCTGGCAATGCATTTCACAGCTTAGTTGTTCTTATTACAAAATAGAGACAAAACTCTTCGTTCAACTCTTCAATCATGATAATGAATGGTGCTGTTTTTTCGAGCAACGAACAATATGATAGAATAACTTTAATTTAAAAACCCGGACTACAAAAAAAACTACACTTAAAAAAATATTACCTACTATCTAAGGACACTTTATGAATGAGACTAGTCTTACAATATCTTAGTTACCAAAATCCATCCAGCCGTTTGGAAGATACGTGGAAATAAAAGTTTTACAAACATAAAAGATACGCGCGAAAAACATGACCCTTCTTCCTATTTGGGTAAAAAAGGAAATGTTTATGCTACTGAGAACAGAATTAACATCTTATTTTTTGGCTTCGTAGCCAAATTTCAAAATATGGGACCCTATATACGTTATCTCTGTCCATCCGTATGTCACACCCACTTTTCTCCGAAACTATAAGAGCTTATACTATTAAAACTTGGTAAGTACATGTATTTTATGAACCATATTAACATTTCTATACAAAAAAAAGAAAAAACAAATAATTTTGGTGGTGTCACAAACTTGGAACTGCAACTCAAAAAAAAAACTATCAAAACCATACGTGTATCTATCTATGGATAGGTGTTCAAAAATTGTATTGAAGTTTCTAACATTTTTTTTTCTAAACTGAATAGTTTGTGCGAGACTCTCTTCCAAAGTGATAAAATGTATATATGAGGACTTTTCTTCCAAGTACTAAGTACCTTACTACCAAAGAATTTACCTAACGGGCATATAAATGCAAGTTTCATCATTCCAATTAGGGGATTTACGCAGGGGATTTCTTTCATTCCCCTTTCATTATTTCCTTATCCAAATCAAAATCAAATCCTCTGATTTGACGGACGAATATTTTACCGATACTTATCTATTTTCCATTGCATCCGGATTGAATTTTTTACTGATGTGGTATCGACGTCAGTTTTTTGAGACTCCCCCCTATTGGTCTACAACATAAAGTAAACAGCGTACTAATTAGTATCAGCGTCTATTTGCAATTCCAATGAAAACGGTATCACAAATCAAGATCATAGCGTGCTTCACTAGTAATACCTACTGAGATTGTTATACTGTGGCACTATGATCGTAATATTTAAAATTTATTGGTTGTCAAATTGCAAAATCAAGCACAGGCCCGTCGTCCGTGAGCGCCGAAACGCGACTGATCAGGCCTGCCGAACGGCGCGCTATATATATGGTGGATATTAAAACATAGTGAATAACTGATACTTTTCATCAAGTCAAACTCTGCGAATGCATCTATAACTTTTAGTGGCTTTCGTTGAGTACAAAATTTAGTAAAAAAAACTCATTAGTTTAGTCATAAACTTGAAAAATCTTTTTGAAAAGGGGTAACTTTGGGATTTTTTTCTATCAAGTAAAATTCATTAAATCGTGTTATTGACTGCGAATTGCACTAGATTAGATCCTTAACTAATACATATATTTTTTTTAGAGTTTAATACACTATTTTAAAGGTCTTAAAGTTGTTTTAAAAATTCAAAATTACGGCCCACACGCCCTTAAACTAGCTTTTACCCGCGACTTCGTCCGCGCCACATATTTATTAAAGTAATTGAGGCAGTACCTACTCGTATGTCTACTACCATACAAATTCACGTTTCCTAATCAAAATCGGTCTAAGTCAAAGTTTTATATTTATTAATAAATGTACAATTTACATGACAAATTACAGAAAAACTATGTTCTCAAAAAATTAATCAAAAACAGACTTTAATTTAAAACCATATTGGGACGGTCCACCAAATTTTATTAGAGTATATTAGTAGATATTAGTAGATATATCGTCTGATTACATGAAAGCAAATTTTAGTTTGTTGTTCATATTTCAAAAACCGCCGTACTGATTTCGATAAAATTTATATAACCACCTCTGAACTATAATCTACCAACCAAAAAAATAACCATCTAAATTGATTCACAATTGGAAATACAACTGGATTGATAACTTCCTCCTTTTTTGAAGTCGGTTAAAAACAGCATACAAAGAGTGCAAAGATCCTTGCATGCACACTTTTACTCCTCATTTCCACTCTTTTCAACTCTTTTTCTGTGATAAAAAGTCGCCTATATCCTTTCCTATGTCTAGTCTATCTGTGCACCAAATTGTAACAAACTCTTACGTTAGACGGTAACAGACAGAGAGAGTTACTTTCATATATATAATTTCATATTAGAATTGAAAACAGGTGTTCCTGATCATTTTATAGGAGGCAGTTGTAAAAGATTACCGAAAAGTAATACGTTTACTCCTCCAAAAAACTCATTTTCGCAGTTCTTAATTTGCCTTAATCGAGCGTCCATCATGCATAACATTTGATAAGACACCATGGAAATCTCGTCGACTATCAAAAATTCTGTCTGATACGCCATTTAGTGGCTGCGCCCATCTAAAGTATTGAGGTTGTATAGTGCACTGTATTCTTCTTGTCAAGCCCTTTTATTTGATACCCATGTTGATGGGATTGATAAAACCTAAGTTATCCGCCATTGTGTAGAGGCCGCCATCTTGGATTTTAATTTTATATAGTACATTGTATTCTACTGGTTGAGCACTTTCATTTGATACCCATATTGATGGGATTGATAAAACCTACGTTATCCGCAATTTTGTAGCGGCCGCCATCTTGGATTTCAATTTTTTATAGTATATTGTATTCTGCTTGTTGAGCCCTTTCATTTGATACCCATGTTGATGGGATTGATAAAACCTACGTTATCCGCCATTTTGTAGCGACCGCCATCTTGAATTTCAATTTTTTATAGTCTATTGTATTCTGCTTGTTGAGCCCTTTCATTCGATACCCATATTGATAGGATTAATAAAACATAAATTATCCGCCATTTTGTAGCGGCGGCCATCTTGAATTTATTTAAGTACATTAATTATAAATAAATGATACCGCTAGAAGCGTCTTGAAACGCTCTTGAGAGTAAATGGCTCAAACGGGTAAAAGTAAGGCGGCACTTCATATGCCGAAACATAAACACCGCACTTATGTAACCTGACACCCGTTTTCCCGCCAAATTTATAAAACGCGAAAAGCGGCCAGTATATCAAGCGGTTATATAAGTATCCCCGTATAGTTAAGAATTATAAAATTGCTGGAACAAACGTTTATCGACTCCATTTCAAGTGTTTAGATACAAAGTTTCATGGTTTTATCTTCAATAGTATTGAACTTCCAGACTTTCACCCCCAATTCCACCCCCGTAGGTACAGTTCGAAACTACAAAACTGCTAAAACGTACATTTTATGGTTTCGTGTTAAATATCTAGACGTAAAGTTTCATAGTTCTTCAACAATGACGAAGTTTTCCATATAAACTTTCATCCCTTATTTTAACCCTTTCAACCCTTTTTTCGGAACAAAAAGTAGCCTATGTTCTTTCTCGGAATCTATTCTATCTATGTATCAAATTTCATCAAAATCTGTTGCTTGGTTTAGGCAGTAAAGACGGACAGACAGACAGACAGACAGACAGACAGACAGAGTTACTTTCGCATTTATAATATTATATTAGTATGGATTTAATTTAGGATATGTTTGACATCAGTATAATTTGAAATGACACCATAAAAAGAATCCAAAAACAAACAAAACGAATATAGACCAAAATGTCATTGAACTCGTTGAGAGATTAATCAATACGCCATAAGATTGATTATCTTTTTTATTCCTCAATAAATTCTCCGCAAATTCCAATTTGCAAAGTGTCATGACCAAAGTTGACACGTTCAATCCGTGTTTAAGAAATCGAAGTAATTTTTTCTTTTTGCTATCCATTTGGTGGGATTGTTATTTACAAGACGATGCGTTCTCGATACCTGAGTATAGTGTTCTTCCTTCGTTTACGTGTAATTGTTTGTTCTTGATCTTAGTATTTCAAGTTTGTGCTGACTTATCAAACAGTTTGACTAAAACGTTATTTATTGTAAGATACAGAAATAATCTTCGTAAATTTGTTCTAAATTCTTGAAATGAACATTATTTTCATGACACAGGAAATTATTTTAACTGTATCTAAAATAAAAGTAAGTAAACCCACACATAGCATATTCGTCGAAATCACGTTTTAAGGATAAAAAAACAACAAACGTTAACACCAATCACGACAATGTTATATAAATATACTATTTAAAATAATCAGTTATATTCAGGTGTTAATTGTTCACAATTCACATAATTCTGTAATGAATCCTAATTTGACACCAAGTAAACACAATAAAGAAAATCTCAGAACGCGGCATGACTTTATGTCGTAGCACCAACCTTTGTCTTATCTCTGTCAAGGAGAGAAGGAGACATGTTTTAAACAAGTTTTAGAAAGAGACGACAATAATGCGCTTGAGCATGACAAGTGACCGGATAAATGCATTTTAAATGAAGAAGGCTTAATTTTGAACTTGGGTCGCTTAATTGAATGACTTTTCGTTCTGTGAAATATAATTATTTAAGAATTGGTTTTAACGGTTCATAAATATCTGCAAGTTTATTACTGTTCTGATGATTTTGTTTTTATGTTGGGGTAATTGAGAATTTCAAGGTGAGAAAAAAAACTATAGTTTTAGGCTTGTTCACAGATCAGCCTAAAACTATAGTAATAAACAAATCTGTGGTAGTTATTCTGTCACGGTGAGTAATGTGGAAATTATATTTTTTACCAATTAGAACAATGTTTTAGCGAAATTACCAGACAAAATGATTAATTATCTTAAGTGTATGGTAGGTGGTTTGGGCTTTACATGTTCAAATAGCTGCTTGTCAGTGTAACAAGCACGCGTATTGCTTAATATAAAGTTGTTAAACTAAACTAAAACACTGAGTTGTAAAAGACTTTAAAAATTGTGGCCCAATTCTAGCTATCACGCTAGGCATTATGTTATTATTGTCATTCAATAGCTATTGTGGTTTTAAAATACCAACTAAAAATGTTCTCACATCAGACTAGATTCCCAAAGTTAATGAATTTATCATCCCATCAATAATATCGTGTTTAAAAACACTCTGCAGCTTTATTTTACTTTAGTATTTGGAACCACAGAAGCTTTTCGATTAACACTTTTTTTAGGAATTCTATCATCATTGAAAGTTCGTTAAATTGTATTTTTGTTATTTTAATGAATTAAAATTGATAAAGTAAATTCAATTGAAAGCGAATAGTATCAAACCAAAAAATCACAACGACGCAGACGATGACAGTGACGATGTTTCAATTGAAGTCTACGAGTATAAATAACAAGACATAAATCTATTTATCATTACAGTTTTTGTTATAACCTGTCTAGCTTACCAGTTTGACTGATACCATCTTTGGCTTGCGGTTGATTTAACAATTTAATAAATGATCGTAATATTATTGTTTGTTACCTAAGATTTCTCAATATATGTATTTTAAAAAATGAACGCTGTAGCAAAATCATGCCAGTTTCCACTATTTTACTTACAATGATGTACATATTGTTTACTGATTACTGTTTTCTGTAAAATGACTGCACTTTGTACTATGATGTTCATACTATGTGAAGACTCGGAGGTCAACGTTTTATAAAATGACTGGGCAAGAAGACATGTTTTCTATTCAGGACCATGTAGTATTACATTTTTATTTTAAGGGGACACCATGTTGGACAAAATCTCCAATGCATTCTTAGACGTAGAAAATCAATATGTCATTGGCTTGTTCTAAGAATCGCGTGTATTTATTTCGTGATACATAATAGAATGTTTATTTTTAACATGATGCCCACTACAGAGATGTTCTTATTCTTATTCGATGTGATAGCACTGAAGTTTGACTTAGGTTTATTCATATTACATTTATTTGTCTCTAACTAAACTCACCCATGCTAGTCTTGCTCTATTGAGGTGTTGTGAATAAGTATGTGCTTACCATTTAACTGTCTTATTTGCTCATTTCACCATGCTCTATTTAATAAACTTATAAATCTCTCTATAAATGTTATCAGTATCGTCCACTACTTCAAATGATTGATAGAGACCCATTCCTCAGCCGTCCTCCCGCTGTGTCGCTACGTTTCAATAGCTCTGACCATGTACCGCTAATGGCGATAATTTCTTCACTTCAGCCCTTGTGGCTGTTTATTTGATGATATTTATTTAATGTTTTACGGTTTTTGTTTTATTATTCATAAAGCAAATGGAAAAATCTCGTAAACTCTTTGGTTTTGTTACTTGATTTTCTTTTAACTTTTCAGTAACAGTTTTCAAAATTAGATTAATGACAGTATTATTTTGTTAGTCATCAAATAAAAATGACAAACCAAAGATACGTTTTTAATACTCAAATATTTTATTGTAGAAGTTTATATGAGAGAAAGAAAAAAAGATTGGATAACGTGTGTACTTAACATTAGCATTTAGATCGATTTCTTCAAAATTTAAAATTTTATCGGGCACATGTTCTAATACGTGTTACTATGAATCCAAACCCCGGAACTTTTAATTTACCTCCCAATATTTCAATCAAACACCTCCCAATCACCACGAGACGAAATTTCTAAAGGTTTTCATTAGAAAACACGAAGGTTTTTTTTTCAAATCGAGAACCAGTCCAATCATGATCGATTTAAAAACTCGACCCGGTATCGATTGATCCACTCTCTGTCGGGATTGAGACATCTCAAACTGGTTCTGGGATGGGTCTGGGTATGGGATGGATCAAAAGATTATAGCGGTAATAATAATGTAATTAATAAGAACATGTTTAAAACATTGTTGTCAGAAAAAAAATGTTATAATATTTCATCTGTTTGTCGAAGTCCAACACAAAGCTCTTGAATTATATTAAGTAAATCGATATGATAGGAAAGTAAATTTTCAACAGTTCTATTTTATTTATTATAGATATATATTATTCGAAAGTTTGAAAACAATAATTGTTACAGATAAAGATTTCACCTTTTAAACCTCATCAAGGTTTGTCTAGAACATAGTTGAATAATAGATCCCGTGTTCTGCCTTTAGGTAAGTATTTGTGGCATTTAACAAGGTCAAATTTATCACACTTAGGTAGGTAATTGGGAGTGGGGAAAAAGCGTTAAAACATAGATTTTATTTGGCTTACCTAACCATTGGTAAGGTTGACCATAATCATTATAGTGAGTGTGGCCATTTTTGTCTTAACTTGATATTTTATAAGTTTGGGGCCGAGGTTTTCAACATTAAATCCTTGGACGTAAAATATATGTATATGGACACGCCCATAAAGTGTTTCATGCAAACAGGCATATTTACTTGATTTTTGTAAAAATATATTATGCCTCTTTAACATAACACCATTTCAAGACACTGCATTTTTTTATTTTGACTCTCTGGATTAGAAATGAATATTTAACTAATTAGTTACTCAAACTTTATCATGTCTAACATGTCTTTACCATACTCATATTTCTTTTAAAGTAAGTTCTAGTTTCTATTTATTACACTAACGTTTCATTAAATCTTCATTTCTTTTTGTTCGTAACAACGATGTTGTTACATTTCGCGATTTGTTACATATTACTACGGGACAACCAAGACCTTATGTTGACCAACACACTTACCATACCAATCATAACAGCACAATACCACGAAGCTATAAGAAAATATATTATAAATATCGCGGGTCGAACCTGGACTCGATTGGCACAGGACCGAGACAGATGGCAAAGTAAGAGAGAGCTACAGCCTTCTCTATCCCAGCAGTGGGATAGAGAAGGCTGTGGATGATGATGATGATAAGAAAATGAAGCGTCCCATGACTAACATTTTTATAGTATAGATTGACGTATCGAGAAAGCCACCTGCCTGATGGTAAGCAAGACACAACAGCTATTGTAACATGAAGAGTCCAAATCATTACTTAGCACTCTACTGCGCTAGTCACCCAGAGATCTAAAATATTATATCTCTAAGCCCTATCATTTCTCTGGCAACAATGCCCTTCAAACCGGAATATAGTAATGTTTACACGTAACTGCTTGACGGTAGAATAACTGGAAAAGGTGTGGTACTTCTATACCAGGGGGACTCTGCCAAGAGTCCTACCACTACAATGATATTGTTGATGTAATCTGTTCACGCATTTTAAGCGTCGATTTCCGATCCGCTGCCGCTCGTGCCTTATACCCGCCGCCCTCACCCACGCTTCACATTATTCCTGCCCAGAAACATCGATGCGAGTTCTCTAATCGAGATAGCCTAAATTAGTTTACGTGTTCTTCTAGTGTTTTATGTTTCGGTAATTGGAGTGATAGCTGGCTATTTTGTTTGTATATTGGAGAGACGTAATGAAGAAACAATTTTACGTTCTAATGGATAGAAATTCACACTTACAGCATCGCCCCGCGGTTTTACCCGCGTAGTTACTATCTTCGTGATTTTCCCGAGCTAAAAATTAACTAACTAATCTAGACTATAATCGAACTATGTTAAAAATTCTAACCAGATCTGTCCAGCCGCTCCCACGAGATAGAGCTAGAAACATCCAAAGTTTCAGATTTTAAACAGTAGTAGAATTGACACATACACAGGAGGAATTAAATAATCTTCAAAACTAGTGTAACAGTTGTCTTATCGCTGAAAGCGTTCTCTTTTAGACAAACTTAGGTAAAAGTTTGGATTGGGTTTGTCGTAAAATATTTGTGTTGTTACTAAATTACGCCAAGTACAATTTTTGAAGTGTCTGTGTGAATTGTCGAGGTATTTAATGTGATATTTCTTTTATAGTGTTTACATTGTGTGTTCAAATCGCGAATCTTCAATGAAAATCATTGCCGTAGGTACCTTCGAATGTTGCCTGAGTGAGGTTTTCTTACAATCTTGGTGTTTTCAAGTCGAGAGTGAATCGATTTCTTCCATCGATATAAATCAAAAGATGTGCCCTGCGCACCTTGAAATTGTAAACAAACTGCGTCTCTGTGTGTAGCGTGAGTGGTTTACAACTACTAATCTACTTGACCCCTAGAATCGCTAGCGGCGAAGTATGTTGCGGGTCTACTTATTTTGGTTGTTGGCAACGAATAGTGATAGGTATAAACGTCCGGCGTTCACCGCTTCTTACAACCGACTAGAACGAATAGAGTGGGCTCACTCTTCCCTACGATAACATAATTTCGTGTACCTGAAGCTTGGGAGGGGCACATCCATTGATTAGGTAAGCGCGGTTCATCGTAGATCGTAGCGTTGCTTAACATCAGGCGAGACGGCGGTCTAGTGTAAATAGCTAAATAAATAACTACAGAAATTTTGACTGGCGTCGTGGCTAAGTGAGTAGTGGGTAGTAACTCTGCCTGCGAAGCCGAGGGTCGTGGGTTCGATTCCCATCCAGTGCAAATAGTTGTGTGATGAATTCAAATATTTGCACTGTGTCTGGGTGTTTCATGTATAATAAGTATGTATTTACAACTATATATGTATTATATCAGTTATCTGGCCGCCATATTACAAGCTTTGCTTAGTTTGGGGTCAGACGGTGTTGTGTGTGTGAATTGTACACCAATATTTATTTATTTATATTTAAATCTGTATTCTCTACACAAATTACTGAAATTGGTAACTCAATCAACGTAAGCAGTCAAAAACGTTGATTTTATAGTTAAGTCGGAACGTAGGTTGTAAATTGATCAATCGGTCACACGTAGTTCGTGTGAATAGAGCCTTTGTTTCTAATTTCACGGTGAATTTCACGGTTCTTGTATCGTTTCCAAATCAAAACGAAAACTCCTACGCGACTTTGATTTTTTAAATTGAACTAAATGACGAGGCCTTTTTGGTATCAAAAAAAGAGTTACAATATTCACTTCTATGTTCTGTTTGTTTTGTAAACCATTGTAACTTGGCTCAATGGTTTTATTTCTACAATGTGTATCCTGAAAATATGTATGTTGATTTGAAAATACAAATTCCTTTTCGTAAGTTTTTTTTTAAATAAAGAGTGACGAGACGAGCAGCACATGAGCCTGATGGTAAGCAATATGTCTGCCACATAACAGTACAGAGACACGCAGCTATTGGAACATGAAGAGTCCAAATCATTACCTAGCACTGCGCTGCGCTCGTCACTCTGCCTGCCAGAGTCCGCCTGGGGAAGTAACACACCTTTGTCAGTTATTCTACCGCCAAGCAGTAATATGCAAACATTACTGTGTTCCGATTGGAAGGGCAATGTTTCCAGAGAAATTACAGGGCTTAGATATATAACATCTTATATCTCTGGGTGACGAGCGCAGTGCAGTGCTAGGTAATGATAGAACTTAATTAATGCTAGTTGTCTGCTAGTTAATTAACTAGCAGTCTGCCCCAGCTTTGCCCGTGGTACATAATATATAACACTCAGGGATTACATACATATCCAACGGTGAAATAATTTTTGAAATCGGTCCAGTAGTTCCTGGGATTCGCGTTCAAACAAAAAAACCTTTTCAAGTTTATAAAATTAGTTTAGATAGTAATAGAAATAGTTATCTGGAAAATGGATAGCAATTAGAATTATAAGAAATGCATATAACCCGATCGACTCCCGCCTTTTTCAAAGTCACTTAATAATCCACCGTTAACAAGTTCATTCCTATTTCAAAATAGTAACGGCATATGTTGCCACTAATTAAAATAAATTGCTTTAATCCCGCATTGCCATGTCAACATAAATGTGGGCCACGGAAAGCATAAATCAAAGAAGAGGGGTTGTTTGAGTTTCTTCCGAGAAAGCGAATTATCGCGTTGACACGTTTTTTTTTTGCAAACTGTACACATGGCGACATCTTTTGCCGTCGGTCGCCAGTTTGAAATGCGACACTGTTGTGCCACAAGTTTTTGAGCATCTGTTATGCTGACACATCTCAATTACTGCGAAAACGATTGTATTTTTAACAGAGTTCAACAGGGCGAGGTTAGCAATTCGGCCGGTATTTTTTTAATTTGTTTTGCTGAATTTTACAATGTGGAGTGCCGAAAAAGACAAGGTTGATGGTAGACAATACGCCTGGCTATTGTAACTGGCATAGTGTCTCGCCGCCATTTCATTATGAAGAATCTAAATCACTATCTAGTAGGTACTGCACTGCGGTCATCGTTCAGATATTGGAGTATAAGACAGTTCTAATCTCTGCAAACATTACCCTTCATTCTGAAAGTCCTTCAAGCTAAAACATTGCGGTAGTATTAGCTTAGCGGTAGAATAACTAGCAGAATAGTACTCACCAGAGGGTCTACCATCTAACTAGGACTGTCTTAGCTTTGATACTGCTCTCTCTTTTCCTTCCGTTTGAAATGGTAGAGACTGCAATAGCAAAGCGAAAGCCTATTTAATTAGGCTCAAACTCAAAAGGCGGTAGAAGGGCAGGCCTTCCTTTGGCTCACACGCAAAATAATGTTTGCTGTTCTTACTACTAGAGATATTTTCATAGTTTTAGAATTAATGTAGGAACCACCGTTTTTTTGGAACGAAGTTCCTTATCGCGCGTTGTGAAAGGGGCTAGACGGAAAAAATTCTTACGAAAAGTTGTCACGACACTTTTTGCTATTGTAAGCTGTGCGGCGTCGCATGTTTCTCTGTCTGTCTCTCTCTCTCTTATAGAAAGCAAGCCAGATATTTTCATTTCTATTTCGCATTGAACAGTGTGGTGTCGCGACGATTATTTTTGTTGAGTGTATACAGGTTTTTTGTAAATAAAAATAATAATAATTCCTTCACTAATTAATCGAAAGGAACTTCGTTCCATCCGGGTGTCCCTTGATACCTCTCAAGTTTTTTTTTTAATTTAAATGGTCCTCCTGTGAACCTATGAATGAGCTTAGTCGGCAATGGACGTATAAAAAAAGTCGGACGTAGTCTCACTAAAACAAAAACTGTGTCTATCGAGTCGGCCGCATAATATGCACGTGTGCACTGTCACATACAGGCTGACACGCACACAACAGTGGGACATTACATGCGCTACTTGTGTATATGTGTGCGTGCCAGCCTATCAGTGACAACCTGACAACGCACACGTGCAAATGTGGCCGACTCGATAGACACAGTTTTTGTTATAGCAAGATTACGTCCGACTTTTTTATACGTCAATGGAGTCGGCGTAGTATTTGCTTGAGGTATTGACTTGTGTTAATTTTGTAAATACAAAAAACAGACACGCCAAAACTATAATAACACTGTTCTTTTTACGTCAGTTAAAAATACGTACGTAAGTTCCTATTACAATTAATCTATTCTAGTCAACAGCCACAATAATTAAAACTACCCTAAACAAGCCGTTCGACCCCGGAAACACGTGCGCGCAGCCGATGGTGTTGGGTTTCTTGCGAGGCGCCTCGACCATTTTACGTAGACCCTTGGGAAAAAACAAAGATTTATTTCGAACGAATCTTTAATGTGTAAATATTCTGAAACTTCAATTAGATAACACCAACGACAATTAAATATAAGGCTGTTATTATTATACTTACAGTTCACATGTTCCTATATACCAAATTAGACATTTTGACAGTTTTCTATAATTAAGTATCTCGGCTTAAAATGGTCGCTATAAAATCTATTATTGTATTTGTCCATTGGTCGATTTTCGGAAGATTTTCCATAGGTGGACACTTTAAAGTGACCTTTTAGACACCAATTATCTGGGCTAGGGTATACATATTGTAGTTAGGATAATTTAATTTTCACAAAATAAACAAACACATGAATAAAATATTCAAACACTTGTCTTTTCGTACTTGTTTGATACTAACTGTTCCAGTGAGACAACGAGGTTTCAGAGTGAACTTTATTGTAACAAACATTAATACGGGTACATACTGTCTATGTATGCAAATTAGCCATTTTTGTTGATCTTTCAAAAACCGTTTAATGGATTTCGATAACATTTGTGGTTCCAAATAAACTGTAAAACATGATCTACCAAAAAAAAAAAAATTCTACAAAATGGATTAATAATTGGCAAAGCTATTTTGTAGCATACGAAAAAAAAACATCAACGAATAGAGAACTTCCTCCTTCTTTCAAATCAGATATACTCGTATCAGTAAATCGAAGAGTAAACAATAGTTTGTATTCTCTATACAAAAAGTCCTATTTCTATAGTATTTACCGTAGGACGTATTTGAGTATGTTGATACATGATAGATCACAAATCCATAAAACTGTCGATTTTTTCCAGATCATTAATTAACTGAACACCGGTGATAATGAGCTGCGTATTTTGAACCCAATTAACTACCTTACTAACAATGTTCACATAATTGGGACCTCGTTATATTTGACACGAACTGAGACAACTGTAAGAACCTTGTAATCTTTTTAAAAAAGTTAGCTAAATCTACAAATGATATGTAGCTATTAATGTCGTCTATTCTCTGTGCAATATCTTACCTTACCTTCTACTTTCTAGAAAATATCAATAAACTTAAAAGAAAAGATGTTAATTTTCCAACTTCTTTGCTGAAAACTGTAAACTGACTGAAACCGAACGACAACGTAAGAACGACTGTTCTTTAGGGGCTGACAAATGTCAATTCGGCTTTCAAAATAAACAAATACTACAAATCGAACGAAATTCGTAATTGTTGACCATATTTTTGGTATTGTCGTCGATTCCAAAACACGATTGACTAAAATTTGCTCGATAGAATTAAAGATCGTGAAAACCTTCAAAACAAAAAAAATTTGGTATAAGCTACATTTTTATTGGCCATTCGAAAAGAATCCTACTACTACATAACACTTTTCAGTAATATTTCTTATATGAATCTCCATCTTTAATAAGCGAACCTCTCATCATTCGAATAGGTATATAATTTGCCGTTAATCTTAATACAGTAGTGCCCCAAATCACAGGTCTGAACCACTCCAAAATTTAAAACACATCTTAAGGCCTATTGCCACGCATCCTTAAAAAGAAAAAAGAAAAAATGGTAAATCTTTATGAATAAATCATAAACGATGATCGCGGAATGAAGTTAAAACGATTTGCGAGAAAGAGATATGTATATTAACATCTCGTATGAAAGACAAGGATAGTTATAACTAGATCCATCAAGATGCAATTATGCTGTTAAGAACATAATTTCGTGCTGCTAAAGCGATGGATGCGTCACATCACAGATTTTATTTTTTATATCTTAGATTGAGACATAATGACTCAGGTAAAGTGCTTAAACAAGATTTTCCTATAAGAGTGGTAGAGAAGTTATTTTTGTGCATTTTTGACTGTACCGACTGTGCTCAAAGTTTTAACCTAATCCATTCAAAGTCAAAGTCAAAGTCTCATTCAAACGTCACGACGGGATTGAGCAACGAACGTCCAAACGTTGACATTTGTAATATTAGTAGGACTACTAAGATTACTTGTCCTGTGTTAATGTTTTCAATTTGGTTCAAGTAAACAAGATTGTAATGTAAATGTGCTTACAGAAAATTTCACTTCAAAAAAAAAATATAGGTATACGGTCGAATTGAGAAACCTCCTTTTTGGAAGTCGATTAAAAATGTCACCAACCAAAGCGAATTAAAAATAAAACTCAATTCACAGACAATAAACTGTCATAAAACGATTAGTTATCGAAAAAACTTAGCGCACGCTAACGAAGTTTTTATATTTTAATCAAAAGACCATAAATACATGGGTGTGGCTGGCTGGCTTGTTCAGGTAGCCGTGTAGTGCTAAGCATAATGTGTATATCGAAGTTTCTGAGAAAGGTTTATATGTATAACCGGGTTTAAGTTTGACGATGACTTGACTTGATTGAAAGGTCTGTAATTGACCTCGCTCACTGGAGCAGGTAAAAACTTTACTTGAGACTTTCAAATGTTTGTCATCATCATCATTTTTAAAGCTCTCATGTAGTGTTACCATTCAACGTCCTTCTTATTTCATACATCATTATGAGGTCACATGAAGACGTGCAATGCTATGCAATTAGTATATGTTGATTATCTTTAGACCTTCATTAATCTATGGTTGATTCAGATGTGATTATTGTAAGTAGTTAGGGATGTAGTATGTGTAGTTTTCATCATTGTAATTTAGTTCTGTTAATAGCTCTGCCTATAAAACAATTTACAACATTTTATAACTCAGTGTGTAGTTTGGCTGCAGATCTGTAAGGGCTGTCGGTTCGATTCTTATCTAGGATAAATATATCTGAGACTAGCAACGATGTAACGTGACGTTTTATAGTCGTAATCGTAATTTTCTTGCGTTAAAAACTAACTTATGTAAAAACAACTTATGTACAAATTTCAACCCATGCCGATCTCATGGCCGAGCGACTTGGCCAGCTTAACTCTCTACTTGAGAGAGTACTCGACTCCCAGAATATCTACTCCCAGAAAAAGCAAACTTTATTTATAAATTACTAGCAGTGCTCAGCGGTTTTACCCGCATAATTTCCGTTCCCACTTCACTCACCGTTTTTTCGGGATAAACTATAATTTAATTATATTCCAAATTTCAAACAGATCCGTTCAAAAATTAAATCGTGATTGAGCAAAACCAACACACGTCTTTCAAAATTAATCGTGATTCACAGAATACATCAAACTAGCTTTGATACAGAGCAAACTACAGAACAAAATGAACTCGCATCAACTTTTGACTTAAACCTGAATTCAGAGACTCAATCCGAATATTTAGCAACAACAGAACTTTCTATAATTCAAACACAATCAACGGAAGACAATCACACTTTAGAAAATTCTTACTTGCAAGCTCTAGAGAATTTTAAAATTCTGACCCAATTTCAAGGCCTTGTTTGCCAAAACAAAATCATCTAAAAATTTGCGACAATAGTTAATTACATAAACAATAACATATTACCCAAACACATCACACCATTATCGAGCTTCACAGAAACACAAACTGCTACATATTGCGCTGCCTACACGGCTGTAGTTCAAAATGGTGGTAAAATTAAAGATAATAGTTCAGTAGATATATAAACTCATACTCAAGGGACAAAATTCCGGTTTGGCAACAAAGACTAGAGAACCGCATTCAAGACCTTAGGGCAAATATTGCCAGACTTACTGAATATATTAGAGGTAATCGAACCAACAGATTAAAAAGGATAGTAGAAAACATTAAGACACGATACAAAATACATTCACAACATGAACAAGACAACTCTACACTATCGCAATTTTTGGATACCCTTAAACAAAACTAAACGCCCTTGTGAGCAGACTTCGTCGTTACAAACTGACCACTAAAAGAAAGTCTCAAATGCAATGTTCAATAATAATGAAAAATTGTTTTACAGATCACTCAAAGAAAATCAGAATAATGCAAATGTCTTAGAGACTCCCGAACCTACAGCTTTAAAAGATTTCTGGTCTAATATTTGGTCCGTGCCAGTAGAACACGCAACAAACATCTAAACATTCAAAATTTGACGTACATAATATTAGAAGTACATCACTAAAAAACTTACAGCTAATTTTTGGGATAGAAAACTGAATAACTACTTTATAATAATAATAATAATAATATAACACTTTATTACAACTACAAATCTTAAAATTAATCATAACAATAATAGCATTACAGGACAAATGAATAAATTTGCAGAGTAATTGGCTTGCCTTATCGCTTAAAGCGATTTCTTCCAGGCAACCATTGAGTGGAGAAACGTCTATAAATATTTTGTAGTGTAGGTGGTGTGGTGTAACTTACTATAACAATAATATTCATCCATACCAATAAATATAAACATACTTATAATACAGAAATATATACTTAGATAAATACATAGTCATATAAACATACATATATCTATAAATAACTAATATGAGAAAAAGTACCTAATGAGAAGAGGAAAGATAATGTTGAAAGACACGATTTTAAAAATGGGAAGGACTTGGCTTCTCTGATAGAAAGAGGAAGAGCATTCCATAGTAAAATAGCTTGTATTGTGAAAGATTTATTATATGAGAGGTTAGAATGGGTAGAGGTAGGGAACATGAGCTTAAGGAGACGAGTGGTGCGGAGAGGATACGATTTAGGCTCAATAAACTTAAATTGTTTTTAAGTATAGAGGAGTAGTGGGATTGTATAGAATCTTGTAAAGCAAGGAGAGAATGTGAGCATTACGGCGGAGGCGGATAGGTAACCATTTGAGCTTATGACGAAATTGAGAAATGTGATCATATTTTCGTAAACCAAATATGAATCGAATAAAGAAATTTTGTAGTCGTTCCAGTTTATCTAGCTGCTCTTCGGTAACATCCAGATAGCACACGTCAGCGTAGTCCAATATTGGAAAAAGGAGTGATTTTACGAGCGCAGTTTTAGTAGAGATAGGAAGGAAATTGCGTAGTCTCCTAAGGGAAGCAGCAGTACCAAATATCTTACGGCTCACTTCTGCTAATTGAGGAACCCACGAAAAATTTCTGTCAATAAGGATACCCAGATTTTGACCACTTCACTGATGGTGATAGGAATACTGTCAAAATCACCTGGGAAGACGGAACCAGTCAATCCTCGAGATCATACGTGAACTTCCTACAATAATAGTCTGTGTTTTCAATGGGTTCACAGTGAGGCCGAAAGACCTGCTCCAGTTTAGTAAGCCATTCAGATCGATATTAGTAATTTGAATAGCTTCATGCAGGTTGTCTACAGAAGCTTGGGTATATATTTGTAAATCGTCTGCATACAGATGGTAGGATGAAGTAATTTTTTTTGTGATTGAGTTAATAAATATTGCGAAAAGGAGTGGAGATAAAACGCCGCCCTGTGGAACACCGGCAGAGACACTACACCACGAGGAATAAGTGTCATCAATACGGATTCGCTGTCGGCGTCCAAACAGGTAACTGCGAAACCAGTCAATTACCGATGGAGATATGTTAAGAGAGCGAAGAAGTTCCAACAAAATGTCAAAATCGACATTGTTGAAAGCATTGCTGAAGTCTAGTAGCGTTAGCACAGTCAGCTTACCATGACCGATACCGTCTCGTATGTCATGCCTTTCGTATGTCGTACCTTTATGTGTTGTTGCAAGTTTTGTGACTTTGAGTTGAATGGTTTTGGTTGCGTTTTTAATACGGAACTCTAAAGTTGAATGAGCCCGTAGCCACTTAATTATAGAGTTGGGTGATAGAGTAGTTACGAATATTATACAAAAACTTGTTCCGAATAAAGATACAATCTCACGCTTCCCAGGTAAAGAAGGCGTAGAGTCGAAAAGCTTAGCAATAGGGCTGTGCAGTGAATTTTAACATTGTTTTATTATTTGAAAGAAAAAAATAAAAAAAGTGGATGCTTCAAACAATATATCAATAAAAAGTTCAACAAAAAAAAAACAACAAAAAAAAACAAACACATAAAACATTACGTAATGCAATATACATCTAAGGACACTTGGGTGATTGAGACGAATTTTATGATATTTTAATTGTTAAAATCCATGTAGCAGTTTGGAAGATACGTGGGAATAAAGAAATTTATAAACATACAAGACACGCACGAAAAACATGACCCTTCTCTCAGTCGGATAAAAACGTAAATGAAAAGAACGTCGAAATTTTTTTGAGAAGTTTTTGTCTTGCGTAAACCTCCTGTATTTTTTAAATGTTGGTTACACTTCGATGTCGGTGATGAGACTTATCTAAAAGCTCGAAACTTATTATCAGGATAAAATTACATTAGCATTCAACAGTGTGTACCAAAAACTAATTGAAGGCGACTTAGGCTCCATGTATTAATCTATACTTATAATAAAACTGTAACGGGTCGAATTCTGTACATTGAAGATATTTTGAAAAAAATTTTTTTGGGGCTCTCCATAGTCGATACTGATGGCGAAACTGCATTTTTTTCCTTTCATGTCTGTCTGTCTGTCTGTCTGTCTGTCTGTCTGTCTGTCTTTCTGTATAGGGATCACGCATCACGCCGAAACTACTGATTCAATTCAGCTGAAACTTGGTATGATTTTAGTTTATACTAAGGACATTGTAGGCTGTAGGCTACTTTTGATCCCCAAATTCTGATCGGTTTTCTTGCGGGAGGGGGGGTGAAAGTCAGAATGTGTATTTGGTTGTAAGTCATGTTTGCGTTGTTAAATTTCATTAATTCTTTTTTTGTTAGAAAGAACACATTTTTCATATTGTCCCGTCGAAATTTGAACAATATCGGTCTGTTGGTTCGGAAATTACACAAACATTAAATAATAACGACACGCGCGGCGCGTTCGGTACATACTAACTTCTAAGTATTCTGTGTATCACAGACGATCCACAGAATATCTAGATTCTAGATACTAGAAAGTGCCCACGTGATCGCGTCACGTCATCTTGGATGACAAAATAATTGTCAAAAATATATTTTTGTGTGGAAAAACAAACATCATTCGGTTATAATCGACTTCAAACAAGGAGGATGTTCTCAATCAGGTTGCATGTTTTTTATTTGGTTTTGTTTTACGCGATAACTCCGCTAATTGTTAGTTGATTTTAATAATTCCTATTTTGTTTGGTAGAAAACACTTCAGAGGTGATCTTAGATATCGAAAACAGATATCAAATGTCAACAAAAAAACTAAAATCAGCTTAGATTTATCTGTACGCCAGTTATACCTTCTTATAAAATTTAGTCGAATGACTGAATTAAATTACCTGTCATTGAAGTAGATTTTTGTATTTTGGAGAAAACATATCAGCATAATAAGTAGCAGCATAAGCAACCCATTAAATTTTCCCACTGCTGGGCGTCGGGGCCTTCTCTCGCAAGGAGAGAGACAAGGCTATAATCCACCACGCTGGGCCAGTGTCGGTTGGTGGATGACATATGACTTAGAACTTAGATTATAGGTAGATTTCGGTTACTTCACGGTGTTTTCCATCCCCGTTTTAATTACCGGCATTACGAACATGACTCTACGATAGTGGTGCGAGTGGTTTTGAACCCTGGGTCTCCGGATCGACAGTCGCCGTTCTCCCGACTAGGTCAGCTGTAACTTACTAGACCAGCCGTAACTTATTAGAAAACGTATCATTTCAATCCAAATACTGTTTAAAATTAAAAGGTAGTGTTCAACAAGCTTCGGTGACCGAAGCAAACCGTTGTTAGGGTTCCGTACACAAAGGGTAAAAACGGGACCCTATTACTGAGACTTCGCTATCCGTCCGTCCGTCCGTCCGTCTGTCACCAGGCTGTATCTCAAGAACGGTGATAGCTAGACAGACAGTTGACATTTTCGCAGATGATGTATTTCTATTGCCGCTTTAATCATGGCGGAACGTATCAAGTGATCGGGTTGAAATTTGAAATAGAATTAGATTACAGTCTGGAAGAACACATAGGCTAAACATTGCCTATGTATAAGTACTCTATGTATTACGTAACAAACATCCAAACAGTGACATTCATAATATTTACAGGACAACGTTGGAACGGCTGAACATATTTGGATGGAATTCGAAACACATGTAGTTTGAACTCAGAAATAGCAAATCGGTTACTTATAGATTACTGTGACGTAGGAAAGACTAAGCAAATTTGGTAGAAAATTGAAACAGAAATAACTCATAGTCTGAAATACCACATTTATGTATTTATTACCTATCAACCTGAAAATAAGCATGGTGGATAATAAGGAAACAAATATTAACTATCACGTCAAAACGGCACAACGATATGGGTTGACATACGAAACACATACAGTTTAGAGTCTAAAATTTCACATGGGCTAATAAGTCTACATTTTCATTTAACTCCATATTAATATAGGCATATATTTTCGTAAGGAACTTAATGTGATGGTAAGGTAAAAGCCAAAAATGAAAAATATATGCACCCGTTTTGGCGTTCACAATCAAAATAACAAGCAACATAATATTCTCATTAGACGGCGCTAATGCCAGTTTAAATCTAAAAGCACTAAAGGCCATTTAAATCGATGTTTTGCTATTGTGGTATGTATTTGTTCTTTCATCACTAGGTGGCGTTACTGGTATTCTAAATTGTACTAATAAGTTTTTTGCTGCTAAAAGGCTTTTGATGCCGAATTTGGATTCTTTCGTTCTTGGATTTTTTTGCTGTGTTACAATTAAATTCATACATTAACATTTCACTAAGACTTGGCTTAGATTTACGGGTTCAACTTGCTTGAGAACCTATCATTAAAACTCAAAATTTTAATCATTTTGATTCCACACAGGCTTCGTTCAAAATTTTACGCGGGCGAAGTCGCGGGTAACAGTTAGAAAACAGCTTGCGGATAAAAAGAGATAAGTAGGTAATCAGATCGTGCACATCAGCTTCAGACTTTTCATAATGTATCCTATAGAAATCCTACAAACTTAACACTTGCGACTATGTTCGATACTACGAAACTTTAATAAGTATGTTTGATTGTGTTTAAAAAAAGAAAAATAAAGATGATAAAATTAAATAAATTTTTGTGTGGAAATACAAATTCACTCAAACTCAAAGGGTTTTCAATGACTACTTATCCAAATATTTGACGGACGATACTTCCAACTAATGTATACGTCAGTAAAATCTACTTACGCGAACGAAGTAGCGGGTTCAGCTAGTTTAGAATATAAGTACAATATCCTAGCTATCGTATCACTCGACTTTGTGAAAGTCCAGCTCACATTTGACCAATGTATTTTATTCAGTGATTATTCGAGCTAATAAGAGATAATACTATTAGATCTGACATTACAAATTCACGTCGCAGTACCTTTATCTTGCCGCGTACTCAGACAACAAAAGTAAGTCATAACTTACCATGTCTCATTAGTAACCCCATTACAAAGTCACCGCGGCCAAAGACGCCGCCCCACAGCCATTGACATTCATATTTTAACGCTTAAAGTGACCACGAAACCACTAGATGTCTACGAGACTAATTTTACGCCCAATCGAATCGAATAAAAATTAAAACATCAAATCGACTCATATCGATAACCCGTTCAGACAAAAAACGACTTAATAGCAACAACGTCCACTTCGGTATTTATTCATTTGGAAAGAGAAGTTAAAGTCAAATTTCGAATGAGCTTTTTGCGAGCGGTTACACCAATGTCGTTAGGGTGACCATGACGCGGTAATGGAATTCGGGTCAGGTTCGATTTTCAAATCCGTTGGGTGATAAGGATGGTCGTTTTTTTATTTCGGAGGACAGTGTAGAACGAGGGTTCTCACAAAGATGAAGACATAAAAGTTTCGCGGTGTCCGCGGCGCGTCAAAAGCGGACCACATACGTTATTTTCGTGGGATATTTCGGAGCTCGTTTTGTTGTGTTCGCCAAATTGGTGGCCGATGACGCCTTTGCCTCCCAAACCTATTATTTCTGACTGAAACGACCGGTCGGACACCGGCAAAGGAGCGTGATCAACAAATCAAATCGTTTTGGTTGTTTTTTTTTGTTGGGTCTGGGTTCGGCGTGTTTGTTTTCTAAGGTATAAATGATGTGGTTATAAAGACTAATTCGCGGCTGTAACGACGCCTCGATAAACGATTCTCCGTTTGTGATGATTAATTGAAGACCACATGCAAACATCTTAAAAGGTTTTGTTTATTATAACTTACCTAACCTTTTTTAAAACTGTATAAAAGTTACTCTTTAGTAACTTTTTAAGGTCGGTGTCTATTGAAGTACTGTAGGACGCTTTAGGGCTGAACGGGAGAGAAAAGGGTCTCTGGCAGTTAGTACAGATAACGTCTAGGTACACTAATGAACTTTGGGTTATGGCAAATGACACAGGGCCTAAGTATAGACTAACGTGTAAACTCAAAGCATACTTGAAAGCGTTCTATAAACATACCATAACAATTAATGAAACTCAATGAGTATAGCATCACTACAACGACTAAATAGCTAGAAAATAAATGGGTACCTCAGACGATCCATAAATCTTGATTACAATAAGGTCAAAGTTTGACTGATTCATGAATTTGAAAGATTCTTAGACCGTACCGGTTTCCTCACAATGTTTTCCTTTACCGTTAAAGCTGATGGTGAAGCCATACTTGTTCATCTACCCTTGGAAAATACTTAAAGGTGCATAAGGCTCTCACAGCTTCAATAGTACGGCAGCCAATCTGTACAAATAATTAATCCATGCCTATCTATACACATGTACTTAGATAAATATGGGATATTATAAAATGATGATTTTAGAACTCAGTATAAAGATTAGCTTCTATCGTCTATCTCTTTAATTTTTTTCTGGTTAAATACGGGCTAACTTTTCTATTTGCTTTATACTCGATATTGCCAACGGATAGCTCGCACTATCAAGCCTGCCAATCTATTTTTTCTAAAATCGTTTTCCATCTTGTTTATTTTACGGTACTCGAATTCTGAGAATGTAATAAAATCATCCAGCTTGTTAACTAGTAACAATGAGAAATAAAATTCAAATTTGGTAGCTATTTTTACGACCCGCATAAAAATTCGTTAATGATATTAATTCAGTAGTAGCTCGTTAAATACGGCCTTGAAAACAACATGGCGTCTGAGTTTATTCCGAAACAAAGATGGCGGTTACATTGTCAGCCGTGAAATAGGGTGTCCAATTAGCATGACACTTCGAGACATTCCTTTTTAGTGCTGAATCGTTTTCCGTGAAATAGCAAGGAAACGGGACGGCTATTAATCACTATTAGTGTTAAGCAGGTCGTTTATATTCAGTGATCAACATACTAACAACTCAATCTTCTTATAATGAGAGTTGAGGCAGTAAATATTGTAGTGCCAGTACCACAGCTTTTGTCTAAGATATCAGAGTGATATTAATCTGTACTATAGAATAGGTAAAGTTTGTACCATGCTTTTACCAAATTCTTTAGTAATTAAATAATTTGGATCTAAATAAATTTCATACAAAACCCACACAGTTTTATAATTTTGTATGGTTCTATTAAGAACGTTTAACAAACATAAAGGGTACAACAACCTATGCATCTTAGAAGAAGCATTTTTTTCTAAGGTACTTTTGGGAGAGGACTCTAGTAGACAATAGTAAAATAGTAAATAGTTGTTGCGAGCGATAAGAGTTAGTTGTTTCACAATTGATAACTTATCTGTTGTGTTCTATGTTTATATCTTATTTATCTGCTGTTTTAAAGCATGTTAGTTTTAAGTTCAGATCTGTTGGCCTAATTTTCTTTATGTATTAAATTAATATTATTATTATTATCAAACCACTGTATTTAAACAAATGTTGTTTCTAGGCCCACACAGTTTGGAATGTAATACAGTTCTGTACAGTATACTCTTATGTTATAGTTTGTGTTTATTACAGTCTGTTTTGTGTGCTCATTGAATAAATAAATAGATAAGAGTTGGTAGTACCTGGGTAGACCTGGGGATGAACCACACCTTTGAAAGTTACGCAACTACGTGATGCGGGTGGCGGGATTCATGTTCATGGTGAAAGAGCTGCATTACACAGTGATGGGCACTGTGTACCGTCAGTTGTTTCTTGCTCATCTCGTCCCAATATACCTATGTATTATGAAAAACGAAGAAATACCAGTCATTTGAACATGAAGAGTCCAAATAACCAGCGATATACGATGACGTGTCTCATAGCCCTGTCATTTCTCAGTTAACAAGTTAACATTACTCTTAGAGGCTTGCACCGGAGCAGTGAGTAGGTACCGGAGAATAACCGCTGATTTACTGGTAAAAGTACTCGATTGAAATAATCGGTATTTAACCGATTGGTCTCCGATGATCGTCCCATCTATTTTTTTACATAATAAAGTTACACAAATAAAAGTATATCTATTGATTATTCTCATTTCTGCATTATGAATGTATCAATTTATAAAAAGGAAACAAATTTATTTATTCTCCGGTGACCTCTGGTTTTTCACCGGAGATTGCCCGATCACCGGTGAAATCAATCGGTTGTTAAAATCTCGTTCCGGTGCAAACCTCTAATTACTCTCAAACCGAAATACATAAATGTTGTAACACTAAGCACCTACTTCTTAGCGGTGGAATGATGAGCGAAGGTGCCCTTCCCCAGGCCTCTGCAAAGAGCCTAACCATTACAAAGAGTCTTTGTGGATTTATGGCTTAGAATCATCGATATAATAAAGAAACGAAGATGAGGTATGCTATAATCTAAAGACAATATAACGTGGCGAAAATTTGTTTGAAAAATTTGAAAACTGAATTGTCAGCGAACTTACACAACTCCTTGTTGCGACTGAGACTAAATCAGGAGACGTCACCTGATTTTGCATCGCCATAGTATAAGCGCGTTTGCCGCTTCTGTCGTTTTTAAGAGTTCGATGCTTAGAATAAGTTCTCTGAATTTTTGCTACGTAGATTTTAGGGACAGCTACTTAGTTAGAACTACTTGGTATGATTTTCCGCGCCCTGTACTCAAAATGTAGCTTATGATCCGGCCTTAGAGTTTTACTACAGCCATATTAGCAATGCAGGCATGTGTTGCATGCCAATATACAATGACCACCCACCGCGAATATAGGTGAGTCAATCTTCGTCTTGTATGGAGTGGTTACAACTATAGTTGTCCCTAACTGATCGTCAACTGAGTAAAATACAATTGCGACGATACGGTCTGTGGGATGGGTGACCGTGACATGATGTAACATTTAGAAGTTCTTTTCCTTTCATTTTCTTTAAAGGAATATTGTTGCTTTTGTTTGCTACTTTACGATTTACCAATGAGGCGTTTTTCAGACGCAAAACGACTTGTCAAAGATAGTTCTAAATATTGCCAAATGTGGCACCACTGTTGGTTTTTTGTGAAATTTCTACTAAATTAAAAAAAATTGGGAACTGTCTTTGATAGGTATTTTTGCCTCTTGAAAATGCCCCATTTAGTGATACTATCGAGTGGAAGAAAAAAATATTGTTGGTTCCGATTTTTGTATCAAAAAGCAGTTGAAAAAGAAACGGGAGTGTTAAATCATTCAAGATACATCTTTATCGTGGTTAATAAAAATAAATAAAAAAACAGAAAAAAAAACATTGTTTTTAAGCTTTCGCGATTTGATAATTTTTATATAGTACAGGGCTTAATCACAAATAATTAATTGTTTAATTACCTCGACGTTTCGGCAGTCATTTGTGCCCGCGGCGGTTGTAACGCTGCTGAAACGTCGAGGTAATCTAATATATAAAATTCTCGTGTCGCAGTTTTCGTTGTCATACTCCTCCGAAACGGCTTGACCGATTTTGATGAAATTTTTTGTGCTTATTCGGTATCTATGAGAATCGGCCAACATCTATTTTTCATCCGCCTAAATGTTAGGGGTAGTCCACCCCTACATTTCTTTTTTTACAAAATTTTTAATTTCTATTTTTTTTATGATACAACATACAAAAATACATACAATCCTCAATTTTCACCCTTCTACGATCAACCTTTATTTTATTAGGAAATTATTTATATGGCAAAACAACGTTTGCCGGGTCAGCTAGTTAAACTATGAATTATTCGTGATTAAGCCCCGTACTTATATTATAAACAGAAAGAAATTCATGCTTGCAATAAAATTTTAATGAAATGAAATTGTTACTATACTTCTATACTTACTCGTAACATAAAAGCACTAGCACACACTTGAATAATAAAAATACAACAGTTACACATATAAACACAACAGTGAACTATGTACTTACATTCAGTTCATTGTTATATTATTACCAACAACACGGCTATCCAGAGATAGAATACTGTGTATAATGTACATGTAGCCTAAGAAGTTGATTTGTTGGTCATAAACCAGTCAAGACTCGGTGCTTCTGTGAAAAGCCGTTATTGTAGGCTATTTCCATATTAATGTAATTTTTAGAATTTATTAGCATATGGTTTTGGTATCCGCCATTCATGTAAAGCAAGTGAATTATGGAGATGACATTGATGACTCAATTAGTTAGACGAGGCGTTCAGAGAAGGTTTTTCTGGACAACGATAGATTAACTCTTTATTGCACCTATATTTAAAAATAAAAATTAAAAAAAAATCTTATAAAGAGCAGGATACCGTATTTTTTTTTTTTTTTTTTTATCTTATCTTACTCGCCTGACTTGACCGCCATGCTTAGAGCAACCGGTATGATCAAGAAAAACCGATACGAAATTGTAACCATGACGGAAGACCACAGCCTGAAGTACAAATTAGAAATCGTAGATCATCATCAACTACAGCCCATTAATGTTCCGATAAAAACCGATTACTGGGATGTCATTGCCTATGAGCCTTTTCTCTCGATCGAGGAGAGAGTTAAGGACATAATCCACCACGCTGGCCCAGTGCGGGTTGCGGTTGCTGGTCGCTGCTACTTCTGTAATGTTCAAAATGAACCACAGTTAAATAAATATTAAAGCAATATACTTACTTAATAATAACTGTACATCCTAATATAAATACATACGTACGTACCTACATTATAATATTCATAAATATCCCATTTAAGTTAAGAGATATATTAACGAGATCTTTGAGGATTTAGCCATATCGTCAAAGTACGAGATAGATTATTTAAATTAAGTTATAACTTCGACTAACGATTACTGCGACAAGTAGATTCACTTGATCTTTAAAATCAGGAAGCGTATCCTATCCCCCCTATTTTCTTCTTCTTCTTCTTATCCAAGAAATAGGTAAAAAAAGACAGCTGATATGACAAAGACCACGGACCCCTGAGTCTGTGGAGTGGCTACAAAAAAAAAAGCAGATAGCGATAAATCTTGCCTAGTAAACAAAGTAATAGTAATGAATAGTAATGTAAAATGTAGTGAAAAAACACAATCAATAACTCCTCATCGACGCTAGATGGTGTTTCGTGGTTGATTGTTGTTCATCGTTCACTGCCGGATGGTTTCATTCCAAATTATTTGCCACTGAGCTAGCTTAGCCGTCGTGCCATAAGGAGTACTTGCCTTTGCGTGGTCTCCGCTCTAGATTCCATCCATTCCACTTTTAGATAAATAATATGTGCTTATAATGTTATTTCCAATCATCAAACCGACGCACTCGGTTCTCGACCAAAGTCTTATAATAATGCTAAATATTATTTGTTCCAGGTCTTGAATACCTGAGTGCAGCCAGAAGCCTACACCCTGAGCTGCATGCCGGCAGCACCCTTGCAAGCCAAGATTTTCAACTAAGTTTAGAAAGTAAGTATATTTGCACTAAATATAACGATAAAGAAATATAAATCAATGAACTCAATAGCGAACTGATAAATTTAGACCTTAATATGATATTTCCAGATTCCCGAATAGCTTCCCCAACCCGTCTTCGGCTATCAGGCGGCGCCATCGCAGCATCAGTCAACCGCAAGCGGGCAGTGTCTTGGAGCCCGTACTCCGCGGAATCACTAGACCTGGCGGCTGTCATCAGGGCTTCGCCCGCCAGCCTGGCGGTGCGGGCGCCGTCTGCCGCCTCTACTGGCAGCTATGGACATCTTAGCGCCGGTAAGTAGAACTTAATATTTGATCAATCTTCAGAAAATTGTTTTATTTAGAAGTAATAGGGAGCAGCATTTTTTTTGTTCAAAGGACCTGTTACAGTTGCCACCAATTTGGCTTTAATATTCGTTTTTACCTTAGGAATTATGTGCCTCTTGCTACATTATTCCTAAAGTATCCTATTACCTCATCTACCCCTGTATTATACATTGTTCTGGATGTTACACGGTTAAGAACTGACCATCCATGAATATATTTTTTGGGGTTTTATGACTGTAAAGTTTAATGAGTTAGTAAGTCCCATACGTTTGCCTGCTAGTCTGACAACCACTGATGCAAACATTACTGTATTCCGCTTTATGATCAATATTTTCAGAGAAATTACAGGGCGAAAATATAATTTAACCTATATCTTACGATGACAAGAGTAGTAGTTGGTTTGAGTTAAAAGTGATGGCGTGTGTGTTTCTAAAATAATTCAATTAACTCCTTGTTACTATTTTCTTTGTGTTAGTAATGAAGTATTTGTATTCCGCCAAGTGTTTATCTTCTACCCTCTTCATTCCAGGAGCAATATCCCCAGCGCTGTCTCTGTCGCACGCGTCTCTCGCGCAGCAGCTTCTAGCTCGGGGTGGAGTGATGGGGAGCAACGGGGTGTTAGCTGGTGGGGTGCTGCTGGATCCAGCTCATCAGCAGGCGGCGGCTGCAGCGGCGCACCATGCGGCGCATGCGCATCTTGTCGCCGGGATCCATCGGTGAGTAGATTTTAAGAAATCTATGTCAGTTAACCTAAAGTGAGAATTACTGTCTACGTGTCTATCAAATTTTGGGATAGCGCAAAACACGGCGAAGCCAACACCGAGGCGCGTAGTGTCGGATCAAAGTACTTTGATGCTCTAAGCTGTAAGAAACCGTTCCCTGTGGGCGCTCCTATCCTTAAATGAACGATCCAGAATTAAAATGAAAACAATATATACGTGTAGATTTTGAAATTGCATTAAGTTTCGTGTGATCGCTTTTTTTCTCGGTAGTCTCTGGAGCTCGCCTAGACGGGACGCCCCAAGAAATTGCTTTAATCGCTTGTTATAAGCTAATTCAGGACTGAATAATCCGCTAATTTACCGTACTCAACGAGTACCTACTACATCTCGATGACTAACGCAAGGACTCTTCAAACGGTACGATCTTGAGCTGCCGCCATCAGGAAGATCAAGGCCTGTGGCATCCCAGTATTATTTTTTCTTCCCATCCCTAGGTCCCACATATCTTCTCCGACGCAGCTCCTTATGGGCCCAGTGGACGTGCGGTCGGGGCTGACGCTGGATGGACCTCAGCACTTGCAGCAGCCGCAACAGCAGGCGGAAATCACCAGCATCATGGAAGCTGACAGGTAACCTGATGTTATTTGAGTTTTACGAACGGTAACTCACGTTAATTCTTAAAAACCATTTCCATCCTAAGGTACTGGATGAGATCGTTTTTAGCGATGAAGAGTCATTTATAAAGTACGTAGCAATGGCACAACTTTAAGCTGAGGGGGAGGAGATAGATGAAGTGTGACAAGGGGTAGGAGGGATCCTAAGTTTTGTGACATCACAGTTAAGAATCTTACTTTTAAAATACTCATTTCTGAATTAAAAGTAAGTAAAAATTGCCAAATATGTATGTGACTTTAAACTAGAGAAAACTCAAAATCATCCGGCGGCCTTTACAAGGCGAGTGCACGCGCGTGATTCATTTGGTACTAATTTGGTACACAAACTGTCAATCAGGTCTGTGTTAAACGAGCAGCGGTGATACGCGTATACTCTCCTTGAAAAAGGTCGCCTGATGCGGCTGAAACTTAAATCAGATTAGATCGACCAAATCACACGTGATAAAGCAATGGATACTCTTTCTTGTAGACGCCAAAAACAAAAACACGTACAGGAAAACATATATACGGTCGAATTGAGAAACCTCCATTTTTTGAAGTCAGCTAAAAAGAAAAAACAATAGGTAATACAAAAATGTTAGTCAATAACCAGTGTCAAATTGCTAATTAATTATGTTTCTAAACCCTCCACAGCGCATCGAGCATGGTACGCAAATCTCCTCCGAGCCTGATGAGAGACCACAAGCCTCTCTCCGTTGCTGCGGAGAGCACCGTCCATGATGGACTGGATTCTAAGGACGAGCCTGGCGACTTTATCGAGACCAACTGTCATTGGGTAAGATTTTTTATTTAGTTTCACCTGCCTCGAAGTTTGTCAACAAGTCTTGAAAATAATTAAATTTGCTCCATTTCCTGGTTACCGATTGAGCTGATATTTTATACACGTGTGTGAATCGCGTGAGGATTCAATATCATAATATTGAATATAATGTTTTATCTCTAAGCCCTAATTTATCTGGAAACATTGCCCTTCAAACCGGAACACAGTAATGTTTGCACATTACTGCTTGGCGGTAGAATAACTGGCAAAGGTGTGGTATTTCCCCAGGCGGACTCTGCCGAGAGTCCTACCACTACAATTATACGAAGTGTTCTGCTACCTAAAAACCCATAAATGTGAGAATGGTTGTTACGCAAATTACTTTAAATCGATACACATCCTAAACGGTGAGCCAAATCAAAAAAACGTTCAAAGAAAGCTAAAATCTATTTTTAAATACCTATTCAACGATACCCTTCTTGACATAGTTTATTGCGTTCAATTTTTTTAATTTGGATAATATGGCGTCCTTTATCCGCCATATTGAATTTACAATAATATCATATCTTCAGTGTCACTCGCGAGACTAAGAGGAGTCGATTGCTGTGTGAATCATAAAAATCGGCCCAGGCGTTTGGTCTGTGTAGTGCTTCAAATAATCATACATTTGCGTCGTCCTAATTCATCAATTACATCAGATCAGCACCATGCCATCATAATTAATCTGATGTTGGAGCTGGAAGGTGGTGAAAGGAACTTCGCAATGAAACGACACAATCTCCCCGAGTTTGGTCTTATTTGAATCGTCTTGACGAGTAATTTATCTTTCAAAGGTAACCAGTGTCTGATGATAGAGTAGGAAGATGGCCATTAACTTTTTAGTTCTTTTTTTTATTTACTTACAGCAGCTGCGACTAAGTTTAGCATTTGATATCTTCATGTCAATTTCAGGTGGATTGCAAACTAGAGTTCCCAACCCAAGACGACCTGGTTAAGCACATCAATACGGACCACATCCACGCCAGTAAGAAGGCGTTCGTCTGCCGCTGGGTTGGTTGCTCGCGTGATGAGAAACCCTTCAAGGCGCAGTACATGCTCGTCGTTCATATGAGGAGGCATACGGGAGAAAAACCTCATAAATGTACTGTGAGTACCTCCATACATAAAATGTGAAGATCATCATTGGGTATTTACCATCAGACACCTGACCAGGTTTCCGTATCCAAAGGGCAAAACGAAACCTTATTACTAAGACTCCTCTGTCCGTCCGTCCGTATATCTGTCTGTACTTCTCTCAGGATGTAACTTAAGAACCGTGATAGTTAGATGGTTGAAATTTTCACGGACGATGTAGCTCTGTTGTCGCTATAACAAAAATACTAAAGAACAGAGAAAATAAATATTTACTTTCATAATATAAAAAAAAACCTTAATTTTTTATTGATATTGATAATAGGATCAGCAGGTCTACTACGAATAATGTTTATAATGTACAGGACTTAATCACGATTTAATTCATTGTTTAAATACCTCGACGTTTTGGCAGCGTTACAACCACCGTGGTCAAGCGAAGACTGAAGAAATTATAAAAATTATGTGTTCAAATCGCGAAAGCTTAAAAACAATGTCTACTACGAAGTCTGATAAACGATATATCGGCCGAAGTTATGGAAGTTTTATACCACGAAACGCAATCAGTCGGTTGTTGACACAAAAACTGTCAATTCAGCGTCGGTCGGGATGAACAAAACGCCCGATCAGATCAATCAACCGATTGTGTTTCGTGGTATAAAACGTCCATAACTTCGGCCGATATATCGTTTATCGGACTTCGTAGTAGACCTGCTGGTACACGGTTGGATACAACAATGTTGAGGGATTTGCATGCAATAACTATTAAAACTAAGCTTACGCTTGTTTGTGTGTGTTTTCTTAAACACTCTACTAGTTAGGCTAGTTCCTATTGTGTGCTCTTGCTCACAATAGGAACTAGTCAAGTTTTATTGACGGGAACGTCAACGATAATATAATCGTCATAATCGTCATCATAAAATCATTTTGTTTTCATCGTCTTTCAGTTCGAAGGATGCTGTAAAGCCTACTCTAGACTCGAAAACCTGAAGACCCATTTAAGAAGTCATACGGGCGAGAAACCATACACATGTGAATACCCCGGCTGTGCCAAGGCTTTTTCGAACGCCAGTGATCGCGCCAAGCACCAAAATAGGACCCATAGTAACGAGGTAAGTTTTAAATACAACATCTTCCACTGTTTGGTACAAGTATTGACATCGTCTGCTACTTGGGGTTCAGGTGTTAAAAATTAAACCAAGCTGCACTTTGAAATATTAATTCCATTTAGTTAATTGTTTTTTCTTATTATTCACTAGTTTTATAATTTCTACTATTCACGCGTACCGCGTGTTTGACGAGATACCATAGGATAGATTTACATACAAAAATCTTTATTGCTGTTTGTAGGTAAGATAAGATGATACAAAACATTTTAAAAGTTTCCCCATACAAACTGGCCTCTGCGAGAGGCATGCAATATGTCTGGCGAGACATTTTGTTGTAGTCTTAATTTATAAATGAAAAAAATTGAATAATAGTCAGCTGATTTAAAATCTTCTTCTTCCTCATCTTCTATTCATTATTGGTTTTTATTTATGTCATCTGATTCTTCATCTTCGATTCATTTCTGGCTTCTATTTGGTTGTGATATATATCTGTGTGAGATAAATGCTTGGTGAGCACAATTTCGACAACGTCTTGTGTTTCATCATTCATAGAACTTGTAGAATGTACTTTACTCGTACTTGTAACTAATGAAATATGTTGTTTTGGTGGATAAATGATTGCTTTATATTTAACACCTATGTTTCAGAAACCATACGTTTGCAAGGCACCTGGCTGCACAAAGCGATACACAGACCCTTCGTCCCTGAGGAAACACGTGAAGACAGTTCATGGAGCCGAATTTTACGCAAGCAAGAAACACAAAGGTGAGCTATTTTGGGAAAGACTTTTTTGTAACTATTATAGATTTAGAGTTAGACTGGTAGTTTTAAATTTTTTTTGGTGAAAACTTTATATAAATACCCAGTATCTATAGTTTCTTTATTACGCACCATGCCTTTAGGTTTTTCAAGATTGTTGTCCATTCCAAGGTTGACTGGAAGAAATAGCTTTCAGGAATAAAGCCGTCGCCTGTTATTATAGTCTTACTGTTTTTCCTAAATTGTAGGTATTATTTTAATGGTGTGAACAATAAAGAATTTGCATTCATTCATTAAGGTCATAATCCTATCATTTACCTATCTGGCATTTGATCAAGATTTGGCCAAGATTGCTTGCTTGAAACATTTTGGTTTTCTTAAGATATTCAAGATGTCCCAACACCTCGACCGTAGAGATCTGAGTCTACATTTGTGATAAGAACGTCTATGATGTGGAATGTGTTGTCTGAGTAGGGGTTTCCCGATAAATACAATCTTGATGTCTTCAAATCGAGAGTGAATAGGTATCTTGTAGGTAAACACACTCAATCGTAGACATCATCGTCGCTTAACATCAGGCGAGATGGCGGTCATTTGTAAACCTTTGTAAAAACATCGTATTTCCCGAATAAAACTCCATAAGAAATAGGAAAAGGGTGACTTTACTTACGTACTTATCTTTTTTTAGTTTTATAGACATTAAGAAGTTTCCACAAACCCTACCCTTCTAGCATCATTAAAGCAATCCCCGTTCCTTCCAGGCTGCGGTCGCGGCGACGACTCCGCCGAGTCCGGCGGCGGCGGCGCGGGCTCCTCGCCCCGTTCCGAGGAGGGCGGAGTCCCCATCGGCATCCGGGGTCACACCTCATCAGCCTCCGTCAAGAGCGAGAGCCCAGCTTCGCCGCTACCGCTGGGCATGCACACTCCTGCACATCAGGTATTATCACTGTCTTTAACTTCAGTTATATCTATGTATCGGTCGCGGGAAGTCACTGGATGCAGACGGCATATAGAAAGAAGAAAGCGTAATTTGGCTATAATTATTCGATTTCAAGTCTGCCCGAGCTCTGAGCCATTTAATTTGCTCTGATTGGTTCTGCCGCGTGTGACGTGAACTTTGACCAACCAACCAACGCAAGAATATTGTGAAGACAAAGAAAGGAGAAAACCAAGGCAGCGAGTGCGAATGAGATGGAGCTAGCAGACAGTCAACAGACCAGCTAGCGTAACTAGACCTCTATAATTTCGGGAATCACATGAAACGAAAACATAAAAATAAGATATGTCAAATTTACGTAATAGTAAAAGGTGAAATAATTGTTTTGATAACTGGAAGCTTTGCTGTTGTTCCCACATCATTTTATAGAAAAGAAGATATTTTTATTGACTACCATTACAAAAACATTTTTTCGAACAGAAAGAATAGATCAGGTCTATAGGAATACGCTCAGGTCGAAGTCCTGGTCACCATTAGTCTTCGTTTGCCCGTGCGCCGATTGGTATTGCTTGAAATTACCTTATTGTGTCAGTATTGAGCAGTAAAACGTTACAACTCTCGGTGATATTATTTACTTTATGAGGCGGAGCAAGACAGGTAATTGTGGAATTGTTTGGCGGAGGCCTATGTCCAGCAGTGCACGTCTGCAGGCTGCAGATTATGATGATGATGTTTTTAATATTGAGTGGCGGGACGAGCAGGACTTGGCCTGATGGTAAGGAACACGCAGTAGTACACAGATATAACATAAGTCTAAGCAGTCAGTCCACTAAATATTCCCTCAGCTGGGACTCGGGGTCTTTTCTCGCAAGGAGAGAGTCAACGTCATCAGCACAAGCCCTGTGGGGGTTGGCGGATGACACATGACTTCCAAAGATTAGCTACATGCCTGTTTCCTCACAATGTTTTCCTTCGCCGTTCTTAAGTTAGCGACATTACGCACCTGACTTTGAAAAGACAGTGGTGTGCAGGGGATTTGAACCAGGGTTTCCGTATTGGCAGTTGACGTTCTCCCGACTAGACCAGCCATAAGCTATTTGGATATGAAGAGTTCAAATGACTGTATGTGCTCCATTGCCGCTGAATGTTACTTTGATTATTATAAGAATTAAGAAAATCCTGTCAATAGTTTAACAAGTCGTTATCCAAAATTAAATAGTACACTTAATAAGTAAATCATCTGTTATTACCTATTTCCAGTTGTCGGCTCAATGTGGGGAGATAGACTTTGGCGGGTCAGGTCTTGGTGGATATGGCGGGGACGAAAGCGGCGCACATGGATACTACAGGCTTGAAGGAGAGGTGAGTTTGTTTTGCCATTTTAAATTTACATAACATTTAGTTATTTCAGATTTACCGTTTTGATCTCCGCTAAGGTTTAAATCTCCCTGGCCATACAGCTTAGGAATGCCAATGGAATGACCATACTACGTGCACCATGTCATTGTCTTTCATTCGTTGGGTTTGCTTTCATGGGGTGTTAGGCCTTCAAGCCCGTCCATCTAAAAGCCCATATCTCCCCATTTTAATAATATATATTGAAGCCGATGACGTCGTCTTGTTACGGACCACGGTTCCAGGGTCTGTGTTTACTTCCTACTGAATTTCAGTAGTCCATAATAACTTCGTAACTTTGAAGATTATCATTCTTTTACGATCCCAGTTCCATAGTCCATCTCTGGCCACAACTTTTCAGCAGTTTTTCAGATTAACTTCGTAACTTTCAATGTGTTTAACGATTGGGATGATGACTGACTGTTATGACGTCACGTCTACATAAAAATCTTACGTAGACGTGGCGTCGCATGAAATTTCTAAGCACTATATCTTCATCAGTTTTGTTTGCGAAACAAACGAAAATAAACATGTCCAATAGTTTTAATAATCTTATTGGTATACCGACATGTTTTTTTATATGCCATGCCTATTGTTTTATGATCCCAGTTTCATTGTCCATTTATACTGACAACGTGACAAAAAATTCAGCAGTCTTCAAAATTACTTCGTAACATTCAATATCGTTAATCATTACTCGTATTTTCAGGTGGAACAGGAGGTGGTGGGAGAGGTGGGACAGCTGCCGCTGATGCTGCGAGCGATGGTGGCCATCGGGGAACCACGGGCCCACCACCACACGCCGCGGTTCGGGAACAAGATGGGGGTGGCCCGGCTGATGCCACCGCCTCATGCACCGGATATTGGCGGAGGTGAGAGCTTACCTTATGTCATCATTATCAACCGCAAGATATTCACTGCTGAACATAGGCCTCCTGCTTAGATTCTCACAATGAACGGTCTTGCGCCACCTACAACCAGCGGTTTCCAGCGACCTTTGTGAGGTTATCTATCCATTTATTGGGAGGCGTCCGACACCACGTCTTCAGGTTTGTGGTCGCCACTCGAGAACCTTTCTTCCCCATCGGTTGTCAGTTCTGCGAGCGATCTGGCCTGCCCATTGCCGCTTTAGCTTGCTTACTTTTTGGGCTATGTCGGCTATTTTTGTTCTTTTGTGAACATCCTCATTTCGAATTCTGTCGCGAAACTCCGAGCATAGCTCTCTCCATAGCTCACTGTGCAACGTTCACCTTTGCAATGAGGCTCACAGTTAAGGCTCATGATTTAGTTCCACCATCCATCAGTTTCAGTTCATTCAATATTATATAAGTACTAGAAGTAATCCGAGATCTTGACCATGTAGTAACTACCCGCAATAAAAATAGCCTATATGTTATTCCAGATAAACCATGCGTTACAAATTTCATCCCTATCCATTTAGCCGTTTCGATGAGATTAGGTAAATTTATTGTATTAGTAAGATTATTCTTATTTAATCAAAGCGTTACCCAATTTCAGGTGGAGTGACAGGTCGAACCGAAATTGGCAACACTAACGTGACCGTCGAATTGAAGACAGGGGCTCCCAACACGAGACGGGATTCAGGGATATCTTCTGGAAGCAGTCTCTACAGCGCACGGTAAGTATCTTACAAGTTATGTATAGTTAAAAATTATATTCCACGTTTAGTTTTTTTAAATTAGACTAGATCGTAATAAGTATTAGCATCCAAGGAAACTTGGTGAATAAATAAAAAATAAAAACGTTTAGCAGCCCACTAAATTAGGAACATTTAGAGGGCTATTGGGACTTTGGGCCTTTTCTTTGCAAGGAGTGAGCCAGGCCACATCCTACTACGCTGGCCCAGTGCCCGTTGGTGGATGACTTATGACGTCGAAAAATTATAGAGGGAGGTGATACTGTGGTTTCCTCACGATGTTTTCCTTCACCGTTTTAAGTTAGCAAAGTCGAAAGTCATGTGCGTAATGCACATTCTTCGAAAAGACAGTGGTGGGCGTCGGATTTGAACCCGGGGTTCCGGATCAGCAGTTGCCGTTCTCCCGACATTGGTAACTTGAAACAAAAACAACACAGTCATTACTTTTAATCACTGAAAAATTAAGGAAACGGGATTAAAGAACTTTGACTTTCAAATTAATGCAATAATGACTAATAATTTTAAAAAACTCGACTGCAAAAAAATCTAAAGAAGAGAGAGAAACATTGTGTAATACAATATGATATCTAAGGACACTTGGGTGATTGAGACGAATCTAACGATATCTTAATAGTAAAAATCCATCCAGCCGTTTGGAAGATATTTGTGAATAAAAAATTTACAATCATACAAGATACGCGCGAAAAACATAACCCTTCCTTCAGTCGGGTGAAAATGCATTCCTACTTTGTATTTGAGCAGCTTTACAGTCACAGCAGAATGATTATTATGTCTGTCACCAGATCGTCGGATATATCCCGTAAGAGCAGTCAAGCGTCGGTGGTATCGGGGGCGGTGGCGGCCGGAGTCGTGGCCCCCCGGCTCACGGCCCAGCAAGCAGCTAGCTACGATCAGCTCTCGCCTGATAATAGTAGAAGGTAAGATAACAGACAGACAAACAGAAACACTGTATTATGCAAACCAGTAAAGCTAAAAAAATACAAAACAGAAAATACTTAAAACTAGTGCCATAAATAGCAGCCAACATTGCATGAGGTAGTGGAATAAGATGGGGTGTGAGGTGAAGTGAAGGAAAAAGAGTTGAGGGGCGCAGATGTGGGGTGAGGTGAGATAAATCGAGACAATGATTAAATATTGGCGGATATTCGTTTTTTTTTTAATAAGGAGTGACGAGACGAGATGTGCCTGATGCAACATGCCCGCCATATAACAGCACAGTGACACGCAGCTATTGCAACATGAAGAGTCCACATTATTACCTAGCACTGCACTGCGCTCGTCACCCAGACATTTAAGATGTTATATCTCTAAGCCCTGTACTTTCACTGGCCTTCAAACCGGAACACAGTAATGTTTGCACATTCCTGCTTGGCAGTAGAATAGCTGGCAAAGGTGTGGTACTTCTTCAGGCGGACTCTTTCTTCTTATTATTAATTTATTAGTTCTTTCATTCATGTGTTTGTAATTTCAGATCTAGTCAAGTGTCGTGCGTGGGATATGCACCGGCTCCATCATCAGCTCTGGCGGCTGTCCAAGCCGTTAGGACGTCGCAAGGCAACCAGGTAAGAAAAAGATAATGGCAATTTCAATAACAACGCTTAGGTTGAGCTTTCAAAAGAGAAGTGCGAAGTTGATGCGGGATTTGTGAGGAAGTATAAATGGATCAATAAGCCTTACCATGGAAAATGAGAATTCATTGAACTGAGAACTTCTTTTCCCGCGTTGAACACTTTTTAGTGGAGTAAAACCTTATGAGAGTTCGTGTCGCCTAAATGGGAAATAGTGATATATGCTATCTGATACTAAAATTATAAGTTATAAGATTGTACTGCTGTCGCAAGCATAGATGTCACCAAAAAAAATAATTGAAATCTATGATCGGCAGTCGTAATGATTGTCAGTTTTAAAGTGATAACTTGCTCTGGGAGGGTATGCCGCTTCGTTACGTAACGGGTTATGACCGCAGTCTGTCTTTGTCTCACACATACGGCAACGGTAAGCAATTTCTACAATTGCTGTTTTACATTTCAGGCTGTGCTCCTCCGAGGAGTGACGTGCTCAGAGGTGCGAGCGGAGGAACTGGCTCTGGAGCTGGACCCCAGCGTGCAGGTGAAGGAGGAAGCTCGCAGACTCTCCGAGCAGTCCAACCTGAGCGACCAGCAGTACCAACCTTACCCGTGCGGGGGAGAAGATGTAAGTTTTTTTCTGTTCATCTTATTGGAACAAAAGTGTACAAATAAAAATACATTTTTTTTATTGCTGTTTGCAGGTATATGATAAAAAACATTTTTAAAGTTGACCCATACAAATTGGGTTCTTCTTCTAGAGGCATGTCATATGTCTGGCAAAACAATTTGTCTTAATTTATATAATGAAAAAATAATAAGTAAATAAAATAATAGTCAGCTGATTAACGTCTTCTTCGTCTTCTTTTCATTTCTAGATTTTATTTGGTTGTGTTTATTATGTACAACTTTTTTATTACCTTGGTCATGTGGGTTATTTTTTATATTTATCTTGGTTTAGGAGAAGATAAGGAAAATAAGGGGCAACATTATCTACCTAATTATAGTACTATTTATTTTCTAAGATGCGTCCTCCCGGATCAGAGCCTCCACTACGACCACATTTCTGTCCATGGTAGCCATCTATAAGTTGAACTCTCGGATGGTATCCAGTGATGCAGCCAACGCTAACCATACGAACTGACCGATAAAGTCGTCCGCTGTCGTCAGCGTAGTATGGAACACACACTTTAAAATTAAGATCAGCAATTTCTTTTTCGACGTAAATTCATTTAGTACAGGATAAAGTATCAATACAATTTTGTGAATATTTCTTCCTCTCTCAAGGGGGAAGCGCCATTCCCATTCAAGACGGAAGCAGACCAGGAGAGCATAACATACAAGGAGTCGCGCTCCAACTCGACCAACACCGTGGTGGTGACGGCTCAGGTGCACCACCCCAACCAGGAGGTCAACCTTGAACAGGTGAGAGTCTTCAAAGAATCTTCATTACCTTCTCAATCCTTCTCATTTAAATTATGGTTGAAATTAGGATGTTTCTAATGCAATAGTTTTTAGTTTACATTTGGCAGTGTCTAATGCCTGAATACACCTGATTCACAAATCACTTCTTTTGTTCCAGGTCGCCGAAGGTGAAATGGTGGAGAACAAATTAGTAATTCCGGACGAAATGATGCAATATCTTAACCAATCCATATTGGGAACCGACACAATACAACCAGCCAAAACTGACTCCACCCCACCTCAACCTGAAAACGACGAAAACAACGCCAAAGACAATGAAAATAATCCCAGTGACAAAATCAGTGATGTAGCGACCAGTGACGATTCTCTACTCAAAAACCTAGGTGCCATAGGAAGTGATCTCAATATAAGTGATATTCCAGTCGATTTAAGGTCCTTAGACGTTAGTATGTCGGGCAACAGCGGTTCCTTATTAGGAGGTACTAAATCTCCCGATGATAGTAAAAACACTCCACTACAAGAACAGGTAATTCCGGAAGTGACAAATGAAAATGAAAAAGAAAGTACCAAACCTGCAACAAGTGTACCAACAAGCATATCAAATCCATTGCGCTCATTACAAACAATGACAGCTAATCAAACTGAGCAATCTAATAGGATGAGAGCAAATCAAATACCTCAGAAACAAAACCCCAGTTCAAAAACGGTAGTCATGACTCAGAATGTTCTAAGTCCGCAAAGTATAGCGCATACAATGTTGAGTCCTCAGAGTATGCCTCATAGTGCGATGAGCCCTCAAAGCGTGATGAGTCCTCATAACATTCCACAAAATGTGATGAGTCCACCCAGTGTTTACAACGTCATGAGCCCACAAAGTGTTATGAGTGTGATGTCTCCGCAACACAATGTGATGAGTCCACAAAGCATGCAAAGTTTGATGAGCCCTCAAATACCGAATCAAATGATGAGCCCGCGACATAATAATATTGGAAGCCCCATGACACAGAATTTAGCCAGTCCAATGATGAATATGGCAAGCCCTATGACTCAGAATATGGCTAGCCCAATAGCTCAAAATATTGCCAGCCCAATGAGTCATGGCATGCCTAGCCCGATGCATCCAGGGTTGCAAAGTCCTATGGCCCAAGGAATGACGAGCCCAATGATTCAGAACATGAATAACATGACCATGAATAGCCCTGTTCATAATCAGATGATGAATGCAAATCAACATCAAATGATGAACGCTCCACAAATGCCTGCACCTCCCAACTATGTCAACCGATCAAACAATCAGAAAATACCAAACAGAAACATGCCTAATCAATATCACAATCAAAATTACGGCCAGGCGCCTCCGTATCCAGTTCAAAACCAGCCAAATGTTATGAGACCGAACATGCAACAGCAATACCAAATGATGCAGCAGTACAATCAACCCCAAATGCCAATGCATCCAATGAACAACCAGCAGAACATGGCATATAACAATCAAATGATGTACTCTCAGCCAGGTAACTATCAGAACAGTCAAATGAACCAGATGCATCAGATGCAAATGTCTAGATCTTCTGTTATGAGTGTAGATAACAGCGGAAACATAAGTCGAGGGGTGATGAACAGTTACTGTGAACAGCAAAATCAACAATGTCCTCCAATGCCACCTCCCCAGTACAATCAAAATATGCAATACCCTCAACCACCACCATACAACTCTGTAGTCAACGCAAACAACGTCATGGGTCCGCCTCCTCCTAAAAACAACCACCAGTACAACCAAGGAATGATGAACAACAACCAATATTACAACCACCAACGGCCTTACAACCAGTGGGACTATCCCGGGAACCAATTCAATAAGCACAACATGCAAAAATCTGCCCAAAATTCCGTTAACATGTCAACTGGAAGCCAAAAGCCAAATGGAGTGAGAGCGTCTATGAACTGTCAAGTAAAAGGTGACCAGACTGACTGCAGCATGAACAGCTTACGAAGCCAGAACAATCCAGGGAATCAAGCCGACGTTCAAGTCTGGGACATTTCCCAGTCACAAATCGAAGCATCAAACGGAAGAAAGAAGAACCAAAATACTACCACTAATAATACTAACACTAGCACAATGCGCCAGGATACTTATCAAAGAACTTTAGAATATGTTGAGAATTGTGAAAATTGGAAGAGTTCTGAAATGGTGTCGAGTAGCACGCACCCTTTGCACGGCGGTGACAATATGGTTGTAAACGATCTGCAAACTTCACTATCTTCGTTTTATGAAGAGAACCAATACTTACAGATGATACAATAGTTTGTATGTTTAATACAACATATCAATCAACTCTGTACCTCGCTCAAATACCAATGTCCTCTCCCTTTAGTACACAAAGATAGATAGATAGATAGATAGATAAACTCTTTATTGCACTTAATTACAACACAAATAAACAAAAATATAAAAACTTAAAAAACCAAGTAGCAATTGGCGACCTTATCGCTAAAAGCGATCTCTTCCAGGCAACCGCAGGATGGAAAAGGAGAATTGAAGATTAAGAAAGAGTATAAGATCATACAATATGAGAACATTCCGGCCACGATGCAAAACTTATTTAACCTGCAAGGGGCGTGTTCTACCCATCATTACAAACAACTTCTAAGAAGAGACAACCCTGATTCCAAAAAAAAAACTGTTACTATTTATCAAGTACAAATGGTATTTTACTGCAAACAGCTAATACGTTTCTTCGCGATTCCAGGGTTGGCAATGAAAAGGGATACACAAAATACAATAAATAGTGTTTTGTGTATCCCCTTTCATAACATATTTGCAAATTATTGAACGCACCTAAATTAAAGCTAGTTACAGTACGCTCTATACCAATAACTGCCATTGCAGTATTTCACGCACACACATTATATAACATTCGTTCGAATAGGGTCCCTTTGAGAATATTAGCGTATCGACAAGTTTTATCGTATCACTGTGCTTTGTTAGGGAACTGGTGTACCAGCAAACCAAGGCCTTTGTTATTTTAAAAAGGTAGGCTGGTAAAAAGTAAGTTGGGCGGGGGTTAGTATGCCATACTCCTAGTGAGACGTCAGTACGGACCAATCACCACCAATCTGAATACCGTTTTTATTGCTTAGTTTAATTTTTTTGTGCGCATGTTATAACTTTCGTAATTTTTATCGTGCACTTCAAATAAATAAGCAGGATATTTATAATTATTAACTTGACATCGTTCTCGCGCAGCGCGCTAAATCAAGGTAGCTACGCCAATAAGCGTTACCCGATCACGTGATACAACAAAGTGGTCTATTAGAATTGGGAATAATGAAGAACACACTATTTTCAATAAAACTATAAAGTTCACGAATCTCTTATATCATTAAGATATTTTATATTATTATTAAGCATGTTATTATACACTTAAAACTACTAATTTTAATGTAGATCTGACACAATGGTGCATAGAAACAAAGGTTGTTAAGAAATCTCTTTTGGAGACTGATTATTAATAAATATATTTTTTAATATTAGATAAACAAAAATTTTTGAAGTTCACTTTTTAAAAGACAGTATAAGGTCGTGAAAATGTTGTATATAATTATATTTAAAGTCTTCCATAATTACGTTTAAGTAGGTACAATAAATTAACGTATTTACATGAAAAATGTAATTAATTCATTTAAATGTACATAAAATATGTGTACATACATATGTCGCTTCAAACAAGGTTGTAATTCGTGCCTTCTAAAATACATAACTATTATTCCTCCTAAACATTGTTAATATTATTTTAGACGTATATTATTAGATCTTAAATGTAGTTTTAGAAATATTCTGAGATTATTAGGTAAAATTATCATTTAACTTAATGTACAAAAATAGACTTTTCAAATTTTTTCAGTGTTGTTAAAGTTTTTATCGTGACTTTCTTAATTTTTAAACGATTTAGTGTCATCAATAGTTTTTTTTTAAATCGTCGAATCTCTTAGTTGTATTTTTAATTGAGATTATTAGTTTTAAGTTTTTGTTAATGTTTTATTTAAATGTAGGTAAAACGAACGCACAAGAGAACAAAAATATTTTTTGTCAGTAAATTATTGTTTCAAATGTTTTAGTGAATAGTGAAGGTATCTCAATCTGTGACGTTATTTAACGAAAATATTGAATAAAGTTTCTTATTTTGAATGGGAATGTTTTAATTTCATTTAGTTTAATAAACCCTTTTAGGATAAAATTAACTATTTAATTAATAATTTCAATAGGCTAGTAAAAATAGAATTTTCCTTTGCACGACAATTACAATCCATTATTTTTTATACAGGCACTAGCTGTACCCTGCCACGCTTCGATGTGGCACATATGTTACTGATACAAAAATTAGATAAAAACAATCCTTGATACGGATTATATATCATTCTAAAATTTCAGCTCGATTGATGCAGAACTTTTTGTATTTTTGAAGCGTACACAAACCAACATAACATTTTTATGTATAAAAAACTAACTATACCCTGCCACGCTTCGCTGTAAAAATTAAATAAAAATAATCCTTGATGCAGATTATACATCATTCTAAAATTTCAGCTCGATCGGTGCAGAACTTTTTGAGTTTTTGAAGCGTACACAACAACATAACATTTTTATAAATAGAGAAAGGAGCACTAACTGAGCAATAAAAATCACAAAATGCTGACAGACCCAGAGGAAGCTTCAAACGCTGTCTTGAAAAATAAAACTGTTTTAGCCGATATCTCGAAAGCTATGCTAACTATGTAATGCCAGTATTATTATTGTAGAGAATAAAATTTTGCATCTTTTGTTTCCAGTAATCTTTTTTGTAAAACTTACCGTTTACGTTTTATTGTGATTTTGTGCTCAGTAAGTGATCCTAAATTTTATATGAAAAAAAATGGATCTGAAATTTAGGGCTAAGTTGACAAAAAGTCTATTTTTACTGGCCTTCAAGTAAATATAGAATTATGAATATAATATGTGAGTCATTGGTGGTGCTGGAAATGGATATCGTGCTTGAGAAGTACCTAAATATATTCGTAGGGAATCAGTTCAATTCAGATGAGGAGAAACTCAAAACCTTCCGAAAATTCGAACAAAACTATTAAAATCCAATTTCGGAATGCATACACAGCCATGTAATGGTATATGCTGCTTCTCAATGGATGCAATTAGTATCGCATTAGCCAAATAGTAGAGTAAGCTTGGTAGTGGTAGCTAGTGTTCCAGCAGAGTCCGCCTGGGGAAGTACCACACCTATGCCAGTTATTCTACCGCCAAGCAGTTATGTGAAAACATTACTGTGTTTCGGTTTGAAGGGCAATGTTTCCAGTGAAATTACTGGGCTTAGAGATATAACATCTTAGATCTCTGGGTGACGAGCGCAGTGCAGTGCTAGGTAATGATTTGGACTCTCCATGTCATGATTCCAATAGCTGCGTGTCACTGTGCTGGTATGAGGCAGGTATGTTGCTTACCATCAGGCACTTTCCTGATCGTCTTGTAACTTCTTATTAAAAAAAAAATTGGTTGCCTGTAAAGTCGGTATACGGGCGAAAGTTTTACGTGACAACGACTTTGAGTGGTAAAATAATTTTACGGAAGGGACGCGTGCCTTTCACTTTTATGTCTGTCTCTCTCTCTCTAGGCGGGCTAACCATGCCCGAGTGGAAGGGACGCGTGCCTCTCTCACTCGCTCGTTGTGAGCGCATAACGTGAGCGGAGCGTAACGCAGTTTCTTGAAGTGTCACCCGGCAAACCAATTTATAAGACGTTGTCACGTCAAAAAAAGTAAAATAGTGCAACGATTCCCTCGAATTGAGGGGACATGCGTTCCAACGCCTGTATAACCAAAAAAAAACAAATTAAATGTTTGATGGGAGTGTAAAATATTTTCCATGCTTTAAACACGAAGCACTTACTCGTAGATTATGCTTCACTTCCACCTAAACATTTAAAACTCGAAAGCCAAAGATCTGATTCTGAAAGATACCAGTAACATATATCGAAGATGAACACAAAGTACGACAATATCAGCGGCTTTTCTTTGAAGTGAAAAATTCTTTTGAGGCACACAGAGTTTTCGGTTACGACGATAGTCACGCTCGTAAATTTAAGAAATGTTCGGGTGAACTCGGTACCTAATGCAAATTCTACATGGCCGTTTAGAAGACTAATCTAGATGGCCATGCTTAGAAGACTTATCTATAAGACTACCTATACTTTCAAGGTTTATTCCAGACTAGCACCTTCTTCCGGTTTCCCCATTGTTTCCAAAGTGAGTTATCAAATTCTTAGTTATTAGTAAGTTTTTACTTGTAACGGCAGTCTTAAATCTTCTTTAATTAAATCTTAATTCTTAAATATCTGGTATATATAGACCCCGATGACGCTTCATCGGGACGGACGCTTCCTTATCTAGAAGATACCGATTCACTCTCGAATTGAGGACACCATGTTTGTAACCATCGGGAAACCCCACTCAGGCAACGCATTCAACAATCTAAACGTTCCTATTACTCGTAAAAAGTGCCACATGTTTTCGTTTAACTGCTTGGAACGTCAACCATGAAAAGACATCGCCTTTTCAAGCTACTAACGTGTAACTGATCTGGATGATCTAAACCCACTTTTTCTTTTTTTCTACTGCACTACTTGAAGTTAGATAAAGGGACACGTTTCATGGTTGATTTTCCTCGTAGCTTCGAGTAGATTTTGACACCACTTTCGTGATCAGAACATTTAGGCTGTGGAATGTGTTGCTAAAGTGGGTTTTTGCTGTTGTATACGATCTCAGTGTTTTCAAGTCGAGACTGACTTTCTTCTAGATAAACACGCCCGTCTTAAACCGCATAGTCGGTTAACATCAGGTGACATGGAGGCCTAGAGCAAACCTATTAAAATTATCGTTAGAAAGTTAATTTCACTGAAAAATAACAAGTAGGTAATAAAAACAACTTACTCGTAGATATTTAGGTACATTATTATCAGTGTATCATAAATAAACAATTTTCGTGCAAAAAATTAAACCGACTTCAAAACCACAAATAGGCACTCAAAAGCGAAAAATAAACTAAAATCATTATTATAAGCGCTACTCACTCATCTATTTGAAGTCGGTGCCAGCTAAATCTAACAGGTATAGGATAGATACCTACTACTTACCTGTGCCTACATAGCATCAATCTACTAACTTTTTGACCTGACTGGCACCGACTTCAAATAGATGAGTGAGTAGCGCTTATAATAATGATTTTAGTTTATTTTTCGCTTTTGAGTGCCTATTTGTGGTTTTGAAGTCGGTTTAATTTTTGCACGAAAATTGTTTATTTTACTTTTTAGTGTACAAGAACAAAATTAAAATTTTGATTAAACCCCGATTACCTTGGATTTGTTATCTGTACAACATTCTACTAGTCAAGCCCTTTCATTTGATACCCATATAAAGGGAGTTGTGAAAAAGAAATGTATTTCGGCATTTTGTGGAAGAGCGGCCATCATGGATTTGAATTTTTCATAGTGAAAAGTATTCTACTAGTCAAGCTCTTTCGTTTGATACCCAAATTGAGGTAGTAATGAAAAATATAATATAATTCGCCATTTTGTCGTGGTGGCCATTTTGGATTTGAAATTTGTTATAGTACATAGTACTCTACTAGTCAAGCCCTTTCATTTGATACCCAAATTGAGGTAGACTGTGAAAATATTTTAACCGCCATTTTGTGGAGGCGGCCATCTTGAATCGACATTAACCAGACGTAGCTAAGAACATCTGCTATGGTATTAACCTTGAAATAAAAGAAACCGCATCGAAATCGGTCCATCTGTTTGAGTTCTACTACGGTGCCACAGCAGACAGACAGACACACAAACAGACATCGACGTCACTTATAACACCCTTTTTTTGGTCGGGGTTAAAACAAGTTTTTTTATTAAAGCATTTACACAATTTTGTATTGACAGGGTCGAGATTCATAACTTTTGTGAAATCTACAACGTCATCCACATACGCAATTTTTCAGTTTTTGGTTCATATTTCAAAAACTACTTGACCGATTTCAAAAAGATTTATATGGGACCATTTGGGAAGCATACCCATTCGAACACAAAAAGAAATTTTAAAATCGGTTCAGAGGTTCTCGAGAAATCAGGTAACATACATAAAAAAACATAGGGGTCGAATTGATAACCTCCTCCTTTTTTTGGAAGTCGGTTAAAAATATTAATCAAAGTGACATAACGAATACATTTTACATATTTTTAGGTTTTTCGGGCTTTGTCTATTATTTGATCAAAACTAAATAAAGTAAATTAAAACTGAACTAATCAAAACACCTATAAATTAACAAAGATTTCCAAACGTACTAAAACGCGAGTCTACTTTTTAGCAGTTTGCTATTATTACTCGTATTAGAAGAGCATAACATATTATAATATTTTGTAAAGTTTTACGCCCAGAGCTTTTATTAACAAGACTAAACTACAATGAGAGCTATACAACATATGTTGTACAACATATTTATTGTACAACTGTACAACATATCTAACTAACTAACTACTTACATTTTTACATAGTACAAAAGTAGTGATGGAACGAGCAGGGCATGTGTCTGATGGTAAGCAACTCGCCTGTCTATAACTGTACAGCGTCACGCGGCTATTGGAAGATGAAGAGTCCAAATCATTATGCACGCTCGTCACACTGAGATATAAGATTATTTAAGATGGTTTATCTCTATGTTCTTTTAATTTCTCTGGAAACATTGCATTTCGAAGCGGAGCAGAGAGAATTGCTTGGCAGTAGAATAAATGGCAAAGGAGCGATACTCCCCAGGCGGACTCTGCAAGGACTTCTACCGCTACAAAATCAATACATCTGAAATATCCATAGGCCAACGAAGATCTAAAGATCTAATCAATGACTCGATCACATTTTAAACAAGGCTCAGGTTTATAATTGGTAATAAATTCGATTCAGTCTTCAAAATAACTAGCCATTTTGCAAAATTTCGTTTCGCGCCTTCGTATTTTGGATTTTTCTATCCTCCAGCCGAATAAAATGACAATGAATTCACGGATTTTCAAGAAAACAGCCGTTCAGGCCGTCCAGAATAGAGGTACAGAAATAGCCGCCTCACTAGTTTACATTCCACCCGGTTACGTCATCGCCTGCCATCAAAATAGACGATTTATTTTGGACAGCGTTGCCAGCAGACGGCATTAAATAAAATGGATGAAAAATTTTTGTGAGATCGACAGGCGAAACGGTTACTGTAGTCCAACTAACTAAAGCTGATAGACTTGATATGATTAGCACTTTAGCAGTAATCATCATGTAGTTTTTGAAGGAAAACCTCTTTAGCCATGTTCACTCTTTGTACTTTTCAGTAGAAAAAATCGCGTCACTAACATGATAATGCAGAAGTTTGGGCGCGGAGATGCAACGGTACCGACCTACTGCGATATGTATCCCTAGTATACTACGGATATCTTAACGACACGTATCACTTAAGTAAGAGAGCAGCAAATTAAAAAATGTGCAGTCATAGAAACTGCCGACAGATAAAAACTTAGATTGTACCAGACCAATATTTCACTATAGTTACGCCACCTACGGCGTACACCTGCGACGGTACCAACCTACTGCGATATGTATACCTGGCGTACACCTGCGACGGTACCGAACCAGCAGGTGTACGCCGTAGATATATCTAGTATATTAGGTATACATATCGCAGTAGGTCGGTACCGTCGCAGGTGTACGCCGTAGATGGCATAACTATAGTGAAATATTGGTCTGGTATAATCTAAGTTTTTATCTGTCGGCAATTCATATGACTGCACATTTTTAATTTGCTGTTCTCTTACTTAAGTGATACGTGTCGTTAAGATATTCGCACAAGAACGAAAGTAACTAACATAGCTCTAAGAGTAAGCAGGCTGAAGTGGTATTGGGTCGGCCACATCGCTCGCAGAACTTTACTGACAACCGATGGAGAAAAAAGGTTCTCGAGTGGCGACCACGACCCGGAACATGCAGTGTTGGACGGCCTCCCACTAGATGGACAGATGAAGGGTCACAAGGGTCGCTGAAAGCCGCTGGTTGCAGGTTGCACAGGACCATTCGACAGGAGATCTAGGGGGAAGGCCTAAATTCAGCAGTGGACGTCTTGCGGCTGATGATATTACAACATGAACCCCAGTCATCCTCACACACATACACTCTCTCCCCTCATACACACTCTCACAATTGGTTAACTTTGGTCATGACGTAGAAAGAGAGAGAGGTCACGAGTACCTTCCTAAAACATTAAATGAACATGAGAACAACCAGGAATACACAGGAATAGTCTTGGAAGAGGTCATTGACTATCGATTCACGATTAAAAATTGAGTTACGGTTTGAAGGGCAAAGTTTTCAGTGAAATTACAGGACATAGAGACCACTTATATTTCCGGGTGTCGAGTCCAGTGCAGGGCTAGGTAATAATTTGGGCTCTTTGTGTTCCAGTAGCTGCATCGTGCTGGAATGGGCAGGAGTATTCTTTACCATCAAGCACGTGTCCTACTCGTTTTGTTAATCTATGCTACAAAAAAAACTCGTTCAGAGTTAGCGAAAGTTATTAAGTATATAAAATAGTAGGTAATGATAATTCATCAAATATTAGGTACAGTTCAGAATCCCATTAAGTGCTTGAATTTAATATAGTACGTACGAGTATTTCTGAACCGTAAACCAAAGGCCAGAATAATTGTTGATGGGCGTCTTGGCATACAGAGGCAGAGTTTATTAGTCGATCTGCACTTAAGAAAATTACAATCACAATCCATGCAAATTATGAGTTAGTATCACAATGATTTAAAATTAAATTATGTCCTACAATACACTGTAATGCCCAATCTGCACGAGACTAGTTTTCCAAGATAGTGCTTCTAGCTTTGTGTAGACAAAACTAGCGTTGCGTTCGCCCAATAAACTCTGCCTGTACATATATGCCTTGCTATTTTAGCTTGAAAAACTAGCCTCGTGTAGAGCGCCCATAAAATCTTTTAGCTTTAATACTTAAACCAATTGAATAAGGCGTTTGGTGAAGTGGTTTCAACTTTTCTAGTATTGAGACTAGAATAACACAAAACGATTGCTTACGGTAACTTGAGACCTGGAGATATAACGTGATTTATCATTTAAATCATCATCATATCATTTACAGGTTAAACCTGTAACTTCTCTGGAAATACTGCTCTTCAAACGAATCACAGCAACCTTTGCAATTTACTGCTTTTAGCGGTAGAAACTAGCAAAGGTGTGTTACTTCCACAGGTGAAGTCTGCGAAGAGTCTTACCACAACAGAACCTGGTGGTAACAAGGGCGGATCTAGCTTTGGCTCCAAGCACCAGGCTCCATGCGCAAACTATTCTTCGAGTGCCAAACCGTGCAAAAAGTGCGTCCGTACGTTTTTATTAGTAGGCCACCTTGGTTCTGGGGCCAGTCCAGGGGTCAGGAGTCATGACCCCTCATGATACCCTCCTGGATCCGCCCTGGGTAGGAAATGGTAATCGCTACTTAGGCATTGTGTGTGCCTACCTGTGCAACTTGAAAGGTGCTGACGAATTTAAACAAGATCAACGCTTGCCGTATCAGCTAGTTTTATTTGCTTAATTTAATAATCTTTATTGACATTCTTTATAAATATTCCACTAACAAATTTACATAAGGAAATTCTAAAACAATGAATAACAAGGCGTAGAATATGACTCGTCAGATAATTTAAAATAACTTAAATAAAACAAATTTATCGACAAAAGGAAGTTGGTTAGGTAAATAAACGATGATATGATATGACATGGAATGGTATAAGTACATTGTCTACAGCGTCGGACTGGGCGAATAGTCGAGGTGGCAGCTGGCTCTAGCCTGCTCGGGCACCCCACGGGCTTAGCTTGCGAAGGTTGCGGGGGTGCGGCAACTGTAGACTAATGTCTCGGGCCCCGGGCTAGTGATCGCCATGGACCCTTCCGGGCCCCTTCGGCGCAGTCCGACCCTGATTGTCTATGGTAATTTTTATAGGTAAGCATGTTGCTTACCAACAGAAAAGCACTTTGCTCGTCCGGTCACTCTAAAAAAAACCTTTGGGATGGCTCTGCCAAGACACAGCTCGAGGCATCGGAGGTGATCGAGTGCCGAGCCAGGAGGCTAAAATTGTTAACGACGCTATGACTCACGATTACAAAGCCTTGAGCATCGTTGTAATTCTGTACAAGTTTTAATACAAGACTTTTAAAGTTTTATGACATAGGTACATTTCGGTGCGTGCAAACAAAAAATTCCGCCCGCTCTTCTCTGTGACCAGACAGCCAGACCAACAGTACAAATATGCACTTTTGTACATATTTTTGTACTCCACAAAATGTATGGAGCTGCTTTTAAACGCCTCTTTATATTTTCCTTTACCATTTAGTATTAAAAATATTTCACAAGTTACAGAACACGGCGACTGGCGATCCGGAGCCCCTGGTTCGAACCCACACGCACCACTTTTCGAAGTCATGATTACGCCGTTAAAATGAGGGCTCAGGAAAACATCGTGAAGAAACCGACATGTTCCTAGAACCTATCGAGGTATGTGTCATCTACAAAAACGCACTTGGTCAGCATAGCGGATTGAAATGGTAAAAATGAAATACATGTGGAAAATTGTTTTGTAGTAGATAGGTAATTGTCCTATCACAGTCATATAGAGTACATGCTACTTAAGTATAGGTCTTTGCAGAATACCGTTGCAAAAGTATCTACCACACGTTTGCTAGGTACTCGACGTTCCGGATGAAAGAGCAATGTTTTCAAAGAAATAAACAGTGATTTGAATTCTTCATCTTCAAGATGTTGAACGTAATGCCGCTGCACTACGCTATGCACTAAGCAGTGATTTGGACACTTTATGTATAAATCTCTGAGGCACCGTTTTGCTATGAGGAATCGTGTTGCATACCATCAGATGCGTGTCTTGCTCTAAGTACTTATTATTTAAAAAAAACAGAGGTGCAGGCAGAGTTCGGGCTCCTACCTCAGGCTCTCACTGAGTCTCCTATATCTTTAAATTCGTCTACGGATCCATTCCATCCATTAAAGACTATCTCTTAATCTATTAAGAATATATTAAGGATCAATCCATTAAGGATACAATACAATACAAAAACACTTTATCACACCACAAAAATATTACAAAGACAAAGATTAAACTTGACATCAAAACATTTTGGGCACAAAAGGCGATCTTATCGCTGATAGCGATCTCTTCCAGATAATCTTTTGGTGTAGACAAGGTTAACAGATAAGGGCAGTGGTGTGGCATCCTTCGGTACGTATACGAGATGCGAGGACCAATCCATTAATCAATCCATTAAAGACGTGAGGTCATGACGATTGGCGATATGTCCACCCTCCTCCCTTGGTGGGAGTTCATGAGATTTTGCTCGACTCTCTCTCTCTCTCAAATATCTCGTGAAATTTTTTGAAATAAATATATTGTTGTGTAAATAAGCAATCAAACACATGATTTATTGATAATGTAAGACTGATTTAGAAATAATGTTAAAAACATTATAAAAACTCAATTATTAACTGTCAATATTTTTCCTTTCAAGATGGTAGAGGAGAAAAGAACATTAAGGAAACAATAGATACAAGGAGAAGGCGGAGTGTAGAAGTAGATGGAAGGAACTCCACCGACAAGAGCGTCCCTCTTAAATTATGAATGAATGATTTTTTTCCTATCGATAAAATGCATCAAATATATATTTTCATGTAACAATTAGTACTATTCTAGTGGTGAATTTTTTTAACTGAATTTCAACCGGTTTTTACACAGCACAATATTTTTTCTTCCCAAAAAATACATGAGGTTTACCGAGACCACTCGTGCTTCCACGTGAGATTGAAATTTAACCAACCCCCACCCCTTAAGAGCCTAACATCATAAATAGATGTACCCCTAACACAGAACCAATTGTACCTACTGATTATAACAACTTCACAAAAGAAAAACAAGAAATCTAATTGTCTGCAACATTTCAAAACGACCAACGAACATTTCATGAGATGTCTAATGAGCGAACAGCACCTGTCTAAGTGTCTAACCTCTGAGTAAATATAGCCGTACAGAAATACACTGGCCAATTAATAGTAAGAACAACAAAATAATGTATTTGGCACTGGTTGCGCCTGCGCCGCTTGGGGCGGTAAGTTTCGCGCGTTTTATTTTACTACTGGAGGTCGCGTTTTGTATTCTAGCTGTGGCCACGATGTAATCCACTACTTCATTTACAACATGAATATCTTAGTTCACTGCCGGACATTGCCAGACTTCTCCTACGGCTCGCAACTCAGTCGTATCCTTTAAGTCTCCATCCAAAGCACTACTTAACATCATTTTAAAAGGAAAAATAGCCTACATTAAAAGCAAATACACAGTACTCAATCGCTGTCAAAATTATTTAATCATCTCCCGAAGAAAACATCATGAGAAGATTGAAAAAATTACGGCTCGTCTCATTGGAAAAATAATAAATCTTCATCAACCCTCATTTAGTCTTCAAAACTAACACGGTTCTCATCACGACATCGTGCATCAAAAGTAGTCTGTGTATATAAAAGTGTAATCTAAATAAAGTTCCCGAATTGACGAAGAGGGGGGGTTGTTCAGTAGCCGTTGCCTGCTCACGTGCTCACCCATGGTGCTGGTCACCCGACGACGATGAGACCATGTTGGCTGCGCGGTCTATTGGTACCGGCGCAACCGACGTGGTCTAGGTCCACCTCATTGTCTCAGTTGTTGGGGGATTCTATTCCTCTATGCTAACTGGGAATTCGAAAGTTAGGCCGTGATGTTTCCTTCTCAAAAATAGGTCTTGTTTGGGGTCATTTCTAAGGAGGTAATCTGGAGTACTGTTCGCACTTTTCAGATCTGCAACACTAACCTTACTTAAAAAAGAATTCAAAGCTTGCAGAATGCAAAACAAGCATCATTCAAGACATCGCAGCAAAGTTGCTAGCTTATTGGTTTTTTATGGGCATCATTTCAAAGAGTAGGCTGTGGAATATCGCCATATCACCAAATGTTAAACGACGCGACGATACGATCTACGATGAAGCATACCTAGAATAAACTGATTCACCCTTGGCTTGAAAACACCAAGATTGTAACTATTGGAATTTTTTTTCCACTCATGTAGTGCATTCCACAGCCTATAGCGTCGTTTTCACAAAAGTGGAGTTAAACCTCCTTTACGAGTCTTTGGAATGTCAACCATGAAACTAGTTCTCTAGCGATCCTATAAAAAAAGGCAAGGTGGTTATACATATTGAAGATCAGTCACACACTCTTCGAAATGTATCCGAAAAAACCGATAAGCTAGCAATCTTGCGGCGATATTTAAGTCTTTCGAACAAACCTTTATCCGTCGCCTATGAGCATTTTGATTTTATTTTGGCACACACAGCACCCAAAACAGCGGTAAGTTGAAACTTACCGAAACAAATTCCGACGAAGCAATTCACAACAATTTTGTTTCCCAAGGAAACAAGAAAATACAAACCAAGAAATACATAGCAACTATTTAATTCCGTTTTCCTTCAAGATTCCAGTAATCTGGGCCCTAATTCTTAAAACCAAACGCTTACGACTTACGAATATAACACTGTCGCACGATTGGCGTGGGAATACGCTACGCTAAGCTAATACGCTCGCTTATTATGTTACTAAGATAGATCCATGATTACGTCGGAAAACTGCGACAGAATTATTATTACATTACATTATTACGAGTATATATTATGTTATGTGATGAAGAGTTTTTGTCCGACTGAAGAAGGGTTATGTTTTTCGCGCGGATTTTGTATATGTTTGTAAATTTATTCCCACGTATCTTCCAAACGGCTGGATGGATTTTAACAATTATGATATCGATAGATTCGTCTCAATCACTCAAGCGTATTTAAATAGTACACTCGTATTGTATTACATCAAGTTTTTATCTCTTTTTTGTAGTCGGGTTTTTTAAATCAAAGTTATTGAATTCTTTCTCTGAAACTCAGATATGAATCAATACGTAAAATATGTAAAATGATTATGTAGGTGTGTGTTATGTCATATGATTAGGTAGGTGTGTGTTAATGTTATATGATAAACTAGCTTTTACCCGCGACTTCGTCCGCGCCACATATTTATTAAAGTAATTGAGGCAGTACCTACTCGTATGTCTACTACCATACAAATTCACGTTTCCTAATCAAAATCGGTCTAAGTCAAAGTTTTATATTTATTAATAAATGTACAATTTACGACAAATTACAAAGAAACTATGTTCTCAAAAATTAATCAAAAACAGACTTTAATTTAAAATCATATTGGGACGGTCCACCAAATTTTATTAGAGTCTATTAGTAGATATTAGTAGATATATCGACTGATTACATGACCGCAAATTTTAGTTTGTTGTTCATATTTCAAAACCGCCGCACTGATTTCGATAAAATTTATATGACCACCTCTGAACTATAATCTACCAACCAAAAAAATAACCATCTAAATTGATTCACATTGGAAATACAACTGGATTGATAACCTCCTCCTTTTTTTTTTGAAGTCGGTTAAAAATAGCATACAAAGAGTGCCAAGATCCTTCCATGCACACTTTTACTCCTCATTTCCACTCTTTTCAACTCTTTTTCTGTGATAAAAGTCGCCGTTGTCCTTTCCTAAGTCTAGGTAGTCTATCTGTGCACCAAATTGTAACAAACTCTTTAAGTGGCTTAGGCGTTAGACGGTAACGGACAGAGAGAGTTACTTTCATATATATAATTTCATATTAGAATTGAAAACAGGTGTTCCTGATCATTTTATAGGAGGCAGTTGTAAAAGATTACCGAAAAGTAATACATTTACTCCTCCAAAAAACTCATTTTCACAGTTCTTAATTTGCCTTAATCGAGCGTCCATCATGCATAACATTTGATAAGACACCATGGAAATCTCGTCGACTATCAAAAATTCTGTCTGATAGTCTGATACGCCATTTAGTGGCTGCGCCCATCTTAAGTATTGAGGTTGTATAGTGCACTGTATTCTTCTTGTCAAGCCTTTTTATTTGATACCCATGTTGATGGGGTTCATAAAACCTAAGTTATCCGCCATTGTGTAGAGGCCGCCATCTTGGATTTTAATTTTATATAATACATTGTATTCTACTGGTTGAGCACTTTCATTTGATACCCATATTGATGGGATTGATAAAACCTACGTTATCCGCCATTGTGTAGCGGCCGCCATCTTGGATTTCAATTTTTATAGTATATTGTATTCTGCTTGTTGAGCCCTTTCATTTGATACCCATGTTGATGGGATTGATAAAACCTACGTTATCCGCCATTTTGTAGCGGCCGCCATCTTGGATTTCAATTTTTATAGTATATTGTATTCTGCTTGTTGAGCCCTTTCATTTGATACCCATATTGATGGGATTAATAAAACATAAATTATCCGCCATTTTGTAGCGGCGGCCATCTTGAATTTATAATGATAATGAATAAACATAATTGTGTTGTCATCAAAATCCAAAGTGTATACAACATTTCAGATTAATCGGTTGACAGGAAGAGGGTGAAATTTGAATTACTAAATTTGACCCAAGAATAAATAATAAAAAACCCCAATTCCACCCCGTAGGTACAGTTCGAAACTACAAAACTGCTAAAACATACATTTTATGGTTTCGTGTTAAATATCTAGACGTAAAGTTTCATAGTTCTTCAACAATGACGAAGTTTTCCATATAAACTTTCATCCCTTATTTTAACCCTTTAAACCCTTTTTTCGGAACAAAAAGTAGCCTATGTCCTTTCTCGGAATTTTTTTTATCTATGTATCAAATTTCATCAAAATCTGTTGGTTGGTTTAGGCGGTAAAGACGGACAGACAGACAGACAGACAGACAGACAGACAGACAGACAGACAGAGTTACTTTCGCATTTATAATATTAGTATGGATTGACGTATTTTTTACCTAAGCTTATCAAATTTGTTTAATAGCATGAAGTATTACCACCTTGACGAATTTACTTACTTACAGACCTAGAAGTTATGTAACGAAAGTATTTACTTAGTTATAATCAGAAACTTTGACATGTTTATTGTCTATTTTAGTATATGGTTATTTTGTGTTTGTTTTCTCATGTTTCTTTCCTTAGTTTTGCCTGAGTAGGACCTTTACCCGTAATATACATGCGATAGTAAAAAACTTATTTGCTATATCTAGAAGCCTAGAACCTTGTTGGCCTAGAGTTTCGTAGAGTATGTTAAAACTCTGTGATGTCTTTGACGCTACCTATCGTCGCTACTTATCATCGCTTACTAAAAGGCAATTTGATGACAAACACAATCCTTTTCGCGTTATAACGATAAGCGACTGGTTAACACCCGCGCGACCACATTAAGTCGACACTTCTTATGAACAATGCTACATCAAGAGCGAATGAGTTCAAAAATAATGCTTCTAGTCTTCATAATTATATAACGCAAACGCGGTCATTCATAAATATGATCACATGTTTTTTTATGTGGCAAAATCATAAACTCTTACGCATCATTAAATTTAATGTAACACGGATATAAGACGTTGGAAATATTAAAATCTTGTTTTGAAACGTTCTGCGATTATTTCCATGATGTGTTACCATAGTCTTTTAAACCAAGGATTTCTGAAATGTGTTTAGGAAGTAGTGATTTGTAAAACAGTTTTTTTTTAATTTCTGCTCATAGACAATTATATTCTCAAGGTTTGAATGCTAGGAAGAGTCTACATATGTTAACGCCCCATTATAAAGACATACTTCATAGAATGTGTTATCGTAGTGTCACATTAGCAAATTTTTCAATATAGGTATATAGCACTAATAGTAGTGCCCCGTGGTTCACTTCTGTAGTTCCCGGTCCCGATACTTTCCCTGGATCAAAATATTCTAAGTGTAATTCCAGACTATTATCTATTTATGTACCAAATTTCATTCAAATCCCTGTAGTTTTTGCGTGAAAGAGTAACAGAAAACAACCTTCTTTTTCTGACGGGTACTACTGTTTTTAACCCCCGACCAAAAAAAGGGGTGTTATAAGTTTGACGTCGATGTCTGTCTGTATGTCTGTCTGTTTGTCTGTCTGTGTGTGTGTCTGTCTGTGGCACCGTAGAGCTCAGACGGATGGGCCGATTTCAATGCGGTATTTTTATTTGAAAGTTAATATCCGTGCGGGTGTTCTTAGCTATGTTTGGTTAATATCGATTCAAAATGGCCGCCTCCACAAAATGGCGGACAAAATATTTCTTTACAAACTACCTCAATATGGGTATCAAATGAAAGGCTTTGACTAGTAGAATGACTATGACAAAGTTCTAATCTAAGATGGCCGCCACCACAAAATGGCGAATTAGTTTTTTTTTCACTACTACCTCAATATGGTTATCAAACGAAAGGGCTTGACTAGTAGAATATATTGCACTATGACGAATTTCAAATACAAGATGGCTGCTTCCACAAAATGGCGAAATACATTTCGTTTTTCACAACCACCTTAATATGGGTTTCAAATGAAAGGGCTTGACTAGTAGAATGCTGTACAGATAACAAATCCGAGGTAGTCGGGGGCTAATCAAATTTTTAAATTTTGTTCTTGTTGGATAAGTGTCATCTAGCTACCCCCCTACTTGGCCAGCGTGGTCGATTATGGCCTAGACTCTTTTCTAGTGAGAGAGTGCACTGGGTCCCAGCAGTGAGGAGATAAAGTGGGCTGCTCGTGCTTGTTTACCACCAACTTTAAGAAATGAGGTTTTCAATTCGGCTATATGAAATCCCCGAGTGGTGTCTGCGGAAGTGTCGCGTGAATGTTACTTCGCCACAGAGCATTCTCAGTTTCAATACGGCGCCGAGCTACACACACGTGCTGCCGACTAGGAGCGTGCGTTCCGCACCCAAAAACGTGCCGTCGTTGGTTCATCGCAATGTACATCCGTCAGACCTTATTTCAAAGAGCTTGGTATACAAACTTACGTTACCTGCTATCTTGATCTACCAAGTGGCTGTGTATGTCAGAAATAATCTAGAATCGTACAACACGCGAGGAGAGAGATATTCTCGCAACGCCGACAAGCTGGACGTTACACCACACTCTCTCACGACGTCATGGAAGTTAACCCACATTATGGGACCGGAAATTTATAACATTCTTCCCAAAATATAAGTACTTATATCGGTCCCAAGTTTCAGCAGCTTCAAAAACAGATTAAAGTACTGGCTTATAAGATTTGATCTATAGATCAAATCTTATCGAAACCGCTGTGGCGGTTATTTTAAATATGAACAAAAAACTAAAGTTTGCTTTCATGTATTTAGACGACGTAGTGACAGATTCTTATGAAATTTGGTTGAGTATCTCAATTAAATTTTAAATTGAATAGAATCCACATAATCCACAAAGGAGTCTAAGTTAATTGAGTAATTTATTAACCCCCGGCCAACAAAAAGGGGTGTTATAAGTTTGACGTCGATGTCTGTCTGTCTGTGTGTGTGTCTTGTGTGTGCATCCTTTTGAGCTCTACGGTGACCAGTGACCCTGTGGCAGCTCAAAAGCATGCACCGATTTCAATGCGTCTTTTATATTTAAAGGTTAATTTCCGCGCGGTGGTTTTTAACTATGCCGGACGAAATATTTCTTCACAACCTACCTCAATATGGGTATCAAATGAAAGGGCTTGACTAGTAAAATACTAACACCCTGACAAGTTTCAAATCCATGATGGCCGCTACCACAATCGGCGAAATACATTTTTTTATCACTACTCTCTCAATATGGGTGTCAAATGAAAGGGATTGACTAGTAGAATGTTGTACAGATTACAAATCCAAGGTAGTCGGTAAATCAAATTTTTTAGTTATTTTCTTGTCGATATTTCAAATAGGTATTTATCGTCATCCCAAAATAAGTTTGAAACAAAACCACTAAGGTACACAATGGGTGGGCTGAAATAATTATGATTTCCGGCGGGACACCTGCGTGTCTTGGCACTCACAAACGTACATAAAACGCAGAGTTCCAGAGACAATATATTTTTATTAAGTGATGATCTATTACTGATGGAAGAGACGGAAGATAAGGACGGTTTCTTGTTTCTACATTATTAGTACCTATTATTCATCTCTTTAACACTGAACTCCGGTAGAAAGATATTAACTCGTGTAGACGAGCTTGAGTGGTCAAGCTGAGCAAGGAAGTTAAATGGGAAACATTTTATCAATAATTTGCGATGGGTCAAAAATTAAAAAAGAAGTCTTTTCAATTTATGAGTTGTAGTTTACAATGTCTGGCAAGACAATTTGTTTTAGTCTCAATTTATACAATGAAAAAAAATGGTCAGCTGAAAGTCTTCTTCTTTTAATTTTTGGTTTTTATTCGGTTGTTTTATATATGTCAGCGGGAAATAACAAGAATCGTTAGTTGATCAATTCACTAGGTAGTAGATCAACTTTCGGAAAATAACAAACGACAGTTGAAATGTATTATTTAACATACGTATTTTAGTAAATTGATCAATTTATGGCATCTGTCCGTTAAAGAATCCGACGAAGGCGAGGTGTGCGCTGATTGGTTCAGGACTCACATTTTTTACACCAATCCCCACCAGCCAGGTGAACCGAAGCTCAAGGGAGGTCAGAGATGACCGCAGAGCTTCTAGCGGGAAACCGTCCGGTTTAAAAAAGTGCACCAATATCAAGTTAGGGGCTTTTAAGTTTAAGGTGAGCCGTTGTAAAAATAAAGTTCTCACGGTTCACTTAGGTGGTCTCAGGGGTCGGGGTCTGTCTGGATGTTATAGACGGTAGGTAAGAACTCTGAATAAACACTTGCCAAATGCTTATAATTAATGCCATAGACCAATCAGAGAACAGTACATTAATTGACGGATAATACCGTTAAATAGTACACTGATCAACAATTGGCCCATTTGTGGATGATTTTACTTGCGGCAAAATCGTAATTTATTAAATAACGACTAGGCACCGTTAGTTGATAAATTAACGTAAATGCATTGCGTCACGCATTGTCAATAATACATTTCAACCGCCGTTTGTTATTTTCTGAAAGTTGACCAACTAGTGAATTGAGCCACTAACGATACTTGTTATTTTCCGGTGACATATATTTATGGTCGACGATATCGTTACTTTCGCGGGTCGAACCTGGACTCGTTGGGCACAGGACGAGGAAGATGGCATGGGAAAAGAGAGGCCTATACCCAGCAGTGGGATAGAGAAGGCTGTGGATGATGATGATGATATACCTCTTACCTCTAATGTCATCTGATTCTTCATCTTCTATTCATTTCTATTTCTGGCTTCTATTTGGTTGTTCTATATATATAAGTGAGATATATAGAACAGATATATAGATATATGTTTGGTGAGCACAATTACGCCAACGTCTTGTGTTTTTACACGTCTTATACGGAACATGGCAGTATCATCAGTCAATTGAATACTTTGCCTTACATTGTAGGTGCATCAAAAACCATACTTTTAGTCTTTAGATCAAGAGTTGAATGCTATTACATGAACTTACAAATGATCGTGGGCTAGGGAGGGATGACCTGGGGAGAGATGGAGTATGCCCAGAATGAAGAGGATAACACTAACTCATCAAGTACTACCACCTCTATAGCACAGAGCAACGATGGTATTCACTTACGACAGATCAAACCAATTTATTAATCATTTGGATGACTTAGAACAGACAAACTCTATTCATCCTGACCACAGAACAGATATCTTGATATACAACATTGGTCAGGATCACAGAACGTAATATGTTCTGTGATCCTGACGAATGTTTAACTCTAGATAAATATGCCTAAGTAAACTAAAGCTGCATCTTTATTAGATTTTACTTTTATTAAAAAGCTAGAAATGAAAACAAGATGAAGAAGATAAAGACTTTCATTAGATAGAATTAAAAATCATGTGACTAATTTTATATTAATTTAATTGTATTTGTACTTACATGTTGGTGATACTTTGTTCTAGATAATATTTGTCTTGGTTTTATCTAGTCACGTGGGAACGTGTCAAGTCAACTACGAGTACAAAAATCAATTTATGTTTTCAACCCAACAGATACATATTTATAAAATCAAACGACATCATCAAAACCAGTGATGAATGATTTACACATATAACAAGCGAACATTTTACCAATCAAACAGGGTATATTTTTATGAGAAATTGCAACATCTAAACGTAAATTGTGCCAAGAAGTTGTAAATTTTGGTTATGTGCTTTTTATTGAAAGATTACTTTCAAAATCAGTATAAGCAGGTCACTCTGCTCCTACTTCTGAGACCAGACTTTTTCACCAGGAAGAGTGAAGGATACAATTGATCACGCTAGTCAAGTAAAAGTCTAGTCACTTTAACTTCAAACAACGATTTTTACGTTTATTTCCTTTGACACTACCTCAATCTCTAGCAGTTCCAACACATGGATGCCTCTTCCGTTCATTTTTGCGGATATATATAGCGGTCCCGGCGGTGCCGGTGGTAGTCGATTAGGATTCGTCCCTGTGTAAGGTTGATATATTTTAGAGGAGAAAATGAAAAATCATCCTTCGACGTTTGAGTTTCAGGACGTCGTTAACTTCAGAAAATCAACCTTTTAGAGCATTACCTGATTGGGAAACGATTCAGTTGTAGCCCGTGAAACACGCTAGTCCTAACAGTACGCCATCAAAACCAAATGTAAAAATCAATAATTTATTTCACTCTACCGTATATTTTCACAACACCAACACAGCCACAGGAATAATCAAACCAACAGCCGCCAAAACGGAATACAGAACTTTATACTTATTTTCACCAGAATTCACTTTCATATACGCCTCTAACCTGTTCAACTGTCCAACATAATACTTATTCTCCTCATAAATTTTCAGTTGTTTCACGAAGTTGGGATTAGGGTTGATAAAAGGTCGTCTACTCCGCACAAATTTGAACGCTTGGTTGAATGTCATGTGATGCTTCTGCATTAGATACGCAATAACTATGGTAGCTGAACGTGAAACCCCTAATCTGCAATGGACGATGACGTTTCCTTGTTTCCGACCTTCATCGATGAATGCATTTGCGAGGGGGAAGAATGGTAACAGCTTAGTGTCGTAGTTATCGTAAGCCCTGATGAAGAGAGTACGCATGTTTGTTTGCTCGAAGGTGGATGTTGGGAGACGGATAGTTTGCACGCTGAGGACATGGGTGATCTGCAATTCATGTAGCAAGACGCGATCGCCTGCCGCTCTTGCATTGCCGAGGTAGAGTCCTGAAAGATTAAATATAACTATTTTTCAACCACAAAACCAAACGACCGAGGCCAAGTTAAAATAGATCAGGCTTTAATAAATTTAAAAATATCAATTTGAATTTGATAGATATAATCCCAAATGTAATTTCAGTACACAGGTACAGTAGGTAAATCTTTTCAAATATAAACTATTTTCGTACAAAAAATTAAACCGACTTCAAAACACAAATAGGCACTCAAAAGCGAAAAATAAACTAAAATCAATATTATAAGCGCTACTCACTCATCTATTTGAAGTCGGTGCCAGACAAATCTAACAGGTAGTTAATAGAGATACTACTTACCTGTGCCTTCTTACCATGTGCCTACATAGCATCAATCTACTAAATTTTTGACCTCACTGGCACCGACTTCAAATAGATGAGTGAGTAGTGCTTATAATAATGATTTTAGTTTATTTTTCGCTTTTGAGTGCCTATTTGTGGTTTTGAAGTCGGTTTAATTTTTTGTAAGAAAATAGTTTATTTTACCCTTTTTAGTGTACAAGAACAGAATTAAAAAATTTGATTAAACCCTGACTACCTTAGATTTATTATCAGTCCAACATTCTACTAGTCAAGCCCTTTCATTTGATATCCATATTAAGGGAGTTGTGAAAAAAGAAATGTATTTTGGCATTTTGTGGTAGCGGCCGTCTTGGATTTGAAATTTGTCATAGTGCAAAGTATTCTACTAGTCAAGCCCTTTCGTTTGATACCCATATTGCGGTAGTAATGAAAAATATAATATAATTCGCCATTTTGTGGTGGCGGCCATTTTGGATTTGAAATTTGTTATAGTGTATAGTATTTTACTAGTCAAGCACTTTCATTTCATACATATATTGAGGTAGGTTGTGAAGAAATATTTTGTCCGCCATTTTGTGGACACGGCCATCTTAAATCGACATTAACCAAACATAGCTATGAACATCCGCGCGGGTATTAACCTTGAAATAAAAAAAACGCATCGAAATCGGCCCATCCGTTTGAGCTCCACTACGGTACCGCAGCAGACAGACAGACAGACAGACATCGACGTCACTTATAACACCCCGTTTTTGGTCGGGGGTTAAAAACAAGTTTTTATTCAAGCATTTACACAACTTTGTATTGACAGGGTCGAGCTTCAACTTTTGTGAAATCTACAACTATGTCATCCAGAAAATTGTACGCAAATTGTAGTTTTTGGTTTATATTTCAAAAACCACTTGACCGATTTCGATAAGATTTATATGGGACTATTCAGGAAGCATACCCATCCGAACACAAAAATAAAATTTTTAATCGGTGCAGAGGTTCTCGAGAAATAAGGTAACATACATAAAAAAAACATAGGGGTCGAATTGATAACCTCCTACTTTTTTGGAAGTAGGTTAAAAATATATTTTCTAAAATGAAGATATTTTCAAAATGAAAGTGAAATACAAATTAATTACAACCGATATTTTAGAATTTGGCAGAAACTATAGGAATTACTTGTATGAGGCTTCCAGAGGATCATAATCTTGGTTACTGTAATCTTAAGTTTTATTTTCAAAATTCTATATTTTTCCTGAATAAAACACAAAACAGTATAAGACACCATTGGAAAAGCAGCTTTTTATTTAATATCTAAGAAAAGAAAAACGTATTTTCAAATAGCTTTGTTTTATTGTTACATGCCAAAACCTTTTTTTAATATACATTTACGGCTGCAATCTAATAAGTAACACAATATTTAGCATGAAAAGTGATGCGTCATATAACACACTTGGTTTGCCCAACTGGCACTCACAAAACTCTTACGACCAATCATTTTAAACTCAGAAGATCACAGTCTACAAAACACGCTCTCATATTTACAGTAGATGGAGCGAGAGAAAAGTCTAGCAAAATTTAAACAAGGGTCCAAAGAGACTGTGAAACCAGTGGCTGGATAGTGAGAGCGCTTTCACAGCTTTTTAAACCATCTGTTAAACAATGTGGTAATAACAACAGCATTGCTAAAATGCTATCCGTGATGTTACTTTGAAGCTTATGAAAACGCTCTGATATTCGTCATATGAGTGCAATCGCTGGTACTAATACTCCAACAATGACGGCTGCTGCTGACACAATTTTGTACTTATGCCGTCTCGCATGCACATTCATGTACGCTTCAAACCTCTGCCTCCCATTAACATCACAGTTCAACCTCTGGTATTCTCTCAATTGTGCAACAAAACCAGAATTCGGATTGATGAACCTTCTCCTCTGTCTCACGTACACAAATGCTTGTTCAAAGGTCATCTTGTATTTGGCCATCAAATATGCGATGACTAAACTGGCTGATCGAGATACACCAAAATGGCAATGTACTAGGACGTTCCCTTTTCGAAGTCCTTCGTCTATAAACGCGTTGGCCATTGGGAAGTAAGGCAATATCTGAGCTTGTGGGAGGTCATAGGCCCGGATGAACAGAGTACTGATGTTGGTGTCCGTGAAGGTGGACTTCGGTAGCTTGTGAGCTTCGATGGTGAGAACATGGGTGATGCCGAGGCTGGTAAGTACATTTCGGTCCGCCGCTGCCTTCGCATTGCTTAAGTAGAGCCCTAGGACAAAGAAAAATAATGTCAGACTTGAACTATTTGCTAGACATCTAAAGGAAAATGAATTGGTTCAGGTTTATTTCATTGCTGGCTCCATTACAGAAGGCAGCGATGGCTTCAATTACATGAATCAAAATAAAAATGCGTCTGTGTTTGATCAGTTAAACTTTATTACTTAATAGCGAATATAGATGTTAATTTAAATAAAAATCGTAATTGGTACGACTATCGCGATGGTGATTGCAATAATCAAGAATATAATTTTGTACTTTTTGTTTCTTGAGTACACAGTTATATACGCTTCAAGTTGCTTGACACTGCTCACGTCATAGTTGCGACGTTCATATTCTTTAAGCTGGTCGATGTAATACGGTCTGGGGTTGATGAATCTTCGTCGGCACTTGACGTGTGCGTATGCTTCGCTCAAGGTCAGTTTATAGGTTTGCATGAGGTATGCGATGACGATAACGGCCGATCTCGAGACTCCATAACGGCAGTGGACGAGAACATTTCCTAAATGGAGCCCATCAGTTATAAACGAGTTCGATAAAGGAAAATAGGGCATGAGATCGGTGTCAGGACTGTCAGGGGCCCTAATGAACATGTTCTTGATGTTGGTACCCATGAAAAAATGCTTCGGTAGCTGCTGCGCCTCAACGGTGAGTACATGGGTGATGCCAAGATGGCTGAGCACATTTGGGTCCTCTGCGGCTCTAGCATTGCTTAAGTAGAGCCCTGGGTAACAGAGAGGAAAATGCTTTATTCTCAAACGCTTCAACAACTCAAGTTTTCTGAACAGCATCATTTCGGGAGTTTGTATCACACGATTAAACACATGGTAAAAAGTATTCAGACACTGATAAATTTGTTGATGACACGTTTAATAAAACTGTTTATGCGTATCATAAGTATAAACTCTCTTCTTGCGAGAGAAGGCCCCGAGTTCCAACAGTGAGAACATTTAGTGGGCTGATGATGATGATGTATCATAAGTAAGCGTTTACAAATTTATTATATTAAATATATCTGCTATTTGGCTCATATAATACAAGATAGTTTAAGGCTAGTTAGTGTTGTCTGAGGAACATTCATCAATATTTATTATTTATTAAGATACTTAAGACACTTCGGCCAAACGAATAGTTTTGTTATGCTGGTCACTTATTGATTTAAAATGTTTGGTCCTATTGAACTTAATTTTTAAAATTTACATAACTGTGTTGGCCGTGTGTGCAAGACACATGCAAAGCTAAAAATACAAATACAGAAGTTTTCGTGTTGAAATTTCTCGCCAGTTTCTTCAGAAACTAAAATTAAACCCAATATTCCGGCAAATGTGTTGAGATGGTTTTATTTACATAATATTAGTAAGAGACTCAAACATTTAGCGTTACGAGTCTCAGAACTATTTTATGCCAATTGAAATGGATACATAGGGTGTGTGAGGCTAAGATTTAGGTAAGCTGGGAGGTAGCTGGGAGGGAGCTGGCTTAGACAGATCTAAGGTGACTCCCGCTTCGGCTCATGCAAAGGTTAGTCAAAGCTATCCAGCGTTGGGACGCAGTCAGTATTATGGTCACCTTTGCGCCCGGTGCCGTAGAAGATGGCTTATTTGATTATTGACGAGCATTCCTTGATGAATTGATGATTTTATTTTCTTATTTTTGTACGAAATAGTTTTAATGTTTAACAAAACTGGACATACGGACTAATTACTATATTAATTAACATCAAAATTATCACGATTCTAGCACGCAATACGTCATACGTCAACATATGGTAAGGGGTTCTAAATAATTAATTAATTTAACAAAATACAGTAGGTATTTTAAAAACAAAGACAATTTACCTGGTATTATTTGACTGTAGCAAGCTTGCGTGCAGAGGTCAACCTTAGTATAAAGTGCCTTCCTGGACCAGTTCTTGAGTCCACTGAAGGCAATTACAGGTTTTGGGATACTGAAGAAAGCAACGATAAAGGCGCTTTTCAACATCACCAAAAGGAACCCCTTCAGACCTAGCATTTGGAATTTGTGTTACAATGATCACATGATTATTTTTTTGGGTTTTTTTATCATTTTGTGGAACAATTTCGTTGGTGAGATAATCGACTTATGATTTTTCTTTTTGATGTTCTGTCAGAGGCATTTTTTTTCTGTTTGATAAATTAGGTAGCTCTCAAAAAAGTTTGACTACATTAGTTCGCTATCATAATCGAAAACTTATGAACTCTACACTTTGAGTATTTAGCCATCTGAGACTCTACATAGACAATACAAAACAATTTTTAAAAGAAGATATACGCATACATTACACTGCAATACACTACATACATATTACATACTACTAATAGGTATAATCGCATAAACTTGGTAATGCTACTAGCATGCTGGGCACGCTTCCGACTAGCAGTCATCATCATCATCATCATCATCAGCACTGCTGAACATAGGCCTCCCCCTCTAAATTTCCACAACGAACGGTCCTGCGCAACCTGAAACCAGCGGTTTCCAGCGACCTTTGTGAGGTCATCTGTCCACCTAGTGGGAGGCCGTCCAACACTGCGTTTTCCGGTTCGTAGTCGCCACTCGAGAACCTTTCTTCCCTATCGGTTGTCGGTTCTGCGAGCGATGTGGCCTGCCCATTGCAGCTTGCTTACTCTTTGAGCTATGTCGACCACTTTCGTTCTTTTGCGAATATCTTCATAACGGATTCTGTCGCACAAAGAGACTCCGAGCATAGCTCTCTCCATAGCTCGCTGTGCGACTTTGAGCGTCGTTATGAGGCCCACAGTTAAGGACCACGTCTCGGTTCCATAAGCCATCACTGGCAAGACGCATTGATTAAAGAACTTGAACATCTTAATTAACTCTAGACCAGATATGCTTAGTGTAAGTAGTTAGGTATATATATTTTTTGTATTTTAGTTTTGTTAATAAAGGTTTTGCTCGATAAAAAAACTAATATTATGAATGCGAAAGTTTATACGTATGCAAAAACTACTGAAGGGTTCGGTATGAAATTTGAAATAGTCTAGAATAATACATAGGCTACCAAACTTTTATTCCAGGAAAATAACGGATTCAGGACCCTACTCGAGTGAAACTGCGGGGCGCTATATTAAAATGTTTATTAAATGTTTGGATGTTTAGATGTTTCTTGTTCAATCACATCGTAACGTACGGATCGGGTTGAAATTCGGAACACAGTTAGATTTTAGTCTAGAAGAACACATAGGCTGCTTTTTGTTCCCGAAAAAATAACGGGTACGGGAACCACGCAGGTAAAACCTGGTCGCACTGCTAGTATAATTTATAACTTAAACACAGTACAATTTTTTCTTTACCAAGTCACTTCAAATTCAATTAAGTGTTATATCAAATTCCACTTCCTAGAATTTAACTACCTACATATATTCTTAGTTCTTCCTTTTTGGCATTGGTACTAGTGCATGCCTATTACAGCAATGCCGAAGGACAGCACAGTCGCGTGTTGCAAGCACGATCAGCAGGTCTACCGCCTAAGGCTAAGAATTCATGGACCGGTTTCGAACGGGCCCGCAGCTTCTGTAAAATGGAGATTTATATGTAAAAATTGAAATCAAAACTCATGAGGCGGTTTACGCCCGCAGCGCGCGCGGCTGCCACGCGGCTCCCGCACGGTCACCGCCCGCCCGTCACCCACCATGTTCGTGGACGAAAATCTCACCCGTGGCGGCTACAAAACCGCGAAAATCAGCGATCTCGTGAGTTTTGAAATAAAAACGTAGCCCGTCGCGGTTCGCGCCCGCGCGCGGGCGCGGTTGGAAACCGCTCCATGAGTTCTTAGACTAACTCTCCTGCTATGCTTTGATAGTGATGTCACCTGTTAATTTGAAAACGCCGACGAAAGCAAACATCAACTTCATCCGTTTCTCGTTTGTAGCGGAACTGAAAGCAGATGAAGTTGTCTGCTTTCATCGCTTTAGCTTTGCTATTGCCATCTCTATTATTTCAAATGAAAAAAAATAGAGATTAACATCAAAGTTAAGACAGATTTCGTTCGGCGGCAGATCCCACGGACGTTGTGAGAGCTACAACGCACCCTGTGCACCAGAGCCGCCGCTCAGGATAAACCTTGTTGAGGAGGGAAAGCGTAGCTTGTTTCTGACACGACATTGTAGCCAGATGTGGGAGTCCAACCCACGCAAGGCGGGCCTGTAAAAGCAGTGACAGTGTTGCGGTCGAATGCAAGAGCGGTCCCGCGACTCCTCAAACCATGCCCCGAGAAAACTGTGAAGGTTGTAGACCAGGCACGCTCTGGTGTGGAGTCCGCAGTGCGAACCATTTTACACATTTTTTGTTATTTTAAAAAAACAAATATATTGTTTACGCCAGAAGTACTCAGACATCATTAGGTTTGTCATTATCTGAGTCATCAAACAGAAATTATAGTCTAAAAATATAACCACGTCTATTTTTGAGCAAGCCAACAGTTTTACTTTCATAAGAATTTCTATTACTAATGTTTATTTTTAAATATATAGATAAATGAATCAATACTGACTGTTTGTCAACGTAACTATTATTGTATGACTTTGACTTTTACTCGTATTTATATTTAAGTATAAGTCACCGTAAAATTATCGACACCGTCAAATTATAAACCTTGCGCGTGAGATTATAATCCCACGGTAGGTAAGGTTAGGTTAGTTTTTAATCTGACGTCGTTAGAATATAATCTGACGGCTTTACAATGTTAAAGTGAAATATCGATACAACGAATAGGTATCCCTAAAAATATCTTTTAATATCAAATTTGTTTCAGGGATTTTGACGTGACAACGTCTTATAAATTGGTTTGCCGGGTGACACTTTGCGTTACGCTCCGCTCACGTTATGCGCTCAGAGGCAACAAGCCCGCCTAAGAGCACAGACATAAAAAGTGAAAGGCACGCCCTTCCGTAAAATGATTTTACCACTCAAAGTCGTTGTCATAAAACTTTCGCCCGTATACCGACTTTACAGGCAACCAATTTTTTTTTAAAGGACTCCGCCTGATGAAGTGTTTTATCTTTTGTTTATCTATGTCTACAACTTCAGAGATGCTGACGACATTTAGCTAACCTAAAGAGCTGTCTAATAACTTAAATTTTTCTTATTACTTAATGTTTTGATATGGAAACTAAGGTGTTTGATACACAGTACCTGGGTGACCGAGCTTTGCTCGGTTACTCAGATAAACACAGATTTTCTCAAATTTGGCCGGTTGGATTCGACTATACTAACTATATTATGACCGCACCATCTTCTCGACTGAGCTAATACACTGTCGCGCGACGTCGCGAAATTTACCGTCGCATTATAATGGCAATGTTACAGTTTTTCTAAAAACTAACTTAATTGTCTAAAAACGGCGTTTTCTTTTAAATAAAGCCTGGCTGGATCGATTTATCGTCCCCGAAACCCCCTGTATACATAGTTTCATAAAAATCGTTCGAGCCGTTTCCGAGATTCAGATTCTATATACTATATATACCTACAAGAATTGCTCGTTTAAAGGTATAAGATTTTAGATAAATACACGGGTACACTTTGATATAGTCAGTCCAGTCCGACTCAAGTTTCGATCGCGTCGGGCGATCTTTTTCAAGGAGAGTGCGCGCGCGTGTTCGCAGCTCGTTTAGTACTCAATGGTCTGACTATGTCAAACGTGAGTTACCCGTATATTTATTTAAAATATTACTTAATTACTTTTTCTTAACTTAACGTATCTTTGTAAATTCAAATAGTAAGTTGACAAAAATTCACAGTAATATGAACTCTTTCCAAAAATCGTTTTGAAATAAATTAAAACAACGAGATATATCGCGAGTGTTGACTCCCATCGTCTTCATGTCAGTCTTGCGCGCCCTACTTACGGGAATATAGGTCATTCTCGTACAGTTATTTGTGTAAAAGGTAACAGTATTACAACTCTACAATTATTAGCTTCTAAATCATTGTAAAAGGTTGGATGTTTGTTGCTCTATCACATCAGAGCGACTAGGCGGATTGGATTTAAATTCGATCCTCAGTTAGATTATTGACTGGAATAACATACAGGTGTGCATTTTTTTATTGCGTCAAAGGAGACCAGCTAACTCCACGAACTACACGAGTAAAATCGAGGGAACTCTGGTAACCTTGCAAATATTATAATTATGTCCGTGTTTGGATGTTTGTTGTACAGTCACGTTGGAACGTCTAATTGAAATGTCACAACCATTATAGGTGAAGACATTGGATATGAAAATATTGAATGACAGAAATGTCCACAACTATTTATATTATAGGTGAAGACATCATGCACAGTATGCAGTGGCCAAATATGAAAAATATAGTTTATAAAATAGTACATTATTATATAAGTGCAGTAAGTTCCTCTGGTTTCTTGTAGCTCTCGCCTACGGCTCGAGCTAACAATATCGTCTCGGCTGTAATTATCAAAGCGCATGTATGTCATACGACGTTTTATAACATATTTGCGAGAAAATGAATAAAACTTTAACAACATTTTCAATTAAAAACAATACTGCGAAATGAAAAAGCGCGCGGAATAAATTTGACTTGTTCCCAAATTAGCGATACGCTTTTTTTTAAAGTAAAGGGACAAAACCAGCCAGTGTTACTAATAAAGTCAATTAATATTTTTGTGTTTTGTTACCAATACATTGTTGTAATTTAAGGTCAAAATTAATTAAATTAAAGAATTAAATGTTTACATATTACATTTTATCTCCCAATGTTAATTTTATTCATAAAATGTTGACAATTTTTCTGACATAAAAACTCTTTAGACAAGACAAGATTTAAAAAAGTACCGTTCGTTTTAGACGGAGCATTTTGATAAACAGTGCGTTTTACATTATATTACCGCACAAGTACGTAATGAGATACATTACGATATTGAAATCTGTGAAATAAGAGACACTTTACGAGCAAATGTGTTATAAAATATATATATAGCACACGCGGTCAAATTTGTGGCAATCTCATTCACTGGCAATGCAAATATATAAATCGGGAGCAAGTTAACAGGTACAACAGATGAACTGTGGCACTTAGTGAATCAGAGCTACCTTGGGAAGCGCTCGGCTTTCGATATACTCAGGCGGAAGATTTCGATATACATACAGTGGGCAACGAAGTATGTTAGCAGGTACTGGTTTCCTTGTCAGTACCACCCTTGGAATATCTTCTTTATTTAAAAAAGAACTGACTTCAAAAAAAAGAATCATCAATATCGGTTCAAACACACATAAAAACATACGTACATACGGTCCAAAATTTATCAGTAAACATTCTACTGTGGTGCATTTTCCTTACAAACACTTTGGTGAATGTAAAACTGATCTTATTTCGTCTAGCCCTTCTTCTATTCAACTGCTTGGAATCGCAAAACCATTATTACATGTTTTCTTTTTTATACCTAGTATAAAATGACGAGACGAGCAGGATATGTGAAGACAGAACATGATGGTAATAAATCAATATGCCTCTAAGCCCTCTGGAAACATAACAGCACAGTGACACGCAGAGTATTGGACCATGAAGAGTCATCATTACCTAGCACTGCACTGCGCTCGTCACCCATAGATGTAAGATATGATATCTCTAAGCCGTGTAATTTTATCGAACAGGTTTTGAAATTACTACTAGCGATAACGCTGCCAGATTCCTCTGTTTTTTAATCGGTTTCTATGTATTTTAGCTATGGCGACATAGTGATGTGTCGAGACAATATATCTATGTATCTATCTATCTACCAATCCTGTTTTACCTATATTTTATCATGCGTGCGTACATTTAGTGCGCGCCTACATATAAAGAACCGGCCCTTCTGCCGCCTAACTAAATCGCCTATGGCTTTATTATTTTTATAAAGCCTTTATAAAAATTTATATATATTATATTATTATTATGAGAGAGCGATATCAAAGGTAGGACAGTTTTACTTAGGCGGTAGGCCCTCAGGCGTTCACTCTCGATTTGAAGTACTTTCAAATTTCTTAAAATAATAGGATAAGTGTAGGTGTATCAATAAAATATATCTTAATCAAAGAAATTGGAAAATCAGTCTTAACTGAAGTAAAATTTAAAGTTGAAGTGAACGATTACAAATTCACGTCGTTTTAGTGCCCTCTGTGATTGTACCTACCACGTGGCTTTTATGAAACATTGCATTAATTTGGAGAGTTACCAAAATTATAATCTATGGATTTGTAGTAATTAATTACATTAACATTATTTAATATTTAAGTGTTAATGTAGTACCTAGCGTCTCATAAATAAAATCCTCTCGAAGTCTTCCTACACTTTCAATCTGCAATTCCAATGACCTATCGACTCCAACCTTTACCAAAAATGTATAATTATGAACTGCCTACAAAAGAAATCGTGTGCATAAACTTGGCAGCATAAGCAACCCACTATAGTTCCACAGTTCGTGGCCTCTCTGGTAAGGAGAAACACGGTTAAAAAATATGAATAGAATTTTTGAATACAGTAAATAATACTGCTGGACTACTGTTCAGTCTTCTCTACCACTGTCGAAGTAATGTGCGTAATGTCGCTCACTTAAAACGTTGAAAAAAAATATCGAGAAGAAATCGACATGTACCTACGTAAAATAATTTGAGGTTCGAGGAATATGTCATCCACCAATCCACACTGGACCAGCGTGGTAGATTATGGCCTTGACTCTCTTCTTGCGAGAGAAGGCAACGAGTCTCAGCAGTGGACATATTTAGTGAGCACATTTCAAAGGGTACGAAAGACTGTGAATTCATTGAGTATTGAAAAGCCGTTGCAAAACACTGTTCGTTGAATCAACGCCCCGGCTCCAATCCGCTATATGTAGAATATAAAACGTATAGAGATCTCAAATCGGAAACTTTACGGTATTGCACAACATTTCAACATTTCGCAAATGTGTGACAGTTCTAATTCTGTACCGGTCGCCCTCGCGCAAGCGCCCTACTACGCTCGCCTTGGGGTAATCCCACTTAATTCATCGCATCCATTGTTATTGTCGATAGAACGCGCTGTCGCGATGCAGCGATTAAATAAGAACTAGTGGACGCCATGTGGTTGAAATTCCACCCACAGACTTAGTAGAGAGATATTCTATTCCACCATAAAGTAACTCAACTTCAGCTCATTTCAGTCCAAGAACTGAACTGATCTGAAATTGAGTTGCTTTATAGCGTCTACGACTTTGCAGTTATTCTTCCAGTGTTCGTTTCATGATAGTTTTGTAAACGGTGATGTATTAATAAGATGTGGTTTTCTTTAATCTGGATAAATTGGTTAATCTAAAATACATAGAAGACAACACAAACATGATATTATAATCAACTCCGAATAACAAATATTATTTAAAATAGATAGATTAAAATAATAGATGTATTATTTAAAATAGACGTTCTTGATGTTAATCAAATGAGTAGCTGAGTAATGTAATTATTATTTTAGTTTGATGTTATTCATATTTACAAATTTGCATAATATGCAGTTGATGAGAGGAGAAAGCTCCGGGCAAGGGTAACTTCAACTCTTGATTAATGTCAAATGTGGTTAAGCCTTACCTTAGATAGATAGACCGTTAAATGAGTAAAGCCTTAATCGATTCTCTAGTAAGACCATAAACAAAAGAGTGTTTGTGCGTGTGTGTCAGATATATGGTAGCTGTGTAATGTTTTTTTATTGATTTACTGTATTGTTACTAGTGGTTCGCCCCGGCTTCGCCCGTGGTACACATAGATAAGCACTCAGGGATCACGCACTTATCCGATGGTGAAAGATTTTTTTAATTCGGTCCAGTATTTCCTGACATTAGAGCATTCAAACAAAAACCTCTTTAGTTTTATGATATTAATATAGTTAGTATTATCTGTATTGACTAATAAGTGTGCGATATTTCGTATTCCTTTGTCGTAAAAAGGGATCAAAAGTTTTCCGCCGATTATCTAATCTCTTCTGCACTTTTGAGTATTTTCCCAAGTGCAAAATGTACCAGCTTGATATGCCGATAACTGACGAAGGTATTCCAAGAAAGACGTGTTTCGAGACATACGTCACCCGCCATCTTACATTTGGACAGCGTGGTGGATTATGCTCTTAACTCTCTCCCTGCACAGATCACTATAGGCGTGACCACAGGTCCTGCAATTATATTAAATTATTTGATATAATGACAGTATTTAAATAGAATAAAATATGTTCCAATTTTAATTCAGATATTTTTTAGTTTAACGGTTACTTTATGATCATTCAAAGCTGGATAGGCAAGTCCATTTTAAAAGTACAAAATTATTAGAAAATGTATTTACCATTCAATTTTAAGTGACTTTTGTTATGAAACCAGTTTCCTAAACGCAATATTTAATACAGCTACCATACAAACATAGCGCGCGACGCATAGAAAATACGGCACTGTAACGTCACGCTTCTGTAGTGCTTTTGTATGAAGCGTTTTTGGTAGAGTCCAAAATTGTGATTTTAAAATCGTGATATCACGGGAAGTTTTTAAGATAACAAAGTAATTATTTCACCTATGTTGCAGTTATTGAGTAGCCTTTTGATGGCACTTTAAATTAAAAATGAATCGTCGTTCCTATTCTCCTTGTGAGAGGAGGTCGAATTCCAGGAGTTTTACATTACGCACACTAACAAGTACTTGACGACCACGGAAAATATTATTTTGTATTATCAAAGTCTATGATCAAATTGAGGTTAGGTTCATATTTTTTTTATGGTTGAATATCGACAATTTTGCGAAGACTAGTAAATCAACCAAATTAACATGGCGAATACCATGGTAAATGAAAACGGAGAAACGCATACTTCTCGGCTTCTTGAAGATTCATGAATATTATTTAAAACAATGTGTACTTTGTGTTTAAAATAGTTATCATTATAATGTGTATTTATTAATAAAGCTACCCAATCAGTTATAGCTACATTAATATTATCAACTACCACGCTTCGCTGTGGTACATTGTGATGCAAAAATTAGATAAAAACAATCCTTGATGCGGATTAAATATCATTGTAAAATTTCAGATCCATCGGTGCAGAACTTTTTGAGGTTTTGAAGCGTACACAAACCAACATAACATTTTTATATATAGCGATTATCATGTTTCCCATAGGTAAATGGAGAACTATTAATTGATAATACAAGAGTACCTAATGAAAGTTAAAATTTGCTTAAAGTTAGAATTTTTGCTGAATTTTATGGTAAATCTCCAAATTTAATGGGTATGGTGCTTAAATTATTAAACCTATGTACGATAATTAAGACTTTAATATAATCTTCATCAACATCTGCAATTAACATAATTTTTGCAGCAATACTAATCATCACACCAGATTAGCACAAGATAGAAGCAAAATACACATTTACTGGAATACTATTAAGAGTGTTTTACCATTTTAAAATAAAACCCTCAACACACGAGCCCTAATTTCAGATGAAATTACGTAAAACTAGTGGGGAAGACCCTACATCGCACCATAAATCACCAATCATATGGTTCGATGTAGGCTCCTCTCCACTACTTTTACGTCATTTTCTCTGATTTTAGGACTCGTGTGTGGAGCGTTTTAATTAATTGCATTTATGCAGCGACTTATAGACGCTTTTACAATGCATACAATTTCAGGTTTTCCTATTCTACATGCAACATGCACTTATGCCTAGGAAGAAATTGTTACAAACAATATAAATAAAAATGTAATTTTCTACTGAATTATTTTTTCATTTCAAGACCGCAACATCAAGACCCAATGTATTCCACAGGAGACGTGCCTATAAAAAATCAGGCACTACATTTTAACAATCTTTAAAATTATATCTACAAAGTTTCAACTCAAACGCAAATGTATCTCGAGTCGAATAATTTTGAATGCAGCCCTTGTGTATTTACAAGTTTTGGTAATGCTAAAGTTGGTCTGCGTTTGACCACAGCTTACCTGCAGTCATCTAACGTGAAAAGCGGCGGTGCTATGGTCTGATCTGTTGGTATATATTACACAGTTTTACGTTTAAAATGTTTTGCTATGAGTTATTTTATATTTACTTGTCTTGAAGACACTCAGGTTGTACCAACTGCCACTTTGTCAGTAGCAGGTGTAGTGTAGTGTAAAAAAATCATCAAATTTTAAATTCTACAACGTATCTTCGAGTATTCTCGTAAGTGTGCGTGCAAAGAATCACGTAGGTACATTGTACACTTATGAGTCCTACAGCTATTTCTGCAGCGTACTCAGAAGACTCTTGCGACTGGCTCACTTCACCCGACCTTAAATTTGGGTTAACTGCACTTCAGTTAAACATCCAAAACTAACTATTTATAAAATTTACCGAGATTTATACCAAAGCCTAGGTATTATAAGTGTAGTGTACACAATGAGGAGTATTTTTGTCCGATCGGGCGAGTAGGCAGCGCGGGCGCAGTAGTGTGGTGGCCATCGCACGCGTAGCCGGACCACTGTCGTGTCTCGGTCGGTCTCAGTTCAGTGTCCTAGTGCCTATCGTGTAAGTGCCATTGAAGCTTACAGTGCTACAGTGAGGATAACAGAGCCTAACCACGCAAGCTGTGCTAACAAACTAACGCATGGTATGAGTAGCGTGGGTTCACGAGTGGGTAGGGAAATTTGATAAGCCTATGGTTGGCCACTTTTGTATGCAGCGGTCGAGCGCGCGACTATTTTTGACCGGCGTCGGCAGTCGCCGGCTAGGGCGGGCGGGCACCGGCCGTCGCACTCGCTGCGGAACGCGCTGCCGGAATATCGGGAGGTTATTACATAAATAGAACAGGATGGCTTGGAAATGCGATCGCTACCGCTAACTGGAATCAATTTCTAGGGGCGCAAAATTTGATGTATGACACCGATATGATATATGATGCCGTTACAGAATTCCCAGTATAACACCTACTTAACAATCTTAAACCATAATGAATTACGTTGATATCACTTTTGACAAACGAATGCATGTTTGTGTTAGTTCAAAATGGCTCTCATTAGTCATTAATGCCCTAGCAGCTAAAATTAAGATACTTTTGAGATGTAAATATTTAGATTACAAACATCGTTATATATTTAACTGTTACCCCTGATGATATTATCTTCATAGCAATATCTTTAAGTACTATTTCGGAGTATCAAATAACGACGAATTAAAATCCATATGACTCTATTAATGTTATTTATGTCACGAGAGAGTAGGGCGTTAATGCTCAATATTTTAATGATTTAATATGTTTAAATATTATAAATATTGTAGCTTAAGGATATTAATAATACAGTGAACAGTTACAGTTCTTATTGAATATGTTTATGTGTTAGCCAGAGTTTGATAAATCATGTGACTAATAATAGTATAATTAAATAACCAGCAATATTAATACGTACATTTTCTTTTCGTATACACAGTAGGTACTTATTTTGTATACACAGTAATACTTAACTAAAAACACCCAAAACAATTGTGTTCCTTCGACTAAAAAGCGAGTTGGCGGTTAAACGGTGTACTAAGTTCGATGAAAAAAGTATTTTTATGTCTCAAATACATTATCTGAAAGTACAAAACCGTGTATTAATAAATTTAATACGGGAAACAAATGTCATAAAATATCGCGAAACGAATCATGTTTTTGACATTTCATCATAATTTGTTATATGTATTTGAGATACGTCATATCTTTTCCCCATAAGCAGGACTATAGACCAGGACATCTATACTAAGGAGCCGACATTGGCCTATAAAAATGTACTTTGGATGCTATAAAATTATAAAACTGTTTCTTTTTTTCAATTTTATCAAACCAAAAGGTCATTTTGGAATAGCTGAGCTCATGTAAAACAATATGTGATGAAATGTCAAATGCATAATTCATTTCGCGATTTTTATGACTTTCATTTCCCGTTTTCAATGTATTAATACATGCATTTGTAATTACAAAATCTCCTGTTCCCGACGTGATCTGTTCCCGACGTGATCTGTACGTGATCTGTTCCCGACGTGATCTGTTCCCGACGTGATTCTACTACAAAGTGTTTGGTGATGAGTATCACGAATATGCTTACTTTTCCGCTTAGTCCAGGTATACTAACTGCTAAACTATACAGGAATCCAGAAAACAAATAACAGAACAATTGCTCAATGTCACACTTTAAAACGTGCATATGGCTTCCAGACAAACCCAGCACAGTACTTTGATTTAGATTTATTTATTTCTTTTGATTTATTTTGGTAAGAGTAGCAGAACCCTGCAGTTGTGACGTCGTATGGATCAGAAGGTTGCGTGTTCAAATCACGTCGGGGTAGTTCCCTGGAGATTCCTGTAATTTTGTCATCCACCACAATAAACAGTAGCCTATATACTATTCCAGATTGTAATCACGCTGTGTTCCAAATTTCAGTCCGATCTTTTCAGGCGTTCCAACGTGATGAGGCTACAAACATTCTTACAAACATCAAACTTCTATGATAAGATTGGTCTGATAAGTTTGTTAGACCCTTTAAGATGTTTCACACCCTGCTTTGCTCTTGTATTTTCTTTGGTTTAACTAATCTTAAATATCTAATAACTACTTCTGGTTAAAGGCCTTATGGGGATGCGAAGTCATACCGCATGGGTTGATTGATCTCTAAGCTTCTTCTCCCTTCCGATATCGCATACTTTTTGAGTATTTAGTACTCAAAGCGCATACTAGAAACACTTTTGAGAGGTAAATCTTTAAATGATATCATCAATAAGATTTATCACAAACAAATATATACTTTAATAGTATGCCTAATAACTTGCAATTTACATTAAATTAATCTTTAAAATGAACGTTTCAATAACAACTTTAAAATTCGATAATGTTCAGTAAAATAAAAATGTCCGCTACCAATAACTATACACTACACCCATGATTTTAATGTGTGACATTTGTTAACGCAAAATGTCAAAAGTGACCTCACGTGAGTGGTCGTAAACCTTGAGGTGTCACAGACAGAAAATAGACATGTTAACCTAATTGCATTTATTTATGGTACATAATTTGGTTCGCTGGAATAGGAATGTATCATTAAACTATTATATGTCGTTTTAGCCTTGATAGTTTCGCGTTAACGATATATTCTGAAGTTTGTTTACATCAAAAACTAGAATTATTGCTCACATTACAAGATGCATCTAGAATTATTTAGAAATTATCAAAGCAAATGTATAACAGTAGGTTGAAGTCAGTTTATAAATTGTTCCAATCATTTTTTGCGCTGTAGTTGTGTTGTAATTTAAAATAAATTTATTAAATTCATATTTGAATGTCATATCATCATCGCCCTTGTTCAATTTTTCCAATATAGTATAAGTGGTATTCAGCTGATGTGATGGCTGAAGGAACCAATATGGGACATTAATCATTTTGGTATTCTTAAATAAAATACATGTCACAAGATTTAATATTACAAATTACACGAAATATAATTAATTCAATAAAAAAACACCAAGCCAATCATTACTTAAAATGGTATCAATAAAATAATACAATACATTAAATGAAATGTCAAACAATAAATAAATTATTAATATAACAATGGCATAAGTGCTATAAGTATACATAGCAAATTAACATGAATTTAAGTTAATTAACTTCATCATTTCCGAGCACTTGTTGAACACCTGCTCGATAAGCCATGGTTTTACACTATGTTTGTAGGATACCCTAGAGGACGCAGTACTTTCGGTAGTCGCCTTCGTCGCCGCCACATGTACAAGTTTGTCAGACTTAGCGAGGCGGTAAGGTACCGCGCACATCCGGTGCGCGTGCCGCGTCGTGCCGTGCGCTGACGTGTCCCCCAGGTTGGAGTACGCCTCCGAGTGGTCTCTGGCGTACAGCGCCGCTTAGGGACACACCACGCTCGTTAGTGTCATAATACCCTTGGACCGGAAGTATGGCACGACAGATGTGCCCTATGGCATCAGCACAATCGCTCGTACTGCCTGGTGCTGCATTCTGAAAACGCGCTACCAGTCAGAGGCGCGCCCCCAGAGCTCGATACCGTACTGCAGAAGGAATGCACGGATGCGAAGTAGCATTGATAGACCATGGGTTGCAGTAGGATCTCCGCTACACGCCGCAGACCGAAACAAGCACTACCAGGCGCAAACTTCATCGATGTGGTCTTCTCAAGTCAGTGCACTATCCATCTGAAAGCCAAAGAATCGACTCGACTCGACTATTGTTCACATCACAGCTTCGGACAGTAAGGAGTCTTTATTTAGGGCCACGGACAGGTTGAAGTGCATGAACTGCGTTTTTCTAGCGTCTAACATCATCCCGTTGACTCGGAACCAATAATCAAGACTGGCTGTCGCCCGATCGGACTTCAGTTCCAACCTATCTATAGTCAGCACCGTGATGATGACAGCAACGTCGTCAGCGTACAGGAGCACGTGCTCGTCAGGAATGATCTCAGGAAGGTCGTTGAGGAGGAGCGAGAGCATGATGTCGGATAGCGAGGAACCCTGGGCTATAAACTTCGATGAACGTTTCCAGCAGCTGGGACCTCATTCCGCCACCGTCTCCCACGACGACCTACCGCATCCCAGACATGAAGTCTGTTAGGAGCTTCAGCGCGGGCCCCAGATTCCGTAGTGGCTCATCTTAGCCGTCAGTACCACGTGATTGACCACGTCAAATGCCTTCGAGAGATCGCAAAAATAATTGCGGTTTGCATCTGATGAACTCCCTGACCAACGAGGACGTGGATCTCCCACTCCGGTACGCGTACTGCCTGTCACTCACCGCCTCGCAATTTTCCAAGTACTGCGTCAGTCTCGAACTCAAAGCGTGCTCGAATATGTTAGCTATCCCTAGAATAATCGAGACAATAGTTATTGATGTCTTCTAAATTACTCTTGCCCTTGTACAACGGAGAGACTTTTACGTATTTAAGAGCGGGCGGATAGATTCCCTTTCTACAGCTATACCTATTATAAGTACAAATAATGGTCGTAACTCGTGACTGCAACACTCAATAGTGAATTTAAAATTAACCTTAATCTTCATTTTTTGAAAAATGAAGCTTTTCGTTTACATATAGTTACTGCTACAAAATAAATAAATAAAAGAAACGTTTATTTTAAATAATAAAATATTTTTACATTATTAAATTATTATTATTACAATTCAATATAATTATTAAATTAAAGAGCTTTCGAGATAATTTAATGTTTAAGACATTTTTTATAATTAAATAAATGTCAATGAAATATGTCAACAATGTTAACAAATCAACTCATAAGACAAACAATAATAATGATTTGCTACGGACTTTGTAGAGTTGTAGACAATCGTAGCGACGACTTACCCGCTACGTTTGGACAGAGCTACGCCATATCGAACAAAGCTAATTTTTAAAAGCACGAAATAAGTATAGTTAAAAAAAAAAAAAACAATTCAAATCAAAATTCATTTGCAAAATATAAGTTTCTTTTTCAAACGCGCGTTGTTAATATGATGTTTAGCATTTAAATTAGTAAATATAGCTACAATGTTAGACAATTAAAACAATAATATTTTTAACTTAAATCAATAATAATTTAACTTAAATCAATCACAATTTTTGCTGAAGCGAAAACTTTATTTATCTAACTAATAGTACATCGTACAACGAGCAAGAAGTACGTATGAGATTTGACACTGCAAAAGTTTTTTTTTGTAACGTAGAGCTGGAATGAGCAACACTTGCTCCTAATGGTTACCTTCATGCTTACTCATAGTTTCACTCAACTATTTGAGTGTAAGCCTGAGACTCGACCAAAGCGTAGATGTGCCGAGATGTCTGAAGCGGAGACGAGAACAGACGTCTCCACTGGAGCTGAGCGGAGACGAGATGTGTGGTTAACGAAATTCTATAGGTTGTTAAAAAAACATCTCGTCTCCGCTCGCACATCTCTGCTTTGGTGGAGTCTCAGCCTTACTCTATGTTGATTTCAAATCGTTTTCTACTGCTCTAATCATCTATAGAGATATTCGATGTATATCAGCTATTTGGCTTCAAGTTTTTGAGCCTAGTTCTAAACATTGTCTTAACTAACTAATCAAGACTCCAAACTTGAAATACTTTCGAAGATATTTCTAAGGAGCAAAACCAAGAATAACAATTTTACAGGCTGTGCCCCGCGGTTTTACCGGTTGTTTATCGAGGAAAATAAATTGTGAAAACTTTCACCAGTTTTTCATGGGAATAAAATATTTCGCCGCAGTAAAACGTGGCCTATATGTTAATTCAGAGTGTCAGTAAACTCCATACCAAATTTTATAAAAATCTTTTCAGCCGTTTTTTTTTTTTTTTTAAATAAAGAGTGACGAGACGATCAGGACATGTGCCTGATGGTAAGCAACATGCCTGACACATAACAGCACAGTGACACGCAGCTATTGGAACATGAAGAGTCCAAATCATTACCTAGCACTGCACTGCGCTCGTCACCCTGAGATCTAAGATCTTATATCTCTAAGCCCTGTAATTTCTCTGGAAACGTTTAAGCGTAAAGAAGTAACAAACAAACAAACAAGCACAAACTTTCGCTCGAGTAATAGCTAGAATAAAATTTAAAATGAATCGACGACTATATTTCTGCTGGACCATTAGCGAAACTGGAAGTGATAAATAAATGACGTCACAGCAATGTCACGTGCCGACGACACGTGACAGGCTACGGGACAACTGTCGCGATTTTATCACTTTCGTTAGAAATTGGATCACTTTGGAAATGGGTTGGAGAATTTAATTTAAATTTAAAGAACTATAACTACGTCTTATAATAATATATTGTCCAATTGAAGAGCAAATGATTTTCTCCTCTCCGACAACTTTTCCCGCAGGTCACTTCTTCTGCTTCCTGTTATGCTTTAATTTGTGACGTAATCAGCCAATTTGGTAACGCCGCTAAAGCAGACAACTACATCTACTTTCCGTATGCAGCAAAACGGAAAGCAGATGTCTGCTTTCAGCTGCGTCACAAAACAAACCATAGCAGAAAGCAGGAGAGTTAGACAATAGATTGCCAGATTGATTGCCAGCAGTGAAACGACACTGAAATGCAATCAATATTTATTTATTTTTAACTATAATAGGTTCGCATTTGACCACCATCTCGCCTGATGTTAAGCGATGATGAGATCTACGATGGAGCGTGCTTACCTAGAAAAAACCGATTCACTCTCGATTTGTAGACACCAAGATTGTAACCACCAGGGAAAACCCACTCAGGCAACGCATTCCACAACCTAGACGTTCTTATCACAAACTTATATTGCCCATCCAGACTCTCCACAAGACGACACGAGAGAGAGGCCAAGAGTGAGGACGGTAAACTCGTGTCTCCTCGTCTTTCCTCGTCACGTCTCGCTTCAGCAGTGCAGCCAATCGTAGAAGAAATTACCTCGTACATATGTAGCTAAATACATAGAGATACCACCCCTTAAGACAACCAGATTTTTTAACCAGAACTAAATTTAATGTTAATGAACAGCAATGGCCATAATTTCAAAATCTTGTAAAAAAGTTATAATTGTACGTCGTACCTCCCGAAAATACCCCAAATCTCGTATTTGCACCAGGAACCTCGTACGATTGGCAACCCTGCCTCGCTGTTTCTCCTAATTGTGTCGGTTTTTCGGACGCGAGTCAAAAGAAACGAGTGGGTGAGGCGAGAGAATCAACCACACTCACGCACTCGCTCACTTGTTTTTAACCGCTGCAGAGTAAGAGCGCGTGCGTTTTGTTAATATATATTTTTTTTTTATTTAAATTAGCCACTCCACAGACTCCGGGGTCCGTGATCTTTGTCATTACAATTATATATTATTATTTTTTACACATATTTTGGATAAGGAGAAGAAGAGGAAAATAGGAGGGAGTTGGGTACATTTAAAATCTAATTCTAGTGCTCGTCTGTAGAGCCGATCACTACCGGCTGGGATTCCGCTAGTAATCGACTCGACATCGAGTGTTTGCCTAATTGCCTTTTGCCATTTGCCTAAGCTGCCTCCTCCCGGCCCAGAGCCTCCACAACGGCCGCATTTCTGTCCCTGATGGCCATCTGTAGGTTGAAATCTCGGATGGTCTTTGGTGATGCAGCCCACGCTCGCCGCACGAACCGACCGATGGCGTCGTCGGTGTCGTCAGCGTAGTATGTGAAGGTCCCCGTGTGCCGTGAGATTGCAACAACCGCATGGGGTACGCTCTCGTGCAGCTTCATGTTTGCCTTGGTTTTGATTGCGATTACCGACTCGTATGTTAGTCCCTGAGCTTCATGGATGGTAAGTATGCGTGACCCGGTGCCTGACCCATAACCCTGGTTTGTCAGGGTCTCCTTCTCCTCTTGAGTGTCAACTAAGAAGAGGGTGTTTGGTAGGTTGTTGGGTATTTGCGCTCCCTTATATCTTCTCTGCTCTAGGGACTTTATACGGGGCGCTGAGGAGCGTTTTGTTAATTATGATACTGTGGAGTGGAGTATCGATTTATGCACCACTGTTATGGAATTATACTAAATGGAACTACTAATTTGAGTAATTTAGTTTCCAAAACATAATTGTTTTTTTCATTAAAATTTTAAGTTGACACAGTCAACAAGGAGTTGGCTGTAGTGCTACTGGTGTAGCACATATTTTATTGTATGCACTTTTGTGGCAAAACCGCGAGTTTATTTTGTAAACTGTTGGCACGCGGTTTCAGCCGTAGTTAGCGTAGTCTCAGTTCCCGTTGTTTTCCCGGGATAAAAAGTAGCCTGGATGTTCTTCCCAGGAGCAGACACAGCCTCCAATTTCGAGAGGTTTCACCAATGATGATACTACAACATGTCGAGTAATAACTTTAATTTAAAAAACTCGACTGCAAAAAAACATTATGTATTTCAATTTATTATCTAAGGACACTCGGGTGATTGAGAAGAAACTAACGATATCTTAATTATCAAAATCCATCCAGCCGTTTGGAAGAAACGTGGGAATAAAGAAATTTACAAACATACAAGATACGCGCGAAAAAAAAAAGACTATACTAATAGTTTCCCACGATTTTACCCGTGTAGTTGATGTTTCAGTTGTTTTTTTAATTTTAGCGTATACCTACGATATTGGTCATGCCGCCTGTGACCTACCACCTTCCCCCGTTCTAACTATGTACTATAATTTTACTCTGTCCCAAATTTTTACTTGATCCGTTAAGATGTCATTATGCAACACAAATCCAAACACGAATATTTTAAATATTAGCGGGATAACGACGGGACGAGCAAAACCCACGTTTGATAGTAGCCTCGTCCATAACAACATAATGCCACGTAGTTATTTGAACATTAATCTCTCACAGTCTACCACTGCACTGCCTACCAGGATACAGGATATATAATATAAGAAAGACGATTTTTTCTTTAACCAGTGATTTATCTAGACCATTGCCCTACCAACCGGATTCTATACTTATGTTATAAAGCTGAGGAGTTTGTTTGTTTGAACGCGATAATTTCAAGAACTACTGATTCGAATTGATAGATTTTTTTTATTAGATAGTCCATTTATCGAAAAAGGCTTTATAATATTACGCTTCTATCAATAGAACTTTTATTACGAGTAGCTTCACTTGTAACTAACTAATGTATGTATGTAAGAAAATCTTGGAATCTTAATTTGACCCACTTCTCGGTCTTCGATTAAGATGAAATTTTGCACACGTTCTGAGTTCTGATGACAAAACATGACTAGTTAAGAAACGTCATTACAAATCCAACATGGCGGCCTCCCCAAGATGGCGGACTGGCTGTTTGAAATCCACCCCCACGATATGTATATAATATGCATTTAGTATAATAAGCAAGAAATAGTCACGTGACTTAAATCCAACATGGCGGACATCCAAGATGACAATTTTTTTAAAATTATTTTTTGCCTGTTTTCAGTTTTTACACTGTTATTATTGATGAGATCTTTCGTTGTGTGCGCTTGAAGTCCGTGACAGCATGTGTCTGTTTTTTAAGTTTGCATCATTATAAACCTTTTTAAACTTATCAAATCTGTTCGCAATCTGAGTCAGTACGACCTATTTTCGACAGGTGGCGCAGCAAAGCGTGCAGGGTCCAGCTAGTATATTAATATTGACACACTAATACTTGACCGTAGAATAACATAAAGTGTGTGGTACTTCCCCACTTCACATTTGGTGGAATCTGGGAAGTCCTGTGTCTGAATATATTTATTCTAATAGCGTCTCACGATTTAACCCGCGTAGTTCCCGCGTAGTCTATGTGCTATTCTAGAGTGTAATCTAACTATGTTACGAATATCAACCCAATCTTTTCAAACTTTTACTTTTCAAACTTTTAAAAATATTAGTAGGATCTGTGGCATCATGTCTTGTAATATGAGATGTTATGAGTAAACATATTGCATTGCACATCATCTGGCAAACATTTTGCTTGTCCCTGATGTTGAACTTATAGTTAAAAATTGCCAGTCATAGGGACTGCCGATAGAGGTGATAACTTATAACTCAGAAATTGATAGCTCACTTTGGAAACTATACGGTGAAACCGGAGGGCTCAACTAGTCTGTAATAAATTTTAAAAACATTGTCGTCGAAATAAGTCTTCTAAGTATGACCATCTAGACTAGACGACCATGGTCCCGAGTTCACCCGAAGGTTTCTTTCATTTACGAGCGTGACGCTTGACCTCAATTCACAGCCCACGAAAAATCTGCGTGTGGTGCGCCAAAGTTTTCACTTTAAAAAAACACAACCGAATTGAGAACCTACTCCTTTTTTAAGTCGGTTGAAACTATTTATTAATAAACAATTTTCGTACAAAAAATTAAACCGACTTCAAAACCACAAATAGGCACTCAAAAGCGAAAAATAAACTAAAATCATTGTTATAAGCGCTACTCACTCATCTATTTGAAGTCGGTGCCAGCTAAATCTAACAGGTATAGGATAGATACTACTTACCTGTGCCTACATAGCATCAATCTACTAACTTTTTGACCTGACTGGACTACCTTGGATTGGACCCCGACTACCTTGGATTTGTTATTTGTACAACATTCTACTAGTCAAGCCCTTTCATTTGATACCCATATAAAGGGAGTTGTGAAAAAACAAATGTATTTCGGCATTTTGTGGAAGCGGCCATCTTGGATTTGAATTTTTCATAGTGAAAAGTATTCTACTAGTCAAGCTCTTTCGTTTGATACCCAAATTGAGGTAGTAATGAAAATATAATATAATTCGCCATTTTGTCGTGGTGGCCATTTTGAATTTGAAATTTGTTATAGTACATAGAACTCTACTAGTCAAGCCCTTTCATTTGATACCCAAATTGAGGTAGGTTGTGAAAATATTTTGTCCGCCATTTTGTGGAGGCGGCCATCTTGAATCGACATTAACCAGACATAGCTAAGAACATCTGCTATGGTATTAACCTTGAAATAAAAGAAACCGCATCGAAATCGGCCCATCTGTTTGAGTTCTACTACGGTGCCACAGCAGATAGACAGACACACAGACAGACATCGACGTCACTTATAACACCCCTTTTTGGTCGGGGTTAAAACAAGTTTTATTAAAGCATTTACACAATTTTGTATTGACAGGGTCGAGATTCATAACTTTTGTGAAATCTACAACGTCATCCAGATACGCAATTTTTCAGTTTTGGTTCATATTTCAAAAAACTACTTGACCGATTTCAAAAGATTTATATGGGACCATTCGGGAAGCATACCCATCCGAACACAAAAAGAAATTTTAAAATCGGTTCAGAGGTTCTCGAGAAATCAGGTAACATACATAAAAAAAAAAAAAAACATAGGGGTCGAATTGATAACCTCCTCCTTTTTTTGGAAGTCGGTTAAAAAGAAATCATATAAAAGGAGAAAGATTACAAAAGAGACTAATGAACTATTCGAAGCTAGACATTAAAATGGATGTTTTAATCAAAATGAGAGTCGAAATAAATGTATACAGCCCGGAAATGTGTTCATTAATCAGTGTATCTAAAATTAGCTTGTCTTTATACCGCGAACGTCGGGTCAGCCAACTCGCCTTTGGCCATTCGGGCAGTTGGCGTCACGTGCTGGGAATTCTCTTTCATGCCCGCTGTCAGAGTGTCATACTGAAATCAGAAACGTACCACATATATACAATAGCCCAAGATCGGATAACGGAATATTTATATCAGAAATAACGTGAAGCTAAGTAACTATTTTTGGACTTTTAAAGCGTCTGCAAAGCATGACGGCATACGGAAAGTGTCTGGGACTATTGGCGATATATTTTTAAGCGTATTGCCATATACATGAAAAACAGTTAGGAGAACTTACGTGAAGTAAGTAATTTTTGACGTGACAACGTCTTATAAATTGGTTTGCCGGGTGACACTTCAAGAAACTGCGTTACGCTCCGCTCACGTTATGCGCTCACAACGAGAGCGAGTGAGAGGCACGCGTCCCTTCCACTCGGGCATGGTTAGCCCGCCTAAGAGCGAGAGAGACAGACATAAAAAGTGAAAGGCACGCGTCCCTTCCGTAAAATTATTTTACCACTCAAAGTCGTTGTCACGTAAAACTTTCGCCCCTATACCGACTTTACAGGCAACCAATTTTTTTATGTAAGTACCTTAATTACCTGATATATATCAAGGTAGCGAGTATCTAACACTACTCAATCGTCAATGTTTCGTTTATCAGAAAATACGTGACGTCTGGCGTCCCTGGGATACACTACAACGAACATTATGAAATTAGCACACATGCGTAAAATTTTACAGCGGGAATATAACAGGAATGGGAGCCACGGCAGTAAAACTGTGGGTCGCTGCTAGTTTTAATATAAAATGGAATTAGCGAATAGTGGCGCTAGTAATACACAATATAAGAAATAAAGCAACGACCGAGATCCAATACGTAGTTCGAAACCACTTTTTTATTATAAAAACAGCGCATTTAATTAGAGCTCATCGCTTCTCCATTGTTTTGAAAATGTTCGAAACTCGATTTAATGCCCGAGCTACACGAGCCTATTCTCAAGCTAGTGTTAGTAAACAGTTAAAACCCAGATGAAGATAGGGTGTTAATTACATGCTAAGAAGTGTATATTCCACTAATCTGACACAAAGAAAGGGGAGGGCTACAAAGTTATTAAAAAACATTTCTACATTCTCCAGCATGGTTATTTTATTTTAAAGGAAATAATTCAAGGATAACGAAAAATATAAAATCCAAGGATTCCTCAAGCCGAAGTAACAAAAATTCATCGCTAATTCATATTTGAAATTCTACAGCCGCACCACCCACTAAGGAAAAGATAACATTATTCAACATTTTTTTCTTCTTATTACCTAAGCTTTGCAAACCAATAGGTCTCTATGACGCTCAAGTAACTCCCCGTTTAGCTTCGTGGGCTCCCCTACCAATAGCTTTGTCTACACGAAGCTAGAAGTGCTTGCTAGCTCACTGACACTAGCTTGCTATCCTAGCTTGAAACTAGCCTCGTGTAGCTCGAACATTAGAGCTAATTATACACTTACACTAAATTGATTTAAACAATGTATAGTAGAATATAAATTCAATGTGCTGTTTATTTATGATTACTAACTATTTGAAAATATCTACCCACCGTAAAATGACTTGCCTCGTATAACCAACATGTTATTTGGCCAATAAAGTTCTGAAATTTTAAATATACAATACACCATGTTTTTTGGCCAATAAAGTTCTGAAATCTGATAAATATGAAATTTGTCTGAATAATAAATCTCTTAAAATAATAGAAATATGCGTCTCGAAAAAGTCAGCTGATGAGTGAAGTCACATGATAAGATTCTACTGGCTAGCCAGTACGAATGTACTCTCGGATACAGGCCGGGGCGAGCAGACGTCGCCCCACTTTGAAGCAGGAAATACCCCGTTTATGAACGCTCATTGAAAGTCTTACACATACCACAAAATTGCTAGCTCATCCAAGTGAAAAATTCGTTTGGCGCGCCACAGACAGATTTTTCGTAGGCTGCGAATTGAATCCTAGAGTCACGCTCGGAAATGATAAGAAATTTTGGCGTAAAGTCGGAACCATGGTCTTCCTCATAGCCACGCCCTCCGGTGTCACCCGCGTAGTTTCCAAAGTCAGCAATCAAATTTTGAGTTAGGTATACGTAAGTTTTCAGGAGTTCCTATGACTCCCTTTTATTTTATTAGTTTTTTATCGGATACACATCGGAGACTGTGCAGCTGTTCTGCACTAATCTATAACACAAGAAAATGCCAAACATCTATGGTATTATCTGGAATAACAAACCTGTCTGTTTAACCATCGAATACCGACCGCCATCCAGCCCGCGAGTTTAACCTTCACTCCTGAACGCAAACATAAACTGTTAAACCGATTCTATTCTCGTCGTATAGACCTTAGCATAAATATTTTTCACACAAGATTATCACCTGTCCTTATCCTACTCAAGCGGAAACATATCGCTGTCCCACTCATAATGGCTGCCAGCCAACTTTTCACATTACGAAATATGAAATTGTAAAAGTTGCAATTCTGGTTAGTTATGATTTATTGGTTTAAGTTTTAAACGAATAATGGAAGTTTTAAATTTAAATTAATTCATGGGTATCGTAAAACTGATTTATAATTGCGAAAAATTTAAAGATATTTTGTTATGAACAAGGAAAATTCAGAAAGAGAGAATAATTTAACGTTAAACTATCGTCCGTAAACCGACTTTACTGGCAATATTTTTTTTTTTTGTGTACAATTTTTGCAATTGATTACTATCTAGCTAATTTTTCGTGAATAGATTCATTTTGATGAGACGCTCAAGAATTTCGGAATAATGTATCACGCAATTTATAGGACATCATGAGTGTTAAATTACATTAATGAAAAAGTTAAATATTAGATGCGTAAAAAAATCTATACATACATAATTGCGTGTCAGTAAAGTCGGTTTACGGACGATAGTTTAACGTGACAACGTCAGAACAAAAGATGAAATGATTGCATAGAATTCAATCGAATAGAAAAGAGATAGATGCGGCGCATGCATACAATGATCATAACGGAACAACGAGCGTAACGGGACACTTTTTCGTGCGTTCAGCGATTTATTAGACGTTGTCACGTTAAAGAAGTGTAGCTTCTAGCGCGCTTATTTGTAAATCTTGCATATTTAATTCAAATGAATCAAAACAAAACAGTCACAAAACACATTCTCCAAAATGTAATCCATTGAAACAAGAAAACATTCAAACCAGTGCCAAATCAATTATCAAAACACAATAATCCACTTTCTACATATTTCAATCCACAGATTACTGAACAGTACATGAAGTGACGAATTTACTTTCTAACGTTCGAGCATATTCAATAATAGATGCACTTTGAAGACGTTTCAATGAGAATACGGTGACTGAAAAGCTCGGTCAAAGTCGTTAGGTGACATTTTATGAATTTATAACTCAGGACGTTCGTGCCATATTTGTAAATATGGGACGCCTCACGCTGCAGAACGCGTAACGACCTCGTTCGTCTTCAGTCTCCTATTAAGGACCCGTGGAAAATGATACATTTGGCAACCTATATTAATATCATCAGGCCACATCACTCGCAGAACTGACACACACACTCTTGGGTGTATAATGGGAAAAAATGTTGTTGGATGTTGAAATAGGGGATATAAGTTTGTATTGATGTTTGTCAGTTTTTGAATCTAGAAACTTGAAACTTACTTTTATCTACCTCTCTTTTACCCCAGTATTTTTTTGTCATACACATTTTACTACATTCGTATGAATTATACCCAAATAATTTAAGCTCAGGGACGCGAAGCTTATTTACATTAAATGTCACGTACAAAGAGTTCACCTACATAATAATATGTCACGGCACATCGAGAGTGAATCGGTTTCTTCTAGGTAAGCAAGCTCCATTGTAGATCGCATCGTCGCTCAACATCAGGCGAGATGGTGGTCAAGTGAAAACATATTATAGTTTAAAAAAACATTCGACATTTGATACGGTTTACAATAATGTGCCAAAATAACATTTCCTGGGTCAACTAATATTCGTCAGATTCGGTTCAGTGGGGGCCGTCGTACAACTCGTCTTCTAAAATAATGCCTAGACTGTATTTCTTTTCAGTATATTCTAGTATTTTTTATTTTCTGTGTTTCCTGTATTTGCTTTTTCAAGAGTGTTATGTCTTTTCCGTAAGAACCTTTTACAATGTACATATGCATCAGTAAATTCGTAATCAACTACAATAAAAGTGCACCAAAGCTTTCATTTAAATTACACTAAAAGTAACACGCAGTGTCACTCGTATGGTTAACTGATCGCTTGATTTACCAGGGATATAAAGTAGCCAATGTTTTATTGCAGACTAATATCTATTTATGTACCAGTTTCATCCAGATCTCTTCAATGTTTTTGCTTGAAAGAGTAGCAAACATTCATACATACATACAAACTTTTTTATTTATAATGTTAAGAGGATGAAAATAAATCACGTATTTGTGGTGTACGTACGTACTTCTTTGAAACAATTCAACCCATTCATTGCAACATATTTTGTTTTATATTTTTCTTAGATCAGATCAGATCGTGCAATATTTCTTTCTTTTTTTATTACAAGTTTACCATTTTATAAAAAAAAAAAATAGCAGAATAATTTAATTTTCATTGACATGAAGTCATTTTTATAAATTTACTAGCGGTCCATACCGGCGTTACCCGTGGTACATAATATAAAACCTTTTACACCCAGGGATAACGTGAAATAATTTTTGAAATCGGCCCAGTAGTTACTGAAATTAGCGCGTTCAAACCAAAAACTTCTTCAGCTTTATAATATTTGTAGAGATTTGGCAGAAGATCATTTGCTGAATCAAGTAGTATGTGCACAAATATAATGAATTAACGTAAACATAATTAATCATAATAAAACAAATATCAATAGAATCTCCTGACAGCTAGAACAAGTACCACAATTTATGATTGCCTTTCCATTTAATGTCATCTCATACTTTGCCAAAACGGTCGATAACAATCACTAACCTCTCCGACCATCAAAAGCAAATTAGTTCCCAGATTGCAAAAACAATACGCTGTCAAATCAACTATAATTGATAGTGTAACAGATTTAAACATGCGTTTTAATTATACGTGTTATTGTCACCAATTAGTCGTAAGTCTTTTGTTTAAAAAGATCATGATCTTGGCAACTGTGCAAGGCGATTGGAGGTCATCATGACAAGAGCTGGACGTCTTGTGGAACCGAGAGATGGCGAGTCCTGATAAATTGCAAGAATGTGTAGTGATTAACTACATTGTTTATGAAGACGAAAGAATAATTAGCAAGATTTTAGTGATACATTACATTTAAATGTTAGCAATCTAATTTTAAGAAGTCATGGTGGGCAAATAAGTAATATTAGGGTCGTCTAAATTAATTGCCGCAAATAAAATTGCTCACTGGCATGTACATATAATGCATCACTAAAATCCGCCCGCTAATAATACTGTCTTTTTCTGATATTACCCAATTAATCACTACAACATCAGCATAAGCAACCCACTAAACGTTCCCACTGCTGGCCTCGGTGCCTTCTTTCACAATGACAGAATCAAGGTATCAACCACGCTGGCCCATAAGAAGACCTCGAAAGATTCGAGGAACATCCCGTTTTCTACGATGGCCCTTTACTGTGTTTATAACAATTTCTCGTTCACATGTTCCAGAGAACATGTCATTTACAATCCTGAGCTTAAAGTTTAAGTCCCGCAATTATTCAGGATGTATGAATTTATCATCAACATGGTAAAGGGCCTTCCATCGTGAAAATCGGATTATTCTTCGAATCTTTCGAGGTCTTCCTCTGGGCTAGCGTGGTGGATACCGTGATTCTCTCCTTGTGAGAGTAGGCTCCGAGTCCAGCAGTAGAAAAGTGAGAATGTTTAGTATGAGTTGTTTGTGATGATGCTGTAGTGATTCGTTGTGTGATTTCAGAAGAATTATTAGCGGACGAATTTTAGTGATGCAATATACATATAAGTATTCATATGTTTATGCCAGTGAGCAATTTTATTTGCGGCAATTAATTTAGACGTCCCTATAGGAGATTTTGCATTTCTCTTTCAATAAATTCAGAGCATGGTTTTGGGTCGCTGAGACACCACTTCCACTTTCAATAGTTCTGATAAAGTAGTTTAAAAATGTCTTTAGGATCAAATTTTGGTCCGGTTTGAAAATACTTTTTCAGTTCGAGAGATCTTCTATATATTGAGCTTTATCATAGATCGCATCGTAGATTAGTAGCAGGCGTTATGGCAATTATTTTACAAACCAAAAGTAACAAATGTTCAGAACAACTAATTAAAAAAAAATACACCGTGTATGCTCTATAACTCTATTAGCTGATAATTATCATACGATAAATCATTCAGCTGATCAAAATTTTTGTGTTAGTTAGATTTTTTTAGGATTCGATGGTCTTATGAAAAAGTTGTTTGTTTTCACATGGTTTAAATATTACTGGGTCTGCAGAACCTTGTGTGTTACTAACCAAATGACTGAGCACTGAGCTCTTCACTACTGCTACTAGTGGATCACATATTAATATTTGCACATTTTTGTTTCGTAAAATACCAACTTCCCCATTGTTTAACATTACAATTTGCAATTATAACTATTTTAGCAACTATCTGGCTCCCATAATGAAAGCTTTGCTTAGTTTTGGGGCAATTTAATCTTCTGTAATAAATGCCTACCACCAATATTACTACTTGGCGATAGATTAACTATCAAAGGTGACGGCAGCGGACGCCCCAAATGAAAATAAAAATATTATTATACTAAATCTTGATTTTGAAACAAGTTTCAGTTTCTCCTAAACTCTCGTTGCAGTCCATAGTGACGCATTGTTTTTAAATTCGGTTCTATTTGGGGCTCGGACACGATCGCCATTATGCTATAAATACCCCCGTGATGTATGGCCGAAGTTTTATAGACGAATGCAGGTGCCTTGCAGAGGGGATTTTACGATGCTTATTAAATTGCATTTTATTGCAAAACTCTTTGAGTACCTATTTCATAATCCCAGCTACAGGTCACAAGGGAAGATGAGACTGATTAATTTTATCCACCCACTTATTAAACTCGTTTTCGTTGTGTGTAATATTGTGATCACATTCAAATCCGTCCAGATGCTAAAGAAGGAGCTCCAGTATCTAATACCACCTTGCCCTATTTTTGGACTGATTGTATCTTGTATACTCACATCGTTCCATGGATGACGTTACAAAGACTCGAACGAAGGGGCTTGACTCTACGTTTGTGATAAGAACATCTAGGCTGTGGAATGCGTTCTCTGAGTGGGTTTTTTTCCGATGGGTATAGTCTTGGCATCTTTAAATCAAGATCGTTTTTTTCTATGTAAGCACGTTCCATCGTAGACTGCATCGTCGTTTAACATCAGGCCAGACGACGGGTAAGTGTAACTGTAACAGTCAAAAAAACAATAACTGACCAAAAGCCCACTTTTTGTTTCCTAGAGCTTAACATAGGCTTAGAGATATAAGATCTTAGATCTCTGGGTGACGAGCGCAGTACAGTGCTAGGTAATAATTTGGACTCTTCATGTTCCAATAGCTGCGTGTCACTGTGCTGTTATGTGTCAGGCATGTTGCTTACCATCAGGCACATGTCCTGATCGTCTCGTCACTCTTTATTTAAAAAAAAACATAAATGGAGAAACTTTCGCAGAGCCGTCTCTTGGAAGAAGATAATGAAACCATCAGACTGCCTCTGTGAGAATTTCTCGGATGACGCGTGTCCTAAAAAATAAAGGAGCACGTGGTCATTCTCATGATGTCTTTCTTTATCGTTAAAGCCAGTAAGTGATGACTGACAAACTAGAATATATGCACTAGGACAAATTCTCAGAAGTGCAGGCGGAATCCGACCGTACGACTTGACGATTGTAAAATTTAAACTCCTTGCCACTATGTCGTCGTGGTGGAGTTGTTAAGCCAAAAAAACTCAAAACAACTTAAAACTAGATCAAAGATTCTGTACTTACTCGTTTCATACTAATCATTGAGTGATATCCAAATTACGCCTACGTTCTTTAAGGTTATTTATGGCAATCGCAAACTCTCGAAATAGAATTTGATGTAACAAATGCGTCACACGGACGAGTTTGGATCTGAAATGTATCTCGATACTGGGTGATTTACAGCTTGTTAAGTCACGAGACTGAGCCAAACTACAAAATATTGTTTGGATTAAAATAAACTGCAACCAAATGGTATTTATAAAAAACTAGGTAATCGAAACCGTGTACTTCTGTTTCTTCTTCTGTTCTGGGTTTCTTCTGTGTACCCACAACAAAAGTAGTAAGTAATCCAATGGCCTGCGACTTCTAGAAGACTCTACGGTCGAAAAGCCCTAAGAGATTATTTAACCTGAGTTTTACGAGCCCCAAAAGTACGTAACTATTCACGAGATCTGAGTCCATGGTCGAAAAGCCCTAAGAGATTCTTTAACCTGAGTTTTACGAGTCCCAAAAGTATTATTCACGAGATCTGAGTCCATGGTCGAAAAGCCCTAAGAGATTCTTTAACCTGAGTTTTACGAGCCCCAAAAGTACGTAACTATACACCAGATCTGAGTCAATAGATGGACTAAGACCGTCTCTATGTGGAGAGGACTTCATGGTTATAGAAATAGAGGTCGGCCAAAAGCTAGGTGGAAAGACGAGTTAGAGACCATTGGATCATGCAATTAGGCCAGCCTGGCAAAACACTGAGAAAAATGGCAAGGCCTGGAGGAGGCCATAACCCGAAGAGGGGTTCAGTTGATAGCGAACCATACCTAACTATAATAAAATTGTTTATGTTTTTTACACATGTGTAATGTCATCCATATGCTGTCTATATCTTTTCTATATCTATATTTTGGAATACATCTTGGAACCATACCTAAACTATAACTAAATTGTTTATGTTTTTTTCCAAATGTGTATTATGCTGTCATCTTGTAATATTAAAGGCTTTTTTATTTTTATTTATTATTATTTACGAGATCGGGCTCTATAATTGTTCCAGTAGCTTGTTTTCTTGATGATGATGAGAATGATTTAGTATTTAAATTAAATTTTACCACAAAAGCCAATTTAACATCCGGGCCTACATTTTCCAATGTTACACGTGGCCTTAGTAAATCTTAGTGGACTGTAAACAGTTAGTTTTGTTGCAACTCGAATGAGAGCATTAAATTGGTTAATAAAAATAACGGTTTGGCAAAACAAACACTAAACGAAACGGCGTGTTAAATTTAGTGAGAATTTAAATGGCATATACCCAAAACATTTAGCATATTCAAGCTTCTATACTAGAAATTTCTCGAAAGGCAACTGATGACGGTAAGAAACTTAAAGCCAAGGGCTGAATTGCATATTATTTGAGAGTCTTATTTCTAAGCGATGGACTAGTGTGGGCTGATATTGCTGATGATGATACTAAAGATTTTGTAAATAGGATCAAAAACTATTTACTCAGTCGACAAATACATGCATTTAGAAATTCAATTTGATAAGTCTAAATCCACTATAATATTATGTAGGTTAAGTAATTAAACAATATTAGATAATAACTAATTATCAGCGTAATAATTTTTTTATCAATCTTTAACAAGAACAAAATTAAAATTTTTGATTAACCCCCGACTACCTCGGATTTGTTATCTGTACAACATTCTACTAGTCAAGCCCTTTCATTTGATACCCATATTGTGGTAGTAGTGAAAAAAAAAATATAATTCGCCATTTTGTGGTGGCGGCCATCTTGGATTTGAAATTTGTTAATATGTATTGTATTCTACTGGTCAAGCCCTTTCATTTGATACCCATATTGAGGTAGGTTGTGAAGAAATATTTTGTCCGCCATTTTGTGGAGGCGGCCATTTTGAATCGATATTAACCAATCGATCAAACCAATTAAATAAGACAGACACACACACAGACAGGCAGACAGACAGACAGACAGACATCGACGTCAAACTTATAACACCCCTTTTTTTGGTCGGGGGTTAAAAAAATATGTTTTATAGATACGTAACATTGACAACGAAAAACTAAGCACACAGAATAACCGAGTTATTTAAAACGAGTACGAGTACTCTACGAGGATTAGACGCTTTTTACATAAGACGACTACATTTAACTATTCTTGACAGTATTAAACTAAATAAACTAAATAAACGATGTAAAACAACACGGTGACGTATGATTGGAGGCTTTAGCCGAAAAGCGTGAACGCATACATTACGTTCTTGACAATTCTTGCCTTGCTATCTGTGTTGCAAAGACAACGTGAAAATAATAAATCGATGAACGCCGCTGCATGCACGAAAAAGTGTCCCGTTATGTCCCGTTACGCCCTTTGTCCCGTTACGTTCATTGTACGCATGCGTTGCATCTATCAATGTTTTTCTATGACGTCGTCACGTTAAACTATCGTACGTAAACCAACCGACTTTACAGACAACCATTTTTTTTTTAATATAGAGTGATGAGACGAGCAGTATATGTGCTTGATGGTAAGCAACATGACTGCCACATAACAGCACAGCGACACGCAGCTATTAGAACAGCAAGAGACAAAATCATTACCTAGCACTGCACTGTGCTCGTCACCCAGACTTATGAGATCCTTTATCTCCATGCCCTATAATTTAACTGAATACAATGCCCTTCAAACCGGAACACAGTAATGTTTTTCACATTAATGCTTGGTAATTATCATTTCGCAATGAGACGACCCGCAATTTCTTCAGTCTTCTCGTGATCACGGCGGTTGTAACGCTGCCAAAACGTCGAGGTATTTAAACAATGAATTAAATCGTGATTAAGTCCTGTACATTATAAACATTATGGGTTCAAATCGCGAAAGCTTAAAAACAATATTTACTGCTTGGCGTTAGTATATCTGGCAAAGGTGTGCGTACGTCCTTAGACGAACTCCGCAAAGAGTCCCACCACTACAAAAAAAAGTTGCGATCTTATTGGGTTTTCTATCTAGATTACAAAGAGTATGCAGCTGTTCTGCTTGCCTAATATCTGTGATAATAATGTAATATCTGTGTCAAATGTAATCTGTACATAATAATCTGTAATAATAATAATCGTCAGGAGGTTTCTCAGTCTGCAGCCCTAACCACCGGTAGCTTGGGCCCTGCCCCGCTGTTGGCGGCAAACTAGGTTAAAGTGTTTATAATCATTTTATGTTATTTTATATAAATACTAGATGCCCGCCCCGGCTTCGCCCGTGGTATATTAAATAGCACTCATCGGGATCCCGTACATATCCAACGGTGAAAGAATGACTGAAATCGGTTCACTCATTCCTGAGAATATCGATTTCAAACAAAAAACCTCTTCAGCAACCTGCTACGCCACCTGTCGGAAATTGGTCGTATATTTTTCCCCGATTTTGTTACATTCTTGTTTCATGCTCCGCTTCAATTAATAGTAGAGTTATTTTCTATAGCCTAAAGCCTTTCTCGATAAATGGACTATCCAATAGAAAAATAATCTTTCAATTCGGACCAGTACTTCCCGAGATCCTAGCGCTCAAGCAAACAAACAAACAAGCTCTCCAGCTTTATAATATGAGTATAGAAGTATAGATTGTAAAAACTTAGTCTTAAGGAAATAAATAAAAACGTTAATAATAAAGTAATAATCTAACCTTGCCTTTTCTGCTCTGGGACTGACATACGCGTTACGTGTTTTCTATTGTACACACTATAACATACACGTGGATTGAAATCAAAAACCTAACAGACTATTTCCTCCAACCCGAGCTCGTCAAGTAAGCCAGCTCGTGTGACATCTCAGAAATTGGAGCATGCGCGCTCGTTTATTCTTTAAACTAAAATACGTTTTTAAAGTGACATGTTGGAAACCGCCGAGATGTCTCACGGGTTGCGGGCGCACTCGTTAGTCTGATGATTGAACAAATAAAAATGGTGGAAATATAATAATTTCTCCAAAAAATATTTAAACTTTTACGTTTCAATTAGACAGCTGTTTGCCGCGGTATTGGTCACCATCTTAGATAGAGAACAAGTACGATTCCTTTGTACCAATCGTAAGCAGAAGACGTGCATACTTTCCGTGGCAACAGAGTAATGTGCCGCGACAAAAGTATGACACTTCCACAAGAGCGACAAGGAAAGAGTGATCAGATCCGAGCTTTCGGTGTCAAGCGTTTGTTCCCACTCTATACGTAGTATATGCAAACTCTTTGGTCACCATAGGTTTCGATTTTTTTGCTACGTTGGTCACTGATTTTGTGATTATAGAATTAGAGAAGACATTACTGAATTTAAAAACTCGTCCAAAGTAAAATAGCTCTTATAACATTACACTATGTTCAATTTTGAAGTTAAACTTATTTTTACGTGTTACCTACTAATGCGTTGGCTAACTTCAAGTCAATACTACTTGTCAAAGATTTTGTATATTCTATAGTAAAAGTTACTTTTCTAGCACGAGGAAGATTTTGTATATTCTAAGTTACTTTCTAACACGAGTAATAATAATCTTCTTCCATAAGTAATGCCCACTTGGCTGCCATCTCGCCAAATGTTAAGCGATGATGTGGTCTACAATGAAGCACGCTTACCTAGAAGAAACCGATTCACTCTCGAGTTGAAGACACCAACATTGTAACCATCAGGCAAAACTCACTCAGGCAAAGCATTTCACAGCCTAGACGTTCTTATTACGTAAGCTTTAAATAATTGTAAATACTGCATATTATCTTAATATATATAAATCTCGTGTCACAATGTTTGTCCTCAATGGACTCCTAAACCACTTATCCGATTTTAATCAAATTTGGACACCGTGTGTAGATGGATCCAACTTAAAAGATAGGACAGTTTTTATTTCGATTAATAGGCTTTATGTGACCATATCCGAGCGAAGCCGGAACGGGCCGCTAGTCCTATTAATATATCTTAATATATATAAATCTCCTGTCACGATGTTTGTCCGCGATGGACTCCTAAACTACTTAACCGATTTTAATCAAATTTGGACCCCGTGTGCAGTTTGATCCAACTTGAAAGATAGGATAGTTTTCATTTCGATGAATAGTCGTTATATGACAATATCCGAGCGAAGCCGAAACGGGACGCTAGTGCGTATATAAAGGCAGTCGTGTTGCTTACCATCAGGAACATGTCTTGTACCTCTTGCCTTTTCACTCTACTTCTATATTATGAAAAGAAAACTTACTTTCTAAGACAAATTAGGAGGATCCCCTTCTAATACGAGTAGGTATGTCTCGATTACTTTTTAATGTCTCATACAAATTGAGACTGTGATCCACCGTTAGCAGAATTTTCACAGTTTCTGACACGATTCCTTCACAGTCAGCCCACGCTGACATATCTAATAGCCCTAATTATAAACAACACTCACATTTCTGCTAATTAGATGACAGTCAACTTGATACACCGCTATATCCTAATCACTCCACACGTTTTCGTAGAAGGTTTTTGAGTAGGACGGCGAATTTATTATCAAATTGTTAAGCCCTAACTCTAATCCTACACCCGATATAAATGAGAAACTGTGTATGTTTGTTGCTGAATCACGTCGGAACAAATGAACGGATAGGGTTAAAATCACACAGATTATAGCCTGGATTAAAACAAAGGCTACTAATACACTAAACTACTAAAAAACTATGAAACGCTACTAGTAACTAAAACAAATAGACAATTTTTTAAAATAAAAATAAACTTTTTCTTTACAAACCCGATCAGGCCTTAAAGTTAGTCCATCAAGCAATTGATATGGTCGGAAATCGGGAAGAGAGTTAAGGTCATCCACAACAGACGCCTAGAGTACTTAGCGGATGTCACAAGTCTTTGAAAGATATCTTGGCACATATCAGGTTCTGTTCATTTTCCAACCCTCAAACACTGGTCCAGTCATATATTCTGTAAGTACTGAAATTGATTATGAGTAGCGGAGCCGTGAGTCATCGAACTGATGAATCTCTACAACACCTCGAATGCCAAATCACACATCCGAGCCATGTTTATACTCGGGAGTGAATCTTGAGCAAACATGAGGCGAAACCAATTCAATTGGAAAAATAGCTCGGTTACTGAAGCCGAGAGTTTTAATCAGATGTTATTTTTTACGAATTGGATACTTTTTAGTATTTGCGTAAAGAAATTGAAGCAAACGCCTGTGTTTCGTCTATCAATGTTGATGATAAAGTTTAAATATCTATAATGGATACATGTCCTGTAATTGCTCTGGATAATGATCCAGAGAAATTACAACAATACACATCTGTGGATGACGACGGCAATGAAATGCTAGTAATGATTTGGATCTATATTTTCTTCATGTTCCAATAGCTGTCTAACACACGCTATCTTACACACGCTGTTACGGGCAGACGTGGTTGCTTGCCATCAAGCCCGTTTTCTGCTTGTCTCGTTCCTCTATCCGATGAAACAGTACAAGAAATACATAAAATTTGGATTACCAAGCGTAGACATTATCACCTAATAACAAACTCGATGACCAAACAATAGAATGACGATAATTGAGTGATATAACTAAAACCTAAATAAGCATATAAGCAGCCGACTACTTATATGTTCTCACTGCTGGTACTCGGGAGATTTTCTCTCTCCGGAAGATAGTCAAGGCCCCTATCTACCACGCTGATCAAGTACAGAGTGACGGATAACGGACACCCTCGAAAAAATATTTCTTGATTTCTTTTTCCAATTTCTTTGTTGAAACATGTCCGTTTTCTCACGACACATTTCGACACTATTGACGAACTTGTACCTGCAACTGCACTTGGAATAATTCTCACAGGTGCAGGTGGAATTCCAACCTAAGCGTTGCAGTAGTGAATCGTACTTTCTAGTAACTAGGCCATCACGACTGCAAAATAAACTCTCAATAATGTATAATGTAGATTTAGTGTCGAATCCAATCGGATGTATTGGGAATACGTCAAAGGAACTAAGTCATTGAAAATCATAGCACAACATTCCGCCAACAGGATGTTGAGTCCACGGAAAACAGGCGTGGGCGTTTATTTGTATATCCTACACAAACACCGAAATAGAATTCTTGTTAAATGTCAATCCATTCATGCACGTTATTCTAATTAGTAATGAACCATTGCAAAACGGAGAACGTTGTGGCAACAATGGCTTGGATGTGGTTCAAAGTGTTCGCCATTTTGTTTACGGGAATCTTGAGCGGAAACCGTTTACATCTCTGTTCTTTGTATTTGTAAATAGTTTCGGATACTAGTTACACGGTTTGATTTGTATACATATTTTAGATAATCTTTGGCTTTTGTGATTATATTTTTGGTACTGTTGTTATTCGCATTTGATTGAATATCAGAATATCAGATTGTCATTACTTGCCACTTTGAGTGGAACTCACTGGACTCTGGTAACGAACGAACACATTTTTCATATTTTAATTTGTTGCAACCTTAAGTTTTATCAGCTCATAACAATCCTTTGTTATTTTCTTGAAATAAGGAATAGCCAATGAGCTATTCTGATGTACTGGTGTATAATATGAGTATAACCAGCCCACTATTTACTGATATCACTTCCATCATTCTAATAAAATGGGCTCTACGATTTATCTCGGAAATTCTTCTAAATAAAATTATATTTTATGTATGTAAGCAAAAAAACCTAATTTTATCGGAATCCATTTAATAGTTTTACAGAGTAACAAACATCCACATATCTATCCATACATCTATACGTACAAACTTTCACATTTATAATATTAGTTGAACTCAAATTGTCAACAGTATCATTAACAAGTGTATTTGATAAATTCACAATAATTATTCTTACACTGTACTTGACACAAAAATTCTCAACCCTGGGTACTACAACATCAGTTACATTAAAGTCTGTCCCTACATCAATCATAACTCCAAAACTAAAATACGCGACGACAATTCCACTGATTTATTGATCACCTGACTCCAGTTGCCAACGGGTTATATTAAGAGCTGAAGAAAAATTTACAGCTCAATCTGATTTACGATTTCGCATAAACAAGAGGCACTTGTTTGTCAGAATCGCGAATGGTGAAGTTCGTAACGAAGGTGATGTGATTTGTGGAGTAGATAAATAGAGGAATTGATTAAGTGGAAGTAAAACTGTTGAAATTAAACTACCTAAAGACGTTGATGGACTAGTGTGGGACTAAATACAAATAAATGTTGAAAAGCTAAGAGACAGAGCCAAATGTAGTATATAACGCCAATAAGTTTTGTGTTAATCTTTAATACGGTGCTTCACAACTACTAAACCATAAAATCAGCTTATCAACTAGAGAATTTTATTGTTAGCGTAGCAGTAGCAGTGACCGTTTCATTTGAATGCCAATCTATCATGAATAACGGTTACGATTCTAAAAAGCTCTGGCCCGAGCCCTATCCCAACAGCTGCACCAACAATATAGATCCTGAAAGGCGTTAGATCAGCGTCTATGTTCGGTGGAAAACACCTCTGCAGCGCTACGTCACTGAATGACGAGTCCGTTATCCAACCGCGGCTGCACGGCCCACGCGCGTTCCTCGCCGCCCTGGGCCGCCAGCCAACATTTTCATAGTTTAGTTACGATTTCGAAAACGACCCGACGCCTCCCGCCGCCGGCGACAACCGATTTCTCACGAAATTCACTTGCTTTCGTCAAGTTCTCGATCGTCGTAATATTCGTGTGCTAGTGTTTTATTGACTTCAGTGCATAGTGATACTATTGGATTTTTTACCGTTTTTGGGTATGTCTTTTTATATTATTTTATTTACTTTGTTATTTTATTTTATTGGCGGATTCGTTTAGATGATGCCGTAGTGAAAAATGTGTTACATAAAGTAGAGGTCCAAGTCTAGACCCCTACGGAGCTCTAGGAAATGAAAAGACATTTTCTTACAATTTTTGACATTTTATGGAATTTAAACATTAAAATAGTCAGTTTTTGTTCGGAAATCAATGTATACTATCACATCTTGTGGTGAAAATGGCAAATTTTAAAGGAAAGTGATTAGGTAATCAGAGGAAGTCCATCGAATGCATGTTATAAAATTTCTCGCTTCGTTCGCGTCGTACTAAGATTTCGGGGGCCTTCGTCCGTTACAAAATAGAACGAGACGTTTCGTTCACTCTCGTGAAACTTTTTACTCAGGACACCCACAAACTTACACTTCACCTTGCTAATGTAGATGGCGCTGACCGACATCTGAGTGAGAGAGATGTGAGTCACTTTCTTGAATCGGCGAACACTTCGGTCGCCAAGAGTCGAGAGCGCTTTGAGATTTCAGCCAACAATGCTGAGGATGATGTATGGGCTTAACTCGACCGATCGATGATGGATTACAGTTGTAGTCATCGGCATATGATGAAATAAAGTGGCATAGCATTCAGTCTTTGGTTTAGTAAAATTCGATAGAATAGCAGCTTTTTTATGAAATTCCAGACGCAATTATAACTCTAAGATTAAGCATAAACTTCCCACTAAATGTCCCTACAGCTGGGACTCGGGGCCTTCTCTCGCAAGCAGGGATTCAATTCCATAATCCACCACGCTGGCCCAGTACGGATTGGTGGATGACACATGACTTCGAAATATTCTAGGTACATGCCAGTTTTTTTCACGATTTTTTTCCCTGTACCGTTTTTAAGCTAGCCACATTACGCACATGACTTCGGAAAGATAGTGGTAGGCGTGGGATAGGCAGTTCGTCACCGTTACTTAATCTTAACTAACATTAAAATTACAAAATACATTTTCTTGAGAATTTCCGAATTGCGAAACTGAAATTGAGGTATCGCTAAGATAAACAAAGCATTTGCGCTCACTGAAGAACTGGGTAACCTACTTAAATAAACCATACCAGATTTATAGGTCAAGAGAGCCGTCATATAAAATTATTATGATAGTCAACGTCCTAATGACATTATTAATAATCGCAACTGGCTTGAACTGTTTCATTAGATGCAAGGATTATTTGTCAATGAAAAGATAATTTAAAGATCCCAGTACTGCCAACCATAAGGCAGCCCACTGCCATCTATTGTTGGATATTAGAATAATCATGATAGGTCTTGTTCAGAACGTGGAATATTCGCTCCCAATACTGTCAATGGTCCAGATATTTTACAAATTAGGTCTTGTTTATTTTTCTCTTCATCACTCCAGAATATACCATCCGCTGCGATAGTAATAACGGTTCTAATATAGGTATTTACTGTTCCTTGCTAATGTACTGAATTAAATGAGTCACAGAGTTCTTTCGTTTAGGTAGTTTCTCTGAGAAATTCCGAATTTCTGGCGTAGCTCGATCTACAAGTTGGAACTTGTCAATTTACTTTCGTCGACATATTTGATTTCCTTAATTATTTTTTAAATTACATTTTATTTGACTACCGTTCAGCGTACTTGTACTTTCTAGATTTAGATGAGTAGGCTTTAATGAACTTGCGATGTATGATTTTGGTTTGTTTGTGGTTTTAGTTTAACCTTACTGATAACTGCTTATTTGCGTACTCGTATCTTAAGCGCGTGTGGGCCGTAATTTTGAATTTTTAAAACAACTTTAAGATCTTTAAAATAGTGTATTAAACTCTGAAAAAATATATGTTTAGTTCAGGATCTAATCTAGTTTTTCGCCTCAATGACACAATTTAATGAATTTTACTCGATAGAAAAAAAATCCCAAAGTTACCCCTTTTCAAAAGTTATTTCAAGTTTATGATAAACTAATGAATTTTTCTAAATTTTTGTACTCAACGAAAGCCACTAAAAAATTATAGATGCATTCGCAGAGCTTGACTTGATAAAAGTATCAGTTATTCACTATGTTTCAATATCTACCATATATACGCGCCCGTTCGGCAGGCCTGATCATTCTAGAGTTGGGTAGGACATGCGTTTACTTTGAGTTTGTATGAGTAACTCATTTCGAATTTTGAGGTGTGACATTGTCCCACCTCATTGTACCACCTCATAAATGAGGAGAATGTCTATCATCACAGTGACTTGATGCATACTGTGACATTATAACTTCCAAACGAGTTGAGCTGTGATTGTGATATTCTACAAATTAAGTTACTACTTTCATCGACATTGTATTAGACAAGCAACACGTCATGAGTTACTATGACTGTATGAAAATGTAATCGATATTTTGAAAAAAAATAAAAGTGCAATAAAATAGTTCAAGTATCACGCTTGTACTGATTTCAGTTGATTTTTACTTATTGTCAGTGTTATTTATTTGAAATTTTGTCGTTATGCAATACTTAAATAACAGGTCTCCGCGCGTTTACGTCCTAGATAAATAACACAACCGCAGAGTGTTATTATAATGTCCTGCGTTGTTGAGCATCGTCAACTCAAATTCAAATTAAAGGCAGAACCGATAATTTCTTTTGTTGTCCTTTTGTTCACCATTTAAGAAACCTTATCACGTTATTTTTCTCCTCGCTCAAAACAATGTCGATGACACAACAACGCGCAGGCCGATGAAGATTCGCGACAATTCAAAGTCATTTCAGAAGTGGACAAAATGGCGTTTGAGGTGATGGGACATTCTGTCAATTTGTAATCATTTGAGGACTGACTCTTGTATGAGGTGCACACCTAAGAAGATCGGTCGCGTTTCGGCGCTCACGGACGACAGGCCTGTGCTTGATTTTGCAATTTTGACAACCGATAAATTTTAAATATTACGATCATAGTGCCACAGTATAACAATATCAGTAGGTATTACTAGTGAAGCACGCTATGATCTTGATTTTTGATACCGTTTTCATTGAATTGCAAATAGACGCTGATACTAATTAGTACGCTGTTTACTTAATGTTGTAGACCAAAAGGGAGTCTCAAAAACTGACGTCGATAACACATCAGTAAAAAATTCAATGCGGATGCAATGGAAAATAGATAAGTATCGGTAAAATATTCGTCCGTCAAATCAGAGATCGAGAAATAATGAGAGGAGAAATCTTAATCCTGAGAATATAAATGCAAGTTAGGTATCATAAATGATACCTAACTTGCATTTATATGCTATTTAGGTAAATTCTTTGGTAGTAAGGTACTTAGTACATGGAAGAAAAGTTCTCACATACAGATTTTACCACTTTGGAAGAGACTTTCACGCAAATTATTCAGTTCAGAAAAAATGTTAGGAACTTCAATACAATTTTGAACACCTTTCCATAGATACACGTATTGGTTTTGTTTAGAATTTTTATTTTTATTTCTTTTCCAAGTTGGTGACACCACCAAAATTTATTGGTTTTTTTTTTTTGTATGAAAATGTTAATATTGTTCATAGAAATTTAGACACTCGACCAAATTTGATATTCAGCCAGTAAAATTACTCGTGGAATTTAACTCTGCACTAAGTTTCCGATTCGTATTTTTTATATAAGGTTTAGAGTCATTTCTGTGAGCATAAAATCTAGAGTCATTTCCTGAGCATAAAATCACAAAATAATAACAAATCCAGGTGGAGCTTCAAGCACCAGCTCGAAAAACGTTTTTTGGCCGATATTCTGAAAAAGTTATAAAGCCTATTATTATTGTAGAAAATAAAATTTCCCATCTTTTGTTGCCAGTAAACTTTTTTTCGAACTTACCGATTACGATTTACTATGTCAAATTTGATGATAACAATGTAAAAATAATAAGATGTGAATTCTGTTCCCAGTAGCATAAACATGTCCCTTTTACCGGAATGGAAGAAGGGTTATGTTTTCATGCTGTATCTTTGTGTTTGTAAAACTTTTATTTCTACATATCTTCCAAACGGCTGGATGGATTTTGGTAACTAAGATATTCTAAGACTAGTCTGACTCGCTAAAGTGTCCTTAGATAGGTAATATTTTTTTACGTGTAGATTTTTTTTGTAGTCGGGTTTTTATATTAAAGTTATTCAAACAGCACCGTTCATCATCATGATTGAAGAACGAAGAGTTTGGTCTCCACTTTTGTAATAAGAACAACTAAGCTGTGAAACACATTGCCAGAGTGGGTTTTTCACGAAGGTTCGAACCTTGGGGTTACGAGGTACACTGTGCTTGTTTCTATTAGAGAAACAAGTTCCATCGTAGACCACATCAATTTCATCCACTATTATCGGCATCATCGCAATCGTATCATTAAATGGGTTATAAATCGTAAACAGTAAGTTTTACAAAAAAGTTTACTAGCAACAAAAGATTTAAAATTTTATTTTCTACAATTATTGTCAAAATATATAGTTTCCAAAATATCAAAAACAGTTTTTTTTCATTGGCGTTTGAAGCTTACCTGGATCTGTGAGCATTTCAAATTTTATGCTCAGTAAGTGATCTTTACCTCATAGAAAAAATTGGATTAGAAATTTAGTGCAAAGTTGATCAAAAACTCTATTTTACTGGCCTTTCATTACGTTTCAACATTTTTAAAATTTTGACGAATTTGTGAATTGTTAGGAAACATTTTAAAATGATGGATGAAATTGGAAAGCTTTCTCAACTTATAGTGTGAAGAAAAAGAAAAGGTTGAGTTTTGTATATCTACGAGTAAAGATAAATTTAATATTTCTTCGTTTATATATCAAAAAAACTCTTATCACTTCACAATTCACAAAATTGTTATCACTAGTATAAACAAATCTTGAATAAAAAATGAGTTCAAATTACATAGTCCAATAATTTAATGTTATTTCTGCACTGTGGCACCGATTCCGCGGTCGGTGACGGTCGCGAGAACAAGACAGCGTTAAATGCCTAATTTGACAGAACTACCTGGCCTTAACATTGGGATGTCTAGACGACAGACTAACACCCTCTATACACGAGCCCTGAAATCAGAGGATATTCCGTAAAAGTAGTGAGGAGGAGCCTACATCACACCATAAAACACCAATCATATGGTGCGATGTAGGCTCCTCCCCACTACTTTTACGTAATTTCCTTCGATTTTAGAGCTCGTGTGTAGAGGGTTTAAGACAGGTAGCTTTGCTAGATCCTACAAAAAATTAATTAGGTACGTAGACAATTTGTTAGACGTCCTTTAGCAATCGACAGGCAGGGCAGTCATCTGCAGACCTAATTATAAAGATGGATAAATATTTTAAACAAGAAAGTAAAATTTGAGTCAAAATTATCTCGCAAAGTTAGTTGTGAAGCATCAAAGTTAAAGGTGGATAAACTTTTTATTGCAATTGAATTATAAAAAAATATTTAAAACATATTTAAACCTTAAAGTGAAATAGTATTTGGCAATATTTTTGTTAAGGTCAATTTCTTCCAAACTCTTAAGACTCTTTGCAAAGTTCGCGTGGCGAAATACCACACCTCTTCCAGTATTTTTTTTTAAATAAAGAGTGACGAGACGAGCAGGACTTGTGTCTGATGGTGAGCAACGTGCCTGTCACATAACAGCACAGTGCCACGCAGCAGGATTCTTCATATTCCAATATCTGCGTGTCACTGTGCTATTATAGGCAGGCATGTTGCTTGCCATCAGGCACATGTCCTGCTCGTCTCGTCTCCCTAGTATAAAAAAATTGGCAGTCATGGGAACTGCCGATAGAAGGGCAAACACATAAATAAAGAATTTGATAGCTTACTTTGGATACTACGCGGGTGAAACCGGAGGGCGTGGCCTTTTAGAAATGTGAAAGGCCAATGGGAAATTTTCACGCATTTCTAGATGGTCAATATAGTCCCGTGTTTACCCGTAGTTTTTTTATTATTCTCGAGCATGACGCTAGAATTCAATTCACAGCCCACGAAAAATCTGCCTGTGGGGCGCTAAAAGAAGTTTTCACTTCAAAAAAAACTTATTTTTCGCTAGAGAGAACAATAAAAAAAAAACATTTTAATTGAGCAGTAGATTTATGATTGGTGTCCAATAGTTGACGTTATTGTACCTATAAGTCGTAATGTTTATAATGTACTGAGATGAGAAGAGTCTTCTCGTGACCCCGGCGGTAGTAACTCTGCCGAAACATCGAGGTAATTAAACAATGAATTATATCGTGACTAAGCCATGATGAAAATAAAAATAATGATGTGTTCAAATCGCGAAGGTTTAAAAATCTATATGTCAAAAGGACATTGTCCATTTATAAGGGACTTTGGGCTAAATGTGGACATTTATTTCACTGATATCATAAATTAAACTTGATAGCTTTTAGCAATGGGTATCAGAATATTAGTATTTGGTAGTAGCAGAAAGAATACTTACGCATATTTTCCATAAGTAAAGCGAATATTGAAGAGATTATTTTTAAACAAAACTACATTTTTGTACCATCGGAGGGCCAGGGTCGTTATGGGAGGATGCCATCGATGTCCGAGGGCAAGCTAGGGGCGTAATAATACACTTTCATCAACCGAATACAACAATCATAACAATTTTCAAACGAAACATACAAACACGTGATACAATAAAACATAAATAAACGCCTGGCATTTTGTTTTGATGTATGAAGTGCCTCTAATTATGGGTATTGTACCTCTAAAAAGGTCTACAAAAATCCGTGGTGTATATCTATCTATTTCTAAAGGATAACCCACAATAACCATTTTATTTATGTGTTCAGTCCATTTACTTGAATTAATCATAATTCTTCATCTGGCCCTATAATAAGGGTGTTATGAGTTTAAAGTATCCATTATTTTATTTATTTATTTATTGGCTAATAATAAGTACGGCTACAATGCCAATTACACTTAAAATTCATTTAAAACATAATAGTAAATTAGTTAAAATATTTAAAAAAAATCAAATAATAATCAATATGTCAAGTTAATGTTACAAAATATTAAAGAATAAATTAATTAGTTAGTCATTCAACAAAATTGAAAATATACACACTACTTACTAATATTTTCACAAAATAATTTTAAATGTGTGTCAATCTGTGCCCATTTATCACAAAATATATCACATTCTGGGCATTGTTTAAGGAATGCGTTAAGACCACGGACGATGCGGCACATCGGGCCATTGTCTCTCGACTTGGTGCGGCTGGGTTCAATGGCAAAGAGTTCATGCTTACTGTGGATGCTTGTTTGTGACTTCATACCTCCAAAACGTATAGCCCTATTTTGGTACGATTTTTTTGCTGAAAAGTGGTTGTTTTTTTTAATATCTGTGCTCATGCTGTGGTTCATAGGTGTAAAAAGCAATAAACGATTTCATCATTCAGATCATATTGAGTTTGGCCCATTAAATGGTATCTGCATCGCATTTCGCCTAATACATTCTGGCAATTATACAGTTGTTGTATGCGTATAGATACCTAAAAAAAAATTGTAGAGACCCTTTTAATGTCATGTCACCTGATAATGAGTACAAATTCAAATACAAAAATCTTTATTGCTGTTTGCAGGTAATATAAGGTAATACAAAACATTTTAAAAGTTGACCCATATAAACTGGCCTCTTCTTCCAAGTAGATTCCTTTCTGATTACGGTTTCCCACGTTCTCTTACTTAAAATATAGTTACTAGGCATTATTTTTCTTTATTTCTTAGATACTTTCTAAGATCACAAGCAGAAAAGCTTCTTATTTTGTTTTGTGGAAATCTTAAGTTTTGGCCTGGGGAATGATAGCGCTAAGTTCCTCACTACATAGTCAGGTATTCTTCTCTTTATATGGTATTCGCCATGTCGTACTTCTCTCTTGTGTATTGTTATAGTGAAGTCTTCCTCTTTTCTTTCTTCTGTGTCTTCAGATAAGGTACAGACCATGTGGCAAATATTTATACAGTCGTCGTATTACCTATCGAATACAATTTTATGACGTTTCTTCTGCGATTTGTGGGTTTCGTCGATTTAAAATGTTGTGTATGCTTTAATATTTATTGTAGGAATGTTTGTCGTTTAGGCGTTGTTAAAATATTGGATAGCAAATAAATATCATCTTTTATTTCTTGGTGTGGAACGCAGTGCAATGCTAGCTAGTGATTAATACTTTTAAATTATGTTCAAATAACACTCTGGCGCTTTGTTTTACAGGCCAACGTTTTGCTTACCTTATATCAGTTTTGCTTGTTTTTTCACTCTCATTTTATAATCTTTTTTTTTAACTATAATAGGTTCGCACTTTCTCGCCTTGTTTTGAGATCACGATGGAGCGTCATTTCACTCTCGATAATCCATTTTCACAACCTAGACGTTCTTATCACAAACGTGGAGTCAAATCTCTAATCATTTTTATCGTATCGCTTACTGCTAAGCATAGGCTTCCTGTATGCCACTTGTCTCGATGCTATGCTACTCTCATCCATGCATAACCCGCAATTTTTTAATAGTCATCGATCCATTTATCTGGCACCCATGCTTCTCTTGCCTTCTATCGGCCACCAATGTGTCACTACTTGAATCCACCTACCATCACTCCATCCAGCCCAATTCCATTTGAGGGAAGTAATAACCTTCGCGATGTTTCGTACCTTCGTCCTTCTTCAGATTTGAGTACACGTTCCTTTGATTTAACTGGTGGTCTTTGTAATTAGTATGAACACAACAAAATTCTATACAATACGTAATGTTTAGGTTTCACTTACTCCATTAATATATTGCGTTGTAGAATTGCCGGAGTTTATTCTGTGATTTTACCTGTGCTAGTCTATCATGAACTAGTCTTAACGTTTTTGACAGCCGCCGTGGCTGATACCGCTGCGGTGACCACAGGGGATAAATGGGAGCTTCCCTCGAATTATAAAAAGTCTAATTTGATTTTTTTCCTTGTTGCAGAGAACCTCCAAGCGGGCGTAGACCGTTCCACCGTAATGACCTGTAGCTAGCACCATGGGGGTAACCGACGACTTAGCCCCGAGTTTCACGCAGAAGCCGGCGCTGCGGCAGGAGGACGACGGCAACAAGCTCGTCTTCGAATGCCAGTTGCTAGCGTCGCCCAAACCGGAGATATCCTGGTACAGGAGCGATGAACTTCTTAAAGAAGATGGCAGGACTCAGTTTAAGTGAGTATTCGTCTTATTCAAAGAGTTTACATATACTACGTATAGAGTTAGAACAAACGCTTTACATCACAAGAGTGTATCTCTCTACTTAGTCTGTGATCAAAAGCACGGGTCTGTCTTGTCGCTCTTGTGGAAGTGTCATACTTTTGTCGCGGTGCGTCACTATGGTGCCATAGCTAACATACACCTCATCTGCTTACGATCGGTACAAAGGAACCGTGCGGAAATACCTGATCTATTTACTTATTCTTGATCTAAGGTCTTATTGGTATTTATTATAACTAGCAGCTTTCGGCATTTTACATGCGCAGTTCCCTACTTTTTATCACTGAAAAATAATGGGAACAGGAACTGCGTAGTCCAAACCATACTGTCCCCGTTCTCGTTATTTTTTCGAAACAAAAAGTAGCCATGTGCTAGCCGGTAGCACAAAGGCTACTTTTTAACACGAGGAACTAAACGGAACGGGAACTGTGTAGATAAAACCACGCAGTGCGGCTAGTATAATCTGATTTCAAAATCTAATTGCAAACCGCATCTAAGTGATGTTTGGAGATAACTCCTTAGTGGTAGAATCACCAGCAAAGGTGTGGTACTTCCCCAAGTGGACTCTGCAAAGAGTTGTCCTGGGACTCCAAACCGCTTTACTATTGATTATTAACATCATAATGTTTCTTTCTTTCGATGTGTATGTTTGTAGTTTCTGTTGTTTTTTTTTCTACATATTAAAATCTTAAATTGTTATTCTTGTATGTACTACTTAATTGAGTATATATGTTTTTTGTTTTACCTATAGAATGCGACACATTGCCAATCATATTAACGTGAAACAGTGGTGTAATTACTACCGATGAGCAGGAGTCATGTATATTTCATTTAAATAATAAAAATATTTTTAAAACTACAAAATTAAACGCAGAAAGCTTTGTGAAAGCCCACAAAACGCCACAATAATCTTTTAACACAATCTAGCACACGACAAAAATAAATTGTTTGCCAAGGTGTTCCGTCGCCAAGGTCTTGAAAAGCAGCTGAGCTTCGCACCTGAAGACATTTATATCCGTCATCGCCTCATATTTTTCACTCTCCATAGCAATAATGAGATCAACACGAACGGTCTCATGTACAGTTTTAGCGCTTTCACTAAATATAATTTTAATATATTCAGATGCATCAATATCATTTTTACTTTGAACGTTAATGGGTCAATGTCCGTTATCGCTTCGCTTTCCCTTACTATTTGTTGATCGAGAACTTCCTTTGAAGTCGCACATTTGCGATTGGATGGCACACTTGGCACAGACGTCTATATCGGTGCTCTGACATTCAATGAAAAGAAATTCGGTTTCAATTCTAAATTAAGACTGACTTCATTAATCGTATTGACATTATGAGTCGATTTAGTCTCTGCATTGCCATGATTAAATAGCTTTTCTCTTTCTCTTGAATCAAAAAGCCTTTCAGTCTCTTAAATGTCATAATGAAATGTATATTTACCTTGTATGCTATTCCGCAAAACAAAATTATCATCTATTACAATCGTGTTTTTATAAAATAGAAAAATATCATATATAAATGTTCTATTTCGTAGCGACGACCCCAAAACATGTCGGAAAGCATAACGTACGTTTCAAATCATCAGATTAAGATCAAACATCTTCATGAGAACGACACTCATAATTCGAGTATTTATGTTTATTTTTCAGTATTTGTTATATTTTCTTTTAATCGCTTAATAATGTTTGCATTTGAGCCGTTTCCAAACCACAAGATTATCATCAAAATGGTGGAGGAATTTCGCAAAGAACGAGCTTGTATTTTAAGTGGTTTTAACATTGAGACCACCTGTTCGAAAGAAATATAAATAGAAAGCAGATAGTGAATGTTTAGTAGTCGTAACAATTTTGAAGTAAGATATTTTAAATAATGAAGAAACACTTGACAAATTAAATTTACAGGTAATATAATTTTTATTTAACAGGTAATACAGTTCATTGACCTAGCGTATAATATAAATATTTGTATACGTACTGTTGACAATGGAGATCGTAAAAATAGCATTAAACTAAGAAAGAATTTATCGGTGACTGTTTTAAATTTTATTTATGTGACAGAATTCTTTGATGATGAGACAAGACTGTTGGGGAAATTCTAGAGATTACACGTAAAAATACTTGGACCCATTTTTTAAAAGAATAAATTAGACTCTATATCCTAATACCATTGAGGAGACACGTTTGTTTGTAAACGATAAACAATCGACTTAGATTTCTTTTATCTTCAGAAAGTTAACGCAAACGAAGCTACGAGACCAAAACAGGGACCTAATACTAAATTATAGAAAGACCAACTTGACAAACATAATTATTTTATGTATGTAACACATATACAATTGAATAGCCCGATTCCTAATTCACTAAATGTGGTCTTAATAATTATATGCATGATTATAGTGAAGTAACATAGCTTAAAATATTTTTATAAATCAATCTTAAATGACGGAGTTATGAAATAAACGTACCTAAACCTTAATAAACTTTTTTAAATTGTCGGATGAATGTTAAACCTAAAACTGTTGTCGATTGTGTCACAGGTAGCGTTGATGTGTTTAATTTTGGAACAGAAATTTGAAAAAAATAAAACAATGTTATTAACATTGTTTTAGCGTCAAAGGTCCAAAGTTCCAATTTCGACACGTGATTGTGCAACAAACATCGCAACATTCGTACTTATAAAATCAGTAGGATTATCTTTCATTCAAATCGGTTCGGTAAATGTTTTAAGTCTTCCGCATACTGCTTTAGTTATTATTTGACTTTATTTTTACTATGTACAATATTCTTTGCCCTCCTTATTATTGATGTTACTAAGGGGTTTTTTGAATCCGTGGTCCGAATAAAGGAATTGAATTGAATAGTGGTAAACCTTCGTTTATTCGTTCATTATTCAGAGAATTTGACATAATTACGATATTTTTCATTTTTTTCGAGAATGTATTCCCGATTGTGACTCCTCCTTCAAGCGTGCCTAACGCTTGGCCATAAAAACACTAGGCCTGACAATTTTAGAAAAAAGCGACATCTTTTCATGCTAGACGTTCTAAAGACTCGAACGAAGAGTTCGACTTCACTTTCGTAACAAATACGTCTTGACTAAAGAATTCGTTGGCTGAACAGGTGTCCTACAATCTTAGTGAATCCAAATCAAGTGTGATTCGATTTTTGCAAGTCGAGTGTGATTCTATTTCTTCCCATCCCAAAAGAATTTGTGCTTAGTACAACATGAGACACTAAGAAATGTGCGTCATATAACAGTTGTTTCTCTTCTTCAGGATCCAAAGCATCGCCAACAACAAGTTCTTGGTGGTGCTCGAACTTGACGACGTGATCGAGACAGACGCGGGGCTTTACAAGGTTAAGGCTAAGAACAAGATGGGCGAGGTGGCCGCTTCCATCAACCTTAACTTTAGCCGTGAGTAATATATATGTTTATGCATCTATACATAGGTATTATACATTACATTGAAAGATCTGTCAGTAATTCTAAATTAACAGCTTTTGACTAAATGCTTATGAAAGTAAATACAGTATTTTCCTTAATAATAGTTGGTCTGAGGGTATTTACAAAAAAAAACTCTTCAACTGAAGATAAGATAAGACATAAGAGGATTTATCGAAAGCCGATGTCAAAGTTCTCTATTCATAAATGTACAATTTACACGTCAACTTTTCCTCTTTTTGCTGTGTTATTTCTCTGAAAGCATTTACCCTCCAAATATGAACACAGAAATGTTTCCATGTTATTTATCGTTGGTACAATATCTGGCAAAGGCAAAATTCATGATTAATTTGTAATTTATTATTCGCCATACTGTTATCAGTATTATTTTGAAATATAATAATTACCTCCTGAAGATTCAAAGTCTCAGTAAACAGACCTTCGCTAATCTTGGTACGAGTACTCGAAGTACGCGGTTCTCAGTAACCTTTTTGTGTTGGACTGTTTGCAATGTCTTTGCATTCCTTGAGATTTTGCGTCTTTACTTAACTGCTATGGATGGTAACGTAGTTTAATTAGCTGTACTACCATGTTTGTATAGTCAATTCTTTAATTGTTTTATGGAGTACTCAAAACTAGTTTAGTTTAGTAGTAACTACTTTTGTAGTGGTAGGACTCTTGGCAGAGGCCGCCTGGGGAAGTACCACCTTTGCCGCCAAGCAGTAATGTGCAAACATTACTGTGTTCCGGTTTGAAAGGCAATGTGTCCAGAGAAATTACAGGGCTTAGAGACATAACATCTTAGATCTCTGGGTGACGAGCACAGTTCAGTGCTAGGTAATGATTTGGACTTTTCATGTTCCAATAGATGCGTGTTACTGTGCTTTTATGTGGCAGGTATGTTGCTCACCATCAGGCACATGTTCTGCTCGTCTCGTCACTCTTTATTTAATAGAAAAACTGTTTTTCCGGTGTTTATTAGAGTATTATAGACTACATACTTAAATCACTGTATTAATTTTAATACATAAATGTGATAATACAGTAACGTGATTATATTAAAATTAATCCATGATTTTGTAAACACGTAAAATTACGATTATTTTGTAACCTCATGAAACCTCAATAAGGCCTTATTTTTGTATGCCCGCAATGGGTAGTAATTTTTTTTTATTTCTTTCATTTTTACAGCAAAACATCCTTTTTGTATGTAATAAAATAATCTGATTTTTAGTTACCTGTAGGAGTATCCAGTGTAAAAGTTGGTTCAAACCAGACTGGTAGTTCCAAAGATTAACCCGTATTCACCCCATACTGAATGTATGTATACTGTTGTGTTACTGTTGTCGCTGAGCCAATCTCATCCACACATGTTCCGCAATAGATCTAATGTCGTCGACCTATCTGGCTCGAGTTCTGAATTCTGATAACAGTTCCTCATTTAAAATTTATATTCTGGTGGATAATAAGTCTTACTTGATAAATACTGTATGTTATAGCACGGTCACCAAATATGTATATGTAAATATACCTATCTTATATTTCATCTGGTGTTTTGTTAATGTTTAGTATATGTCAATCTGTAAGAGTTTTGATTACCGTACCTGAATTCTGCAAAAATCCGAAAAATACCGTACCTAAATTGCTTTTATTTTAAAGATTGACGTTTGTGTACCATTAAAAAAAATGTTTTAAAAATATTTGTATTTTCGATGAGTAAATATAGAGGTACAATAATAAAGTAACTTTGAATTTTCCCGCTAAAGCACTAACGGCTGACATGGCGTCATAAACCGCGAAATATTGGTTGCGATTCATGACTGTATGACAGTTTATGTGTTTTCTTATTTTTACTTGAATACAAACAATCAAAATCGTCGTCACTAAGATCGCAAATTATAATAATAATGCAGTTAAATAAAGTCAATCTAGTCAGTCTTTGACAGCTTGTTTTGCGGTTATTGACGTAATAAGAAATATTGGTGTTTGCAGTCACGTGACAACAATAAAAATATAGCATATAAAATCATTTATAATAAGTTCACTAAGTAGTATTAAATTGGTTTTCGATATTCTAATTAATATAAACTATCATAAAATTAACACTAAACATTGATTTGTGTTAACATCCCTATATGTAGTTTTACAGTCTTTACAAAATTGATATCGGTAGTCGCAGAAAGAACTGCATATAATCAACTGCAAAAGCATATTCAGCACTCTTAATTTAGTATAAGAAGCTCCAAAGTGGCAGTTTTCTCTTATTAATTTTAATAAATTAAAATTAATGAACATGTCAACGTTATTAAGTTCTTTCAGAACATTATAATTTACAAAACACACGAACATGAAAAATATAAACGTGTTCATTAGGGTGGAGCGAAATTTTTTTTTTTTCGTTATCGCTTTATAATACCTGTAAAAAGTTGCTCTTTTGTTTCACGAAGACATACACAATTTTTCATTTAACTCCTAATATCTTTAGAGGTGCCCCCAAACTCATAAATATTTGAAAAAAATGCGAAAATTGGTAAAAAAATACTTTCGTCATGTTTCCGCTTAATTTGATTCTGAACGTTGCCCTGTTTGTTTATGATACAAATATTTAACCCCGAGACGTGTTAGTTGATGCGAGGGACGGAAGTACGCGGGTACGCGGGAGGAGGTCATTTCACTACTCTCATCAAACGTTGTTTGAACGCCACTTAGTCGACATACGCGCGCGGATTGTTATTGTATTATGTGTGAGAGGCTTCGTTTTTAACAGCTGAGATTAAAAATACAACTCATGTAAGTAGTATTTACAATGTAATGTTGACAGTTAATTTAATATAGATCGAATTACAGTACTTTTGATTTGAATTAATACCTATTAATTTTGTTTATTACAGTACAATGTCTCAAGTCAAAACTCGACAAACGACGTCTTGTCCCGTGTTTGGTTTGCCAGAGAAGTTACCAGTGTCTCAGTTGCCTACTTATAGTGATGTTATGAAGTATTATATATTCATTAAATATCAATTAAAGACAGACAAAACAACAAAAGAGCCGACTGTCCATGACATATCCGAAATATTGGCTGAAGAAATATTAACTATATGGCAAAAGCTTCGCTGCCAACAGTGAGCCGTAAGAGAGTATTACAGTTAATTCGCACCTATCATGATAAATACAGAAGTTTAATGAAACCTTATCATGGTCGTCAAACCAACATAAACTATCAACAGAAAATTAATACATTTACAGCTGAGTCTCATAGATTATTTGATATTTGCAGTTGCAAATGCAAACTTACCTCAAACTGTTCTTGTTTGAAAGACAGTCGTGTTCCCAAGAAGAATTACCCTTTCTACTCGATCAAAGAACAACAAGAAAAATGATAATAGGTGGTGTAGATCTAGCTGCAACTATAAAAATAAGAAAAAGAAGAAAGAAAACAAAAAGTTCATTGCGTAGCAGAGAGACAATTGATTCCGAGAAACCGTGCTGTTCCCGATTCTTAACAGATAATGTGACATCGGCGATCGAAAGTACTAGTGCTAGTTCCAGCAATAGCGAAACCTCTAGTCCAATAAAAACCCATTTGCCGCGCCATCAGCAAAAAGAAGAGGTTAAGTTTACCATCTTTAGCTCTTGCGTGTGATCGCACTGGAGTTTCTGACAGAGCCGCTGCTATGATAGCTTCTTCGGTGTTGAAAGATGTGGGAATTGTTTCTTCAAACGATACCGGTAGCGTCATTGATAGATCTAAGTTGCGCCGTGAGAGAACTAAAGTCAGAACAGCTTTACAGAATGAAGATTGCGATAAAATCATATGTGGTATTTATTTTGATGGTAGAAAAGACAAAACTTTGGTTAGTATTCAAAAGGAAGGTAAATTTTACAGAAAAAGAGTTACAGAAGACCATTATGTGATTTTATCGGAGCCAGGAAGTGAATACTTCGGACATGTCACGTGTGACTCGGGCACTGCGAAAGGTATTGAAAGTACTATTTTAACTTACTTAAAATCCAAATCGGTAGAACTCGGCGAAATATCTGTTGTTGGTTGCGATGGAACAGTAGTTAACACAGGTTCTAAAGGTGGTGTGATTCGCTTGATGGAAGAAGAACTTAAAAACCATTACAGTGGTTTATCTGTCAATTACATTCAAATGAATTACCACTGCGTCACCTGTTATTGCGTTTGGATGGAAAAACTACAGGGCCTAAGTGCTTTTCAGGTCCCATTGGATCCGAATTACAAAATGTGAAATTATGCCAATAGTGGAATTCACTGCCATTTCGTCAACGTTACCTGAGATAACAGCTAATGATTTAAGTACGGACCAAAAATATCTATACGATATAATGACGGCTGTAAGAACTGGTGTTTGTTCTTCCGATTTAGCTAATATGGAACCTGGGCCTCTCAACCATTCTAGATGGCTTACGACAGCGAACCGAATTTTAAGATTATATATTACGAAAACAGATCCCGACGAAAACTGGTGATATTAGCTACGTACGTGATGAAAGTTTATGGTCCGATGTGGTTTACAATAAAAAGTAATCCTTCGTGTATTAATGGAGCTAAACACCTGTGGCAAACTATTAGTCTGAGTCGCTATTTGAAATCGGATATGAAGAAGATCGTTGACAATGTAATTCAACGAAATGGATATTTCGGTCATCCAGAGAATGTTCTTGTCGCCATGCTTGGAGATGACATGGAAAGCATACGTCAGCTGGCATATCAACAAATCTTGACAGCAAGATCAGAGACTGCTCCAGGTATTCGAACATTTAAAGTACCTACTTTAAATTTTGACGCCGAAGATTATACGCAAATTATTAAGTGGCAAGACTTGAAAATAACTGAGCCACCGCTGACTGCTAAATTATCGGATGAAGCTTTGAAATCAATTGTGAAAAGTGGTTTGGGTACAATTCCAAATATAAAAATATCCATGCCACACTCAAGCCGTAGAGCGCTGCATCAAGTTAGTGACAGAAGCTTCAAGTGCTGTTTGTGGAGAACATAAACGAGACGGTTTCATCAGGGCAAGGCTACTTTCGCGTCAGCAAATGCCACATTTCGATACAAAAAAAACAATTTCATGTTTAACTAAAATTATGTAATTTTATTTTTCTTTTAATTAATAAATTGTTCGAAATAAGTTACGGCTCTTTTAATTATCGTATTTCCAGGTAATTATAATTATATTTATTAATTGATAGCAGAATGATACAATAATTGAACAATTTGACAGTGTGATAACAAAATGTAAAAAGTAGTTATATTTACCTATTTTCAATCAAGCTGGGGCACCTCGAAATATTATAATAGATTAACGAGATTTCGTATGTTTGATTCTCTCATTCAAAGACAACTTTATATCGCTATGCCGTTCAAAAAAAAAAAAAAAAATTTTTTTTTCATATATAATCACTCCACCCTAGTGTTCATACCCTTCCGAAACGGTTCGACCGATTTATTTTAACGATTTTTGAGGTAACAACGTCTAATAAATCGATAAACGCCGGCGCCGGCTGCATGCACAAAAAGTATCCCGTCACGCTCATTGTCCCGTTACGCTCATTGTACGCTTGTGCCGCATATATCAATGTTTTGTTATGACGTTGTCACGTTAAACTATAGTCTGTAAACCAACCGACTTTACTGACAACCAATTTTTTGTTGTACATTGGTAGATTTGAGAATAGGTGGTACCATAAGGTAAACGGAGTATTTTCATTTTCACACTCCTGGCGCAACTTAAAAGTTTTTCTTTGCAGTTTTATTAGTTTTGTATGGACAATCCCCAAATTATTTTAATGTCAGTCATTGACGTGCAGTGATTTACAAAAAGTGACGCATCTCTATCTCTCAAATTTTTGTGATGAAAAATTAGCTGGCAGAATACGTTTTTGCGCAATTTGCTAGAAATTTACGTAATTTCGTAAACGAGTGAATACCGTTTATAATAAAACGAGTGATATATCACTGGTTTTATAGAGGTATATGTAGGTTATGTAGTGGTGGGCTTATAATTCTACTGTATGTGAAGTTAGTTAGATTACGAACTTAATAAAGTTAAGGTATTTAAATTTTACGGTGCTACATTTAATTAATAAATGCCATTCGTATCAAGAAAGATAATGTTTTTTTTAAATTTAATATTTATCTATCGTCCCCTGCATTAGAGTCTAGATTAAAGATCTATCTATTAGATATTTTTGAGATTTGATCTAGATTCTTTCTATTACCTACAAAGTTTGTAACCTGTAGTTGATCTGCAACATTCACTTACCAAAACTTCCACCTCAGACAATTAGCTAATAGACTACAAAACAAACACGTCAACATTTGTCCAAACATTTGTCACAACACAACAACAGTAATCCAACACCCTGCCAATAAAAATGCCTTCACAAATAACAGCATTAGTCATAGACAGAAATACAAATGTCTAAGAAAAAGTTTAGTATTTAACCCACGCTTGGAGCGAGCCAAGACATGTTGGTAGTCATGAATGTGCTGGCATGAACATGGCTGGCTTTAAATCTCTTTTGGATGGATTGAAATTTGTGTTATTTCTGTTAAATACGCTGAAAATTTTAGTATATATATATATAAATTTTAAACTTTCGCTGTTTGAACTCATATTGAACACAACGGCCGTGGTCGCGAGAAGAAGAGACTTTTCGAAACCACGGTCGTTGTAACGCGACCGAAACGTCGTGAGGCAATCAAATAATGATTTGGATTCCGATAAGTCCTGTGTAAAGTTTTCAGTAAGAAATGTTTTGTGTCTATTAAAAAAAACAGTATGTAACAGACACTGTGTATAAATTGCCATGAATTACAATGAGTTAATTTCAGACGCGATATGAAGTTGAATAAAACATACGGTATATTGGGTCTATCCAGGGATAGACAGCGCATTTGCTTTCCCATGTATGGTAAGAGACAGCACTAAGTTTTTTGTGCTAATTTCCATTTCAAACTCGCGTCCAATTCAATGCGTGTGTCCTTCACTTGTTTGCAACGCAAACTGTTCTTTTAAATACGTGTTCAAGGCGATGCAAGAACCCATGAAGCTTGAATTTTACTGCACCGCTCGCGATCGCCACTTTGGCAGTAGCATTAGTTTGTATAATTGCATCGGTGATCACAGTAATGCCTTGAAAACCTTTGGTACCAAAATAATCTACTGTACTCGTAAAACACAAATTTTAAGACCTCTTCTCATATCTCTACCAAATACACATGACATTCATAAAAAGTAGCTCGGACCGTTTCGGAGGAGTGCGTACAAAATCGGCACAAGAGATCATAAAAATATGATAAAATGGACAACTTCTGTTTTCCACAACTACGGTTAGTTGCCAAGGTAATACTCGTTGCTTCCAGCTGTAATTCACGAAAATATCACTATGCAGATACCTTGAAAACTAGCAAAACACTAAAACACAAAACCGCAAAATTAGCTTACGAGTTCCGAAAACCTCATGTTTATTTGTAGAATTATCATTGGTCTTACCCAAATGTTTATGTCTGCTAGGTGTTGGCATAAAACAAGGTGGATGTTAGAATGATCTGTTAGGTATCTGTTTTTCATGTAATTCACTATCTAAATTTACTGAACTTTTGCTTCTGAAACTTTATTTCTGATGGAAGATTTAGTTTGAACGTTGAACAAATATTAATATGACATGTTTATCTTTTCAGCCGCTGATGAAGAAAAACAGAAGTAAGTATCATTTTACATAATAATAAGACAAGAAAAGAAAGCCATAAAAAAGGAAAAACAATTGATAATTTAATTCATAAAACTACTATTATCGTTTATGAATTCTTCACATTGGGACTTAAGTTCCCGATACCAATTCTAAACAACGTTATCCAAAGAATTATAAAAACGTTATTAAAGATCATACAAGAAGCTTCGGCAAATTCCTGAAGTGCTCTGTTCCTAAAATACCCTCTGCAAACGCTTCGCAAGTTTGTAATAAACACGAAATATATAACCATTCGAAAACTCATAACGTTACTGCTAATGCTACGGTTATATTAACAGCTGTTGTTCAATAATTTTCCAGACAAGTGGACGGTAAGGCGCCAACTTTCGCGCGTAAGCCGGCCATCAGACAAGAAGACGATGGCAAACGGCTCATATTCGAATGCCGGATCGAAGCAGAACCGGTACCTAGCGTCTCCTGGTTCCACAATACTACAGAGGTCAAAATGGACTCCAGGCATAAGGTAAGGAGCAGTGAAAGCAACAATATAAATGTTTTTTTTAAATTAAAAAATAACCCAATTTAATTGATCCGCGAGCAATCGATCTAAGTCGATCTTAATTATTTCTAACGATACGATGTGAAGTAAGTTTGAGATGTCCAGTGTTTTTTTATTTCATAATAAAAAAATGGAAAAAGGGTTTTTCTTAAAAACTAAATATAGTTAAAATAATCATGAAATAGTTCTTTTGATTGAAATGTCCACTATAATAAATTTGCTCCTTGTTTTTGCGTCAAATCGTGCATAATGTCAGTCTGTGGTTATTTTAAGTATTATTTATTGAAATAGAAATCCTTAAACAACAATGACTTAACCAGCTAATAACATGGAGACATTCTAGACATGCTAGACATCCTTAAAATTTCGTATTTGAATTCTTAGATGAAATTCTATAAATGTTATTATCAGATGAGCATTTTGCAATTACCCTATTCGTGTCGTATATATCAATCAATCAACAGCCCACTAAATGTTCCCACTGCTGGGGCTCGGGCTTTCTCTCGCAAGGATAGAGTTTGCTTGGCTTCGAGAGGCTTCGCCCATGGTACATAATATATAGCCTTTAGCACTCACTGAGGTAACACGAACATGTCAAACGGTGACAGATTTTTTGAAATCGGTCCGGTAGTTCCTGAGATTAACAAAAGCCTGACTTAGCCTGAATTTATAGATCACTGACAAAATGTATATACTCAAAATAAATGACTACAAATTCCGAGTCATGACTGAAACACAGCGGTGAATCTAAAAAGAGTCATGACTCCTCAAATAACGGCTGATAGATGACGAAAACCGAGCTTCTAATGACGGAGCTCACCTTGAAGGTGTGAAAGCTAAAACAACAGTCGCTAGTGCAGGTGCCCTATTTTTAAAAGTACTTCAAGATGGCCTTGACCCCAATACACTTGGCTGATGTGAATGCCAGGTGGGGACTTACTAGCACGATGACCTTCTGCCCTAGATCTATCATATAATTTTATATCGGCGTTATACTCGTATTTACATGCAATACTACGAATTTTATCTACTTGTTTAATATAAGCGTTTAAGTTCATGATTTTTTGAACTATTTCGTTATTCATAATTTTGTGACGATACAAATTTCTAAAGTTATTTTGTACGAAATCAAAAATAGTTTGAAGTGTCATATTTGTTTCTTTTTTACCTCTTCGTTGCTTTAGCTATTTTACTTCTTCTGCCATCACATTTTTTTGTGCCCATAATGTTTTGCTATTTTATGTGTTATTATTTTCAAGTTTGTTTGTTGTGCAAATAAAGTGTTGTATATTGTACATAGTGGTGGACTCAGTTTTCCTCTTATTGTTACTGAAATTTTGCTCTGATTGGATGGTTCTAAATTCCTCTTATTATTTTACATTACAGCTATCTACATTACACCTTGTTCTGGGGCAATAGATTCACAAGAAAATATTTAATATCCAATTTGTTTTTTCTAAAATCATGTTTACGCATATTTGGTAATTTTCTTTTGATTACAAAATTCTGGAATTGGGATCAAATTAGAAGTAACAATATTTTGCATTGAACAATTTTAGTAAATGATAGACACTCGTAATTCCATTCATTTACTTGTTTTTGTTTTCAACATTTGGCACCTTACAGCCTCCTTTATGATATGTCTGGCAACGGCCTATTAGAACTTCTACGCAAGCTCAATTAAACATATTTTTGTTCCAGATGACAGTGAGCAAGGATGGCAAATCCTACTATGCCTCATTGGAAATCAACAACGTAACAGTGGAAGACGCTGGCAAGTACCGAGTCACAGCTAAGAACGAGCTCGGAGAAAGTAACGCCACGATCAGCTTAAACTTCGACAGTAAGTCAACTTTACCTAATAATAGATTAACTGGTACATTAAATTGACATGGTAACTATTGATACAACATTGTGTCACAAGAGATAAGACGTAAAATAAATATTAGAAGAAATTATATTAACTAAACAAATAATGTGTAGAGAAGACGCGACGAGTAAGATGTTAAATAAGAAGCTTAAAGTTGTTTTAACCTTAGCTGTATTAATGTGTGAATCTAATACACTAGTAAATAGTAGTTACGTCAATACGTAGATATTGCAGCAAAGCTTGTGTTCATCAACTAATTCAGTTACTCTACATAATACACTTGTAATTAAATTTAAGATGTTTTCTTTGTTTATAATCAAATTGATACGATACGAACACACCTACATACACACACAATAATAAACACAACACTTGACATTACACTATATTCACACAGTCATAGGAACACTATCATCATAACTATCACAATCTAATTTGATGCATGTTTTGTAGTCTTACTCATGTTCACCCTTATCTAGTATATCACTATCATTATTTGTTTTAATATTAACTGCTACTAGGCTTTTAACTCTCACCCTAGCATATTTGTAATTAGACATAATAAAGAAATTTCTGTGCTTTAGCAAATGCACAATTAACTCACTAACGGAGCAACTGTCATGCGTACCGTTTGTTATACTGGACTTAGAATGAGGAAAGTTATACACGAATAATCCAAAACTGTATTTATGTATTTATTCGATATCATATCTATATTTCTATTGCATTTCTAAATTAACTCTATTTGAATCTGGCTGGCTATCTCAAATTTATACACAAAACTAAAAGAAAACATCTTAAAATTGGTGAACAAAATTTTAACACGATCGCTGCAAATCTTCGTGTGATCAGTTGCGTTTATGAAGATAATAATGTTTGAATGATTGGAATAGGCGACGAAGCGCCCGTGCCTGAAGACTTTATCAAACCGACATTTACGGAGAGACCCGTCATCAGGCAATCGGATGATGGTACCAAAATCACCTTCGAATGTCGATGTGTTGGCAAACCGAAACCAACCATCACATGGTAAGAAGCACTCACATAGAACATTTTAACTGCACCCAAAGAATGTAACCAGCATTAACATTTACACTCCGTGACACAGGTACCATGGAAAAAAAACTTATAAAAGAAAGTAGTAGATACAAAATCACGTTAGAAGAGGATCAGACGTTATATCACATGGCGCGACTAGAAATCATAGGCGTAGAGAATTCGGACAAAGGAGAGTACAGGGCTTTAGCAAAAAACAAACATGGTGAAGGCGTGGCAAAAATTAATCTGAACTTCGAAGGTGGAGGCAAACCAAAGTAAGAATTCAAAATGTTAACGTAATACGAATGCTAGAAGTAGTATTTGTTTCTAAATCTTTTGTCTTTTGAACAGAATACCCGATGGTAAGGCACCGAGATTCCCTAAAAAGCCAACTATTAGGCAAGAAGGGGATGTATTGATAATGGAATGTCAGCTTGAAGCGTATCCTGTTCCGGACATCACATGGTTCCACGGGGAAAAGGAGATTAAGGATGGAGTAAAAAATGAAAATGTCTAGAAAAATTATTGCAAAAGATACATTCAATTTAACGTTAGAAATAATAAGTCCGTCCAGAGAAGACGGCGGAAATTATAGATGTAACGCCTTCAACTTGTTTGGTGAGAGCAATGCCAATATTGCTCTCAATTTCCAAGGTAAAATCAGGATCATATTACAATCTAACCTAAAATTAGCGAAATAAAATATTGTACGCATACAGTAGCAGTAAGCATGTGAAGCTTTCGGCTTTTAAGGCTGCATGTAGCTTTTAAAACCATTGTTTTATTTTATATTTACAAATGATCAAATCTTTAGGTGGGGATGACGAGAATGGTTTCGCCCCGTCGTTCATTGAGAAACCTCGAATCATTCCCAACGAGGATGGCACACTCATCACAATGCGTTGTGTCTGCAAAGCAAAGCCGGCGGCTGAAGTCACATGGTACCGAGGGACGACAGCTATTAAGGCTAGCAGTCGATTTGAAATCAAATCGAAGATGATTGAAGAGGATGTATACGAGTTGGTGTTGCTTCTCAGTAACCCGACGGCAGCGGATGGTGGCGCTTACCGTTGTCACGTCAAAAACGAATTCGGAGAAAGCAATGCTAACTTAAACCTCAACATTGAGGCTGAACCGGAACCAGAAGGTGAAGGCCCAACTTTTGTTGAGAAGCCTACGATTCAGTCTAAAGACAATGGCAAGTTAGTTATTATGGGATGTAAAGTCAAAGCTAGCCCACGCCCGACGATCGTCTGGTACCATGAGGGTAAAGAAATCAAAGAATCGACGAAAATTAAAACCAGGGTTGAAGTAAAAGAAGATATTTACACAATTATCTTGGAATTAATTGACCCTGGTATTGAAGACTCCGGATTGTATAAATGTAACATTAAAAATGAACTTGGAGAGCTCAATGCAAATCTTACGCTCAATATTGAAAGTAAGTTTGAGTTACAATTAACTATTTCAAGAACTTGTCGCGAAACGCAACATTTTAACACTGTTTTTTGTTTACAGTCATTCCAGTTATCAAAGAGAAACCAAAGGTCATTAAGATAATTAAAAAGAAGACTGTTATTGTTGAATGTAAAGTATTAAGTAAATTTGCACCATCGTGCACGTGGTTCAAGGAAGCCAGTGCTGTCAAGGAGGACTCTAGACATACTGTACTTATTGAACCCGTCAGAGAAGTAAGTTCAAATTTAGTAAAAACATAATTACAATATCGTCTTAATGGATACAAATCATCATTTACTTACCTACTGACTGAGCAGCATTAGAACTTTTTGTGACAACGACCGTTGTACTCGTATCGCTGGTAATACGCCGGGAGGCAGTAAAATTATATAGGTTCAAATCGAACTTTTAAACTTTCAGTTTGAAAACTATACTTACTAAAAATTATGTGTAACACTATTTGGGCTCAATTTTACAAGTGCTAATATGAGTCCTGTATGCAATTCCATTTATTAGTAAACAGCTGCAAGCAAAACTGATAGCAACACAAAGTGATCGCGTACCTAACCTCATTTTACATAGAAAAACGAACATTTTACAACAAATTAGATAATTTCCTACCCAAGTGTATAATTCAGTATTGACAAAAATATTAAACGTGTTAATTTGTAATCCGTTTGAACCAAGTATCAAAGCAAAAAAAGATTCTAAATTAAAATATTGTCCGCTTTTCCAGGGTGAATTCACGGTTAAATTGGAAATTTCAAACGTTTCACAAACAGACAAGGGATCATATAAGCTTGTCGCCAAGAACGAAAAGGGTGAGGCGACGTCACAACAAGTTGAGATCACTGACATTCCTGAAGAAAAGGGATCGCCGCCACAGATTATCAAACACTTCAGAAGCTTGGTAAGTTGAAAACCAATAATGTAAGCCTTCTAAGAAACGTTTTAAATGAATCTCTGACATCATATGAAAATAATATGCATGTGAAAATACAGAAGAGATATACTTATTCGCTGAAGAGTGAAATGAAAGATTGATAAATCAAACTTTGCTCACGTTTTCAAAAGTTTCTGATAAAGCATTGTAAATGACAATGATTTGGCATTGCTTGTAATTGGTAATGATAGGACAAGATAATTTCCCACTACTTTTAAAATGTTTCAAAGAAGATCGCAAGATAATCTTTTTATATTTGTAAGTGTTTACTATGCAGTCAATTAAATGTTTCAGGCAAGGAAAGAAAACGAGGAGGCCGAATTTGTAGCTGTCCTCAAAACATCGGACCAGTCATGCAGATGCACCTGGTACAAAAACTCGACCGTCATCCGAGAATCGTCAGAGATCAACACGTCATTCGACGGTACAAATGCGAGACTCATAATCAGGAAGGTGTCTTCCAAATACGTCGCTAACTACAGAGTCGTGATCAAGAACGAATTCGGTGAAGATGAGTCTGGTGCAGACCTGACGTTGGTAGAAGAAAAGGTATAAGTTCACATTACTTATAGTACTTACGTTAATTATAGTTCCAATACTGTAAGTTTAGAAATTAAATTACATATTTTTAGAAAAGAACTGTGTAAAATGTGTAATCCGCAATCTTGGTCCCATTTTTATCAATTCAAAATAAGAAAAGTCTCGATTAGGAAAACAAAATAAAATTAGCTTATTCGACGGCAGTTACGATGCCACAAACAAACTCACACACACACACAGAGAGAGAGAGAGAGAGACTTCAAACTTATAACATCTTGGTTGATTTTTGTTGGAGATAAAAAACATCTCATGGTTGTTTTTATTATATGGTCACATATGATTATAAGTCAAATAAATATGGGAATGTTTCAAAATTTACGCCTTAGCGGGTACAACCTTTAAATTTTTTACATTAATATGATTAGTACAACTATAACATGTACATTATTTTTACAGAAAAAGAAGAAAGAGGAAGAAGAAGAAGAGACTACCGTTATTGAGGAGTCTGAAGAGGAAATGTCGGTTGTAGAAGAAAAATCTGTAATCGAAGAGAACCACGTAGAAGAGAAAAAGAAGGTAACATAGTTAATAACTACATAATTAACGAAAAATATTTTATTATTATTTACTCGTTGCAGCTCTTGTGACAGTGAAATTAATTTAAAGTAAATTTATTTAGTTGCCTGTTGACACAACTTTGTTTGTCATGGTCCATCATAACCAATTGTGAACAGAAATCTTTTATGTTAAAAATATACTTTGTGTTAGAATAAACATTTCGAGTAGTTTTATATGAAAACTAAAATCTAAAATAAAAAAAATCTTAACATTAATATTTTATAAAAGATTTACGTAATTATTCCTAATTTCGATGATATAATATTATTATGTACATTTCGTATTTTATTAAAAGATATATATGAGATTAATAAGTTCAATTCCATTCATGTATAAAGTTGTATTTTAATATAATTACAGGAAGAAGAAGAAAAGAAATCAGTTGAAGAAAAGAAGGCTGCAGCTAAGAAAGTAACTAAAAAAGAGGAAGTCAAGATCGAGCAAAAGAAAGACGAAGTATCTGTTGAAGCACAGAAAACAGAATCCAAAACAGAAGCGAAGAAAACTGAAACCAAAATGGAATCAAAGAAGGTAATTTAAATAATATGAAATGTTTTTTATAGTTTGGAGTGCAGAGATGAGCAGGATATGTGCTTGATGGAAAGCAACATGCCTGCCATATAACAACACAGTGTCACGCAGCTATTGGATCATGAAGAGTCCAAATCATTGCCTAGTACTGCACTGCACTCGTCACCCAGAGATATAATATGCTTTATCCAGGGCCGGACTTAGAGCTGTGGAGGCTAGTGTGTGGAGGGGCTAATAATCAATCTTGTATTTAATAACCTCGTACGTTGAAATACACCCAAGGTTAAGATTTCTTAAGCAAACCCCCGCCCCGGACGGATGGCAACCTAGTCGGAATTAGATTTTTTTTGCATCTCTATGCCATATCATTTCACTATAAACTAATGTTTGGACATTACTGCTTGGCAGTAGAATAACTGGCAAAGGTGTGGTACTTCCCCAGGCGGACTTTACCAAGAGTCTTAACTCTACAAGTAAATTGTAAATTTCTACTGACAACCTACTTAATACTATAAACTAGCAGCACCTCGCTGTTTTACACGTGCAGTTCCCGTCCCTTTTATTTTTCCGTGATAAAAAGTATATCTGTTATTCCAGACTATAATCTAACTGTATTCCAAATTTCAACCCGATCCGTTCAGACGCGATTCATTAGCAAACATCCAACATCTCTTATAAGTCTCATCCAAAGAGTTTACATATACCACGCACAGAGTTGGCACAAACGCTTTACACAGAAAGCACGGGTAACATCTTTCTTGCCTTGTCGTTCTTGTGGAAGTGTCATACTTTTGTCGCGGGACATCACTTTGTAGCCATAGAAAGCATGCACGTCATCTGCTTACGATTGACACAAATGAACCGTGCGGAAAATCTAACTCTATACGTAGTCTAATTATGTAAACTCTTTGGTCTCTTCAGTCTAATTGAGTTCTAACTCCCAACAATCTGTTCAGCCGTTCTAACGTGATTGAACGGGAAATACGCGGGTAAAACCGCGAGGTACTGCTAGTGTTATTATTATATGTAATATTGAGTATTTTGTAATATGAGAGAAGAAAAGTTCAACATAAAAATCGTCCGTATAGACACAGCTGATACAAATAATAAAGTTACAGCAAAAACGTAATTGTAACTAAAGTTATCAAAAATACATTACAATATCATAAAATATTGAGCTGGGTTTTGTCATCTTTGTGGTCAATTGAATATAGCTATTATTCAAAACCAAAACTATGACTCCCATACATTCATATCCGTAGGAATTAACTCACACTACACAATATTAGGTTATTACAGGACAAAGGATGTATGAAGAAACATTTTATCTCAAAATTTAAAAAACGCATATTTACTCATCCGTGTACACACATTGCATGGTACCTTAGTGACACCTGCACCTGAAGTATTTCTCCATATGGAAATGTTTAAGTTTGTCATTACCCTTCGCTTTAAAAATTAAGGAAAACATCCTAAGGAAAGCAAGATGTTCCAAGAAAGGCATTTTTCGAAAATATGTGTCATCTGTTAACTCGTGTATCTTGGTCAGCAAGGTGAATTATTATCTTGACACTCTCCTTGTCAAAAAAGTCACAAGTCTCAAGCAGTCAGAATATAAAGTCGGTTGCTTATCCAGACTATGCCTATCAATATTTCATTCTGACATCAAACAAGCGTTAAAAGCAAAATCATTACATTATTAAATCAGAAATCAGTGGAACGTCAAACATTCTCCTTTCAATGTGAGCAAATTAAATGTTTCATTAATTTTGTTTTTCTGATCCAAGGTCGACTCGAAAATTGAAGAGTCTAAAAAAGCTGAGTTGGAAATTGAAGAAACTAAGAAAATCATGCAAAGAAAAGCTTCTAAAACAGAGGATGAGAAGAAAGCTCTCCTTGAAAAACTTGAAAAGAAGAAACCTGAACCAGAACCCGAGACTAAGATTGAAGGTATTCCAAAGCTCAAATCAGTCAAGCCCAAAGAAGAACCAGTCGAAGAAAAGAAAGAATCTGCGGCCACTAAAAAGACAGTTGTCAAGAAGGTCGTCAAGAAGAAAGTTGAAAAGAAAGCTGACGTAAGTAGACGTGTGATAAGGTTAGAATTTAATATTAGTTCATTGTGTCAGAAGGAGTGTATATAAAAGTATGCTGTAAATGATACTTTTTCAGTAGTATAGTTGATTTCGTATTAAGTGTTGTAAGATGAGACTCGATGTTAGTTATATAGTTTATATACGTGACTAATATGAAGACATTTAAAGAGGTTATACTATTTTTGTTGTGTGTTTTGTGTTAACATTTTGTGGCTTATTTAGGACGAAATCGAGTTTGTCGACGATTACGAGCGACCAGTTTTGGAGAAATACGAAAGAATTACACCAACACCACTCGCCAAAAAACCCAAAGAAGAAGATACACTTAAGGTAAACACACTACACTATACACATTTATGGTTTGAACTCAAATACACACACTTTATATTAAAAACACAATCGAACATGTTTAGGGTAAACGTGCTTCTATTGCGGAGAGCATAAGAAGTGAACAAGACAGCGAAGAAGAAATATCTGTCGCGTCATCCGTTTCGGAGAAAAAACCTCAGCCTCAATCTAAGGATAAGGTATGCTATTAGATTGCAATCTATTTCACCACATTTTCAAAACAAATATACTCAAAAAATCTTCATACTCACATTCAGGTTGAAGAAGACAAACCTGAACCTAGACGGCCAAGCATCAAAAAGGGTCTTCCAAAGGCTGAAGAACCTGTTGATGAATTAACAAAGATAAAATTAAATAAGACTGCCACAAAACCGACTGAAGATAAGCTTGAAGAACCACAACTCGCCAAATCTAAAAAATCCATTAAGAAACCAGAAGAACAAAAAGAATTTATAGACGACTACGAAAGGCCAGATTTAGAAAAATACGATAAGATGACTCCAACTCCTTCTGACAGGGCTAAAAAACAAAATGGAGTTGATCAGGTACATAAACCAAATTTAAATTCAATACAATTAAAATTTTATAAATACGGGAGTATTTGTTAACATTGTATATTATCTAGTAACGGTTTCTTGTTCTATGTTAGTTTTACGAATCAAGAAATAAAATAAACAATGAATTTGTATAATTTAGGCTGAACCAGAGTTCATCGACGATTACGAAAGACCGGAACTCGAAAAATACGAGAAATATGAACGTGCTCCCAAAGAAAAGCGTCCAAGTAACGCTGAGGTAATTCATTGTTCTCTAAAAACTAATATGTTTATCTAAAAACTAATAACTACTTGACGTTTCAAACTTCTTTAAACTATCTACGCTACGGTCCGAATTTAGATGATTAGCAAAACGTACGCATTTGCTAGTATTACTCGGTACTTACACTTTCTGCAATTCTGCGCAAGTGTAAGTATTGTTATACCGGTTTCTGATTGTGCTTCGCTTACTGATCATCGAAAATACGGCTTCCAGTGTCGGTATGACTTATTTTCTTTATTCTTTCTTTCTTCGCTGAACAAAATATTTAAGTTTCTTCAATTCATTGTTTTATTCAAAAGCAAAAAACAGGCTTAAGAGCAAATTCTTCTCAAAAAATAATACAAAATTGACAATCTCAAATATAATAAAATCGACTCTAATAAATGATTTTATATTCTGTAATAGGAGGATGTTGATATGATGACGGGCAAAATCAAACCTAAAGAAAAAGAGCTAGAACCTGAAGGTCCTGCACTACGAAAGCGACCTGTTACTAAAGAAAAGGTATTATCTATGTTCAGAGAAATAAAATTAAAATGCAAAAAAAGACATCAATCAATTTTATTGACAAAATTTCTATGTAATATAGGAGGAAGAGCAAAAACCAGAAGAGAAACCCAAACCAAAAACCACGAAGAAAGACGAACCCACTAAAAAGCGACCATCTCTTAAAAAGAAAGAGGTAGACTTTACTTTTGCACGTTGACTTGACTTTCACTTATTTCGATCTTTTATAAGTTAACAAATTTGAACGCTAAGGTAACACGGTTTGATCTATCATTACCAACATCTCTCTCTATGCACACACTTTTAAAATACACTTACACAGACTCACAATTTCCTTTGGGCAGTTAAAATGGTAAGGATTAAACAAATAACTTTCAGCTATTTATACATTCTTTTTGGAGCTTGGGCTGTCAGCATGGCGAAAGGACGCTTTGCTTCTCTATGTTTACTAGTATTATTTTCAGGAGTGCAGCTGGAGTAGTAAGTCTGAAAATACAAATTACTGATCTACTCAACATACGAAATCCCGATTAACTAGACACATACTATCAATTAATTATTTTAATATTAATGTCTTTAACAGGAAAGTTAAGAGTTCACAACCAACGTTGATATTTTTCATTTTCTGCCTGATGAGAAGACGCAACTTCTACCTACATTTAGGCCACCTATACTTTCTTATCTGTTACTCACAAAAATTTAACATTCAGGTGGAAGTGGAAGAATTCGTCGATGACTACGAAAGACCAGTTCTCGAGAAATACGAGAAAATTACACCAACACCTCTTGAGAAAAAGAAAAAGGTATACACAAAATTACATCAAACATATACTCACACAAATTATTTTCACATTAGATTTAGACTTAATTTGTTAAAACAAAACTTTTGGTGCTTATTAGGAAGACAAAAAACCGGAAGAAGATGCACCTTCTTCGGCTACAGCAACTAGACGTCGCTCTGTTAAAGACAAAGAAAAAGATAAGCCAGAGGTAGGAATAATTAAAGACTTTTATGAAAAAAAAAACATTTTTCATTATGACAAAATATTTTTTCGAATTTGCTTACAAACATCTTTATATGCATTTTTTTCATAGCCGATGGACGTTGACGAGAATGTCAGTCTGTCTAAGCCAAAGGCGCCAGCTAAACCTGAGCCAGAGGAAGTCTCATTAACACACAAAACACCAGCCGAAATCACACCCACGGTCAGTAAACACAGTGACATTAGTATTAAAGTTTAATTATCAATAAATATACAATGGACAACCATATTAATTGGACTATATGCATATTCTCTAGGAGGGTGAAGAGGAAGCGAAACTTAAAATTAAGAAACCTGAAATTGTCGAGGAAAAAACACTTAAGAGACCAACACCCAAAGACAAGGACGAACCAAAGGTACAATTAAAACACAATAAAAATATCCACTATTTCAAAACAACAAATGTAAGACACATTTAGTGTATCTCATAGATAACTACATTTTAAATAAATAACATATTCACAGACAGCCTTTACACGATCTGAAGCCGCAACTAGACGGAAATCGTCAACACAAGTGTTAAATAGATTATCTATCTTGGTTAAGGTAACCTGGGAATCAAATTCGCTGTAACTATTGCGATATTGTCGTATCAGTCTATGCACCACTTTTAGCACAATCCACAAGTGATATAAATAGTTTTAGAAACACTACTACACGTTTACACCTCTATATACACACTCTATGTTAAACACCTACACGTCCACAATCTGTCTCCAAACATCTATTTTCTACTTATCATATGAAAGCATTGTAGAAATGTACTCGAAATTCCTTCAAGCACTGTATAGATGATTGCCACACAAACCTACACATGTATGATCTACAGTTCACACACAACGTCTTGTTCTACTTCTCTCTGTCTCTTGCTGTAAATATAACTTTTCTATTTCCTTGGGGGCCAGGGAGAGGATACAGAAGAATCTGTCAGTATCTCGAAGCCTCGCACAAAGACAAGCACGACTGCTCCAGAAGAGGCTTCTCTTACACAAAAGACACCAGCAAAGAAAAAGCCAACGGTACCGCACCTTTATATTTTAACTATCTCAGCTACAATTTATTCATTTTGAAAATCGAAAAACTGATTTGAAAAAAATCGTGTATGTTTACTAGGAAGGACAGGAAGCGGCACAACTTAAGGTGAAAAAACCGGCAGTTGTAAAGAAAAAGGATGATGATGAAGAGGTAGAATTAATTGACTTTTGGTTGAAAATTTTGACACATATTTTTATAGATCAGTCAAAGCTGAGATAGTTAGAATGCTTTTAACTAACATCGTCACTTTACACGTAGATTAAAATTAGAAAGCATGAACTTTCTGATCACGGTTTTTATGCATATCCACGCTAACTAGACACACCTGCACTCACAACGTAAGCTTTAGTAGAACTCCATGTTAAAGCTTTTGTTGATTCATAGGAACCACTGACTGTACAAGGTGGAAAGTTCGAGAAGCCCCAACTCAAGAAAACTGTCAAGAAACCTGTAGAAAAGCCCAAGACGGCTGATGCTAGTAAAAAGGATGATGACGATGGGGTAAACATGGTTCACATTTAAGCTGAATAGTGTCGTCCTACGTCCTGTCCGCACTCACTTCTGAATCACAGAATTTTTTAACACACATTTCACACAAACCTACTGCACTATTTTCTTCTTGAATCTATAACCTTTATTAGTTACACAAATACATAAAACACACATTCTTTGCACTCAACTACACTTTCTTTAGCGCACAAGAGTCCCGGAGTCAACGTACACCTACGTCGTTTTTGGCTTAATTATTGGTTTAATTATGGCAATTCGATAATGATCGAAATTCGCATGTTGCATGTTTTGTGCTTTAAATGTAAAATTTTCAGGACCTTTTTGTAAGCAGAAATTCTACGTCTCCAACAGTACGGGCTTCTAAATGCAAACCATTCGTTGACAAGCACAACAGCAGCTTTTGACTGACAGTACTATAATTACGTACATTTGAATATCACTACAAAGACGTAAATATGGTCACATGGAGACTAATGGCCAGTTTTCATTAAACCCCTTCGTCGATCAATTAGTCTATTGCCAAATAATTTATTTAAAGCTTAGTTATAGCTAAAGTAGGTATTTATTTATTTGCCTGTGAGTTAAATAAAACAAACGTAATGTCTTTTTCATCTAATTACACAGAATCAAAGGTGATCTTTAAAATACATTAGGGCTGTCATCAATAACTTCTTGAAAACACAATTGAAGATTGGATCAAAAAGCCGTGTCAACAAGTCAACGTTTGGTTTTTGTGAAAGTCGCTATGAAAGAAATTTGAACCCACTTTTGCATTTTTCAGCTGGAGTTGGACTTTGTTGATGATTATGAACGACCAGTGCTTGAGAAATACGAAAAAATGACACCTACTCCTTTGGTAAAGGAAAAGAAACAAAAGGAAGAAGTTAAGGTAAGCAATCAAAATAAGGTCGTATTTTCCATATATTTGTATTTGTAGTAAGAGAAAACTTTACGATGATACCAACAAGAAAATAATACTAAAAGAGAGATGGATGCCTATGTTATCCTGGTGTAAAGATTAAACTGTCATTGATGTTGAAAATACTAGTAGAAGTACTAGTAGACCAGAAAATAAAATAATGATTTAAATAAACAGGTTGCAGCTATTGCTGTCGATAGAAGGGCGCAACACATAGAAATAACGGTAAAACAAACGTACAAAAGAGCATGCACCCTGATTTGTGTGATACTATGTACACAACACACACAATTTTTATATCAATTTTATTTTCATATCAAAATTATTTCAAGACTATTTTACAAATTTGTCAAAATATTATTTTGTCGAACATTTTTTTTGCTCCCTGTTGGATAAAATTATAGTTAAGATTGCGTTCACTACAAAAAAACACACCTACAACGGAAATATTTGTGATGTCCTTCATTTTGCACGCAAATGTATATAAATTGTTTTATCACTGATCAAGTTTTACTGTATGTTTTCCACATCATTTGTATAAACCATGTCCATACTATTTACCGTGTGTAATATCAATTATATAGTTGTTTTCAATGTGCTAAATTACCCAATTATATGTTCTTATAGACTGAGAGCCGCAGGACTTCTATTCAGAGTGAGGTTTGTATCTACGATAACATGCTTAAGCTTCTAACGAAAGTTAAAAGACTAAAGAGTCTAAGTTAAAAATAAATATGTCACTTGACTTTTTAATGAGAATTGCTTCAGTAGCTTCTACCTCAGACTATTTTATTTTTTTATTAAGAGTCTTGTTTTTATCTACTAGGTGAAGGAGGAAGTGCAAACACAGAGCAGAAAGAGCTCTATTGTAGAAAACAAAGGTGTTAAGGTAAATTCTATAAATTTATCGAGCGTCAGATTCTAACATACAATTACATTACAAAATCAGGAAATAGATATTCGAACTATTTGAAATATGAAAAACAATGTTAATGACCGTGAATCTATTGAATGAGTGATATTTTAAGAATAACATTGACAATTATATTACTATATATAATATCAGTATTCCCGAATACCCGTAAGAAATATAGAGATTTAAGATATATTTTATCGTAGCGTCAAGGGAAAATATTTTTTGGTGAGATAAAAAATACGGCAGGTAGTACGCAAGGACGAAGTCTACAGCAAACTTATCGTGCATAAGCATAGAAGAAGCAGCTTGCTTTATACTCTCACTGTGGGGCTTTTCTCACATAAAGAGAACCGACATAATATTCCACCACGTTGATAAAGTGCGCGGTGACGAATGACACGCATCCCCGAAAATCTTTCGGGAACTTTCTTAGAACTTATTTGTTTTTCACCATGTCTATGTTAACCGATAAACCAATAGCCATAGCAAACTGGTACACAGCACAGCAACAAAAAGTTAAACTAACGTTGGCGGATTCGAACCTCCTCGATAGTTGGTCACCAGGACTTTCAGTCTAATCTTATTAAAAATAATCTTATAGGGAGTTGATAAGCTTGCTTTATTGTACAGGTTACAAAAGAAACTGCTGAAAGCAGAAAATCGTCGATAGCTTCTGTGGCTGAGACCAAAGAAGTTGCGGCAGTGAAAAAGACTGGCCTTAAGGTACGTATTAATATGTAAAAAGACAAAGCAAAACCAGAGATGATAAGAGATATGCTATTGACAGAGAAAGAAACTTATAAAATACTACGAAAAAATAAATAAATTACAAATACAACATTGTAATTCAATTACATATTTATGGTGATTTACAATATTTTATACTATCTCTGATCAACTCTTAAAACATGAAACAACACACCTCCCCACGCCACATGCAAAGCAAAATCGAATGGAAATATACTTAGCGCAGAGGTTGTCCCCATTTCATTTAGTACTGAGCTTTCTACAAAAGCTAGAGTACGAAGCTTCTAGAGTTTTGTTTTAGATACTACACAAATCATAGTGTATAGATACATACAAAGCATATTGTAAACTACACAAGTCACAATGTAGTTGTAAAAGAGTTAGTTTGTTTTGGTTTTGAATTTGAAACCCAATTTTGGTTCATCGAATTGCAATATTTCCATGCCAGTAAATTTAAAAATTAAAAGCAATGCAACAAGATTGTGTTTCAATTTTAGAAGTACTGATAGAGTACATACAAGATTTATGCAACCTAAATGACGCTTATTTTTATTCCCATTAACTCTTGATTTTAAGGCCACCGTTGAAAAGGCAGAAGTAAAGGAAATGGAAAAAGTAAAACTCAGGGTAAGTACAACATTACATTCAGATGCATGTGTGTTAATAAAAAAACAACGTTTCGATATAAATGAAAGTTCTCTTGTATCCTCTATGTCAATCTTTTGTAAATATAACTTTTCAATTTTTCAAACAATTAGTACATGTTTGAAAATTGTGTGAAACAGTAAATAACTATATTATTAAAAATTCTTCCCAACATAAATGTTGTATTCAAGGTTAGTGTAAATATAGAATTAAACTATGGATTTATTATTTTTGTAAATAGGATAGAGAACCAGAAGATGAGGTAACGACAGAATCAGATAAGCCTACAGATAAAACTTTACCTTGGCGACCTACGAAAACTGACACACAGGTATATTATACACATCACACACGCACACTTTTACATTGCATTCTCATTTCTATGATATTTTATGCAGAAAAATTACAACGACATTAATAAATTTGCTAGGAACCAACTCAAAAAGTCGAACCAAAACGCCGTGAGAGCCTTGATAGTAAACCCAAAACTAAAACGGAACCAAAACGTCGTCAGAGTAACATTGAGGTATTTAAATTTTGTGGCACTCGTAACATTTTCATAAGTAAATATTAAGTATTTTGTATCGCATAATAAATAAATATCATCTCAAACAGACATCAGAGCACACAGAAGAGACTGAAATTACTAAAAAAACTGAAAATAAGAGGAAAAAGTCAATTGACAAACCAAAACAGCCGCTTCAGAGAAGACCGAGTAAAACAAATGAGGTAATTTTCGATTTAATCATTTCAAATAATGTAGTATCTGAGATACACAACATCTGAGATACACATTTGTTTTTTGTCTAGGAAAATATTATGGAAACAGAGACTACAGAAAACACTGAAGTCAAACGAAAAGTTTCAATTGAAAAGCCCACTGACTCTACATTACCAAAGCGTAAACCTAGTGCAACTGAAGAGGTAATTTTAATCAATTTATTTTTAAAAGCTGATTAAAAAGTCCACATAATCTTATTTTTATTAGTTGTAACACAACTATTCTGTAAGGATTTAACGTTTTAAATTTAAACAGGATAAGGAAAACATCATGGATGTTGACGAAACAGACGAATCTATGGAAATAGACGAACCGTCTGAATCTCCTTACCCCGAACGCAAACCAAACAAAGTTGATGAGGTATCTTATTATTTTATAGGTGTATTTAAATAAGATAAATTTATTTACCAAACCTACTTTTAGTAGAATAGATTAAAGTTAGTCGTTTTGCAAATCAACATAAAAATCACACGGAACTAATATAAGAGTAAGCGATAAATTTCAAGAGCGCAATCGATCAAAAGTGTTTTCATTATGTTCTGTAGGTCACAATAGTAATTATCAAATAGGTAATTCGTATTAGTCACATCTAGTAATTTTCAAGTAGTTTCCAATAACTCAAGCCATTTTTTAAAATTGTTACGTTAAAATAATTCTTATTATTAGGTCAATACAATTGAGTCTGTGGTCAAAACTCAAAACAAGAAGCCAGAACCAATTCCGGCCGAAAAACCAGAAGAGTCTAAATATCCTTGGCGTAAATCTAGTCGATCTGATGAGGTACATGGCATAGATTTATTTTCTTTTCATTGATATAAAGTTTTATGTGATAGAAATTGACAAAATGTAATTTTATTTATTATTATTTTATCAACCTCGTCGTATAAATCGTTATTAATATCAGGTTTCAGCAACTGATACGGAGGTTAAAACCCCAGATAAAAAGTCAGAAACAGTTCCGGCTGAAAACCCAGAAGAATCAAAATATCTTTGGCGTAAATCTAGTCGATCTGATGAGGTACATGGCATAGATTTATTTTCTTTTCATTGATATAAAGTTTTATGTGATAGAAATTGACAAAATGTAATTTTATTTATTATTATTTTATCAACCTCGTCGTATAAATCGTTATTAATATCAGGTTTCAGCAACTGATACGGAGGTTAAAACTCCAGATAAAAAGTCAGAAACAGTTCCGGCTGAAAACCCAGAAGAATCAAAATATTCTTGGCGTAAATCTAGCAAATCCGATGAGGTATATAGGAGAGATTTATTTTCTTTTAATTGGTTACGGGCAAAATTTTAATCAAATTTTTATAATTCAGGTTAAAAAAGAAATCGAACCCGAGATCAAAGACTCAACTAAAGGACATGAAACACTACCAATTAAAAAACCCGATGAGTCTAAATCTCCTCAGCGTAAATCTAGTAAATCTGATGAGGTAGATGCAATGCATTATGTTGTTTTGAACAAAGTTTAATTATTTAGTTTCACCTTAAATAAATTGTTTTTATAACAGGTACAAAAAGAGAACGAGTCTGAAGTTAAGCATTTCCCAAAATCGCAAGAACCAATAAGAATTGAAAAGCCACAGGAATCAAAACAACCAAAGCGTAGATCTAGTAAAACTGATGAGGTAGTTAAACTTTTTTTTAAAGTAGTTATATATATACTATATGAGTATATATGTATAGTACTCGTATCACTTTGTTAATAACATTGGTTTTAAACAGGCGAAGAAAGAACCAGAGATTAAGGAAACTCCTAAAGTCAACGATACTCTACCTGTTGAAACCATAGCAGAGTCTAAATACCCTTGGCGTCGTCCGAGTAAAACTGAGGTATCTAAATACTTCTAAATTTGTTTGATCAGAATTCTCTCTTCTAAATTTAAACACGATGGGTAATAATTGGGACATATTTATTGTATTGTAGGAAACTACGGCAGCTAAGGCTGACGATTTGACACCTCAGATCATAGAACCTAAAAAAGATGACGAGTCAAAGGTAGTAAATTTATGGGTTTTAGAAAAAATACGTTTTTTTTTCATACACTTATTTATTTGCTATTTTTATTAGGTGGAAGACAAATCAGACACCGAAGATACATTAAAACCACCAGTTCTACAATCTCCTTTCTATCTAAGACGAAAGTCTTACGAGGTAAAATATTACTAAATGGTTTTAAAAGTACTTAGATTTGATCACAATTTAGTTTTTAAGTCAATGGTTTAGTAAATATTTTATTTATTAAAGTTTTAGTTGATCAACGTAGGTATAAATAAAAATTACGACGTTTTGTAGGAACCTGAAGAAAGAGCTTGGTTGGAGGAGCTTGAAAGAGAATTTGGACAAAAAGAGGTAGTTACAAATAAAGCATTTAAATGAAAGAAAATAAAGTTGTTTATTGAATATAATAACTACAATTTTTATTTAATTTTGTTAGGAGCCAGCTGATAAATCTAAAACACATGACACACCTTCACAAGCAACATATCCATGGAGAAAACCACGCACAGAGGTACACAGTACATACACAATTACATTCAATAAAATTCAATACATTTGAAAAAAGTCCTAAGAAAGTTGTTTTAATGTCAAAATATTAAAAATTGTCAGGTACCATCTTTAAAGACACCAGAGCCAGACACAAAACAGGCTGAAGTGCCATTTTCTTGGCAAGCTATTCCTGAAATACCTCAGGTATAATTTATATTAAAATAAAATAAAATTATTATTTGATTAAGGAAAGAACCGTATTACATATTATTATTTTAAATAGGCAGAACAAATACCAGAGCTTGAGGACAGTTTTAAACCAACATTACTAGAAACACCTGATCCAGCACCCTGGAGAAGGGCAAGGTCTCCCCAGGTATAAATACTGAAAATTTGAAAAATCTTTTAAAGTTCAATGCAAAACATTAAAAGAAACTAATGCAAACAAAGCACGTATAGATTTCACTTCTAAACACGATTTACACACCATTATTCGCATATTTTTTCGCATCATAGACACCACACAAACGACACAAGCACGCGTTAAGACGCATACATGCACACAATCACACTAGCTATGAATGGCTTTGAAAGGCTTATATCACGCAGGCATATTCGTATGGTCGCCATTAAGTTTGAATTTGCTCTTTAGGCTGAACCAGCTGAAAGCAATAAACCTACTACGTTAGAAATCCCACAGCCAGCTTATCTGAAGCTACCAGATGAGGTACACTGTACAATATAGCACTGGATCAAACAGCACTTTTGTAGCACTGCACATTTTTTCACAGGATTTCCAGCACTTGTTCTTTACACATGCACAAATAAACGTAGTTAAGCATTTACAAAATGGACTAAGTATTTCAGTAGTTAGCATCACTTAAGGATTTGTATTTGTAAGACTACCGTTGTAAAAATGTAAATTATTGTATATTGTGCACTTTTTTTTCTAGCGGTGTATGCCTAATGAATAATAAACTGCGTTTTTCTTGTTATCTTTTTGGTGTTCTTAGTTTCTGCTTATGCTTTTGCTTTCATAACTTCCTTTCCTTTCATTTATGAAAAATCATGTTTATTTGACAATTTGTATTTTATTGTTTTTATTTTTAGCAACAGGTGAGTATATTTCATATAATTTTTATTCAGTAGATACGTATAATCTTTTATGGTAGTATCTAATTTGAATATCAATAGATACCTATTTATTATTAAACATTTTAATTCTTTCTAGGCAACTCATAATAATTAACATATGATATTTTCATGTGAATACATTTTTTATATGTATTTTTAATATAACAAATTATATTTACTTATAGATGAGAAAACTAAACTGTTTATTAACTGCGTATTTCTACTCACTGAAAGCTCACCAATAAAAGGTGTAATCTTATGTTGCTAATACGTAATGACCATTTCAGAAAGTGGCAGCCAAAGAAGAGAAAATCGAAGAAGAGGTTAAGAAAGCTAAGGTTAGCACAGTCAGGAAGAAGGCTGAAGAATTGCCAGAAATACCTGATTACGAAAGGCCCGAACTTGAGGTTTACGAAGCATCTGACTTTACACCTAGCACTAGGGACAAGCCTGAGAAGGTAAGGTTCAACAATATCATTTTTAACAACTTGTTCAATATACCAAATAAGTCTTTCACTATTATTGAATAATTACCAAAAAAAACTTGTCACCTGGCATTATTATATTATATTTTACACATTCGCCGCTTTTAAATTGAGGATATAGAATGTAAATCTCGAATTATAGTATTATATATATAAATCTCGTGTCACAATGTTTGTCCGCGATGGACTCCTAAACTACTTAACCGATTTTAATCAAATTTGGACACCGTGTGCTGTTTTATCCAACTTGAAAGATAGGATAGTTTTTATGTCGATTAATGGTCTTTATGTGACAATATCCGAGCGAAGTCGGAACGGGCCGCTAGTAGTATTATAAATGTGATTGTAAGTTTGGTTGTTTTTTTTTTTTACGTTTTTACGGGAAATTATTTTACCGATCATCATGAATGACTCTTTGTACGCATATTGTTGGAGGTATTAGAAGTATCATAGGCTTCTTTTATCTCGGGAAAATAAAGAGAATGGGAATTACGCGGGTGTAACCGTGATGCGTTGCTTGTACTATAATATATTAATGCAGCATTATAAACAAATTTTACTTCAAAACTGTCCCTACTCATAATCATCCCGGTAATTAGTTACATCCTTAGATAGAGAATAAGTAAATAGATCAGGGGTTTCGCACGTTTCCTTTGGATCAATCGTAAACAGATGACGTGCATACTTACTACGGCAACAGAGTGATGTGCCGCGACAAAACATAACACCTCCACAAGAGCGACAAGGCAAGAGGTATCAGACCCGTACTTTTGGTGTAAAGCGTTTGTTCCAACTCTATACGTAGTATGGAATAGACTGCAGGCCCTTGAACAAAATTTACGGGTCAGATGAACCACCAGGAGACCTATGTAGGATGATAGAAGGGTATTAAGTAATAAGATTCAGCACTATGCCGTCACTTGTAAGCTGTCCAACTGAGTGCAATTGAACGGGGGAGGGTTCTAACCTTGGATAATTTGTCCTTGTCGCATGATTTTTGTACGGCATTGCGAAATAATGGGTTAGAAGAGGTATTGCAACGTTATGGAATGACTGTATGCCGTACATAATCAAATTACCAAATTTACTCTGTAAATCATTTTTCTGACAAACTAATAGTTAAAATTGTATAGTCTATAAACTCTTTTGTACATCCCACGGAGCTAAATCCCTATTCGTTATAAAACTAGTAACTAAAATAATAAATCAATGTAAATTTTGGTTAGGTACAGCCGACACCTAAGGTACCTGAAATTAAGGCACCTGAAGAGAAACTAGCCGCCCCGAAAATTGAAGTCAGCCGTGAAAAATCTCCTAAACCGGAGTTACCAAGGAAACCTTCCTTGGTTCCTGGTGTACCAGCGAGACGTGGTTCCCTAATTCCTCCACCAGAGGAAATGGGAAGACGTCCATCGCTTATCATCAGCGACGAGGTACGTATTGTTAATTTTACTATAGAAGTTTCTAAATTTAAAAATTGTATTTTATTTTTGAAAGAATATTTAACATCGATAACAAATGTCGTCCATATCGATAAAGGTATGAAAATCTTTTTAGATTGTATGTTCAGTTGTGCCGTCTACAAGTAGAATATAGACACATTATTTTATTTTACATTATACGTCAACATTTTGATAGGATTTTGACGAACTAATTTCTTATTTGAAGTATATTTTTAAAAGAAATTAAAATTAATAAGCGTTGGTAAAGTAAAAGATATAAAAGTTAATATTGAGAATTTGATAAATGTTGACGTTGTATTATATCTAATTGTAATTGTGTACCTGTTAGTGTAGTAGACACCCCACTCTCTTAAGCCGAACCCATAACTGAATACCCCCTAGATTATTTCCCATGCGAAAAACTGCAATCAATCATCTACATAAAGATGATAATGACTTTGCTGCTTCACACATTCTACCACCGAGTGCTTATTAGTGACAAATCAAGTTTGTTTACAATGGATTGAAGCTTGAACCCCTCAGTTCCCTGCTTATAGAAATAGAATCTAGCCACCACACTGCGGAAACTGTACAAACACCGTTTTTAGTTATGTAGCGTTATTAAGACCGTGCAAAACGTAATCCACAGGAGAATAGAAAACTAAGACCCGGTGAGGTGATCGAAGAGAAGAAGGTAAAAGCAAAAAATGCTAAGAATCACTATCTGAATGCTAAACGTTACGTTGCCGTGATACAATTCTTAACTTTATCTGTAAACAAAATTATTAATGCATTTGCAATGGATGAGGTTTAAAACTCTATCGTAATCGTACTGGATAATCACATAATCTCGATGTTATTATTTTTGGAATATGTAATTATCCAGAATCTAAAAGAAACGTTTTGTCGTCGAAAGCACATAGCTACATTGCACACACTTGTGAAGTAAAACGCACACAGATAAACCGCACAGCTTGTACGCACGTACGCACACAAATAACGGTAACGAGGATTGTTCGTATCGAGAAAAGATTTGCAGGAATGGTGTGTCGGAAAAGGCTTCTACTACACACTACGTAAGCGGAACACTAATGAGCTCATGCAAATAACTGCACACGTCCAAAAGCCTACAAATTGAAGATTTGAACAAGTATGCTTGACGAATTCTAATTCACATATGACTTATTTATTTCTTCGACACTATGATCAAGCAAACTTATGCAAATGTTCACGTAAGCTTGTGCAAGCGTGCAGTTAGGTGCATAGCTAACATAACATTAAATATTAACACGAAGATGCGGCAGTAATGTAATAACTTTTGCACACGCCTGATTAGGTCTGCACCAAAGTAATGAGCACGAGTCAGGTTAGGGCACCAAGGTTCGGCAGCGGAGAAATAGGTAGGGAATAAGGAAATACGAACAATGAAGGGGTTATTATCAATGTTTTTTAACAACAGGTCACCAAATTACGTCCTGGAGAAGTTGTAGACGAGAGAAAGGTGAGATCGAATGGGTCTGGTCAGTTTTAGGTGGAAGCTGCTCGCTTTTGCAAAGCATTTTGTCTTAGTTTTTACTTTTTTCTTCTTTTACACACGACTACACGGACGACTATTGTTACGATATTATGTCTTAACTTTAATTCAATTTTAATTTTCAAATTTGATTTTATGATGTTTTGTACCAACTACAAACATTACATATCACACTTCCCACAAGAAATACTTGAAATACATTACAATATACACTCTACTTTCCGAAGAGAGCTCAATGTCTGTTTCTCTTGCAGTCATTACAAAACACATCTGCAATGGAGACGTCTGTTCTTTCTACTATTTGTACTATTACTCATTTCTATATAGATTTCTTTTAGTTATTCCAAACATACAATTGATTACTACCCCACAAAGAATTCCTTAGTTTCCCGTAGTCATAGGGATTAATTAGTATATTTATAGCTGCCGCTTAGCCGACCAGCGGTGGAAAGTTGACAATATCGCTGGAGTTTGGTTCTTTCTTTTTGATAAGAGATCCAATTTAATGAAACTTACTCGTATGTAGTTATAGCTTTGTTCAAGATTAATTGGTTCTCGTATCAAAAACTGCTTTTTAGTTGTCTGTTAGAAAAGCTTATCCAACTTTCTATTTTCAAATAACATTTCAGTATTTTCGCTTAATAAATCTTTAATTGGCATTTTTAGTTTATATTTTACTAAATTATTTCTTAAAGTATTGGCACTGTACTTATGATGAACTTACTACTTATTTCAAACATAACTACCCTAAAATAACCAACTACAACCATCAACGTACCACACAAAACACTCAAAGCACACATAAACACTATCTAACACGAATCTCACTCTCACGGATCACACAAAATGTACAGAATTTACTTCTAATTTATGCACACACATTAACAGAGAATGTTTTACTAAAACTATTATTTTTTTCAAAAAAAGAAACGAGGTAGCAGGCCGGGTGAAGTCACGGAAGAGGTATATAAGATGTGTGAAAAATATATGTTTAGAAAACTTTATGTTTCATAGAAAAAAATGTTTAGATCAGTGGCTAACATAGTATTTTTTCCAAGTGATTAATTAGAAAGTGAATAATTATAAATGTGTCTAGAAAAGAAAACAGATATGGGGAATGAAGATGCCAATCGCTTAACTACTTGATACCTCAAGTTTGTTACGTGATTGAATTGAAAAAAAGAACAAAATTTATAAATTGATGTTATTCAAGGTTTTATCAAAGTTATATTGATAACTAGTGCAACTAATCCCTTATCATTATAACATTCTATAAAATATATTACTATACTTAAACAAGATGCTGCATGATACCTAGTAATAAAATGGGAAATAAATTACTAATATATTAATAATAAATTTTGCCATTACCCGAAATCGCTACATTTAATGTCAATTTAAAATCAAATATGATCTGATCTTTTGCACATAAGGATGATTTGGTAAAGTGTATTATTAAATAAGTTCCAAAGCTTTAAAATCAACAGCTTCAGCACCAATTACTACCCTTTCTATTTAATATCTATGATAAATGATTTTACGATCATAGATATTATCACACCCAATAAAGATGCCACAAAGCAAACTGATTTACAATGTAACATTGCGTAAGTAACACCATAGTTTCTATACATATAGACACCAATTAGCATAAATCATAGTGCATCGAATATAGTAACGGAAGCTAAACAAAGATAGTCTATAATTACGAACCAATGAATTCAAATCTTGCGCCAAAATTTTAGTATCTATGACGCAAATAAAGAAAACACTATAATAAGATGTGATTCATAGGACATACATTAAATAAGACAAATGATAGAACATTTAAAACTGAAAGTTACAAAAAATATTGTTACATAATATAAAATAAGAGGAAATGATAAAAGAAAATATAGATTACAAAAACAATAAAAACAGTACAAAACGGATATATAAAACGAAAATAGATGTGAAATTTCAAGTAATAAACTACAGATACAAAGCAACGAAATGAAAAATATAAGTATATATAAATTCTTCAGTCTAATTAAACGATGCTAGAGCAGCCGCTAGAGATATTATAAAAGTAAACGCGTTGAACAAAGAGTCAGGCAAAACATTCTAGTACTGTATGGTTATGATTGATATGACTCTTATAAATATTCCTGCGAATAAGGCCAAGAGCGTGACCATCAAACGTTCTCACCCTTTAATATGATGGAACTGCCAGCTGTTGCCGACGAATTATCTTCGATGCTCGTTGCAGATAAGGTGCACGAAGTCGAAAACGAAGAACATTATGAACCTGTAATAAAAACACAGTGATGTAAATTCTTCATGAATGCAGCTATAGATTTGATCAAACACTTAGATGTCCAAATTGATTATTCCGTTTGAAATATTGCTTGACAATATTTTAAGTGAGGTAGTATCAATAATGACAAAATAAATATCAAAACTATGAATCAATAGATGACATTGAATCTGCTATCAATTAAAACGAAAATAAAAATAGTGTAAAGGACAATCCATAAATAGAAATAAAATGCTAATTGATTGACGCTGTGGACATATAGGAGGGGCAGAATACCTTAGGTGCGCGTGGGCAGACGGCTGATCTACTTGTGGGCTAAGCGATTCATGCACACACGAAAAAATGTTGGCAAAGACACAGATGCCACTTTATTGACAGTAAATTTATCACAGTGTAGACAGCTGCACATCTCAAACCCCATCCGGAAGGTTGATATTGATTAAAAGATACATATCAAGGGTCACGCCCAAATTCAGGTCAAACTTTTTACGAGTATACTGAAACACTCATTTTATTACAGATGAATCTACTGTTACTAAAATAAATGTCAAAATGTTAATAATATGTGTTTGATTTTGCAAGATTAGAAAATTATAACAAATAGACTAAAACAGCACATAACAAACATATAAAAATGTATGGTTTCTGTAACAATTTTAAAACTTCTGTCCTATCACAATCCGTATAAAGAGTAAATTTTCATAGTAAATAGATGTTGTAGGTAAATAATATATATACTGCAGAGAACATCCAAAGAAACTATTTAAAATAAACTAAAATAAGATTTATATTTTCACAGCCAACGCATTAAAATAACGATTGTTCTAATTGCTATAGACACTGCGACGACAATAAGAAGTTTGATTGCATTCGAATCCTCTATTGAGCGCTTCATGACAGACCTGTCAGCACTAAGGGCTTGAATTTTATCGTCTCGATAACAATGTAGTTATTTGTAGTGCAGTGCCCGCTGCCAAAGATGTACTGAATAGTAACATTAATAACTAGGTGCCAATCAATCTTTCGATCACCTTGCTCAAACCATCGATCTAATATAATTTATGAATGCAAACATGCGTCACTACTCCTTTTCGTGCGACACCTAATCATTGAACATGACGTTTAACTGATTGTTCTTTAAGTCAATGACGATAAACAAAATGGCACATGATACAGCTCCAATTTATCTTCAAGGCAAGCTTTTTAAGAGTAAGAGATAATCACAAACATGACCAGTGCGAATGCAAATATCCGGCATGAGAAGTCGATAATATCGACTAGTTACAGGAAGGTCTTCCTCTATGTAAAGCCAATAATATCGGTACTAACGCAGAAAATTAGTGTCGGCACTTCATACGAATCCACAGAGACACGTCCAAGAACGTGGTGCACGGATGGCTCACCTTAATCTGATAATTAATTGAATTTGTCTGCTGATTTGTGCTGTGCACAAATAGATGCCCGCGCCCCCCTCTCGTCACCCTGCCTCTACGTAGAGACGTCCATGCTCACGACCCCTTGGTTCAGTCTTTTGACATTCGCGCCCATTTTTAGATGGAACGACATTACGAATTGCCCCAAATCGAAAGTACAAATCGACACAAAAAATAAAACAAAAAAATTATAAAACAGGTGTAACACTTCAATTTAATTTTAAAGCATTTACTTTTTAAACTTTTACTGTGATTATGGATGAGTTTATAAACTGGCCTCATGTAACAAAACCGTTGAATTTTAAATTTTATAAGCGTTGTCCGAGAGTTTTTTGATATAGAATATATGGTGGTATGAAACTGTGATATAGATTAATACAAATCTTTTATATACTTAAATTTTAAGTTGCTGGAAAATTGTTTGCATTGTGACATCTAGGTGTTAAATGTGATTAACTAGAATGGCAGCGGTGGCTAAAAAGCTGGCCATTCCTAAACTAGCACCTAGTGCTGCGGTAAGTACAAATTTATGTCATGTTTATGTTATGAACTTTACAATCTTAAACGTTTTGTCAACTGTCATACGAATATTTTATTAAATCTTTCTTATACCTTTAAACGGCCAATTCTTGTAGGTATATTATATATATATTGAATCTGAATCTCGGAAACGGCTCGAACGATTTTCTTGAAATTATGTATACAGGGGGTTTCGGGGACGATAAATCGATATAGCTAGGTTTTATTTTTTTAAAACATCATTTTATTTTTGACAATTATTATATGCGCGTATTTAGACAATGAAAAACTCCTACAATGTCATTAGAATACGGTAACTTATACTTAGAGCCTTTTATAAACGCATTTAATTCGTATCTAAGTAGGTCTAAGTAAGTCATCACTACGTAATTCGTACCTGCCAAAAGTACATTTAAAAAACCGAGCTAAGCTCGGTCAACCAGGTACTAAGTAATTAAATACGAATCAGACAACTTTGAAGAAATTATCGTATCTACCTAATATTTTCATTTTATCAGTACATAGTTTTTGTTTTGAAAATCTAATTCAATTTATAATATACATTTCTAACTTTTAATTCCCAGTAGTTCCAAAGTTTCAAGCTAAATCATCATAATTAAATAAATCGGTCACAACAAGTAGTTTTGCTGTAATTTCTTTATTTGCGGCGAAAAAAAACATTTTTAATTTTTAGTTATGTATTTACAAATTTACAGTAGGTATTTCCGTCAACAATCTTGATTTTTTTCTGTCATAGTGTTCCAACAGCACTTTTTTCGATATGTGTGTATTTTCCATGTATACGAGTAATTTAATCTACTTAATTTTCATCTAAAAAAAATAGGTTTGGCGTACAACAGTTATTTACGAAATTACAAATCTCTTGTGGACATTATACCTATCTTTTGTGGACTTTACATCTACATTCTACAGATATAACGTCCACCTGCAGTTTTCGTCTGTTACCTACCAAATGCGTATCATAAATCATTGTTATGACATGCAACACTCGCGTAGCATTCATCAGGAAGACCATATTCATTGTCAGCCATTTGGCTAGGCTCGTGGAGTAACTTTACATTTGTCATAACCGTTTCTGATGTTACCTGTTATATTTCTTGGTCTATAATTATTTTATTGGTGTCTGGCGCTGTCGCAAATTTTAATGTTACATCTCTCACGAAGAGTTATTTTCGATGTATCAAATTAACCTGTTTTATTACGGTTTCTTTTATTACTTTCTACGAGCATAGTACTTTGATCTATTCTTCACCTGACTGAAAAAATATTTTTATGACCTTTGACAAAATATTTTATACAACCGCTATTTTCATTTTAGATGTGAAAGTCCACGCGTTTATATTTGTTTAAATTTATTTTTTTAGTATTGAACTTTTGTCTAGATATCTTAGAATTGTCAATAATCCCATTTTTATTATGTGACTTGTTGTTATTGTGATTAACTTATCCGTTTACATAGTGATTATGAAAATATTGATTAATGTTGACTCTGTTGACAATATAGCGACGCAAATCGGGAGATGCTAGAAGGCCATCTATTCAAGACTTGGAAGATCTCATCAACAAGCCTTCAATACCTCTCAAACCTATCGGAAATGAAGGACCTCCAATTATTGTTGATATACAAGAGAGCTACTCGTATGTTGAAGGTAATCAAATATTAATTATAGTATCCTCTTTGCATAAACAACTCACAAAATGTTCCCACTGCTGGTACTCGGGGCCTTCTAAAAGCCTAAGCCAAGCCAAGGAGAGAGTCAAGGCCACAATTCACCACACTGGCCCAGTGCGGGTTGATGGATGACACATGACCTCGAAAGAATCTAGATACATGTCGGGTTTCTCACGATGTTTTCCATCGCCGTTTTAAGGTAACGGCCTTATGCATATTACTTCGAAATGACAGTGGTGCGTGTGGGATTTGAACCCGGGGGCTCCGAATAGGCAGTCTCCGTTCTCCCGACTAGACTAGCTGTAACTTTATACATGTTAGTATTATATAAACTACAAACAATATAAATAAAAAATAAAAATAACTTTATATGGTCTAAAAGAAAATAACATCTTACTATTTACTTCTATGTATGTACCTCTATATATACATATATTTCAATAAACATTTCAAATGTCACTTAAAATACTAAATGGAACAACAATGTAAAAGTATTACGAGTACATATCAAATGTCAATGGAAAAAAAATACAAACACAATTCACATTCATGACATTGCACGCTGAGCCCTGCCCGAAGGTTCCTAACGCACGCTGCGTTCCCTTTCTTTATAGCCAGGGAGATCTGCTGGGTCAAAAACCAACCTCAATAGTCACCCGTGATCTTCCTCAAACGGTGACCCAGATCTGCCACAATCTTATTCGCTTCTGCTCTTCACGGTCCTGCAGTTTCCACTGCAAATAGTATAGTCATAAATATGATCATTATTACATATTATGTTCTTGAGACCTCATTTCTTGGCGAGGTTTACATCAATTAACTTTAAGCTCTCTCTAAAAACGCAATTTAACAAAATGAAGTTTCAATAAAGTTAACTTTGGTAACCAAAAATTTGACAAGGACTTTTTTCTGCAGATGCAACTGGATACCTCACTGTCCAAGTTGAGGGTAATCCAGCACCCACATTTAAGTTCTACAAGGGTGTTGGTGAAATCATTGAAGGGGGTCGCTTCAAATTTATCACTGATGGCGAAACTGGACTTATTACATTATGTATGAGGAAAGTAAAGCCCAATGATGAAGGAAAATATAAGATTGTTGTTAGCAACATACACGGTGAAGACTCAGCTGAGACGCAACTTTTTGTCTCTGGTAAGTGGGCTCTGGTAACTTATGGATAGTATATTAATATTTATCACTATTAAATTTGATAACTAATATTGCATGTTCACGTCATTTGATATATGCAGACGCGAGTGGTATGGACTTCCGTGCTATGCTCAAGAAGAGAAAGTACGCCAAATGGGCTGAAAATAAAGAAGACCCAGAATACAATCTTAAGGAAACTGAAAAACCTATTCCACCCCTCAAGAAAGTCGAAAAGGTAAGGTTTGGTTATCTAATACGACAACAAGAACGTTTATTAAATTCTTGGATGAAAAGAAGATGGTGATATAAATACTGATCTAAAGATAAAATAAGATTAATGTCGCAAACGATGTAGACGTTACCTAATTAAAAATAAAAATGTATTTTGCATCTTAATATAGAACCAAAGGCACACTTGGCATTGTAATATGAAATAATTAGAATTACTTCTACAATGTACTGCGATCTAATAAAAGAAACAATTAATACTATAAATATAATAAACGGACAGCTCCATCGGGCAGGTTTGAAGGCGAGATTTGGTGCAGATTATTATTTTCAATGAACTCTTATTTAATTTGGAAACATATTTTAGCATAATTTGAACGCTGCCAAAGCTTCATGCCGATGCGACATAATATTTATGCCATATTTAGCATGTACAATAATGCTTTCACAGCATTTATAGTACTTATTTTAATGCTCTTCTAATATTATACCTATCCGTAATTTAGCATGTTCTTATACAGTATTTATATTTAATGTTGTTGAAAATTTGTGTTCGTAATATACACAAAAAGCCTACATCAAACAATAATTTTTGAATTAATAAAAATCGAACAGATTAGAGCCAATTAATTATTGAGATCTGTTTTTACGAAATTATTTTTATTTTAAAATTAAATATTAAATATATTCAGTAAGATTTCGAATGCATCATAGTCATTTGGTTCTTAGGGTTTAGAAACTGGATATTACGAGGAAGACGGTTTCATTGTGGTCGTCTCCGAGGGTGTCGAGATGGGTAGATTCCCAGCTGACAGGCGCAGGAACTCTTCAAACTGGGACTGGATTAAGGTCATCGATATTTCAAACTGCATCATCGTTCATTCCATCTTACACGTCCACTATCTCCAAAATGTGATCGTACTTTGTTAATGTTCAATATGCCAAGGACAAGCATATTAAAATCTCTTTCGTTTGTTATCAATATTTTCAGTCAAAACAATGTCATTGTCAACATTGTTTTGTTGTGTTCAAGATTTTTCTATTTAATTGGATTAATTATATTTCACGAGCATGGCTGGATGGTTATCTAAGCAACTATATAATTGGTTTCAAGTTAGTATAACTTTATTGATCATCAATCTTCATCATTGGTTTCGGAATCGCACTTACCGTTTCGCATTAAGACACATAATCGGCTTTTCCTCAATTGCTTCTCTTACTACTTCTAAAGAAGTTACTTTACGAGTAACGGGCTTATTATAAAATTCTAGGGCATTTACGAAATAAGGAGACGTATGTCTCTCCCTGAAATAGTGCCTGATTGGCCCACATTGATGGAGACTGTCAAAATAAAGGTTCGATAAAAAGAAGACGTTAAAAGTAAAACTGAAAACAAAGATAGTTTTCGTTCTTTTAAAATAAGTAAACTTTTATGGAAATAAATTGTGAAACATATTATTATGTTTGAACACTAAGGAATGTTTTGAAAGGACAGAAACAATCTTCTAAATAATGACTGAGTTAAATCACGAATGATAAACTAAAACTTAAATTTACCTCTGAAATTACCGTCATCATTCTAAAGATAAGTCTAAAATAATTTTACTATTTGAGAATCAGACCAGAAATCATAAGAAGAAACAAGATTTTAAAATTATGTGATGACGTTATTTTCAAAGCGTTCTAAATAAATAATGCATTAAACTTGATTTTTAAAATAACTCACTGAGGTTTTTGTATCACCACTTCACGTTTCTTTAACTAGATCATGTATTTCAGGGAATGTAAGTGGAATGAATTTGATGACTAAGTGACTTTTTCCATTTTTTGTCAGTTCAATTGCAGGTGTATCTTTTGACGACAGGTTGAGGAGCTTCTGTCACGTCATTATTATTAAAAATGTGATATTTTTTTCATTTAATTCATTAATTTCAGCTGATGCATCCGATGTTTTGCAGATGTTGGAATTTTTGCCAAATACGCTAGATTCCTTTTTTCCTATTATAAATTGGTTATAAGCTATAAAATTTGGTGTAGTTTTTCTATTAGATAGCAGAGTATGCATTGGTATTTACGAACTGTAAACGAAGAGTACCCACTAAGAATAAACGGATATTTTGTAGAGAAACCAAATTAGAAGACCGTCACTAGCGGAACTGATCCCAGATTGGCCGGTCCTTCACTCGTTCAAAAGAGACGAGGTTTGACAATAAAGACAACGTCAATAGACGGCACAGTGCATCTTGCAAGTGTATCACCAAAAGCAAAACTCGCACAAAATGTTTCACGTATGCTGGATATTTCAAACGGTTCAATTAATATGGAAGCTCTTGCACTGGTGTCTCTTTTGATTTCATTTTTGGCATCCGTAGCTTCTATCTTGATAGCAAACAGTTTTGTAGATGTTTAGTTATTTTTGTCTTTAACATAATATGAAACAGTTGTAAATATAGGAAGTTCATATTTTTTTGAATCTTTAAGATTTTCTTCAACTTCAATTTTTATACTTGTAATAAATTAAGTACTTAGCCATCTTTTACTTTCCACTTTCTCGTAGTTGAAGTCCTTGTTGACAGGCATTAGAGCAATAGTTTCAATGAATTGAACTTTTTGAATTTCAGCATAGAGGACATCCACTGGAAAATCTTTAGTTAGCACAACTTTAGTTCTGTTTATTCTTCTGTTCTCTTCTACAGCAATATTTCAGTGCACTACTTCGTCGATATTAGCAGCACAAAGCACAGGCACAAATCGATGTCTAGGATGTTATTGATGTTATAAACCTATCAAAAATGATGAATGATTTTCTTGATTTTACTTTTTTGCTTTATGTGATACTTCAAAATTTTATTCATCATTTTTGTTTGGAAAGTTGTACGTTTCTTTCTATACTTGATTATTTTTCATTATTACTTGTACTGTCGCACATTCTGTTCTTCAAAATTTTTATAGAAATTCCAATTTCTGTACAATAAGCATGGATTTCACCTTGACGATGAAAAAATGGCTGATGACCCTAACGCCTCGGTTCATTTCATAAATTTTTATCGTGTTGATTTGCACTTCGCGACCGTTGAATTCAAGTAGATAAGAGAGGAAGTCCTTTACGGTCAGCACTTTCAGCTTTTTGTATGGAGAGCACTTGTTTTTGTATGCACCTGATTTTTACTTTAATGACCAGGTCTATTAATTATCACTGGCCACCAATTTCAGAAACAAGAGTCGTTCTTGAAGCCCCTCGTAGATCAATTCGCGAAGGAAGGAAAGGATAAGAAGGTCACGTTTGAAGCCTGCTTCACTAAGCCTAATTCCAAGCCAAAATGGTTCTTCCGTAAAGATGTAAGTAAGCACACTAAGTGCAGATAATTTTGCTGAACTTAATGGACTATAGTCAATTTTGAACCACGAGAATCGTAATACATTCACAATTCTTTCAGGAACTATTCCCTGGAAGTAAATATAAGATGACAAACGAGCAAGATTCGTATAAGCTTATTATCTTCAACCCTAAAGTAGAAGATACAGGAAAGATTACGATTGAGATCGGTGGCATCACTTGCACTGCTTTCTTGCAAGTCGATGAGCCTGACCCGACATACACCTTCACTAAGCCATTGAAGAAGAACACCAGTGGTTATACTAAGCACGAGGTTGTTCTGGAATGCGTTGTGTCCAACAGTCTCGCCATAGTTTCGTGGTGGAAGGGAGAAACAAAACTGGAGGATGGTGATGTACTCTCCATCTCCAAAGACTTGTCCGGTGTTTGCAGACTTGTCATTAAGAATGCCACTTTTGAAGATGCTGGCAATTATTCTTGTAGAATCGAGAAGCAGCCTGACAAGACTGAGACAGCTGTTAAAATTGTTGGTAAGTTGAATTATATTTTATGTGATGGTAGGAATCTTTGTAGCTATTCTACATCTGACTAGTAACTTGCAAAGATTTTACAGTGTTGATAGTAAAAATAAATTATACATACTACACACAAACAGGAGATAACTCTTCATTTTGCCCATCAGAAAAAGAACAACAATACAACACAATTATTGGCCTAATCTTTCATATCGGTTTAAGGGCTATCGAATTTAGGCCTATATAAGGAGCAGGTCCCTATGCTTCCAAGTACCTACCCATTAACATAATTTATTTTTCTTACAGAATATCCCTACAAGTTCACCAAGGTGCTCAAATCTCAGCAAGCAATTGAGAAAGATACTATTGTATTGCTTTGTGAGCTCGACGATGCTGGTGGCGATGTGAAATGGTGAGAATCTAAAACTATTTGTTTTCTCAATCATATTTATCAATTATTAGTCAGTAGCAGTGTCCCGCGGTTTTGCCCGCGTAGTTCCCGTACCCGTTATTTTTCCGGGATAAAAAGTAGCATATATTATATCTAATACCTTCAAGAACATGTGTACAAAGTTTCATGATGATGGATTTGGTTGTTTTTGCGAGAAATCGTAACAAACTTACATTCGCATTTATAATATTACGAACATTGTCTTTTAAAGATTCAGATTAAAGAATAACCGAAACAAGAACAAAATTAAAAATTTTGATTAACCCCCGACTGCCTCGGATTTGGTATCTGTACAACATTCTACTAGTCAAGCCCTTTCATTTGATACCCATATTAAAGGAGTTGTGAAAAAAGAAATGTGTTTCACCATTTTGTGGTAGCGGCCATCTTGGATTTGAAATTTGTCATAGTGCAAATGATTCTACTAGTCAAGCCCTTTCGTTTGATACCCATATTGAGGTAATAGTGAAAAAAATAATATAATTTGCCATTTTGTGGTGGCGGCCATCTTGGATTTGAATTTTTTTATAGTGTATAATATTTTGCTAGTCAAGCCATTTCATTTCATATTAAGGTAGGTTGTAAAGAAATATTATGTCCGCCATTTTGTGGAGGCATCGACCATCTTGAGTCGTCATTAACCAAACATAGCTAAGAACACCCGCACGGGTATTAACCTTCAGGTAAAAAAACCGCATTGAAATCGGCCCATCCGTTTGAGGTCTACGGTGCCACAGACAGACACACACACAGACAGACAGACATCGACGTCAAACTTATAACACCCCTTTTTTTGGTCGGGGGTTCAAAACATCACCGCGATCATGACGTAACAGCGCAGCGAAAGTAGCGTTGGCTCGGTGGAGAAGCACTGGACTAGAACGTCCGCGTTTTTTTTGGATGGGTGAAATTTTATGAGTTCAAGTCACCGACATGCCTCCCTAATAACAGTATATTTGTACCCGGTACAGATGTATTATGCAACATTAATGCTGTTTCATGCTAAAATTCTAACTTATCAGTTTTCATCTATCTACTACTATCATTTAGTTCCCATGACTGCATTCTTTTCTTTCTTTTCGTAATAACTTTCGACTTAAATTTTCTTAGGTACAAGAATGATCAGCCGCTGAAGGTTGACAAGCGTATCGTAATATCGAAGGAGGGACGCAAGCGCAAGGTTACCATCAAGGACGCTAAAGTCACTGACGCTGGCATGTTCAAGTGCGTCAGTAACGCTGATGAGACTGCTTGCGAATTGATTGTCAATTGTGAGTATTTATTATTTTCATATGCAATAACAAAATTAAATATTTTGACAGTATTCTACTAGTCAAGCCCTTTCATTCGATAGTCGATACACATATCGACGGAGTAAAAAAAAAGTACCATTTTATGGGGCGCCACAAAATAGTACTTTTTTACGGCCATCTTGGGTTTGAAATGTGTTATGAACAAAGAGTTTAATCATAATAATCATAATCATTATTACGTCTACTACGTATAGAGATGTCACAAAAGCTTTACACCGAAAGCACGGGTAGCATCTTTCTTCCCTTGTCGCTCTTGTGGAAGTGTTATACTTTTGTCGCGGCACATCACTCTGTTGCTCATAGGTCACTCATAGGTCGTTGTTTAGGTTGTTTGTTTCAACTGAAGTCTTCACCAAGTCGACCGATATTCACGAAATTTGGCATTTATTTGTACTTAATTTGGTCCAACTTGAAAAATAGGATAGTTTTAATTTCGATTAACGGTCTAAATATAACAATATCCAAGCGAAGCCGAAACGGGAAACTTTTTTGACATGACAACGTCGTATAAATCGATGAACGCCGGCTGCATGCGCGAAAAAGTGTCCCGTTACGCCCATTGTCCCGTTACGGTCATAGTACGCTTGTGACACATCTATAAATGTTTTGTTAAGATGTTATCACGTTAAACTATCCGTAAACCAACCGACTTTTTAGACGTGTTTTACTTTTATCAAAACGGTAAAACCTTAAAATAAAATCTTTATTAGTCTGATTCTAAAGTGCTCCGCTGGTAAAGTTCAGATGAGGCCATTATTTTCTTGTTCCTAAATCAGTGTCATAGATGTAAATTAGAATGGGTGAGGCCACATAATACTGTATTGTTTGAAATCAATAGACCTAGACCAGATTTGCATTGATGCATCCATCTTATTTCGCATTTTGTCATTGCTAGAGTATCTATCTGTAGTGCTCTCCTCAATCGACATTACAACGTAAATAAACTAAATAAACGGAAAAGTAGCGAAAACCGCTTTCAAAGGAGCCAAATTTGATAAGACAATACAATATTAAGGGTAGTCGATTGTTTTATGGGAATCAACACGCATCATTATTTCAGACTGCAATCGCTTCAACAAGAAGTTGAAGGATACTGAAGCAATTGAGAGGGACAAGGTGGTTTTGGAGGTGGAATTGCAAGACCAGACCGCTGAGGCAGTGTGGTCATTCAACGGACAGCCTATTGTGCCTAATGACAGGTGAGAATAAGCAGTTTGTAATAAAGAAAAGTAAGAAAAGAATATTTATTTGCCAATATGTCAACAAGCAAATGTGTCTTCCTCACCAGACTAGGCTAGGCTAGCATCGCGAAAACCTATACAATAGCCCCTATAAAAGTGTATGCCTCAAATTGGATTTAACCGTTCTAGAGGTTTCAAATGTTTTCTTTCGTATTTTTTCTCGTTGTTACAAACCTATACGTAAGATAATGTCGGGGATAGAATACGAATTCCATCGCTGGAATAGATTTTTTTTAATTGGAAATTTGGGTAGCTTCTATACAAAGTTTAAAATATTTAACTTTTAATACATTAATACTTAAGTTTTTTTTTCTATTGTTATACACTGGATTTAATTTTTTTTGACAGTTAGTTTTACTTTCACGAACCACGATAGGTTCTGAAGAAGCCTAAGACGTAAATTTAATTATTTGATTATTTTTTTTTCGATTTCATTTAAATATTTAACAAACTCTTATTTTGTGTTAGAATTGAGATCAAGAATCTGGGTGGTGGCAAGCACCAGCTGATCTTCAACAAGCTGGAGATGGAAGATGATGGCGAGATTCTCTGCGAGAGTGGAAAACTCAGCTCTTCCTGCAAGCTCACCGTCAAGAAGGGAGAGTCGAAGCCCACCATTGATTGTCCTGATGAGTTCAACGGCCCAGCTGACAGGCCCTTCGTCATTGAGGTGCCTTACAAAAGTAAGTGATCTGCTCGCGTATTAAAAAAGAATAACATTCCAATAAAACAACAGAATTAGGATTACCTAATTACAAACATTAAAATTATACCCAGTAATGCAACAATTGATATTATACTCGTATACAAATAACTAGGAATCAGGCTCACAATATAATGTAAAAAATATACAAATAATGATTTGTTAAAATTTGCAGTTAGCGGCACCCGACAGACACCGATAGAAGCCAAGTTATGGAAAGATGGAAAGGCCCTACCTGCCAAAGAGGTAGAAGTGATCGTTGAACAAGAAAAGATCCTCTTCAAGATGAAGAAACCTTCGCGCGAAGGATCAGGCAAATACCAGATCAAGCTATCGAATGCCCAGGGCGAAGACAGCAAGGACGTCAGCATCATCATGCAGAGTGTACCTTCGGCTCCTCAAAACGTTGAGGTGTCTGAAGTATTCCAGACTTCTTGTGTTGTCACCTGGAACGCGCCACAAGACGATGGTGGTGCACCACTCGTCAAATATGTTATTGAAAGACAGGTCAGTGATTTTAACTTCAACAACTTCTGTATTTCGAAACATACCAAACAAATTTAAGTCAAATTAGTCAACTTTATTATGAGATTGATGTATCGTTTTATTTCCAGGACTTATCTCTCAAAGCTGGCTGGGACAACGTGGCGGAAGTGCCACAAGGTCAGCCGCTTAAATTCAAGGTTGAGGACCTAGTTCCCAAAAAGACTTACAAGTTCAGGATCCGTGCTGTCAACAAGATTGGTTCCAGCGAACCTGGATTATTCGCCAAGCCTGTACTGGCTAAGGATCCTTGGGGTGAGTATTTTTGAATATCTTTGCTCCGTAGGTACTTTTGATTGTTACATGTAAATCAATGCAAAACTAGTTCTGTTTGTTCAGCAACTACACTCACTCTTCTTCATTGACTTTTCATAGGGTTATAATAAATTATAAATACATGTTTATACTCTTATACTTCGAAATATTGTAGATTATTACTGAGATATATCACAAGGTCATAAACTTGGTGTTGAAAATGTGAATTTGCGGTTACTTAAGGCCTTCAACACTCATAAAATAATTTATGGTTTTTTATTCGCCGTCGTGTGTTATTAATAGTTTAAAAAAGAATGCAGATTACAATTAATTCTTGTTTCGCTTCAGATGAACCATCGAAGCCCAAGAAATTGGAGCTTGTCGATTGGGACAAGGATCACGCAGATCTCAAATGGGAGAAGCCAGACAGTGACGGCGGCGCTGAAATTACTGGCTACGTGATCGAATACAAAGAGAAGTTTGGCAAAGACTGGGTCACCGGAAAGAGGTACCTGGGGATTGCTTGAAAGCTACCCAGGACGGTTTGAAGGAAGGATGCACATATGAGTTCAGGGTTCGCGCTATCAACAAAGCTGGACCTGGAGAACCTAGCGACAGCACTAAGCCTATTGTCGCTAAGTGCAGATTCGGTAAGATGTAACACTTTGTTAGTTTTTAAGAATGCGAAATAGGTTTGTGCTTCGTCTGATGAAAACCGGTAGCAGCCCTTTGTAAACGCGTTATGGACGCCGCAGCTACTCGATAATATTATTTCCGTAAGTGTTTGTATTAATCTGATAGGAATGCCCTCGGAAACATTGTCATCCTTCACGGTCTTTGGTACTGTAGGATTTTTAAATATGCAAGATGTTTGAACAGCTATTGTTAGCATTTTATGTTAATATAGCTATTAGGCATAATTTTGCATCTCTAACCAATTTTTATGTAATTTTTCCCCACAGTCAAACCATACATTATTGGCGAGGGTCTTCAGAACATGATTATTAAGAAGGGACAGGTTATCACTTTCGATATTAAATACGGAGGTGAACCCGAACCTGAAGTCAAATGGATGCATGGAGAGGAGGTAAGCAGTATTAGAATCCTCATACTTCAGAAAATAATACTTTTTCAGAATTTTGAATAGGAGTTGCGTTGTTGGGTCAATTTTGTTATTTGTTTCTGATGAAGGTAAATTTGTTGACACACGGCATGACTGATAATTCATAATATTACTTCAACAACCAAGATACACAACTACCTACATTTTGGAGAATATTTCAAGAAAGTTTCTTGATTACATGTAAAACGACAAACATTTTGTTAGAAATATGATTCGACTATTCATTATTATCACAATTCCATCAAAGTTATTTTCTAACTAAATTTGTTTTTATTTTTTCCAAAAAAGAAACGTGGAAAGGCGTATACAGAGAAGGTCAGACGGTTGAAACTAGATGTTACACTTTATGTTCTAAAACATTTAATTATTACTATACGTTCTTCAAATCTACATTGACAAACAATGTGCTAACAAAAATTTACACTTTACAGATTTCTCACTTTCACTTTAAAACTGCTTCACTGTAATTGACGCAAGAAATCCACAAAATTGGTCGTCTTAGTCCGGTTACCAATTTTGCGGATTTGAGTCGATCAATTTGTATAGTAAATAAAATATTCTTTCGTGAAAAAAGTGAATCAGTTTAAAGAGAACGTATATGAAATTTCGCTTTGGACGCGATCGTAAATTCTAAACAATAACTGGAATCGTGAAGTATAGAACAGACAACGATCAATTACTTGGCTAGTTCGGCACAAAATTGATCGTTGGTATTCCTGCTTCATGATTTTCGTGCTTTATATGTTGTAACTACCAAAAACTTAATTGGCATTGTTTTAAAGAAACAAATCAAAGATAAAACCTTTTGCAATAGCTTTAACTAAGGCGGCCGTATATAGTGCCTACGTTAACTTTCAATTGTTTCGAGTTTATGTAACGAAATTGTTTATAGCTTTTTACATTATCGACTTGAATGCTTTTTACAAATCAATCAAATTTCAAATACTGCTGTTTTTATTAAATTGATATAACGATATTCAAGTAGAACACTATGAAATTCATTTCTAAACATTATTGAGAAGATACATTCCTGCTTTGATTTGTTTCTACTACTCTATTTGACTCTACATTTTAAATTCTTCACTTTCACTCTTCTCGACACGGTAGCAAAATGTCACGAAGATCATTGTAGGTGCACCTCACATCTAGAAATGTAGAAGAGATGAGCACCTATAGCTACTATTTCGATCTCTCCTTCGAAGGTCTTCACTTGTGATAACACTGCAGACTGACTCCGTCAGACACTGCCATTGACATAGCATTCTAACACAGTGACGAAGTTTTTGGAGTTGTTGCTGTTACCTTTATGGGGATCATCAAGACTTCTTTAATATTTTGTTTCAAAATTTTTTTGGCCATGGTTCTATAGATATAATTATGAATCGGTACCTACGAGATCCTTTGACCTACCATTGAAACTTTAAAAAACCTACACTGAAGTTATAAAATAATAAACTACCATCATAAACCATACTACCCGTATGAAATTATTTCATAATCTAGACGAAATGCGTGGTATAAGTGCTTAAATCAATTTGTGTAGAGTAGGTACTGCAATTTTTTTTTCCGGAGGCTTATACTCGAATGTTTATCCAGAAATAGTATGAAATGTTTTTATATTTTGGTAAGATGGCGGTCAAGTGTAAACCTATAAAAGTTAAAAAAAAAAAGATCTGCCTTAGGCATCCATACAGCTTAATCATCACAAAAAAGGCCGGTTATCTTGATGATTCCCCAAGAAGCAGCCACAACTCCCAATTCCACCGTCTCACACTCCCTCAACTCACTCAACAGGAGATCAAGGACGACGGTGACCGCATCACCATCGATAAATACGAACGGAACACGGTCCTGACTGTGAGGAAGACCACCAGACCTGACAGTGGAAAGTACAAGCTTGTACTGACCAACTCTTCCGGTACTTGCGAAAGCATCGCTGATGTCGTCGTCTTGGGTAAGTGATGATAGATATACCTCGCACAAACTTAAATGATGTTCTGCCATTTGTTTTTCAATTGTATATTAATTCTTAACGTCAACGTAATTAAGATTTCGTTGAACCATCAACTTGGCTGTTGGTAAGCGATGATGCTCTCGAAGATCCTTGAAAAAGCTAGCTTATTAGAAGGTATCCGGAAATTTGGTCAATATATTCAGTAATTAGTTAGACAAACGTTACTTATATCTTAGTATGAAAATTAACGTGGTTATTACACATTTTAAATGAATATTATACGGGTACATTCACGTGATGTACAGTCAGCCTAGTCCGAAGTCAGTGCCAAACGAGCAGCGGTCGCGCGCGTGTACCTACTCTCCTTGAAAAAGGCCGCAGGACGTGGCCGAAACTTAAGTCGGACTAGGCTGACTGTACATCACGTGAGTTACCCGTATATTCATTTAAAATTACTTATATCTGTTTTATTATATCTTAAGCCAATGGAAAAAAATAAAATCCTTGATCACATTTTTGAGATTTCACGGTAAGTTTAATCCGAAACGCCCTTTCCAGACAAACCAAACAGGCCGAATGGTCCTATCGAGGTCACAGACATCCGTGCCGAAAAGGCGACTGTCAAATGGCAGAAGCCCGACGACTGGAAAGGCTCAGATATCACTGGATACACTCTGGAAAAGATGGACATGGTAAGTGCCTAGTACAGCTAGATACCAGCTATTAACAGTGTTGGGGGGGAATGACTAGTCCATTTTTTAGTGTTGGATACATAAACCCACTATTAATTCGTACTGGGACTTGGGATCTCCTCTCAAGAGAGGAAGGGCATTATACAGCACTTAGGCCAAGTACGGTATCCGGTATCATGTATGTAATTTTTTCTTCCGAGCATTTAATTTTCTTTGAAAATATCAGTTCCTTCACAATGTTTACCTTTTATAGCAAAATCAAACTTTTCCATCTGCATTTGGAAAATAGAAGCGACCCTAACTACATCGGCTTTGGCTTTGCTATTGCTGTCTCTATAATTTCAAGCGAAAAGAAGAGAGAGCATTGTCAAAGCTGAGTTCAGTTTAATTAGGCGATAGACCCTCGGGTCTTGCTTCTGTTGGATAATTTTTACTTGAAACTGCGAATCTGCCCAACATAAGTCATATTTATTTGATTTCCTCAGGACACCGGTAACTGGGTGCCGTGCGGTGAAACCGGACCTGAACCCACAGAGTTCACGGTCAAGGGCTTGACTCCCAACCATAAGTACAAGTTCCGAGTTCGCGCCGTCAACAAGGAGGGCGAGTCTGAACCCCTCGAAACAGATGGGTTCATTCTCGCTAAGAACCCTTACGGTGAGTCTAATATCAATACAAAACACGTTTGCACTCCGCAGAAGACGCGATGCTGATTCGCAACGCAATCCGAACGATTCTAGCACTGAACGGCTATTCTTGTCTCTTTCATTCTAAACGCGTAAGACAAATGCGAAAGCTTTGATTCCGTATTCGAAGATTAATCTGATTTCGTTTGACTCAAAACCAGGAATCAGGTTACAGGACGTCCCACTCTCGCGTTTTTGGAAAAGTGAGCTCACGTAATTTCCAGTCGAAATAAACTCGCTGACTTTTCCTACTCACGGTTTGATTCCAAAATCGCGCCGCTAGCGATTCTAGGGGTCAAGTAGATTGATTGTATATAAAAATACATACGATAGGTACACTAGAGACGCAGTTTAATACCAATTTCATGGTTCAGGCCTTTTGACAAAAGATAGAAAACTGGAGAAGAGAGTAGAGAGTAGGTACCTTAGTGAGCTGCCATCGCTTGATTGTATCGTTGTAAAAAGTAGAATACTTGAGTTTCTTGAAATCACATTGTTTCGACGGTTTTTTCAATCGAAATATTTTAATTTCAAATTCACTGACTGAGTGACTGAATTTCGATATATTCACTGATCAGCTGATCACTGGTGTGACTTTGAGAAGCTCAGAAATGGTAAACAGCGCCATCTAGTGGTAAAGCCATATATTTTCTTCCAACAAAAGTATTCAGTGTTACTAGAACTACCTTTTTCTGACTATTTAAAAGTATAACAAAGTCCGTCTTAGACGTAATAAGCCTAGCTCGGAAATTAAACTTTCAGCTACTTAGTTGTAGATGTCAATGTTGAGTCAAACCTTCAAATTGTACTCTAATGGAATTTTTTTTATGAAAATTAATTGATGATTACTATTGAACCATCATTATTTCATTATTATTCTGAAATACCTATTGGTTTTAAAATAAAATTTTAAACATTTGACGTAATATGTTGGTTGACCTAGAATCTGGATCATCTGAGTTTACCCGAAGATTTCTTTTATTTATAAACGTGACGCTTGAACCCCATTCACAACTCACGGAAAATTTATATGTGGAGGTGCGACAAAAGAAGTTTTCACTTTTTAAAAAATCAGCCATGGACGTAAAAAATAAAAAAACTTTTTAATACGTCCATGCAATCAGCATTGTGTGTCTTTCAACGTCTCCTTTTATTCAATCATAATTAGGTATTTGATTATGCAACCTTTGCCTCTGAATGTATGAATGTATCTATGTACCTATCTACTATAATTCATACAAAATCACTACAGAGAACAAAGTTTCTACAAACCAGATGACCATGATCATGGACACGCCCTCCGGTTTCACCCCGTAGTTTCCAAAGTGAGCTATTAAATTCTGAGTCTGAGTTATTTTTCATTTCTACCGGCAGTCCATAAGACTACCATTTTTTTTTCTTGATTCAAAATAACAATCAATTTTGATTCAGATTTTGAATAAAAAAATTGATTGTGAATTTGTGATTTTTGTGAAGTAGGTATATTATTAAGTTTCATACCACTAAGCCAAAGAAAAAAGTTTTACCTAAACTTGTTTCAAGAAAAATGTATGTACCTCAACTTAGTAGAAAGTATTAAAAAATTGATGACCACCCTAACTTTTTGCGCGAAAATATTTATCTTCACTGTCAGTTGTCAGTAACGAAAACATAAACAAAAACAAACCAATACTTAATATTATTATATTGAAGGAGTTGCCGACGATTTAGGTATATAATTATAAACTAAATCCGCAATGTTTTATCTGAACAGACCCGCCAAAGGCGCCAAGCAAGCCTGTGATTATCGACTACGACAACTTGTCGGCGACGCTGCAATGGGAACCACCGTCAGACAACGGCGGCCGCCCGGTCCTTGGCTATGTCATCGAAATGAAGGACAAATTCGCTCCTGACTGGATTGAGGTACGTTCTAGAAGATAACAATGAGTATATCTTTATCTTGATTCATTTGTTTTTTTCTCTCTAATTAATTTAAGAAACAATACCGTCTAGGCCCAACCTAAGCAAAACTTGTACTGTGGAATCTAGATAGCTGATATAATGCAGATAAAGTACATATACATACTTTGGCTGGCCTCATAGTTCAGTCGGTAATGAATCTGCACACTTAGCTGTGGGTTGTGGGTTAGACTCCTACCCCGGATATATATTTGTGTGGTGAATAAGGATGTTTTTTGAGTGTCTGGGTGCTTACGTATAATAAGTAAGTATGCCTTCTAAATAATTATGTGTTATATTTGCTAAGTATGTGGTTTCTGAAGTACAAGTTTTGGTTTTGTTTAATTATAATTTCACTGGATACATACATACAGCCCTTCAAACTAGAACACAGTGATGTCAGTGATGTACATTACTACTTCAACTACTTATGCCTTCCCATTTAAATAGTTTTATATTATATTTTTTCCAGGTCACAAAGACCAATGACACAAAGACCGAATACAAGGTGGAGGGACTGAAGGAGAAGATGGTATATCAGTTCCGAGTCCGGGCCCACAACAAGGCTGGAGTGGGAGACGCTTCTGAGCCAACTGACAACCATCTCTGCAAGCACAAGAACTGTAAGTCTTTTGTAATTATTGTCTATAGCCCAAGATTCTCCGATGAAGGTAACACTACAAAATTTATCAAAAAAAAAAGAGAAAACTTATGTATGACTTATTTATTCAACCAGCTCAGCAAAAGTATGCTGCTAAGTTGTCTTGCATGTAGTAAAATAGATAACACATATACCGTAGCCATACAATACACTTGACTTTGTATATAATGTCAATTAGCTGCACCAGCTTCTTATGGTGGGAAAATAATGTGAACGGGAACTACACATATAAAACTGAGGCCACTGCTAGTTTAGTAAGTAAATCGATAAATATAAAACACTTGATATTCTTGTTTTGCAGTGAGGCCACGCATTGAACGCAGCACTTTCAAGTCGATCATCATCAAGGCTGGCCGTACCCACAAGTGGTCTGTGGAGGTCATCGGTGAACCGCCACCGGAGATGACTTGGTGAGTACCAACCATCTTGTATGGTTGTAGCTGTTGATGTCTAGTATTAGACCAGGGGAATGATACAACAATTGTTACAGAAAAATAGCTCATATAATATTTATATTTCTACCAACATATTCTGCTCTGAAGAGCTGTGTCAGCATATTCACATAGACCTCTGGGAATTGGTGCTCACTCTCACTAGAAAAGCACCATTGACCGCTATACTGGATAATTGCGAAGATTTGATGGTTTCCTTGAAAGATATCTATCTTTCTATCTTATTTTTTTTCACAATCTGTTTCTTTTGCCAGTAGTAATGATGTAATGATTGACTGTCTGGAGAAAAGTCAGATGTGCAATAGGACTTCATGTTTGTGAAATAAAATACCTCGCCAGAGGGTCGCTTCGGCTTGACCTTTAAGCCATTTCATTTATGCATAGACTCTTATATTTTGTTTAAAAAAAGAGAGTGATGAAATGAGCGGGACATGTGCCTGATGTTAAGCAATCTACCCATAACAGCAAATTGACACACAGCTATTGGAACATGAACAAGTCCAAATCATTACCCAGCACTGCACTGCCCAGAGATATAAGATGTTTTATCTTTATGCCTTGAAATTGCACTGGAAACATTGATAAACTAAATTAAGAACTAAAAAGAAAATAAATTTAGTTAACTTATTGCTCTTCTTTAGGTCATGGCGCGAAGGCATCAAGCTAGTGAACACGGAACGTATCAAGATCGAGAACAAGGAGTACCACACGGACTTCACCATCGTGAACGCTGTGAGACGCGACACGGGCAAATACACGCTCCGGGCTGAGAACTGCAACGGGTTCGACCAGGAGACTGTCGAGCTAACCGTGCTCAGCAAGCCTAGCGCGCCTAAAGGTAAAGAATAATTATAGCAATGTACTTGATATCCCTAAATATACATTTTTTTAAATATTTTTTTAATAATAAGAAGTGACGAGACGAGCTGGACATGTACCTGATGGTAAGCAACATGCCTGCCACTTAACAGCACAGTGACACGCAGCTATTGGAACATGAAGAGTCCAAATCATTACCAAACGCTGCACTGCGCTCATCACCCAGAGATCTAAGATGTTATATCCCTAAGCCCTGTAATTTCTCTGGAAACATTGCCCTTGAAACCGGAACACAGTACTATTTGCATATTACTGTTTGGCGGTAGAATAACTGGCAAAGGTGTGGTACTTCCCCAGGCGGACTTTGCCAAGAGTCCTACCACTACAAAACAATTAAGCATGAACACACATTTATAGTTATACACACACACACACACACACACAAACACACCCTCACACACCCTACCTACTTACGCTTTGTGCTTTCACCTACACCTATGATTTAACTAGGTACCTATTCAAATAGTACTTACCAATTATCACCACTTGTCCAATCTTGGAGAAGCTGGTGATCTATCATACAGGTTCGAATTCTAATTCAGGGTGGGGGTTATTGGACTGATGTCCAATACCCTACCCTGGTGTACCCACCCACGCTAGGGGTGTATTGTGCACTAAATTGTGTCATACAGGTTTTTAGTACGGACACCAGTCTCTCAAGATAATCTACTATTAATAAGTGCACTTTGATTAAGATATTTACCGCATAAAAATATTTTCAGAAAGCATAAAATTTTCCCGACTGGCCCTCGGGGCCTTTCCTCATAAGGAGATGTCATTATTTTTCTTCTTGTGCTATAGTACGTTATTTCGTCACCAGGTCCGTTGGAAGTGTTCGACGTGACCGCAGACAACTGCAAGGTCAAATGGGAGAAGCCGGAAGACGACGGCGGCTCGCCTGTCAAGGAGTACGAACTGGAGAAGATGGACCTCGCGACTGGCAAATGGGTCCGCGTCGGCAGGTTAGTATTCATTATTTTTGATGTAAAAACTGCTTTTGGCATACCACTTACAGACTTTCAGCGAATTCAAGTCAAGCGTCACGTTCGTAAATGAAAGAAATATTCGGGTAAACTCGGATGATCGAGATAATCATGGTCATGGCCACGCTCTCCGGTTTCATCCGCGTAGTGTCCAAAGTGAGCTATCAAATTCTGATTTATTAGTTTTCACTTCTGTCTGCAGTCCCTATTACTGCTATTTTTTTTTACAGTATTGTATCTTTTTATTTTTCATGGAATTTTATGTGAAGCGAAAAGAGACTAATCATTTCTTAGACCTGCACTGTGCTCGTCGCCAGAAGTATAAGATGAATTCTCTCTATGTCCTAGTAATTTGATAAATATATTGAGTAACAGTGATTTTTGCACAAAACAGTTTGGCGATAGAATAATTCAGTTTTACTCGTAGGCATGGACGTATAAAAAAGTCGGACATAGTCTCGCTAAAACAAAAACTGTGTACCTAGAGTCGGCCACATCATTGCACTTGTGCGTTGTCACATGCAGCTGTCACGCACACATCAATGGTTATTACACGCCCAAACTTGTGTTTGTGTGCGTGTCAGCCTATCAGTGACAACCTGACAACGCAAACGTGCAAATGTGGCCGACTCTAGTGACACAGTTTTTATTTTAGCGAGACTACGTCCAACTTTTTTGTACTTCCATGGTGGCAATAAAGTTTTTTATATTGTTTTGTATTACCTAGTTACTATGAAATCCAAATTGTTTCTTCTTCCAGAGTGGCCGGTGACAAGAAACCTCTGGAGATGGACGTGACAGGCCTGGAACCAGGGCACCAGTACAAGTTCCGAGTGACAGCTGTCAACGATGAGGGCGATTCTGAACCGCTCGAGACTGAGAAGGCGACGCTCGCTAAGAATCCGTTCGGTGAGTGGATTTGGTTTTCTTTTAGAGATTATCTATGGAATTGACTAAAAAAACTTGAGTCCAACGAAGGCATAGTTCTATGATTCAATTATCAAAACAGAATATATTTTGATTTTAAATTTAGTATAATTAAAAAAAACCGTTCTGCAATAATCTACTGCAATAATACTTTAAAAGTAACTTAAGTAGTATTTCGTAGGGAAAGTGGCATAGCCGAAAAAAACAACATAATTATGTATGTTTCTTGTGTAAAAACATATTTCGTTTTGCAGACGTGTCGGGCAAGCCTGGTAACGTGACGGTCGCAGACCATGACAACCAGAGCGCGGACATCAAGTGGGACCCGCCCTCGGACGACGGCGGAGCGCCCGTGCTTAAGTACATCATACAGAAGAAGCCTAAGGGCGGCGACTGGGAGAATGCTGCTGAGGTAGACTTGACTTTTTTTAAACTACTTCGTATTCTTTTTATAGGACTTTATATTTTTTTTAACAACTGCAAATTAATTTCAAAACAATTTTGTTTTAAACGACTTCAAATTGTTTTCAAACTACATCAATCTCTGTATAAACTAACTACAAATTATTTAGACGACTTGAAATTCTTTTGGAATGCCTTCAGATTCTTATGAAACTACTTCAAATGGTTTTCAACGACTTAATTTTTTTTTATAAACGACTATGAATACTTTTTAAATGACTTCGAGGTCATTTAAAACGACTTCGAGGTCATTTGAAACGACTTCGAGGTCATTTAAAACGACTTCGAGGTCATTTGAAACGACTTTCAAGTTATTTGTAAACAACTTCAAATTTATTTTCAAACGACTGCAAATTATGGCTAGACTATTCAAAATCTTTTCAAACGACTGAAAATGATTTTGAAACGAATGCAAATTCTTTTTAAACGGCTGCAAATTATTTTTAGACAACTGGAAATTATTTTTGAACGACTTCAAATTAGCCAGCTGCCTTTCGTAAATCGTCACTCTATCTAGTCTCAGGGCGTACTATGTTTGCCAATTCGCGGACCTCCATTTCAGAACCCGTCACCCGTTATCGGTTCTGTGCCAGATTTAAGTGTCTTGCGACAGATTTATAAACCATGTCTTTCAATTATGTCATATTCTTAAGAATCTTTTCATCATCAGGTGCCTGGAAACCAGACATCAGCCAAGGTGGACGGTCTGCCAGAAGGCAGCGAGTTCCAATTCCGGGTGGTGGCTGTGAACAAGGCCGGTAACTCCGAGCCTTCAGACCCCACCGCCATGACTACCATCAGACACAAGTCTTGTAAGTATTTATTAAACTATTATAGGTTTACACTTGACCGCCATTTCGCCTGATGTTAAGCGACGATGCGGTCTACGATGGAACGTACTTACCTAATATTATAACATACCATTCAGGACCCAACAGTGACATTGAGATCTGTATTCGTTCCCCTTCAGAATCTTAACGGAACAGACTGAACTATTAACATTGTAATTTTTTGTAGTGTTTTAAAACCAAAAAAATGAAATACTTTTTTGACGTGACAATGTCTAATAAATCCATAAACGCCGGCCACGAAAAAGTGTCCCGTTACGCTCATTGTACGCTTGCGCCGCATCTATCAATGTTTTGTTATGACGTTGTCACGTTAAACTATCGTCCGTAAACCAACCGACTTTACAGACAACCAGTTATTTTAATTTGTTATAAGTAATGCTTTACCACTATCTAAATAAGTGTCATTTTGCAGTGAAACCTCGCATCGACCGCACCAACCTGAAGGCCCTCGCCGTCCGCGCCGGAAAGCCGATATTCTTCGACGTGAACGTCAAGGGAGAACCCGCGCCTAAGGTGCAGTGGTTCCGCAAGTGGAAGAACGAAGAGAAGGAGGTAAGAAATTAAAATGAAATAATCAGTTAAATAGTAAAATTATTAAATATAAATTAGTTAAATAGCAGATAAATAAACTAACCTTTTAACCGTTCAAGTATTACGAAAACAGGTTTATTGCAATTATTGTCCCCTTCCCCCCTTGTTATCAAAAGTTTTGCAAAGCTATTACCCCCTTCCCCCCATGCTTAAGTAAACATTGGTGCCAATTCTCCCGACAATGCGTTCCGTTTTCAAGTCTAGATAAAATATTGTAACACAAAAAACGAGAAATACAGTAAAACCCTTATGAACTAACGCCACAAATACGCACTTATTGGTGAGGGCAATCTTTTCCAGGCAACCATCATAGGTTTTGATTTAAAGAATATTATTTTTCATTGGAGACATCTCTGATAAAAATAACTTATTGAAGATTTTGAGTTTGCGTCGTCACACTTTACACACAAATAAATAAATTTCATGTTTTCTTTCATGTTTGGTGGCAGTCATTTTGGATTTGGAATTTGTCAAAGTGTATAGCATTCTTTGAACAACTGGTTGTACTAGTCAGTTGTACTACTGAGACAGAGCGCATTCTACTAGTCAAGCTGTGGGCAAGAGCTAGTCTCTAATAAATAATCATCTCCACAGGTCACAGAAAACGTAATAAACGTGGACTACAACACGAAACTGGACATCAAAGAGTCTGTCCGTGCGCAAACGGGCACGTACCGCATCCTCGCCACCAACGAGCACGGAAAGGACGAGGCCGAGGTCGAGATCACCGTGCTATCGTCGCCGAGCAAACCCGGGGGCCCGCTCAAGGTCGCTGACGTCACGAAGAACGGCTGCAAGCTGTCGTGGAAGAAACCTGAAGACGATGGCGGTAAGTTAAAAAGTAGACCCTTTTACTACGTATGTCCGTAAATGAAGTTTGTTTGTCCAAACTTCGACTGGCAGTGAACCATTTTGAGAACAATAGGCATGTCGACTCATTTTTGATTTAATGTGCAATCAAAAGGCTACTCAATAACTAAAACATAAGTGAAAGAATTACTTTGTTATCTTAAAAACTTCCCGTGATATCACGATTTTAAAATCACAATTTTCGACTCTCCCAAAAACGCTTCATACAAATCTCTACAGAAACGTGACGTCACATTGCCGTAGTTTCTATGCGTCGCGCGTAAAGTTTGTATGGTAGCTATATTAAATATTGCGTTTAGGAAACTGGTTTCTTAACAAAAGTTACTTAATATTGAATGTGTTAACCAATGGTAAATACATTTTCTAATAATTTCGTACTTTTAAAATGGACTTGCCCATCCATCTTTGAATGATCATAAAGTAAGTTAAACTAAAAAATATCAAAATTAAAATTGGTACATATTTTATTCTATTTAAATACTGTCATTATATCAAATAATTTATTATAATTGCAGGACCTGTCGACACGCCTATTATTGTCATAGGTTTTTTTTAATGTCGTGAGAAATGATTATGGTAACAATGTAATGTAAGTTATGCGCCATCTATGTACGTAACTATAGGTCAGTATAATCCTACCCCTTTTGCGCTATGCCCGAAATTCGGTAGGCAGTAGAAATCATCAGAGACAAAAAGCGTGAAAGTTCTTTTTTATAAAAAAAAATTTGCTTTTAACGACGCGACGTTATATTGTTACATTTTTTTTTGTCCGTTAGAACTTCTTCCTTTATACAATCAAACTCGGTCCTAAAACGAATGTCATAATAAATGTGAAAATTGGTTCTTGTTACTCGCTCACATCGGAACGACTAGTCTGATCGGGTATAAATTTGGCTTACAGATGTTAGATAGAATATAGAAAGAGCAATTAGGCGTATTTAAATTCTGAAAACATGTAGTAATTGTTACAGAATACTCCTTTATCATGTCGCGTTCCAAAATTAGTACAGTAAATTTTAAGTGTGCCTATACGATAGATAATTCTTTCCCGTGACACAAATAAATAGAATCCTCGCAGAAAAACACCTATGTACTAACGTTGCAAGTAAATTACTTTACTCCTTATGCCGTTTCCAGGTAAACCCGTCACCGGCTACGTTGTCGAGAAGCTCAACAAAGCCACCGGTCGCTGGGTCCCGGTCGGGAAGACCGACGATACCGAGATGGACATCAAGGGACTGCAGGAGGGAGAGGAATATGAATTCAGAGTTAAGGCGGTCAATGACGAAGGCGAATCTGAACCTCTCAAGACTGACCACTCGATCATCGCTAAGAATCCCTATGGTAAGAAAATCTGTAATTTTTTTTTCTTTCATAAACTTAAGCAGGAAATTATGTTGCAGTTGGGGGATTCAGAGCCACTCTGCTTAGGTGCAGATAGAGAGATGATATTATATCTTCGAAAAATATATTTATTAGAAAACTCAGGACTCTTCACGATGTTTTCCTACACCGTTATAGCCAGTGGCGATGACAAATTCGTATCTCTATTCGTGGGAACATACTCAGAGGTGTACGTGGAATTTGAACCTACGATTTGACGTACATTGCTATTGTGAGATTAGGTTTTCTAGCTATTGGATTGGTTGTCCAATGGCTTTGGTATTCTATTGAACACCATGGCTGTTTTGTTCCAATAATCCTCAATACAATGTTTTGCTCCATGGAAACCAGCAGTAGTTTCAAATAAAAAAAATCTATTGTTTTTTTATTGGCGCATAGTTTCGCATTGTACAACCAACTCGTCTGATGCTAAACTATTGTGTGATCGAAAGTTACGCACACTGACATTGACAATACCTATTCACTCATGCCAAAACTTGATTCAATTCATTCTTTGTTCCATTGACGATTGACATGCCACAAAGAAATTACATTTTAATGCTTCTCTGTACCCTCAGATATTCCCGGTAAGCCATCCGTGCCAACCCTGGAAGACTGGGACGTGGACAGAGTGGACCTCAAATGGGAGGCTCCGAAGAACAACGGCGGAGCACCCATCACAGGTTACATCATCGAGAAGAAAGAGAAGTTCGGATCGTGGACTGAGGCGCTAGTCACTACGGTACGTGCTCAAACTCTCAACAAAACAAGAATACAATTATTTAAAGTTTTGAGTTACCCCCGACCACCTTTGATTTGAAACTTGTCATAGCCCGTTCATTTGACAAAAATGTAAATCGTCGTTTTGTGGCGGCGGCCATCTTGGATCTGAAATTTATTATTCTACGTATAGACATAGTATTCTATTATTCAGGTCCTTTCACTTGCGTTGCGCATTGTAAAGTATCTGCTACAATTTTCATTTCTTTCTTAATATTTATCGTCTAATTTTCCCTTCTATATCGCGTTCACAGACCCCAGAATGCAAAGCTCGCGTCCCGGACTTGAAGGAAGGCAACACGTATCAGTTCCGCGTCCGGGCCGTGAACAAGGCCGGCCCGGGCGAGCCCGGCGACGCCACGCAACCGCACGTCGCCAAGGCTCGCTTCTGTAAGTATACTAACTTATTAACCTCTCACACGTTGAAAGAAACTCTTTTTGTGTATGGGCGTACATTTAATGAAAGGATTATCAATACCAACATTATAACGTGTGACGTATACATGTCACAAACCATCTTCCAATAAGAGAGATTCGCTTAAGCAATTATGCGTTGCGTAAAGCACGTCTAACCTCCCATCCTTAAGCAAAGATTGTTGACATAAAGCGCGCAAGCGACTAGATGCATACTAGGTTTTACGCGTATAGTTTCCGATCCTGCTAATTGCCCGGGATAAAAATAGCCTATATAAAAAAATGGTCTGGAATAATAGACTATCATTATCTATGAAATGTGTCAAATATCATCTAAATCCCTTCAGTAGTTTTTGTGTAATAGAGTGACAAACGTACATTCTTACAAACGTTCGCTCATTTAATATTAGTAAAGTTAGTAGGATCTATCCGACTTCTCGTATCTCTAAAAAGCGAAATCGTTTCATGGTTGACATTCCAAAGACTCGAACGATGAAATCGAACCCTACTTTTGTGATAAGAACGTCTAGGCAGTGAAATCCGTTGCCTGAGTGGATTTGACCCGACGTCTTCAAATCGAGAGTGAATCCTTTTCTAGACCCCGTTTATGGATCGGGAAGAAGGCCTAGTTGAGCAAATTTAGACTCCATCAACAGGAATTAAGATTTAAATTAACAGGACGTTTTCACCGGTGGACCGTTGCCGTTAAGATAGCTTTGGTAGACCGCATCGTCGCTTAACATCAGGCGAGATAGCTATGGAGAAGCGGAACTAATATTTAATTTTGTTAGAGAAATTTAAAAAATGCAACATTGGCGCTATGGCAAAATTGATAACTTTAATATAATTGGCTAAATTAATATCTTTGACACAGTTCTATTTGTGTCTTAATAATGCTTCATAAGAGTTCTACATGCTAAAACTAGTTAATAGAAATTGCACCGTACCATGTTTAACATATGGTTTATTTCAGTGAAACCGCACATCAACCGCGAGAAGATGCAGCCGATCCGCGTCCGCGCCGGTGCTACGATCAAGTTCGACGTGGACGTCCGGGGCGAGCCGCCACCGACCAAGACCTGGAGCTTCGCTGGCAAGGTTAGTTCTTCCTACTCATGCATAAAAAAAAAGTTACGGCTGGTCTAGTCGAGAGAACGGCGCCTGCCGATCCGAAGACCCCGGGTTCAAACCCTACACGCACCACTGTCTTTTCGAAGTTATGTGCGTAATGCCGCTAACTTAAAACCGTGAAGGAAAACATCGTGGGGAAACCGACATGTACCTAGAATCTTTCGAAGTCATGTGTCATCCACCAACCCGCACTGGGCCAGCGTGGTTGATTATGGCCTTAACTCTCTCCATGCGAGAGAAGGCTCCGAGTCCCAGCAGTGGGAACATTTAGTGGGCTGTTGATGAACTCGTGCTTAAGAAGCCCACTAAATGTTCCCACTACTAGGACTTAGTGCTTTTTTTGAGCTCGAGGTCAAGGCCATTCATTATCCACCACGCTGACTCATTTCAAGTTGGTTGAGGACACACGACCCCAAAAGTATCTAATACATACCGGTTACATCACGATGTTTTCCTTGACTGTTTTAAAACTAGCAGACATGGTCATGGTCACTCCTTTCGATTTCACCTGCGTAGTTTGCAAAGTGAACCATCAAATTCTGAGTTATTAGTTTTTATTTCAATCGCCAGTTCCTATAACTGCTAATTTTTTTTTACAATTTTTGTCTGTTTGTTCCGTCTAATCCTCGAAACGGCTGAATGGATTGACGGGCAAAGAGTTTGCATATACTACGTATAGAGTTGGCAGAAACGCTTTATACCGAAAGCACGGGTATCATCATTCTTGCCTTGTCGCTCTTGTGAAACTGTCATACTTTTGTCGCGGCACATCACGCTGATGCCATAGAAAGTATGCACGTCATCTGCTTACGATGGACACAAAGGAACCGTGCGGAAAATCTAACTCTATACGTAGAATATGTAAACTCTTTGGTGACGGGGCTTTCACTACAAGATAGCTGATGCTCCAAGGTATCTAAAGCGTAACTTGGGCTACTGTTACTTGAAGAAAATAAATTGGGTTCTGCGAAATAAACAAAAAGCCATTAAAATCCACGAGTCCAGGTAATCTCCCATAGAGAAAAGACAGGCTGATGATGATAATAATATATTTTCTCTGCAGCCCATCGAAGCGGGTCCAGGCGTGAAGTTGGACAACGAGGACTACAACACCAAGTTACAGATATTCGAGACATCTTGGAAGAACACCGGGGTGTACACTCTGAAGGCCGTCAACGACTCTGGAGTTGACGAGGCTACGGTCGAGGTCACTGTACTGGGTATGTATTTTGTTGGTCTTCAGAGGTTATTTTAAATTAAGAGAAATTAATAGGTAAATTAAGATTAAAACTATCACATGATAATGTTTGGAATTTTGACATATAAATATTTGATGGAGTGACGATATTCGAACGGCAGCTGGTGGTGGGTGAAGACGGAAGACCGAGGATCGGTCTGAGTGGCGTATCATGGGAGAGGCCTGTGTCCAGCAGTTGACAAGTATAGGCTGATGATGATGATATGTTTTTTTATTTAAGTTAGCCACTCCACAGACTCCGGGGATCTTTGTCATATCAATTGTCATTTTTTAAACATATTTCTTGGATAAGGAGAAGAAGATGAAAATAGCGGGGAGTTGGGTACATTTAAAATCTAATTATAGGGCTCGGCTGTAGAGCCGATCACTACCGGTTAGGATTCCGCTAGTAATCGACGCGACATCGAGTGTTTGCCTAATTCATAATTCTATAAGTGTTCTGTAATGATCTTAAGTTGAAGTAATAATTGAATAACTATGTTTTTTTTAAATTAAGGGCTTAACATACGTATTGGCTTGACTGTGAATATGTTAAGTAGCTATGACATAAATAAAAATATAAAAAATTTCACTTACGTAAGAAAATATAACAAAGGGGCGTTCAATTAACACAATTCGCAGGGTGTACGTACTGTAAAATGTTTCGGTGTGTCGAGGAGGTAATGTTTTACCTAAAAGAACTAGGGAATTCAAATCCTCCAAGTTGGCAACTTGTCTGGTGACTAAAAGTGGTCACTTGGATAGTACGTAATGTATAGTAAGAGTGGGATGCAAAATACGTTACGGTGCGTTACAAAAACGGAAGGGAAATAAAAATGCCCATATAAAGACTATTGTTATTCATCTAAATACCAAATTTCATTCAGATCCCGTCAGTACCTTTTGCTTGAAACAGAAATATACCTACAAACTATCATTTATAATATTAGTAAGGATCATATTATTACGATTAAATTAAGTACCCTGGTTGACCTCATATTATATTTAGGCAGGTACGAATTACGTAGTGATGATCTCCTTAGACCTACTTAGATACGAATTAAATGCGTTTATAAAAGGCTCTCAGTATAAGATTTTCTCAGAAAAAAAAGAACAAATCGAAAAGTCCCGAGTGTAACCATCAGGATTCGAACCGGGGCCTGTTGACGTCGAGGGCTAGCATATTCCGTCTGAGCCATTTAGACTTAAAGAACAGTGGCGAAATAAGTTATCGTATTCAAATGACATTGTAGGAGTTTTTCATGGTCTAAAAACGCGCATAAAATGATGTTTTAAAAAAAATAAAACTTAGCTAGATCGATTTGTCGTCCCCGAAACCCCCTGTATACATAATTTCATGAAAATCGTTCGAGCCGTTTCCGAGATTCAGATTCTATATATATACCTACAAGAATTGGTCGTTTAAAGGTATAAGATAAAAAGTAACGTTTTCCTGTTATAATAATATATTATTTATATTTTCCAGACAAACCAGGCAAACCTGAAGGCCCACTGGAGGTCTCAGACGTCCACGCCGACCACGTCAAGCTCGCGTGGAAGAAACCCAAGCACACCGGAGGGTTGCCACTCTCAGCCTACGTCGTTGAGAAGATGGACACTCTCACTGGGAAGTGGGTGCCGGCTGGCACGGTGGAACCGGACACTACTGAGGCTACTGTTACTGGTAAGTACACTCTAATTATGTGAAGGAAAGGTTTAATTTTGAATGCTCTATTTATAAATTTGGGAGTGAAGCTGGTCACTGGTAAGTATACTGTAACGATATGAAAGAAAGGTTCAATTTTCAATGCTCTGTTTACAAATTTGAGAAGGAAAAATAATAACCTTTATTAGGCAATTGAGGTTTATTTCGTATGATCTTTACTTCTAGTAAAATTGATATTGAAGAGTAGACTCTATGCCTAGATACACTCATTAGGTGCCAGTTGGTACTGTGGAGCCGCACTGAAAATTACACCATAATGATATTTATGTAGGAAAAGTTCAATTTTGAACTCTTTCTACAAATTTGTGTAGTGAAGCTGCTGTTATTGGTAAATATAAAAATAGTCTTTGTTAGGAGGCAGCTAAGGATTATTTTGTTTGATGTTTATTTTTAATAGATTTAACATTAAATTTAATAGTAGAATCTAAGCTCTAACTGAAAGAACTTGAGATTTTGTACTCGTCGCCTATGACCAAATTGAAACCCTGCTGGCTTTGATATTGCTGTTTCTGTCATGTTTAAAGAAAAGAAAAGAGAGAAA